>CM060696.1:73750216-74950216 GCA_030686995.1 Artemisia argyi | reverse complement strand
TGGAAACTTGGACTTTGAGAATGTGTACTATGTGAAAGAACTCAAGTACAACCTTTTCAGTGTGTCACAGATGTGTGACAAGAAGCATAGAGTTTTATTCACAGAAGATGAATGCTATATCTTACCTAAGGATTATAAGCTCCCTGATGAAAGTGATATTTTGCTTAAAATCCCTAGAAAAGGCAATCTATATAGCATTGACATGAAGAACATAGTGGCTAATAATGATGTTACTTGCTTGCTTGCAAAAGCCACTTTGGATGAATCCATGCTTTGGTACAGAAGACTTGGTCATGTTAATTTCAAGACCATTAACAAGATTGTGAAAGATGGTCTAGTCAGAGGTTTACCAGAGAAAAGATTTGAAAATGACCAAACATGTGTTGCCTGTCTCAAAGGAAAGCAACACAGAGCTTCATGCAAGACCAAGGCATTCAATTCTATTGATCATCCACTTTTCATGCTGCATATGGACTTGTTTGGTCCTACATCTGTGAGCAGCATCAATTTGAAGAAGTATTGTCTTGTTGTGACTGATGACTTTAGTAGATTCACATGGGTTTTCTTTTTAAGATCCAAGGATGAGACCACTGGCATCCTTAAGACATTCATCACTGAAGTTGAAAATCAAGTTGAAAAGAAAATCAAGATCATCAGGTGTGACAATGGGACAGAGTTCAAGAACAAAGTTATGGATGATTTCTGCTGAGACAAAGGTATCAAGAGAGAATTTAGTGTTACAAGAACTCCTCAACAAAATGGAGTTGCTGAAAGAAGAAACAGAACACTAATTGAGGTTGCTAGAACCATGTTAGCTGATTCAAAGCTTCCAGTGACTTTTTGGGCTGAAGCAGTTAACACTGCTTGTTACATTCAGAACAGGGTTTTAGTGGTTAAAACTAAGAACAAGACACCTTATGAGTTATTCAGAGGAAGACCTCCTACTTTGGAATTTATGAGGCCATTTGGATGTCATGTTACTATTCTCAATACCATTGATCATCTGGGTAAATTTGAAGAAAAGTCTGATGAAGGCTTCTTTGTCTATAACTTAAGAACAAAGAAGATTGAAGAAAATTTGCATGTTGAGTTTCTTTAAAATAAAGCTAACATGGCAGGTTCAGGACCAGAATGGCTATTTGATCTTGAAACATTATCCAGTACAATGAATTATGTACCTCTTACTTCAAGTACAGGAGACAAAGAACTTGAAGAATCAGAAGAATTCATTGATGAAGATGAATCTTGCAAAGATGATGAAGATGATAAAGATCAAATTGTTATGCCACTTTGGGACTTTGTAGATAGTTCTGAAAAGAAAAGTGATGCAGATGGTGTGAATTTTGATGTACTGAATAAAGAAATTCCTGCTAGCAGTGGTAACTCAATTTCCACTGCTACTACAGAAGTTTCCACTGATGGTCCAAATGTGGGAAGTTCATCTCAGGAATCACCCAGTGATGATGTTGAGATCTCAAATATGCCTACAACATATGATATTCCTAGCACATCACAGACTTCAATTCACAAAGTGCATCCACTTGAAAATGTTATTGGTGAGCTACAATCAGGTGTGAAGACTAGAAGACAGACAAAGAAAGATGATGTTCATGGGTTCATTAGTGAAGTTTATGAGTCCAAGAAGCATAGGAACAAAAATGAATGTTTGTTTTTCTGTTTTCTATCACAAGTGGAGCCTAAAAATGTATATAAGGCTTTAGGAGAATCTAGCTGGGTTGAAGCAATGCAAGAAGAGTTGTTGCAGTTCAAACTTCAAAAGGTTTGGGTTCTTTGTGATTTGCCTGCTGGTATGAAGGTCATTGGTACTAAATGGGTTTTCAGAAACAAGAAAGATGAAAGAGGTATAGTAATCAGGAACAAAGCTAGATTGGTTGCTCAAGGATACACTCAAGAGGAGGGTATTGACTATGAAGAAGTTTTTGCTCCTGTTGCAAGGCTTGAGGCTATTAGATTGTTTCTTGCCTATGCATCCTTTATGGGCTTTACTGTCTATCAAATGGATGTTAAGAGTGCCTTCTTGTATGGAACAATTGATGAGGAGGTCTATGTCTCTCAACCTCCAGGCTTTGAAGATCCTCAACACCCAAATAAAGTGTATAAAGTTGTTAAGGCTCCTTATGGCTTACATCAGGCTCCAAGGAAGTGGTATGAAACCTTAGCTACTTATCTTTTGAACACTGGGTTTCATAGAGGAAAGATTGATCAAACTCTGTTCATCAAGAAAGACAAGGGTGATATTCTACTTGTTCAAGTATATGTGCAAAGAGTTTGAAAAGCTGATGAAAGATGAATTTCAAATGAGTTCTATGGGAGAACTTACATTCTTTTTGGGGCTGCAAGTACAACAGAGTAAAGAAGGCATCTTTATCAGTCAAGACAAATATGTGACTGAGATTATCAGGAAGTTCAAATTCACTGATGCAAAACCTTCAAATACCCCTGCTGATAAGACTACTCATCTATTGTTGAAGAATGCTAGTGGAGCCGATGTTGATGTGCACACCTACAGATCTATGATTGGTTCTTTGATGTATCTCACTTCATCAAGACCAGACAATATGTTTGCTGTATGTGCTTGTGCAAGATTTCAAGTGACTCCAAAGATATCTCATATGACAGCAGTAGAGAAGATTTTTAGGTATTTGAAGACATATCCTAATCTAGGATTATGGTATCCAAGAGAATCCCCTATGGAATTGATCACATACTCAGATAGTGACTATGCTGGTGCAAGTTTGGATAGAAGGTCAACTACAGGAGGATGTCAATTTCTTGGATGTAGATTGGTGTCATGGCAGTGCAAGAAGCAAACTATGGTAGCTACTTCAACCACTGAAGCAGAATATGTAGCTGCTGCTAGCTGTTGTGCTCAGATCTTATGGCTTCAGAATCAATTATTAGATTATGGGTATAATTTCATGAACACCATTATATATATAGACAATAGTAGTACCATATGCATTATTAAAAATCCTGTGCAGCACACTAAAACTAAACATATTGAAATTAGACATCATTTTATCAGAGATTGTTTTGAGAAAAAGCTTATTAATGATGTCAAAATCTACACTGATGACAACTATGCTGATTTATTAACAAAAGGGCTTGTTTTGGGTAGGTTTCAGTACTTGGTAACAGGTATTGGAATGCTAAATTCATAAATCTTTGATGTCTAATACTTTTTCAGTGTTGCAGAATCGTTTTTAGGTACTAATATTGTTTGTATATGTGTGTATGGTTTTCTACTAACTTATATGCAGAGAAATTAAAGCACAGTGGAAATAATCATACAACAGTGGAAAGATTGGCTCTCTCAGTAATTAAAGAAAAAAAAGGAAAAAGTACTTTTATTGATTCAAAAGAAAGTACATTACAACCATTCTGAGAAGATAGTCACCAGAAAACATCACAAAACAAAGATCAACAACCTAACACCTAAACATTCAGCACAACTACTCCATGGGTTTCTTCCCTTTACCCTCATACTCATGCTTGCCCCTAGAAGCTCTCTTTCTCTTGTCATCAAAAGAAAGTTGCTTTCTTGGACAAGCAAGGCCCAGAACTTGCTTGGGAGGCTTTGGTGCTTGTGCAGGCTTCTCAACAGCAGGCCACTTCATGTTGACTATGGCTGACTCTAATGCTGCGGTGAGGGCTCTTGGAAGTTCCTTGGAAAGAGTGTAGGTTGGATCATCATCATCAGAGGATGAACTTGAATAGAACTCTAGGGATAGAGCAGGAGAAGCTGCAGTCTTCTTGGACTTCGTATTGGAAGATGTAGATGTGGCAGCACTTGGAGGAAAGTAATCACTCCACCCTGTAGAAGGTTCCTCTGAATTTGAGCAATAACTTATCTCCTCATCAAAAGAATCATCTGATGATATGTAGACAATTGGAAACCAGCTCATTATGTTGATATAGGGTTTGTGATGTTGAAGATAAGTGTTGATGAATACTTAAGGGTAATGAGCCCACTTTTATATGCAAAGTCAAGGTCGAAGGCTAATTAATGAAGGATATTTACTCTTTCCTGTTTTGATAGGTTGGAGGAGTAAATTATGGGTTATGTTAGGTGCTTCATACTTATGCAGTATACACACCCATATTGTTTGAGAAATTGGAGTTATAAGGTGTGTATCTCAGACACACAAAAAATGGTTATTGATTCACCATGTCTAATCCACATAAGAATCAACTAGTCCAGAGCAAACGGCTCCTGGTAAAGACTTCTCAAATCTGTTTATGGTTGATAGTTTACCAAAAACTATATGGTTATCAACTCACCATATTCCATGTGATGAAGAGTTGGCTAGTCCATAGCAAACGGCTCATGGTAAAGACATATCAAATCCATTTATAGCTGATAGTTTGCTAAAAACTATGATAAGAGCAGCTAATTTTCATGTTTTACTTACCACTCCTCTTTGATATTTTGTGAAAATTTTACCACTGCTAATTCACTAGTTACCACTGCAAGAGTAATTTTTCCACTGGTGAACTAGCCGTTACAACTGTTATGTCAGTAATCTATTTTTTCCTAGCTGTTGTGAATATAACCGTGTTTCCTTATTAATAGGGTAAATTTTTGTGAATTATCCACTTACCAACTTTAATTTATTCTTTTCCAAAGATAAATCTTTCTAAAGATAATTCACATTACGCGAACTCCTAAAACCTTATTAGTATAAATTGATCATCATACGGCTTGATTTTTATCTTTGATTACTAACACTTTTATCTTCTTTTCACAAAAATCATGGCGATTCTAAAATTTGTTTAGGAGCACAACCAAGTGGCCTACCTACAAAAGTCAAACGAGAAGAGTGGCCCTGTTTTCCATCAGATTGTGGATTTTCTTAATACAACCCATATAAGGTATGCTTTAACTGTTAATCCCACAATCTTTGTCTATCATATCAAACAGTTCTGGAACACTGTGGAGTCCATAACTATTGAACAGGGAGACACACACGAAATTGTGGAAGCTCTTAGAGCCACAGTGGATGGGGTAACCATTGATGTTACTGAGTCATCCTTGAGGAGAGTTCTCCAATTGGATGATCTCAATGGTATCATCACATTACCTAATTCAGATATTTTCAAAAATTTTGCTTCCATGGGGTATGATACATTTGATCAAAAAGTAACTTTCAGAAAAGGATGTTTTTGTCCCCATTGGAGATTTTTATTACACACTCTTTTACATTGCCTAAGTCCTAAGAAAATATCTTATGAGCAATTTGCATCAACCATGGCTTACCCTTTGGTTTGTTTGGCTACTGATAGGACTTTCAATTTTTCAAACTTTATTTTTAATAATATGAAAGGCAATGTAAAGAGTTCATATAAATTTTTGATGTATCCAAGGTTTGTGCAAGCAGTGTTAAATGAATTTCAACTGCAACCTCACAATAGAATTTATGAAACCTCATGTCTTAAGCCATAAGTTTTTCAAAACATGTGTAAGGCTTCAGAACTTTGGAATGGGGAGTTTCATCCACTTTTTCCTCAAATGCTTGCTAAGATTTCACAGGTACAGGGTGAAGATGCAACTATCCCATCACACACCCATCATTGTTGTTCCACCAATTCAACATACCCCTGCAGTAACTCACACATATGAGAGGAGGCATAAACAGCCAACTCCTCTCATCTCAACATTGCATGTTGCTGAACCTTTTGGTTTAGGAACAAGCAGTGGTGGTTCAAGGCTTCCTCCTAGTCCAACTAGAGAAGAGCCTGAATCAATGCCCTATGATTCACCTCCCCCAACAGGTAACACAGTTGGAAGTGTTGAGGGCAGTGTGCAACTAATTGAATTGATGGAATTATGTACAAAATTAGTCAAGCAGGTTCAAGCTCTGGAGAAAGACCTGGCACAGACCAAGCTAAATCATGCCACAGAGCTGAATCAGATGAAGGCAGAGAATCAAAGGTTACAGACTGAAGTTGAGAGTCTCAAGAAGAAAAGATCTGCCAAAGTTATGTTTTCTTCTTCATCTTCACCTCAAGATGATTTCTCTGCAGGTTTAAGTGAAGATTTGGGAGATTCTTCCAAACAGGGGAGGAAAACAGATGTTGAGACTAAGGGGAGGAAGATAGATTTTGGAGAAGATTATGGTTTGGATGCTGATGCTGATTTTGATTTTGATGATACAGTTGGAACTACTCAACCAATTTCCATTGCTGCAGAACAAGTTCCCACTGCTAGTCAAGATATTCCCACTGCAAGACAAAATGTTCCCACCGCTAGTCAAGATGTTACCACTGCAGAAGAAGAAGCTGCCAGAATAAGAACAGTAAAAGGTAAAGTAGTTGTGACTGGTACAGAACAAGAGCAATCAAGAAAGATTTCAAAGAAAGATCAAGCTCAGATAGATTTTGATGCAAGAATGGCAGAGCAATTAGCAGCAGCTGAGATTGAAATGAAGAAAAAGCAAGAGGAAGATGAAATTGCTAGTTTTATGGAAGCTAAGAGGTTGGACAAATTAGAAGCAGTGATGGCAGAACCACATGAGAAACCTCCTATGTTTACTTATGTGCCTACAGAAGAAGAAATTGAGTTCATGATTACTAATGATCCAGTGATTAGAAAGAAGGCAATTGAACTCATTGATAATACAACTCTTAATGAAGATCAAAGGTCTGCTCAGCTGAAGGATTTCATTCAAATGAAGAATCAACAGGCTCTTGATGATATCATTGGAGATGTTAGAAAAGGTCAAAAGAAGCCAAGGCAACCTACAAAGGCACATATCATTGTTGAGATGAAGACTTTTTGTTGCCATGTTGGAAATATGAAGATGGCACAATTCAAGGGAATGACACATGATCAGATTGAAGGTATTTACTATAGGATTAAAAGACAGGATAGTCATTTCATTCCTATGGATAAAGAACCTACATTTATGAAGCCAAAAAGGTCAGGAGTGAGTCTTGGATCCAAAGATGCAAAGAAATTGAAGACTCAGGAGTCATCTCAAGCAGAAGAAAGTGTTAGCAAGTTGACAGAAGAACAAGTTACTAATATGATGTTCATTGAGACTGATGTGCTTAACATTGAACCTTTACAAACAAAATATCTAGTAGTTGGTTGGGAAATCTATTATGATGATTTTGGAGTTGCATGGAAGATTATCAGAACTGGAAGTGTCACAAGTATTTGCAGAGACTTTGAAGATATTGTTAGATCTTGTGATAGAGAAGACTTGGATACTTTGTGGAGGACTGTTCAAGATCAGTTCAAGAAAGATAAACTTGTTGATGTCAAAGCAAAAGAGTTGTGGGTTCATTTTAGAAGATTGTATGAACCTGATCCAAGTGATAGACATTGGAGATTTAAAGCTCATAACATGAATACTTTGTGGAAATTCTATGATTCAAGTGCTGTACATCATGTTTCTACTCAAGATGGAGTTGATGTGTTTATGTTAGCTGAGAAAGAATACCCATTGAGAGCTGGAGTTTTAACTGTTATGATGTCAGTAAGGCTTAGATGTTGGGAAAGAAGTGAAGTCATAGAAGATTTGCTACAAAGAATTTATGATCAAAGTGTGAGAGCTAATAAAGAGTTAAGAAGAAGAAGATAAGTGTTTGGAAGAATTCCCATATCCTCATATATGCTGACTACTTGAAGAAACTTATTGATTTACTTGTTAATCATAAGTTTAGGGGAGGATTGTTGGGAATTATACTAACAGTTACCACGGCTAGTGAAGATATTACAACTGCTGAAGAATGCACTTGCAGTGGAAACACATTACCACTGCTAGTACATATATTACCACTGCTGTTAGGATAATTGTTAGGAAACATGTAATGATAATTATAGAATAGATCTTGTGTATATCTTATTCTATTAGAGTTATTCTTATCTTGTAGAAGAGGACTCCTTGTGCTATAAAAGGAGGTCCTAGGTTAAAGTTATATATACGTTTTTCTAGAGCTTTAAGGAGTAACCCTAGTGATACAAAGATCACTCGTATTATTATTATTAATAATATTGGAGCTAACAGTTTGATACATAAAATTATTCTCATTCAATATACAACTGTTTCATTCATAATCAAACTTCTAAGTATTACTAAGTAGATTCCGCATACTTAGTGATATAACTCAAAGTATCAATCTAACACAGATCTAGGTGTTTAGATCCATCAATCCATTAAACAAAAGAGGGAGATTCAAGAAAAGGTACTACATTGAAACATGATTTTCATAAAAAAGAAACAAAGCTCTTAAATGATATTTCCAGAATAAAGATGTTAAAAAACCAACTTGAGGACAAACTGTACAAGCAAGGCCAAACCATTCAAACCGCTCAAATGATGCATAATCACAAAAAATTGCGTGATGAACATAGTGAGAATGAGGTAGGTAAATAAAAAACTGTCTTCCTTAGGAACGCTAAAATTGCTCAACCTTCCTTATATGATAGTAATGAGCTGGTTAAACCTGGTCATGCCCCACCTGATGTGTCGTCGTTTGAGGAAACTAATGAAATTGAGGATGTAAATAGAAAGAAATTAGCTGTGAAAATGAAAGATCCCATGTGCATTAAATTTGGTGTCAAGATCAAACCTCATGATTACACTGAGGAAAACTGTGTCGCCATCTTTGTTCCTCAAACTAAGCTGACACCTGAACAAATCTTTTGGTCCATTGACTCTGAAAAACTGAAAGCAAATGCACTTCAAGAGACCCCGCCCCTTTGGAAAATCGCGCCTCCAACGGTGTATCCTCCCAATACACCAATGCACTTAGTTCCTCTATCTCTTCCCACTAAATGCAATACTCTTATACGTATATACTCTGTCAAATGTTTGCCAATTTTGATAAAACATGTAAAAAGAGAATTACACCAACGGGAATTACTGAAGGGGAAAGCGGATTTAAACAAACAAAATAGTGTTATCTAACAGAGGTTATACCATTTTTTAAACTCATCAAAGAACATTTTGAGGGTATGCAAAAAACTCTTGAAACTGAAATAAAAGAGATAAAAGATGTGTTTAAAAATTTGGAAAATGTGGGAAAACAAATTGCAATTGATCTTAAATTCTGCGAAATTGAAAAGAAAAACACCCTCATCATAAATGAGGAATTGATTGCTAGATGTATTGTACAAGATATATTTTATACTGCTACTGATTCTGCATTGTCTGCTTGTCAATTTCATGAGATGTCTATTGCATTGAATGTTTTCCATAATCGTGTTGTTGAGCTTGAGGGGTGAATTTAAAATTGCATGAAAAAATTCAAAATGATGACCATGATAACATGGTCAGGAATTTTTCAAAACTAGAAGTTAATAATCTTAACATGCAATTAAAATATCAACATCTAGAAGAAAGAATTAAAATCTCAAAGGCCAAGACATCCTCGGATGCTCTTGAATTTGATGCATATTTTGAATTAGCCAAACGGGATGAAAAAAATCCAAACTCACACTTACACGATTCAAAAGTTGAGGACTCAAATTGCCCAATTAAAGTCTAACTCGAGTGAAGTGACTGACACCAGTAACCTCAAGTCGACAGATTCTTAGAATATTCAAAATAAAGACACCATTAACAAATTACAACATGATAATGTGTGGCTTCATGCAGAAATGTATAATGCAAAGAAACGTTACAAAGAGTTATTTGATTCAATTAAAATCACACCTGAGAAAAACAGTGAAAAAATAACTTCTTTGCTAAATGAGATTGAGAATCTAAAGATCAAGGTGAAAGGAAAAATGCCAGTTATTTTATGTGACCATGTGATTCCCAAGGTTTGTGCTTGTAAGAAATATGCATGTGATGCTGTGATTATTCCACTTCCCCTTAGGAATAATAAGTTAGTTCATAGTGAATATCTTAAACATCTTAAGGATTACCTTGACATGCTTCGTGAAACCATTGAAGATGATAGGATAGCAAAACCACTTGATGATGCTATTATAGGTGTCTGCTTTCTCACTAATAGATCTCAGGAACTCTTAGAATATGCAATTGGTACATGTCCTAAGATTGATAACAAGCAAGATAGGTCATCTGCATCATCATCTAAGACTAAGAACAAGCATGTTACCTTTGGTGAACCCTTGAAAACATCAGAACACAACACATCAACATCTGAAAAACAAATGGCAATTAAACAAACTAATGACCCCATCGTTGCTTCTACAGGAGTAAAAAGTGTCACTAAAGCTAGCGTGTCACAGCCTAGGTGCAATACAAAGAATGATAAGGCTTCGCCGGCTAAGAGTACACACGTGAAGGAAGTAGAAGACCACCTTAGGAACAATAAGTTTGGTTTGAATGAAATGAATCTTGTTGATTCTAGTATTAGCTTTAAGCGTACTGTAATTAATTCAAATTCTGGTGCTACTTGTAAGACTTGTAATGACTGTTTAATTTCTGGTAATCATGATGAATGTGTTGTGTCATTTTTTAAGTCTCTTAATCGATCCTCTGTTAAAAATGTTAGGAAATCTAAATTGAAAAATCGTGTTTGGAAAGCAACTGGAAAATTATTTACCAATGTTGGTTATCAATGGAAGCCCACTGGAAGGAAACTGATTCTAGGAGAAAAGTTCCCCTTAACTAGGCTCACTAACTCTAAAGTAGTACCAATTAAGGAATGGAGACCAACGGGTAGAATATTCCTACTAGAAACACAATGCACCATTACTAGGTCTATTGCATCAACTAGTAAATATTCCACTAGTGTCCCTGTGGCCTCTGATAACCTAATATTTATGTGTGCTAACCAAACGGACCCCAATTGCATGTGTGGATCCAACTTTTTCAGTTATCCGCAAGTGTTTGTTTTCTAATGCAGGTCGTACAAATCTTCCTTTGGTATTTGGACTCAGGAAGCTCAAAACATATAACTGGGGATAGCTCACAGCTCAAGAATTTCGTGAAAAATTTTATTGGGACTGTTAGATTCGGGAAAGACCATTTTGGGGCAATTATGGGTTATGGTAATTATGTCTCTGGAGACAATGTAATCTCGAGGGTGTACTACATGGAAGGACTTGGGCACAATCTGTTCTCTGTTGGTCAATTTTGCGATTCAGATCTCGAAGTTGCATTCAGAAAACACACTTGCTTTGTTAGAGAATTGGATGGTATTGATCTTCTTAAAGTCAGTCATGGTATCAATCTATACACCATCTTAATTGAAGACATGATGCGGTCCTCTCCTATTTGCTAACTGTCTAAGGCTTCAAAGAACAAATCTTGGCTTTGGCACCGTCGATTGAACCACTTGAACTTCGGCACCATTAATGAACTTACTCGCAAGGATCTAGTTCGAGCCTTGCCCTGATTAAAGTATGAAAAAGATCATCTATGTTCCGCATGTCAAATGGGTAAAAGCAAAAAACATACTCATAAACCCAAAACTATCAACACCATCATGGAAGTTCTTCATACCCTTCACATGGATCTATGCGGACCAATGAGAGTACAAGGTATCAATGGAAAGAGATATGTTTTAGTGATTGTTCACGATTACTCTCGCTTTACATGGGTAAAGTTTTTGAGATCTGTTGATACAAAAGTTGGGCGTTTGGGTTCCTGCTCTCGTACCAATTAGCTTCTTAATGCTTGTAACCTGGGCACTAAGAAATTAAACAAACACCGTTAGGCTTATCGTGGGATTGTCTCCCACGATTATCCTCCGGCGTGAGAGTAAGTAATCAGTTTAGGGTTATATTCAAGAGTTAGGGTTTCGTGAATCATACCTTTCATGAGAATTATGTCATTCTATATATAGGTGCAGAATCCTTGTAGGTTTCGTGGCCCTTACTCTTCGCACACATGGTGCTTATCCGGTCCAAGGATCTTTATCCGTAAATAGAAGATCCTTATCTAGACCATAAATAGTTTGGTTGGGCTTGGGCCTACGTGAGCCCAATTCCATTGGTAACGCGGCCCAAATCACTGTTATGATAGCCCACTCGTGGTGGGTTTGGTCTTTAGTAATGTTTATCATTTGGGCTCGTGGCCCAGATATAGACTATACGTTATCATGTCCCCCCAGTCTAGTGTGTGCGGCTTGTAGCCGCGGATGCTAGACTAGTGAAAGCAACGGTAAGTGTGGCGGGAAAAGTTACCGCCCAATATTAGGGACTACGTATTTAGTCCAAAATACCTTCAAGAATGACTCGTAAAACGGGGAGTGTGTCCACGTGTATATCGGGAAGTAGGAAAAAGTGCATGTACCTTCTCGTCTTCTAGCCACACGATTATGTTAGTGGGTTCCACGTGGCTAGCTTTCTAGGGTTTTTGTAACCCTATATAAATCATCGCCTCCCATTTTACTGAAAACCTCACAGTAAAAAACCTACTTCCGCCATTTTCAAACTTCTTCAAGGCTTTTTTAAGAGATCAACTGTTTTATTAGGTAACCGCGAATACGCGCCTTAGCTAGTATTGTCATTTCTTATAATTGGTTCGTCAATTAGAAGAATTTTTTTTTGAAATGGACGAGGATGAACTGCGTCAGTTCTCCTCTGATTATTTCATTCCCCTGGATGTGCATCCGGTAGTACCGGAGGCCAACGCGTGTATTGCGGATTTTCCTGCGGGAAAAATAGGGTTATATACGCGATTTTTTGAGTACGCGAATCATCGCGTACCTATATCCTTATTCTTGAGTAATCTGCTCAACTTCTACCATCTTCATATTTCCCAGCTGCACTGTATAGGTGCGGCAAAAATATCAAATTTTGAAATAAACTGTCGTTTGCTTGCGGTAAACCCTACCATTAACCTATTCCATGCGTTTTACCGCACAACATGGTCGCATGGATGGGTGTCTTTTGCGAAGCACTCTGGGCGCCTTTAATGTTATACAGAGAAGGTAGATTCCCTTAGGGATTGGAGGGAAAAATTTTTCTGGGTAGATGATATAGTGTTTCCCGCGCCGTTTGAGTTTTATACTCAAGGAAAGCTGCCAAGGGATGAGCGCCCTTTACCCGGTTCGTATAGCGCGGAGGATGTGGATACGATTGATGCCGACCGCATCCCCATTAACTCCTACCCCGAGGAGTTTTTGGTTCATATGGGGCTGAGTCGCAACTATTTCCATGGTTCTGACGAGGTTCCAACATTCCTTGATGAGAGCGGCCGGGGTGGGTGCTTGTCCGTTTTTTTTACCTTCGCTTCAATAATGTAAGTGCTCCTTTATATGTAATTTCAATAACTAAGTTGTTTTTGTTATTTGTTCATGTGTCGCGCAGAGATGGATTTGTTTGCTGTGGTGAAGCTCGAGAAGCCCAAGCAAGTGACAGTTGGGGTGCGCCCTCTTAGGGACAATGAGGAGCCAATTTTGGAAGCTACTGCGGGACACACAACGGTGTTGACGCAAGATGGTCCTGAGGATTCTCCTCCCGCTGCTGCGCTTGTGACTCCTGTCCAGAGTGTTCCTCCTACTAGGGAGCCGTCTCCCGTGGTAGAGGAATTGCGTACTGAGTCCTCCGACAGTGTGGAGGTTCTGGAGCCCGAGGGAAGTGCGCAGGGCACAAAGCGCAAGGGAGCGTCTGATGGCGCTGGTACTTCTAAGAGGAGGCGCCATCTTATTACAGATGAAGGATCATCCGCAGCGGATGATTCATCCGCTACTGGCGCGGATAAGGATGTTGCAAAATCTTCTCCCTTTTTGTAAGTGATGATCACCTTTCTTTTGTATTACTTTATCGTAATATGCTCTCATCTTCTTTTTTTGCTTGTAGTGACCATGCTGCAGAGGGTGATGCGGTATTTGTTGAAAGCGTGGCCCTTCCTCAGGATGCGAACGTGGAGGAGACGGTGAAGGTAGCTGAGGAGGTATCTGCGTAGCAGTTGATTTAGGAGCTAGCTGCTACTGCTGAGTGTCAGACTGAGTTAGTCGCTCAGTTGAAGACGCGTTATGTTGGTAAAGGTGGTATTCTTGCTCAGAAAGACGAGGAGATTGCCTTGCTCAAGGCGCAGTAGGCTGGGGCGCAGGCAGAGGTGGAGGCTGTCACTGAGCATGCGAAGAAGGTTACTGATGAGAAGTTGACCGTGATGGCTGAGCTGCAGCATGAGCGCGGGGAGCTGCATCAGTTCAGGTCGAACTTAACCTGGGGGATAAGGTATCTGGATGAGAAGAAGGCTGAGCACTTCGGCCATATTGAGGACCTTCGCGCCCAAGTTCAGAATGCCTTGAGGGTGCAAGAGGACAAGCTGCGCAGGCTGAGTATAGAATACGATGAGGAGTTGTATCCTCATCTTATGTCTACAATCTCTGAGTGCAGGTATGCGTTGTCTATTTTGCAATTATTACTTATTATATGTATTAATGCTCTTTTTCTATACTAATGTCTCCATTTGTTGCTTGTGTAGGTGGTTGATCAGCCATGGTTTGCGCCTGGCTGCTATGGGCACGTTGGAGTCCCCGGAGGTGTTGGTGGCCTTTGGGAAGGTTGTAGAGTGCGCCTTGGAGCGTGGCAGGGCGCAGGCTGTGGAGGAACTCCATGAGGCCAAGATGCTGACAGTGTCGCTTGCTGAGGTTCCTGGTTATAAGGCGGACGCCTATGATGAGCTTATGAAGGCTATGGAGGGGATGAAGCTCTTTGAGCTTCCACATATTGCGCGGCTAGAGCGCGACCAGGATTACCCCATAAAGTTGATTATGGAGGGGTTAACCTTGGGGAGGCACGTTTTGGAGGATGCAGAGGCTCAACCGGACTTTTTCTTAACGCCTACCGAGTCGCAGTTGTAGGTGCCGGTCTTTGCGCAGCTGTGCGATATTCTTAACCCCTTCGCCCTTGAGAAGGAGGTCCCTCTGAAGGAGGTCTTAGATACTCATGTGGAGAGGGCAGCAAAGAAGAAGGGTGTGAACGGGAAAGCTATCCTTTGTGGTGTGGGCGCTGCGCATATCCCAAGATCAGATGGAGTCGCGGTCAGCGTGGCGACCGTGTCGCCCAGGGATGCGTTACTTTTGAGGAAGCTCCAAGAGGCTGGGAGCTTTGCTAACCAAGAGCGTAGTCCAGAGCGCCGTCATAGTATGTTGATATACGTGGGCTTTTGTAACTTGTAAATGTATGGTTCTTATAAATAAAAACTTATATCTTTTGTTCGTGTGCTACGTTACTTGTACTTAGATTGTTATCCTTTGTGTAAAAGATCAACTAAGAGTCAAATTGAAACCATGACGTACTCACATTAAGTGCGTGACTTAAAAAAGATCATAAGTATGAAGAGAGACTTGCATTATTTTGCAAAGACTTTTATAAAATGACCTAGAGTCTTGGCTCGTAAATTGCTAAGCATGTACGGTGTACGTGATATTGCGCATCCTTCATGGAATGCGCATGGAAACTTACTTTAACGTCTTGAAGGTAAGGCGCTTAGCAAGGATGCGTGATCCAGTGTTGATGGGTTTGCAACCCTCTTACTCAACGAGTTAGTTAGTAGGTTTACTCATCCTTTCTGCCATCGTGGGTCTTAATAAGTGCATGCACGCCATGTAGGCAAGATATAAAATAACAATATTGAGACATAATAGAAATGTACGTAATAAAGTGAAGTATGTTATGGAGTTAGCTAGAAACCACAACGTTTTTATTAATACTTGCAAGTTTTTAAAAGACAATTCCTAAAAAAGAAAAGAAAATTCAAAGGCAGACATTTATTGGGCACGTACTAAAGTGCGAAGTTGTCTGTTTGTGGGCCGTAGCCTTTCCTAAAGATAGCATCTCTTTAGATCTCAGATATTCCAAGTGCGTGCCAGCCTGTGGCCTTCCATATCACGCAGCTTGTATGCACCATTACCTAGTGCATCCGTGACCTCATAGGGTCCTTCCCATTTGGGTCCAAGCTTGCCCGTGTCTTCTGCGTGGCTTGCATCATTAGCGCGGTATACGAAGTCTCCTGGCCTTAAAGAAGTGTGTTTGACCTTTGCATCATAATACTTCTTCATCTTTGCTTTAGCCTTCGATTCGCGTATAGCTGCACGTTCACGCCTTTCTTCTAGCAAGTCCAAGTCTATGCGCCACTCCTCGTCATTTGTTGTGACGTTTATTTCCGTTGTACGGATAGTTGGCATTCCAATTTAGTCTGGTATGACGGCTTCTGTCCCATAGACAAGAGAAAATGGTGTGTCTCCGGTACTGGTTTTGATTGTGGTGCGCTGCGCCCATAAAACATGTGACAATTCGTCCACCCATTTTCCTTTGTGTCTGTCAAGGCGCGCTTTTATCCCTTCGCCTAGACTGCAATTCGCGCGTTCAACCAAGCCATTGGTTTGTGGGTGTTTCACTGAAGCGAAGTGTTGTGTGATGTTCAATTGCGCGCACCAATCTTTGAATGGGTTATCACAGAATTGTTTTCCATGGTCTGAAATGATTTCCTCTGGTAGTCCGAAGCGACACACAATGTTGTCCCATACGAAGCGTTTTACCTGGTTGCCAGTGATGCTCACCACTGCTTTTGCCTCAATCCACTTGGTGAAGTAGTCTATGGCTACAATGAGGAATTTTAGCCCTCCCGCTGCAACTGGGAAAGGGCCTGCGATGTCGATGCCCCATTTATAGAATGGCCATGGTGAGGTGATGGGGGTTAACTCTTGTTGTGGTCGGCGCGGAATTGGCCTGTGGACTTGGCAATTACTGCATTTCTTTATCATATCCCGTGCGTCGCGGTGCATAGTAGGCCAATAATATCCTGATCGCAAGGCGCGCGCCACTACGGACCGTGGTCCTGAGTGCATGCTACATGATCCAGCGTGAATTTCTCGGAGTACATAATCTGCTTAAAGAGGTCCAACACATCGGGGCCAAGGTTGTAGGAATGAACGTCGATATAGGATGCCATCTCGTAGTTCAAATCTCTGTGCTGTGCGCCGCACCCTTCGAGCGTCCTTCTGATCTTGTGGTAAGATTCCTTTGCTTATAAATTCAATGATAGGTGTCATCCACGTGGGATCCTGTTCCTCTATCACCGTGGATACTTCCATCCCCAAGATTGATTTATTTTTTAGAGTTTCTACCAATACCTGTTTTGATAGGTGCGCAAAGCTTGTAGCTGCGATCTTGCTAAGCGCGTCAGCTTTCCTGTTGTCTCCTCTAGGTACTTGTTTGATTGTGAACCTATCAAAGCTCTGAATTAAGGACTTGGTTTTTTCAAGGTATTGGATCATGTGTTCATCCTTGGCTTCATATTCACCTAGCACATGGTAGCTACTAGCCTGGAATCCACATTTGCCTCTAGGTTGCGTACACCCATTTGAATTGCAATACACAGTCCAGCGAGTAGGGCTTCGTACTCTGCCTCATTGTTTGTGGCTGTGAATTTGAAGCGCAGTGCGTAGGTGAATTCCATCCCTTCTGGATTAGTAAGGATAAGGCATGCACCTGATCTATCCACGCATGAGGATCTGTCTGTGAATAGAACCCATGGTTCTTGTAACTCTGTCTTTCCTGTTGAAGGTGGGGTATCGGTATCTGGCTTTTCAACAATAAAGTCAGCTAGTATCTGCCCCTTGATTGCAGAGCGTGGTCTATACGAGATGTTGTACTCACTCAACAACACACTTCAATTTTGTAGCCGTCCTGATGCATCAGGTTTAGAGATAACTTGTTTGATGGGCTGGTTCGTGATTACAGCTATTGGGTGCGCCTGAAAGTATCTGCGCAGTCTTTTAGCTGCGAATACTAGAGCTAGGACCAGCTTTTCCATAACGCTGTAGTTATTCTCTGTCTTTTTCAGTGCCTTGCTTACAAAGTATATGGGCGTTTGAACGGAGTTCCTATCTGTCAATAGTACTGCACTGACTGCTCCATGGGTTACAGATAAGTACATGATCAACTCTTCCCCTGGTCGCGGTGCGACAAGTTTGGGAAGTGATGCCAGATGCTGTTTTAGTTGTTGGAAGGCTTCCTCTGCCTCCTCAGTCCAACAAAAGTCTCCCTTTTTTGTGCACTTCGTGAGTGTTTTGAAGAGGGGGAGTGATTTTCTGCTGACTTGGATAAAAAACGGTTTAGCCCAGCTAGCTTTCCGTTTAATGACTGGACTTCTTTCAGTATGCGCGGTGAGGGGAGATCAACGACAGCTTGTGTCTTTTCTGGGCAAGGCTTGATGCCATCAGGTTCTATAAGATACCCAAGGAACATGCCTTCTGTCGCGACAAAGGTGCACTTCTTGGGATTTAACTTCATGTTTATTTTTTCCAATGTTTTGAACGTCTCCTCAATGTCGCGCACCAATTCTTCCTCCGTGTGGCTCTTTATAACGAGGTCATCAACATAAACTTCCAGGTTTCGACCTACTTGCTTCTCAAAAGTGGTGTCCACCAATCGTTGGTATGTTGCTCCCACGTTCTTTAGACTGAAGGGCATTTTTGTATAGCAAAAGACCCCTTGACTTGTATGGAAGGCTGTTTTTTCTTCATCTTCTTCAGCCATCTGAATTTGAAGGTATCCTTTGTACGCATCTAGGAAGCACTTAAAGGGATATCCACACAGAGATTCTATCTTCCAGTCTATCTCTGGCAGTGGATAGCAGTCATGTGGACATGCTTTATTGAGGTCAGTGAAGTCTACGCACATCCTCCAACTGCCATCACTCTTCTTTACCATCACTGGATTGGAGAGCCAGTCGTGATAGTAGACTTCGCGCATAACACCTGCGTCTACAAGTTTGTGTACTTCCTCCAGGATGGCTTTTGCTTGATCTGGAGCCTGGTCGCGCTTCTTCTGTCGTATTGGGGGATATCCTTGTCGGATTTGTAGCTTGTGCTCTGTAATTGAGTGTGGCACTCCGGTCACGTGCTTTGGTTCCCTCGCAAAGATACTTAGGTTCTTTTACAAGAGTGCGCACACAGCTGCTTTACCTTTGTCAGATAAAGATCCTCCAATCGATATTTGTTGATCTGGGTAATCAGGGTGAATAGCAACCTTTAGGTATGGTATTTTTGTTGCGTGCTGTTCTAGAACATTCTCTACCTCACTGGTTACCGTGTTGCATTCCTTAGGCGGCACCCTGGTATTGTAGAGGGTGACAATCCCTCCTTCTACTGGAAATTTGAGCATCCCATGTGCTGTGGATGGTACAGCGCGCATGGATGATATTCCAGGTCTCCCAATGATGTCGTTGTACGGTGAAGGAGACTTGATTATCATGAAGTTTATCCATGTTGCTGTAGAGTGTTGTTCATCACCCACCACTACAAGTAAGCGTAATTGCCCCATAGGCCATATCTTTTCTCCTGTGAAGCTAGTCAGCGACGTCGTGGCCGGTATTAACTGACTTTGTATCTCAGGTCGTAGCCTCTTGAAGCAGTGCTCATACAGAATGTCTACGGATGCTCCTCCATCGATATACATGCGGCGAATCTCGTGTCCCCCAGTATGTATCTCAATAGTTAGTGGCTCTACTACTGCGTTGTCCGCAGCTAGGGTGGGGAAGGATATCTCGTTCTCTGAAGAGAATTTTTGGCTGAGTTTTTGCTTTGTTTTGCGCTGCCATGACTGTATCATGTAGATGATGTCCGCTTCATCTTTCGAAGGTTCTTTTTTCCCTCCATTCTTTTGTTTGTCCTTCCCTTCTTTAATGTTTTTAACGAGGTGATCCATTCTACCCTCCTTTACTAATTTGTCAATTAGTTGTCGTAGCTGGACACACTCGTTGGTGGTATGGCCCTTTTGTCCATGGTATTCGCAGTATCCGTTCCCTGTCCTCTTGTCCTCTGGGGTGCGCATTGGTGGGGGTTTTGGGAATTTTGCGCCTTCTGTTACAAATATTTCCCTCGGAGTCTTTGTGAGGGGGGTATACTTGTCATTATCTCGTCCACTTCCCTGAATGCGATAATTCTTGCTGCGATTGCTGCTCTGATCATTAGATTGTCTCCTAGGCTGTTCTTGCTGCCTATAATTTGAGTAGCCTTTTTTACTGTCCGCAGCGGCTGCTTCTCATTGGATGAAGGATCTTGTGTGCTTCATTAGCTCATCGAAGGTTTGGGGAACCTTGTCCTTTAACTTCCGAATGAGTTCTGGGTTATTAATCCCATTCATGAACCCTGGAATTTTTAGGACTTCGGGACACGCTTTGACATGTATACACTCATCTTTGAAGCATTCTATATAAGCACTGGTTGATTCCCCTTGGTGTTGTTTTACTCTAGCTAATTCAACAGGGTTTTTAGCGCATTTCTTCCTTTGGGTGAAGTTTAAGCGGAATGCTTTTCGCAACTCTCAAACCCGTATATGCTCCTTCGTGGAAGCTTGCTAAACCAAGTGCATGCATTCCCTACTAATGTGGAATTAAACATATGACACCACACAGGTTGTGGCCAATTTTCGATAGTAGCAGCGGGTTCGAAAATTTTTAGGTGGTCATAAGGATCACCCATTCCATCATATGTTTTAACATTAGTGGGCATGCGCCTCTTCTTATGATCGGAGTAATCGCTGATGCGTCGTGTAAATGCATCAACTTTCTGGTGACGCCACGGAAGAGACAAGTCTTCGTCTTCTTCCTCGCGACGTCTTCCTCTGGACTTCCAGTGTCCTGTCTCTTTATCCTCGTTGTCCGAGGAGTCACTGGAGGAGAGGTTATCTCTTTTGCGGCGCTTGCGCCGGTTTTCCTCAGAGGAAGAGCTTAAGGGGCTTTCACTTGGGGAAGTTCGCCTTCCTAACCTGTCATGAATTCTTTTGCTCCCAAACCTGGAGGAGCCTTCGCTTGGTGAATGTTGACGTCCAAGTCTGTCTTGCATCCTTCGACTACCAAGTCTGGAGTGAACATTGGTGCGCCTCTCGCCATCTTCGTATTCCTCCGAGTATTGTGAGTTAGATATTGTACCAAGTCTATCATGGATATTGGTAATTCTTTCGTTATTTTTGCACCCCCCTCTTTGGTAGCACAGTGGTGATGTTTTGCATTCAGGAACAAAGTTGAGCCGGGCTTGCAGGCTCATACTAGACCTTCTCTCTGCTTCTTCTTGCATGAGGGCGGTTAGGGTTTCGTAATTTTGGGACACAAAATTACTTAGCGTTAAATCAGGCGCGTCTTCATCCGCTGCAAGAATTTCTGCTTCAACATTAGGCGCCCTATCTCAGTTAGGTGCGCCAGGTGGCACATTGTTGTCCACTATAGGTGCCGTTTGGTGAGGAGTATTGAAGAGAGTGCGCTGAAGTTCTTCAACGCTTGGGACCACCGTGGTGGTTTGAGTAGTCCTTATAGGCAATTCTACAGCTGGGAGAGGTAGGGTTGGTCCCGCTTCTTGGTGACCAGGCGCACTGGTTGTTCCAGAGGCATGCCTAGAGGTCGAGTCTTGAGGGTTCTTCCTCTGGGGATCACCACGTGTTTTTCCAACTGCGGAGTCCACTGGCTTGAGTTTTTGTTTTTCGTCATTTTAGTTCTTAATTCTTAGTGTGGGGTCCCACGGATGGCGCCACTTGTTGATACAAAAGTTGGGCGTTCCTAGTTTGGGTTCCTGCTCTCGTACCAATTAGCTTCTTAATGCTTGTAACCTGCGCACTAACAAATTAAACAAACACCGTTAGGCTTATCGTGGGATTGTCTCCCACGATTATCCTCCGGTGTGAGAGTAAGTAATCGGTTTAGGGTTATATTCAAGAGTTAGGGTTTCGTCAATCATACCTTTAATGAGAATTATGTCATTCTATATATTGGCGCAGAATCCTTGTAGGTTTCGTGCCCCTTACTCTTCGCACACATGGTGCTTATCCGGCCCAAGGATCTTTATCCGTAAATAGAAGATCCTTATCTAGACCATAAATAGTTTGGTTGGGCTTGGGCCTACGCGGGCCCAATTCCATTGGAAATGCGGCCCAAATCACTGTTATGATAGCCCACTCGTGGTGGGTTTCGGCTTTAGTAATGTTTATCATTTGGGCTTATGACCCAGATATAGACTATACGTCATCAAGATCCAAGGATGAAACTCCGAAGATCATCATAAGACTTATCAAGCAATTGCAAGATAGACTCAACAAAACGGTTTGATTCATCCATACTGACAATGGAACGGAGCTTGTTAACAAACAAATTACTCAATTTTATGAAAGTATTGGCATCAGTTACCAAAAGAGCATTCCACGCACACCTCAACAGAATGGAGTTGTTGAAAGGCGGAACCGTACCCTTGTTGAAGCTATAAGGACCATGCTAATATTTTCTAAAGCTCTGATGTTCCTTTAGGCTGAAGCCATTGCAACTGCTTGTTACACTCAAAACCGATCCTTGATACATCCTCTCCATTGCAAGATGATATGCGGGATTGCGCCCTCGCAATAGGTTTTACCTCTCAAGGGATCTTGAGAAGCTTGCAATCCCCGCCAGGCAGTGTACCTGATCGTTGTAGTATAGTATAGTGACAAGTACCGGGGGATTGATCGTTCAACTCCGGAATAGTGTCGCTAGGATTAGAAAGCCTACTAAACTAGGTCTTGAGGTGAGGGATGATTCTTTTTGAATTTTTTTTTATATTTTTATGAAAGCAAGTAAAATCTCGGGTTTTGAAGGAGTGGGCGGAATTAGTTACTAGTCAACTAACCCAATTAACTAAAAATGCGATCAAAATAAAATAAAAAGAAATGAAATTAAACTAATATAATTATGTGGTGGAAACAATAATGAGAAAAGATGTGTTTACTTAGATTTCATTACTCCCTAGATATCTGTTACCGGTTGATTAGCTTGTTACGATTGCATGGATGACGGGTTATATTCCTTAATACTAGTCGTAGGGCTGTGTACAATATTCCCTAACTCTATAAGCTCCTACTTCACTCCTATTTCGAGCCGACTAACATCTAAAAGCTCCTAACATGGGATCATTAGAATTCACTTATGCATTAAATACAACCAAAAATCGTAGTACACCTCTGATCATGATTCTTAAGACATTCAAGCAAGTTACCAATGGAAGTCTGCCAGTTTTCTTAAGCCTAACATCGAATACAATCATCCACAACAATTATAAACAAACAATCAACCAATAACCAACATCTAGGTTTCACTACATCTAAGCAAACACAATAAAAACCTAGCCTAACATGTTAAAAGAAAGACAAGCATAAGATAGAATCAAACAACACATAGACATATTGAATGATTATTGGAATACTTATCTTTATTCAAACATGGATGAAAGAAGGGTTTGAAACCCCTACAATATGATATAAATTCGACCTAGGGTTTTGTGGTAAAGTTCCTCCTAATGTTACACTCACAATGAATGAAAAATTGGAAAAATATATATAGAGAATACATCCTGACGGCGTCACGTTGTAGGGTCTGACGCCGTCAACTCGTCGCCATTATAAAATTCTTATTACCTAGATCCAGTCTTGACGCCTTCATGTGTAAATATACACTAGGCCGTCACATGTGATTTGACCCTGACGGTCTTGGTGACGCCGTCAGGCCAAATAACACTAAAAATGTTCTGGGCCATCACGTGTATTTTCCACTTCCACCTCTTTTGCCACTCTTGACGCCGTCATGTGTGAAGCCTTGACGTTGTCAGGTACTGTTCCCAGCAAGGATTTTGAGACTTTGCCGTTTTCTTCACTTTTATGCTAAAAAAACGTTCAAAATGCTTCCTTTTCCAGATTTCTCCTCAAAAGTACCTAAAATGACAAAAGGAACGATTTAGGGAAATAATGGATCAAATAATCACGAACTTGGGCTTAAATGACCCCTAAAAAGCGGTACACTTTTTTCCTTATCACAAGACCCCATATGAGCTGGTGCATTGCAGAAAACTAGACCTCTCATTTCTATGAGTATTTGGTGTACTCTGTTATCCAACAAATGATGGTGAAGACCTTGGGAAACTTAAAGCCAAAGCCGACATCGGCTTGTTCGTTGGATATGCTCCAGATTGAAAGGGATACCAAATCTACAACAAACGTACCCGAGAAATCATGGAAACAATTCACGTGACATTCGATGAGCTGACTGAGCAACCGGCTCCTGGACACTCAAGTTCTGTACCCGCACCTAACCTTTTGTCTCCTGGGCCAATTAGTTCAGGACTAGTACAGAATCCCACTCCTGCTACTCCTTATGTACCACCATCAGATGATGACTTGAAGAAGTTGTTTGATCCCACGTTTGATAAATACTTTGAACCACAGCGTATTGATGCCCCTGAACCACAAGCTGATGATCCTCCTGTTGCTGTTGCAAATGCTCCACAAGATACAAATGGTCCATCTATCTCGGTCTCCATCGATCAAGATGCACCATCTACCAGTCATTCACCAATGAATTCAAACACTCAATCGTCGTCTATACATCAAGGGACGGTAGTCGATAATTCTTTTGAAGTGAATCCCTTTGCCTCTGATGATGATGCTCCATTCGAAAATATCTTTTCTCCTGAACCTACTAATGATACGGCTTCCTCAGGGAATTCCATTACAGCAACATCAGTTTCCTACCCTCAACCACCTGAACACCTCAGAAAATGGATCAACGATTACCCTATTGACAACATCATTGGGAATCCCTCTCGATCGGTGTCCACACGAAAGCAACTTGCCACCGACACATTATGATGCTTTTTCAATTCCATATTATCCAAAGCTAAACCCAA
Source organism: Artemisia argyi (assembly GCA_030686995.1). Lineage (NCBI taxonomy): Eukaryota > Viridiplantae > Streptophyta > Magnoliopsida > Asterales > Asteraceae > Artemisia > Artemisia argyi. Next base: position 74,925,616 of record CM060696.1, on the reverse strand, counting down.
AGATTTAAAATATGTGTTGTCTAAAGAATCTTGGTGCACTGCAATGCAAGAAGAAATTCATGAGTTTGATCGACTTGATGTGTGGGAATTAGTGCCTCCTCCGGACTATGCAATGACTTTTGCTCTCAAGTCGATTTTCAAAGTGAAACTTGATGAACATGGTGATGTTTTGAAAAACAAGGCTCGATTAGTTGCTAAGGGATATAGCCAAGAAGAGGGAATTGATTTTGAAGAATCCTTTGCACCAGTCGCTCGTATTAAGGCCATTAGAATCTTTCTAGCTAATGATGCGAGTTTAAACATGATAGTCTACCAAATGGATGTTAAGACTGCTTTCTTGAACGGTGAATTGAAGGAGGTAGTCTATGTTACTCAACTAGAAGGATTCGTGGACCCTGAGCATCATAACTATGTCTATCGCTTGAAGAAGGCACTCTATGGTCTTTATCAAGCACTAAGGGCATGGTACGATACGTTGTCTAAGTTTCTTCTTGCAAAACAATTCTCCAAATGTGTTGTTGATCCTACCTTGTTCACTAGGAAAACAGGCAAACATCTACTTCATGTTTAAATCTACGTAGATGACATAATATTTGCTTCCTCTGATCCTATGGAATTTGACCGTTTTTCTAAAGAGATGGGTTCAAAGTTTCAAATGTCAATGATAGGACATATGTCGTTTTTCCTGGGGTTACAAATCTCTCAGAATCCAAGTGGCATTTTCATAATCAAGCCAAATATGATAATGAAATCTTGAAGAAATTTGGATTTGAAGATAGTGATGCTGTTGATACTCCCATGGTTGAAAGATCAACGTTGGACGATGACCGTTCTGGGATCCCTGTTGATCAAACAAAGTACAGAAGTATGATTGGATCCCTAATGTATCTTACTGCCAGCAGGCCAGATCTTCTATTTGTTGTATGCATGTGTGCTCGGTACCAATCCAAGCCTACCAAAAAGCACTTGGAAGCTGTCAAAAGGGTCTTTAGGTATCTCCAAGGAACCATTCACATGGCTCTGTGGTATCCTAACGACACTGCTATGGCACTCACGGCCTGTTCAGATGCAGATCATGTGGGGTGTTAGGATAATCGACGAAGTACTTTAGGAGGTGGTCAATCTCTGGGAGAAAAACTTGTAAGCTGGTTATCAAAGAGGCAAATCAGTACATCGATATCCTCCACAGTGGCTGAATACATTGTCATGTCTTCATGCTGCACTCAAATCTTGTGGATGAGATCTCAACTATCAGACTATGGTTTTGCTTTCAACAAGGTTCCGATGTACTGTGATAACAAAAGTGCCATTGCTCTTTGCTGTAACAAAGTTCAGCATTCCAGATCTAAGCACATCGACATCCGTCACCACTTTATCATGGAACAAGTTGAGAAAGGGGTAGTGGAACTTTACTTCGTAAGGACAGAGTTTCAGTTGGCTGACATTTTTACAAAGGCTCTTCCGCGAGAAAGATTTCAATTCATTCTTCCGCGACTTGGAATGAAGAGTCTTACGCCAGAATCTCTCAAAAGTCTTCAGGAAGAGAATGAGGAGTAAAGGATTTACTTCACATATCCTTCGTACATAGTTTTAAAAACAAAAAGAAAAATAGAAAAATATAAAATCTACAAAAACCATAAAAATTAGAAAATCATAAAATCCAAAAATATTCTTCTCACGACATGTCTCTTGTGTAATCAATATTATGTACGTTTCTAGAAATGTCATTCAATAATGACACAGAAACATACATATGCTTGAGCAAGAGTTTTTCTTTTAACTTAAAATAATGTTTCTCTAAAACATGTAGTTTCTCAAACTATTCTTTCAAAATGGCTTGCTATTACTTCAGATAGCAACCCGGTTTTCAAAATGAGGAAAGCTCGTCGCCTAAAAGACGGCATTCCAGTCAACGGGTGATTAAGTCTCCCAGGCATGGATTACTTTACATCTATGTACACTCGACTTGATGTACATTTCAGTGCAACTTTTCTCGTACAAGAAGAGAAGTCTTCTTTACATCGCAAATACTTTCCCATCTATGATTCTTCAGGAAAGTATTTGTACCAAACTTGGTGGTACAATGATTTTTGAAATTCAATCAAACTTGCAATTTTTCATAAAATTTGCCACTCAATCGATGACTAAAAGTTAATTCTTTTTCATTAAAATGTTAAATTGAAAATAGGTCATCGATTGAGGGGGAGAATGATTTCAAAATTCTATATCATCAAAACAAGTTACTTTGTTTATAACAAGCAGTGAACATAATGTGTTTGTTACGTATCAGAAAATGAATTTTTCATGAGTTTCTAGGGAAACTCCAAATCATTTATAAACTCATCATTTCTGACACATAACATGCTCCCTCAATGATTAAGGGGGAGTTTGTATCGTCTCATTATCAGAATATCTTTAATTAGACCACATTTTTTTCTCTCAAACTTTTCTCACTTATTTAAATCACTTGGGCTCACAAATCTCAAATGGTTTAAAATTTTTGATCGGGGGAGAATATGTGATTTAAATATGAAATATGATAAAAAAAAATGTGATTGTTTGGACTTAAACGTAAGCTCTCCCATATGTGCTAAACTCTTTCATACATCAATGCACATATTAAGAGGGAGCAAATGGTTTGTGAAAAAAAAGGATCTTAACATCTCATGTGAGCAAGACTCAGACTTCAACAATGAATTGACGAAACAAAAACCGTCATTAATCGAAAGGACTTGTCCTGGCCGGGTAATAACTTCAAGCTGGTCTAACCAGTGATGTAAGCGTTTCTCGGAGAGGACTTGTTTGAGTAGAGTGTACCGTTTCAAGAAACCTTCGGTGGATATGACCAGGCCGGGTAATAACTTCAAGCTAGTTGATCTAGTGATGTAAGCATATCTCGAATCGGTCATGTTCACTGAAAGTGGATCAATTCAAAAAGTGTGAACTCTTCCCTTCATGTGCAAATTATAAATAAAACCATACGAGCGCATGTCAAGGGGGAGTATTTGAAAAATTGAAAACTCTCAAAGTGTTAACAACATATGTTTCATAATCATGAACACTTTGAGAAGATTTTTCAAGGTTTTAGTTTATGGCAACATAGGATAGTCATGGAATTATAAGGTGACTAAGGTTAGGAAAACCGTCCTATGATCCGCCAGAGCCGGAGGGATCTACCCAAGGATAATACTGATTAGTTAGTATTAGAAAAGTCCTTAGGTATGATTAAAAAGAAAAAAAGGTAATGTGAGAATGGAGAAAGAAGGGGTTGAAGAATTAAAACGAAATATTATGAGAAAGGGTGAAATGAAATAGCCCTCCTTTTATTCAACATTAGGGCAGAAACTGGGTTCAATAAATATGCTACTGGTGGTTACTTAGGTAACACCGGTATTGAAGACAAGAAGTCATGGACCCAGTGACGCATTGCACTAAACCTTCTAGCCACTCAAGTTCTCTTAAAAGGACTTGTTTCATTCTCACGGGGAACCCTGCATTATCTATAGACTGCTCATTATGAGTTATGTTGATATTGAAACAGGAGACACCGCTCCAGTCTTCGACTACCAAATATTGCACTTATCGAGTCTAGAGCCGCGAGATGAATCAAAAGATCTCATAGGAACACATGTTACCCCTACACTGGTTGTTCAACATTAAGGACACTAGTTGTTACCTTATGAGTCCTACTCAGATCTCAGCAATCTGCTAGAACATTTATAAGGGAATTTACTACGGTAATTGTCAATGATTGAATGGAAATTCCTGCCAGGGTCAACATCAAACAGCCCTAAAAGCAGGTCACTTAGGTAATTCCATGTGGATTACGCTTAGTAGTCATGGGGGTAACAAACGGTCTACAGTCGTGGGGTGATCTCCAGCGACACACCTGAAATGTTGATGTACTTCGGTATATCTTTCAAGGGTATCCGATTCAGGAACGGCCTTGGCAAGGATTAGAGAAAGTTTTCACACTATGCTGATTACAATCTCTAAGTCCGAGCCTATAAGTGTCGAATGATTTGTTGTTAAGTGATGCGTGGGAATCGCACCTTGCTTTACCTCTCGAGGGATCTCGTGAGGCTTACAACCCCCACCAGGCAGTGTACCTGATCGTTGTAGTATAGTATAGTGACAAGTACCGGGGGATTGATTGTTCAGCTTAGGAATAGTGTCGCTAGGATTAGAAAACCTAATTAATAGTTCTAGAGGTGAAAGATGATTATTTTTGTATTTTTATATTTTTATTAAAGCAAGTAAAATCTCGGGTTTTGAAGGAGTGGGCGGAATTAGTTGCTAATCAACTAACCCAAAGCTAAGATGCAATCAAAATAAAATAATAAAAATGAAATTAAACTAATTAAACTAAGGTTGTGTTCAGTAATTAGAGAAATTGTGTTTACTTAGACTTCATTACTCCCTAGATATCTTTTACATGTTAATTACTTGTTACACTTGTATGAATGACGGGTTGTATTCCTTAATACCATTCGTGGGGTGGCATACATAACTCCCCAACTCTATGAGCTCTTATCTCCTCCTACACCATGACCCAGCACAATTATAGGGATTGTAAACAGTGGCTCATGCATTAAATACAAGCAATAAAGACCTAGTACGCCTCGGTTCATGTTTCTTAAGACGTTCAAGCATGTTACCATTTGGAGATCTGCCAGTTTTCTTAAGCCTAACATATAAATCATTCATTCAAAACAAGAATAGACAAGTAATCAACACATAATCAACATCTAGGTTTCATTAGATCTAAGCAAACACAAGAGAGATCTAGCCTAGCATAATGGAATTGAGACAAGAACAAGAGATAAACAACCAACACATAGACATATTGATTGAATTGAAAGTACACTTATCTCAATTACAATGCAAGGTCTCAAGGGTTTGGAACCCTTGAAAAACCTGTAAAAGAGGCACCAAAATCGTCTTTAGGGTTTCACCAAAACTTCTCTCCTTTTAATGAAAAAACTAGAAAACTATATATAGGAAAAACAGTCTGACGGCGTCAAGAGTTAATTCTGACGTCGTCACCTCGCCGCCATAAACTTCCTCGGACGCCCTAGATCCACTTGTGACGGCCTATGTGACGCCGTCACCACCCACGGTAAATTATTTTTGGCCACTTTGACGCCGTCACCTCTCCATCTGACGCCGTCACCAGCTACGGTAAATTATTCTTCATGTCTGACGCCGTCAAGAAGGAAGTCTTGACGCCGTCACCTTGTATCTTCAGCTTGGATTTTTGGTACTTTGCCGTTTTCTTCACTTTATGCTCCAAAAACGTCCAAAATAGCCTCTTTTCCAGAATTCACTCTCCAAACACCTAAAATCACAAAAGGAACGATTTAGGGCAATATTTGATCAAATAAAGTCAGATTCGGGCTTAAATGACCCCCTAAAAATGGATCATTTTTCGCCTCATCATATACCCTTACACTTGAGATTTGCTTGTCCTCAAGCAAATGAGCTTTTATTCTACTCAAAAGACAAGTTAGGGGTCATTTAACACTAATATAAAAGTAATTACAACAAATAATCGTTCCACTAAAGACCAATAGACAAGCACGGAGGTCATACACAAGCACCTCACAAATAGTGTTTAGATACTCACATCTCTCGGGTGTAATAAAGTAATATAACATTATGGAAATGGAAGATATCTCTCACTACCTGTCATAGCAAAATAGATTACCATAAGCTTGGGAAAGGATCAAACCTCCACCACATGGCGTAAGCACCTAGGATAAACTATCAAAGAGGTCTTTTAAAGGGTTATAACGTTAGGTGTAGGGATATGAATTACACGGTTTTGTTGGATAAAGGAAGTTTTACTGGTGGCGAGTTAACAATCTTGGTTAATTACATGTACAAGATGGCGTTGCTAAGCCAAGACTAGACTCGACTTAAGCTAATAAATGAAAAATAACAAAAACATAAAATGAACATAAAATAAAAACGGGATGGTAGTCCGTATGTTTATTTTTTTTTATTTTTTTATTTTTTATTTATTTTTTTTTCTTTTCTATTTTTTTTTCTTTTTCTTTTTTGTGCATACACTCTTACCCTACCATCCAAAATAATACATCATAGGGGATGAGAATTCCCCTTACACTTGAATCTTTACATACTTTACATTAAACTAATCTAATGTCTCGAATTAAGAAAATTAAAACACTTGGAGCACTTTTAAGATTAACGCACGTATGGGGGTAATAAGTGATGTTCTTCCCCATTACTCCATAAAATAAGTACTTACCCATGAGTCCCAATCGTCCCAAAACAATATGTACAATGATATGACTCGACTTAGCAACCATGTAATCAATTAGAAAGTTAACTTAGGGTTTAACAAATAACAATAATGCACTAAAAATGAGCGCATACACGGAAGGCTAAGGCGATTTGGTTGTACATTTAAGTGGGGTGTAACAAATTCTTCCTTTAAGTAAAATGCTTAAAGTTAGAAATGAAAAGATAGGCTCGGAGGGGTGTACTAGGGGTATCGTGTACTAAAAATGAGTACAACGCTAAGGGTGTGGGAAAAATTAGTTGACTTAACTAGCCAAGTAATATGACTTAAATGGTCAAGTAATTATAATACGGGTTTAACACAAGGGTGATCCTAATGCCTCTTATCATGTAGTAAATCCTACCACACGAATGTAGTCTCACTCGCGGTCTCGGGATGCATCACTAACGCAAGTTCTAGAATCTAAATGCTACCGGTACACTCATAAGCACTAATAATGAATGCTTTTCCTATCAAATCTAAAGGCGAACCTCACATTTTTGGGTGGAAAATTTTTCTGAATATACGGTTATGTGCTAGTCATACAACCTCCTATCCATGAGACGCTTGCTATGGCTAAAGTTTCACTCCTAAATGTTGTAAAAAATTTTAAATTTGGCGCTAAAATTACACTAACAAGTATTTCTCATAGTTTTATTACACATCTACCATCAAACAAAACAAACTCAAGCGAAAGTGCATATGTAAGGTATCATCTTTTTACCCTCACCTTACACTTAAGATGAACATTGTCCCCAATGTTCAAGTAAAGAATGTAAAAGTTAAAAAGTAAAGAGAATGAAATCAAATACTCCCCTGATTCGCTCGGTATGGATTTTAGTTGACCAGGTTAAATCTTCTTCCAAGAAAACGAACAATCAAAGCTTCCCTTCTAGAATATAAATCATCTTCTTGTCACAAATAACCTGTAAATCCTGACAAAAGTAGACAAGGCAACCTCGCGTAAAATCGGCGGCATCCTATATAAGTTACTAAATCCTAGAAAACAAAGTAAGATATAATGCTTGTGGAATGAAGTTTGCAGATTTCCTGGAGATTATAAAACTTAATAATTCACAAAAACCATAAGGCTCCGTTAGAAAAACAAAACCGGTAAAATTTCCAGATTTTTGACTCCTGACGCCGTCAAGAGCAAACCCTGACGCCGTCAGAATAGACCTGCAGAAATTCTTATGTTAAGTTTCCGGAAAATTTCTGGAAAAACTTTGTCCTACTTCCTGGAAAATCCTGCAAAACTTCATTATGACTCAATACAAGCATTTGACTCTAACAAATACGAATATACATGTTCATTAAATATTGTGGAGAATCATGATCAGTTTGTTTCTTAAAAACATATTTGGGGTTTCCCCTTACACTTATCTTTTGCAAAAATACCTTTAGGTTGAAGTTAAGACTAGGCCAAACAACATAATAAAGTATTTCCATATTTTAATTGAGAAACATGATCAACCAACAATAAAAATTAAACATGCATACGGAAGCAAATAACAAACACATAAACAAACAAACAAACAAATAAATAAAGCTTGGGTTGCCTCCCAAGAAGCGCTTGTTTTTGTTCGATTCACGAGCCTGACTCTACCCTTATTTCACGGATAAAGGTGAGGTTTTCCCTACACTTAGGATTAAGTGCGGGTGATAGTAGCGATACACACCCTTAAGGTGGAAATATGCCTCGTGAGGAAAGTGTGGTGGATGAATTATATGCTCAAAGGGGTGTGCTCCTATCATCATAACCTTAACAAATTCAATCGGGTTAATGGGTGGATTAAGATTTTCTCCTAGAAAAGGATCATTTTCTATCAACTTCACGAGACTCCTAGTTGGGAATCCATCTTGACCTAATAAACCCGGTTTAAACCCATAATGTGTCTTGTGATCAATCATAAATGGGTGATGTAAGCATGTAAGGTCATGTTCCACTCCTATATTGGCCTCCTCTCTACAAGGCTTAGAGTCTACTACCTTTATCTTAAGACTACCCGGACTATATGGTTTGATGGGTGGATCGGGACCTATTTCAATTCCTAAATTCACATCCAAGGATGGAAGATTGGGTAATGGTTTTGGTTGAGGCTTCGGTTCATCAAAACTAGGAACTTCCCTAGAACTAGGAGTAAGGTTATCATTACAAGTGTTCAAACCTATATCCTCTAGTGGTGCTTGGTCCAAGGGTTCTACCTCAATTGGGGTTCCTATAGTCTCTTCTACTTCTTCCGGGTAAGCCACGGGCGGTGTATGTGCCTCAAATGATGGTAGGACTTGTGGGGTACTTTGTGGGCTTGGATTATCCACCTCATCCTCCATTGTACCTAGATTACCTATATGTTTGTTTTGTACTATGATATTAGGTGCCATCCAACTAGGTATCTCAACATGAGTATATTCATCCCCCAACAAACTTCCTGTTTGCTCCATCAAACTTGTTTTTGATTGATTTGTGATGTTGTTTGTTGGGTTGTCTACTCTATAATAATATTGGGCACAGTTTTCTATGGTATCCCACGCTTCTTCATCATTTAATTCCCTAGGGCCCCCATCGGCAAAATCATCGATACGCATTTGGTCACATTGGCTGACACGATAGTAAAAGGTTTCGGTTAGGGATGATAAAGAGAAACTATGATGAGGGAATTTTCGAAGTAAAATTTTAAAACGAGTCCATGCATCATATATGGGTTCATCTCGATATTGTTTGAAATTCAAGATGTCAATAGGGTAGAATGGCCTTTGTGGTTGGTGGTATGGTGGATTCGCGTACTCCATAATGGTGAACGGAAGAGTCAATGGAAATTACGAACAAACACACAAAGAAAAAGATAGACTAAAGAAGACCTAAAAATAAAAATAAAAATCTTACTAGAAAGGAATCTAGCAAGTAGACCTAATAAAAAGAAATCCTAACCTAGACAATAACTATTCCCCGGCAACGGCGCCAAAAACTTGATGCGTGGGAATCGCACCTTGCTTTACCTCTCGAGGGATCTCGCGAGGCTTACAACCCCCACCAGGCAGTGTACCTGATCGTTGTAGTATAGTATAGTGACAAGTACCGGGGGATTGATCGTTCAGCTTAGGAATAGTGTCGCTAGGATTAGAAAACCTAATTAATAGTTCTAGAGGTGAAAGATGATTATTTTTGTATTTTTATATTTTTATTAAAGCAAGTAAAATCTCGGGTTTTGAAGGAGTGGGCGGAATTAGTTGCTAATCAACTAACCCAAAGCTAAGATGCAATCAAAATAAAATAATAAAAATGAAATTAAACTAATTAAACTAAGGTTGTGAGCAGTAATTGGAGAAATTGTGTTTACTTAGACTTCATTACTCCCTAGATATCTTTTACATGTTAATTACTTGTTACACTTGTATGAATGACGGGTTGTATTCCTTAATACCATTCGTGGGGTGGCATACATAACTCCCCAACTCTATGAGCTCTTATCTCCTCCTACACCATGACCCAGCACAACTATGGGGATTGTAAACAGTGGCTCATGCATTAAATACAACCAATAAAGACCTAGTACGCCTCGGTTCATGTTTCTTAAGACATTCAAGCATGTTACCATTTGGAGATCTGCCAGTTTTCTTAAGCCTAACATATAAATCATTCATTCAAAACAAGAATAGACAAGTAATCAACACATAATCAACATCTAGGTTTCATTAGATCTAAGCAAACACAAGAGAGATCTAGCCTAGCATAATGGAATTGAGACAAGAACAAGAGATAAACAACCAACACATAGACATATTGATTGAATTGAAAGTACACTTATCTCAATTACAATGCAAGGTCTCAAGGGTTTGGAACCCTTGAAAAACCTGTAAAAGAGGCACCAAAATCGTCTTTAGGGTTTCACCAAAACTTCTCTCCTTTTAATGAAAAAACTAGAAAACTATATATAGGAAAAACAGTCTGACGGCGTCAAGAGTTAATTCTGACGCCGTCACCTCGCCGCCATAAACTTCCTCGGACGCCCTAGATCCACTTGTGATGGCCTATGTGACGCCGTCACCACCCACGGTAAATTATTTTTGGCCACTTTGACGCCGTCACCTCTCCATCTGACGCCGTCACCAGCTACGGTAAATTATTCTTCATGTCTGACGCCGTCAAGAAGGAAGTCTTGACGCCGTCACCTTGTATCTTCAGCTTGGATTTTTGGTACTTTGCCGTTTTCTTCACTTTATGCTCCAAAAACGTCCAAAATAGCCTCTTTTCCAGAATTCACTCTCCAAACACCTAAAATCACAAAAGGAACGATTTAGGGCAATATTTGATCAAATAAAGTCGGATTCGGGCTTAAATGACCCCCTAAAAACGGATCATTTGTCGCCTCATCATTAAGAATATCTGGCGGTTGTTGCTGATTACTGAAGAGATGCCGATCCATCACCCCATGCTCACACTTAATCATCCTTGTCAAAGAAATCATGAGAACTCAAAAGCCTTCAACCAAAGCTTCTGCTACTCTGATGCTGAAAACATGATTCAAGAAAAGTTTGAGCACGCCGGATCAACAATCAAAACTTCACAAGGAGACGATAATGCTAATGATGACTTGAAGATGAAAGTTGGATGATGACCTCAATGAATTCTCGAAGATCATCCAAGATATACAACAAGTCATCAAAAGTCCACTGCTGGAAGCACAAAGAATAATGACTATGAAGAATCAAAGACAGCGAGCTACAAAGTTAACTTTAAAGATTAGAATGCTAGAATTCAAGTTGTAAATTCTGAGGTGACCTTCCTTAGAGGGAGAATGTTAGAAATATAAATATTAATATGAAATACTCGGTCACCCCGAGTAATCAATAGCATTAAGTTAGCTCGTAGTCATTACTATTATTAGTTAGTAGTAGTTTAGTGTAAGTAACACCGTGGAAGGACGGGTCTTTACCCACTGTATACCTGATCCACAGCCCGAGTGAGGGCGTTTATGCATGTACTATAAATACCCCTCTCCCACCAAGGGAGAGGGTTGGACCTTCTCATAGTTTTATTTTAATTTCATAGATTTTCTCTCAAGGTTCCCAACTTCTTTTCGTCTCTCTAGTTTCCTCTTCTTCTTATTCAATCCATATATACAAAACCATACGTGTTTATGATTTAGAGTATTTTACATAAAGGACCAGAATGGCTCTTTAATATTGATATGCTAACCAGAACCATGAATTATGAGCCAGTGATTGCATGTGTAGATACTAACAATATTGCAGGTACAAAAGTTAATGAAACTTCAGAAACTAATGCTAAAGTGTCAACACCTCAAGAAGAGTTTGTTTTGGTTGAAAAGTTAAAGCTTGGTCCAACTATTGTCCCCTCTATGATGAATAAGAGTCCAAAAGAGGATGAAGTTGCTCATGATGAGCCCAAAGGAGATAAGGAAGGTATTGATATACCTTTTGATGCTGAAAAGGTGGTGAATGAAGAACCAAAAGTTGTTGAAGAAGTGCAGAATAAAGAATCTCCAACAGTTGATGATATTAGCATTTCCACAAGCAGCAGAACCATCCATTCTACTGCTAGGCCATATAATTCTGCTACTAGGCCAAATAATCCAACTGCTATTCCAAATGATTCTTCTACTTCTACACCAAGATTTCCTACTATGGATAAACATGGTAGATCTTTTGATGATCCTAACTACGCTGATGATCCTAACATGCCTCCTTTGGAACATGTTTATTATGACACTGATGATGAAGCTCTTGATGGTACAATTTTTGGAGCACAGGCTGATATCAGCAACATAGAACTTAATATTCCTGTCAGTCCTACACCAACTACAAGAGTACAAAAGAATCACCCCAAGGATCAAATTTTTGATGATCCATCATCAACTATTCAAACAAGAAGGATGACTAAAGAGCAGAAAGATCAAGTTCATCAAGATTTCTTTGCAAGATCTCTTCATCAAAGAAACAGTCACAAGGATCTTCAAAACTGCTTGTTTTCCTATTTTCACTCACAAGTAGAACCCAAGAATGCTTATAAAGCATTACAAGATCCAAGTTGGTTGGAAGCTATACAAGATGAGCTTCTACAATTTAGAGTACAAGAGGTATGGACCTTTGTTGATTTTCCAAATAGAAAAAGGGCTATTGGAACCAAATGGGTTTTTTGATGCAAAAGAGATGAAAGAGGCATTGTCATCAGAAACAAGGCAAGATTGGTTGCTCAAGGATACACACAATAAGAGGGTATTGATTATGATGAAGTATTTGCTCCAGTGGCAAGGATAGAGGCCATCAGATTATTCATGGCTTATGCTTCATCTAAAGATTTTGTGGTGTATCAAATGGATGTTAAGAGTGCTTTCCTTTATGGAACAATTGAAGAAGAAGTTTATGTGAGTCAACCACCTGGTTTTGAAGACACTGAATTTCCTGATAAAGTGTACAAGGCGGACAAAGCACTCTATGGTTTACATCAAGCTCCAAGAGCTTGGTATGACACATTGTCAACTTACCTGATAGAGAATGGTTTTAGTAGAGGCAAGATTGACAAAACTTTGTTTATCAAGAAAATCAAAGATGATATCTTGCTGGTGCAAGTTTATGTTGATGATATCATTTTTGGCTCCACAAGCAAAGTTCTATGTACTGAGTTTGAGAAACTAATGAAGAATAAGTTTGACATGAGTTCCATGGGAGAACTCACATTCTTCTTTTGATTGCAAGTCAAACAAAAGGAGAATGGAATTTTCATTAGTCAAGACAAATATGTGAATGATATTCTGAAGAAGTTTGGATTTGAAGATGCAAAGCCTGCAAAACAACAATGGAGACCAACAAACCATTGCTTAAAGATGAATATGGTAAAGAGGTGGATGTTCATATGTACAGGTCAATGATTGGTTCATTGATGTATCTTACAGCTTCATGGCAAAATATTATGTTTAATGTATGTGCCTGTGCAAGATATCAAGTTATTCCAAAGAATCACATCTCAATGCAGTGAAGAGGATCTTTAGATATCTGAGGTATCAACCTAATTTGGGCCTTTGGTATCCTAAGGATTCACATTTTAATTTGGTGGCATATTCTGATAGTGACTATGCTGGGGCTAGCTTGGATAGGAAATCCACAACTGGAGGTTGTCAATTTCTTGGAAGCAGGTTGGTGTCATGGCAATGCAAGAAACAAATAGTGGTGGAAAATTCTACAACTGAAGCTGAGTATGTGGCTGCTTCAAGTTGCTATGGTCAAGTACTTTAGATGCAAAATCAATTGCTGGACTGTGGGTACAATTTTATGAACACCAAAATTCATATTGATAATAACAGCACACTATGCATAATTAAAAAATATTATTTTTCATTCTAAAACAAAGCATATTGAGATAAGACATCATTTTATATGAGATTGCTATGAAAAGAAGTTGATTCAACTTGTCAAAATCCATACTGACAATAATGTTGTTGATTTACTCACAAAACATTTTGATGTGGGGAGATTTCAATTTTTAATTACAAGTATTGGAATGATAATTCTATGAAAATGTTATCTCTTTGTGTTTTTTGTAAAGTATTTGTGCTATTATTAGTCATAAAAGTTGTTTCTGCTGCTATTTATGGATTCTATTGCTAGTTACAACTAGAGTTGATTAATTCTACTGCTAGTTCAATTTTCAACTGCTAGATATAACTAAGTGTTGTGATTGGAGTGAATGGGTATTTTGTGTGTTTTTGTGGTTTTGGACTAATCTTTTGTAGGATAAGTACTTTTTGGAACAATTGATGATGAGAATATGGGTTTTGGAACAAGTTTATAGAAATTCAGCTGCTTGGCAAATGCATTCTGTTGCTAGGCAAAAGATTCTACTGTTGATTCTACTGCTGCGTTCTGCTGCTAAAATTCAAAGTACAGGGACGGTTATGTAACTTCTTCCAAAGGGTTTAAAAACCTAATTGTATCTCCCAATTAGTCTTACGCGCTCACAATTGAAATTTAATCAAACCCTAACACACTATTATCATCAAAATCAAAAACCCCGATTTCACAAACCCTAATTCATGGAATTCACAAGAACATGGGCCGAAAGTCACAACATGGTCGCACTCTTGGATACGGATTTGGTTCCTGAAGGTTTCACAGACATGGCATATTTTCTCAATGCTACCTCCATTAGGTATGCATTAACTATGAACCCTACTATATTTAATTCCTTCGTTAAACAGTTTTGTCTTGTTGCTAATTAAAGTCAAAACTTATAATGGGGAATCACAAATTAAGGTTATTGTTGACGGCCAAAAGGTACTTGTTACTAAATAATTTATAAGAGAAACACTTCTCTTTGCTGATGATGAGGAAATCAAGTGTCTTTCAAATGTTCACATTTTTAAAGGGCTAAAAGACATGGGATATGAAAAGAAAAACAATAGTTTAAAATTTCAAAAAGGTCTTCTCTGTTCTCATTGGAAATTTTTAGCACATACTCTTTTACATTTTTTAAGCCCTAAAACTTCTGGTTGGAATGAGTTTAGTACTGTCATAGCATCTGCTATGATTTTTCTAAGCACAGGAGAACCATTTAATTTTTCAAACATGATTTTAGAGGGTATGCTTAAAAGTATTAAAGAGTATGGGTCATAGTTGCTTTATCCTAGATTTGTGCAGCTCTTTGTGGTAAAACAAATTTCCAAGACCAAAACTCATAGACGATTTTATGAGGCACCCAAACTTGTGCCAAAAATATTCTCTTATTTGCAACGAGATGGAAAAGATTTTTCTGGCAATGTTACATCAATTTTTCCTTATATGGTGGAACTTGTGCAAAGCTTAAATCAGGGTGAAGAATCAGGAACTCCCACTGATTCCCAACACACACCTACTTTTGAATCAGAAATTCCTGTTTTTGAAAGAACATCCAAACAACCCAAAAAGACCTACATCTATAGGAAAGCCAAAAAGGGTAATCAACTACCTCAGGTTGATACTAGTATGGGTAATGCAGATGAGGCTGTCCTAGGTGATGGGGAGGACATGAGGGGATGGGCTATCCCTACTCATTCTAGCTTAGATGCAGAGCAGGACAGGGATGACATAATTAAGACCCCAAACCTGGCAACATCCAATGTGGAAGGTTCTTTTGAACCTGAAATAGGTGATGGTAACCCTAGCCAAACGACAAATATAGAGGGCTAAGATGAACAAACTAGGTTTGATGCTGGGTTTACATCCTTTGATTCACCTCTCAGGTTAGGTAACACAGACCGAAGTGATGAGGATAGACATGACACTGAGGAATTGATGGATGGCACAAATGTACGAACTAACATCGCCGGTGATTCACCTCTCGGACCAGGTTACACAGGTCGAAATGATGAGGCTAGCATGAAACAAATAAATGAATTGATGGACAGATGTACAAACCTGGAGACAAGGTGCAACAAGTTGTAATCTCAAGTTCTTGACCTCAATCAATTGTCAGCTTCTCAAGCCAAGGATATCCAAAGATTGAAGAAGTAGGTACAAAATCTGACGGGTAAAAAGGGGTCAAGACCTTCCAAGTTGAAGAGACTCAGGAAAGTAGGCATAGCACAGGTTGTGTGTTCCTCTGAGGATGCTCCTAAATAGGGGAGGAATAAAGATTATACATTGGGTTCAGGGGAGGCTCAAGAAAATAATGAAAGTGTTGTTGCTATGGGAAATGATATGGAGGTGGAGAGTCCTAAAAATGTAGATGGGTTTGTAGTTGCTGATAGACAAGGTCATGAGGTTGTATTAGAAGAGTTGGCTAAGACTCAAGAAAATGTGGTGGAAAAACTCAAGACTTTGGAGCCTCAACAATTGTTAAAGGCTACCGAGTTAATGAGTGGAGCTATTAGGGGACTAAGTGACTCTGTTGCTCAAGTACAGGATTCTGCTGCTCAAGTTTCCAATGTTCAAAAGAAAGATTCTACTATTGGTGACAACGTAGATTATGCTACTAGTGCAAAGGATTATGCTGCTGCACATGGTTCTACTGTTGCACATGGTTCTGCTGCTAGTTCAAAGGTTATGGATGATGATGTTTCAATGGCTGAGGCAATGATGCTGCTAAGCAAGAAAGCATCAGCAGAACAATTAGAATCACAACCACAACCACCACAACAAACACAACCACTACCATCTCAACCACAACAACAACAACCACCACCACCATCTGTTACAAGGCCACTTGTCATAGGTGTTGTGATTAAAGAACCTGCTCAAATTACCAAATCAAGTTCTCTCTCACACTCATACAAAGGCCAGGGTAAAAGCATAATGATTGAAGAGCCTGAAGAAGATCCATTGAAGGATTTACCATTCCACTTTTGGCCTAAGGGAAAACAACTAAAGTTTAATGAAGAAGCTGCTATAAGATATCAAGAAGAGGAAAACCAAGCTAAGCAAGAGCTTCTTGAAAAGGAAAGACTACAAGCTAAGAAAGAAGCCATGGCTAGAAAAGAGTATGAGGAATGGGAAGCAGAAAAGATAAGAATGAATGCAGATGTTGAGCTTTCAGAGTTAGTCAAGCTTGAAAAGCAAGAAGTGCCTGAGTTTGATGTAGATGCTTGGCTAAGAGAGTTCACTGTAAAGAAACAAAAAGAAGCTGCTGTTGCTAAAAAAGAAGAAATATTCTCAGGGGACCAACTCCTCTTCAAAGGAGAAAAGGCTATGAACAATATTTGAAAAATATGAAAGGTTGGAAATTGGTACAGTTGAAGAACAAATCTGATGCAGAAGTCTTCAAATTATATCAACAAGCAAAGAGAGAAACAGATTCCTTAATAGCCATTGGATTTAAAGAAAATGAAGAACAAATTGCTGATCTGAATATTGGGACCTGAGAAAATCACAGAAGCAGAGCAAGAAGTAGTGAAAGAGAAAGAGGCTAAAACAACTGAAGAGCATAAGATAGCAGAGAAAGTAATTGAGAAAGAGAGTAATGCAGAGATTGTACCTTCTCCTAGTCAAGGTGTTAAAAGAAGAGGAGTTAGAAGAAAGACATTTGCTAGGAAGAAGAGGAAGGTTGATATTCAAAGCAGCTCAAAATCTGAGAAAGAGGGTAAGGATAAAGCTAAAGAGGAGATCTCACAAGCTGAACAAGAAAGATTGATGGCTCTTACAATGTTGTCTGTGCATGAAGAACTAGAGATCACTAAAGCAACTCCTTTAGCAGCTAAGCGTCCAATCATTTCATATACATTTAGAGTCAGAGATGAAAGAGAAGGTTATTGGGAATTCAAGAGAGCAAATAATGTTGTTTATGGGTTTATTGGATTTTCAAAAATGCTCTTCCATATGAATAGAGATGATGTGATTACTATATGGGGATTATACAAAGAAAAGTTTGATGATACACTACCAGATAATACTTTTGAAAGGGTAGTCTATCATAATTTGAGAATAATGTTTGAACCTCAAATTAGTGATCATGAATGGGT
Source organism: Artemisia argyi (assembly GCA_030686995.1). NCBI lineage: Eukaryota > Viridiplantae > Streptophyta > Magnoliopsida > Asterales > Asteraceae > Artemisia > Artemisia argyi. The sequence goes on along the minus strand of CM060696.1, from coordinate 74,907,862 downwards.
TGAAATGGGACTCAACAAGGTAAACAAATGGTTCTTATATCATTCTTGTGGTGTTCATGAGTTATCAGTTGGTGGAGTCATTGTTTACTTGTTGGTGGAAAATGATTATCCTGGTTTGAATGGAAATAAGGAGATACTTAGTCAAATGGTAAAGCTTGGATACCTAAAACTTCAAAGACATTTCTTATCAGATCATCAAGCTTACAAGTTGTTGTAGAAGTATGAAAAGATTCTAGACCCAAGCTTAAGAAGGAGATTTCAAAAGAAGTAAATGTTTGGAAGCATCCTCCAGGTGTTTATCTATGCTTTGAAGAAACTTGATGATTTGGAGAGCAAATATCAAGTTTAGGGGAGGATTGTTGGGTTTGGAGAATATGTTGCTCAGAAAATATTCTAAATGTTATTTTGCTGCTAGAGTAAATCATTATGCTGCTAGTGAAAACATTCTGCTGCTGGATATTCTACTGCTGAGATTCTGCTACTAGTGTATTTTATTCTACTGCTTATGTGATATGTATTATAGTCGGTTAGATAAGTTTAGAAAAAATTCTAAAAGATATTGCTTTTATAGAAAGTCATTGTAAATCGACTAGGACTCCTTAGTCTATAAAAGGAGATTCCTATGGTTAGAGTTAGATACGTATTATTGATAGAGTCAATTCACATCAAGGTTGTAAACCCTAGCATTGTTAAGTGCTCATATATTATTAATATATTGAAGTGTTGATAGTTTATATTGTTCTTCTTAAGTAAACATTAATATTCCGCGTTCTTGTTTAAGTTACAATAAATTCTAACTAAACTTCTATTAGATCATTTTGCTCAACTGGGATCAACAACACACAATGAAGAAAATACTCTGAAGAAAGATCAGAAAGAACAGAATATTTTGTATAATGGAAATGTTATATATGCTAAACATTATCCTCTCGCTATTCGGGATTCTGTGGAAACAATCGAACTGGCTGGAGAGAGCATAACCAAAATGAAACAAAAGAATCTAGACCTAAAATCAATTGATTACAATAAACTTAACAAACTTTCTGGAGTTACTTTTGTTCCACAAAAACAAACATCAAATTTTTCCAAAAAACTAAAAAACTAGTTGTTACAAAACAGGTTACAGAACAAAAAGTTGTCTCTAAAACTCTTTCAAACATGGAACAAATGTCTTCAAACAATCCTTTTAACACAAGTGATTCTAGAGAATTTCTTGTTAAAATGAGAATTGAGCAACTTCAAAGAACTGTTGTGTCTAAAACCAATATTAGTATTAACAATTGGAATTCAAGCTTTCATTTAGAGATGAAAAAGGTGCTTGAAATAGAAATTGCTACTCAACTCAATGCACAATTCATTTTGAACAAGCATTTTTTAAAGAAACAACTGACTTTTTCAAGAACCATAAATCCCTGGTAAAGGAAGCAAATGAATGTCTTGAACAATATAAAATTTCTAAAAATTTAAATGACTATCTCTTCGAAGCAGTTATGTCTACCGATATTAAGTCTACTATTTTACAAACATATTCTGTTGAAGATCATGAAAGACTCCAGTCTAAGACCTCTGCAAGTATTTCAAGATATGAAAATGCTCGAAAACTTGAAAAAGAAAACATGTCCTATTTTAAACAACTTGATCAAAAAACCGAGGAATGCAAGTGTGACAAACTGTCATATGAGCATGCCTACAAGGACATGAAAGAGTAAAAGTGTCTTTTGAGAGCTTGATGTGTTTCAAAAACTTTAAATTTATAATACTAACTTCACCAATTTCCTTTATATATAAAACACATGGGTAAAGTATAACCCCCGTTTATAGTAAAGGTTTATGTAAGACCAGGTCGTCCCAAGAGATTGTAGAAAAGCCAAGTTAGCAATTGTTTCAAAGTAAAGTCCCTAGATTGTCACTTATCCAAAGACTATATTGGGAATTGTATTTATTGATTTGATGATACAAAACAAGAAGAATGAAACATGAAGGGCTTGAAGTGACAAGAAGGAATTCTACAAAAGATGGGAAGGACTTGCTTGCAAAAGAAGTTTTATTTATTAGTCCTTCGTAGTATTTTGTAAACCCTAATATCTCTCTATATAAAGAGATCAAGGGTGTAGGATTTTATCATACAGGTCTTCCATAATGTAGTCGACTAAAGGGGTGTGTGTGTAACCTAGACGTAAGTTATAAACGTCTAGGGTTTGTTAGTTTTAGTAGTTGTTAGTTCAGCCTCAAGATCAAGTCCTTGATCCCTGTTACAAGGTATGTAACAAGTTCTACCATGATCAAGTAGAATTGGGGTTGTAAATATTTGTTAGAGATGGTGAAGTAAAAACCTTATTCAATAATAATGATGTTTATATATTCTGCTGTGCATTCTTGTTCATTATTATTGCGTAATCCCTAGATGAGGTCTAAACAACCTCGAGCTAAACGATTTCTACAGACTAGTAATTTAGATTGTTTGTTTATATGATTAAAGTTATGTTTAATCATGAACATGGAAGTAAAACAACCTCAAAACATGGAAGTAGACATGTAAATGATGAGCGAGCAATCATGAACAAGATATATAAGCAAGAGATGACTGGTGATCACTCCTAGAAATAACTATCCAACATATTAAGAATCCCTTTCGACCTATAATTCTCAATATATTAAATGCATTAAGGATGGTTCATAACAGAAGTATACATAAGCCAATTTCCTCATCAAGTTTGTTAGACATGAGATAAGGCATTAAACAAGATCATGGATGGGTTGATAAACATTTTGTCCACCAATTTCTACAAGGTAAACACCAAGTTGCCATAGACAAACACCTTTAAATAATACCAAAGTGATAGACCCTTTCGACCTACTTCTACCACAGAAATACATCAAACATTCAACAATGATCCAAACATAATCTCATCAATTAAACTAAAGCATAGTATCAAATAGCAAGCTTACATTATAATGAAAACAACCATATAACTACATCACCCAAATAAACATAAGAACGACTACTCTATTATATTGGTAACGAAACACATATCATTCAAACTAGATTTCATAAATATAATTTGTAGAAATAGAGAATTGTACGAAACTGATTACAACGAAAAAACAAATGATTCCCCAGAGATAACTCTCTTGACTCGTTCTCCTACCCTCTGTCACAGAAATAGAATTACAGTGAAACCTTGATATGGTGAACTTGGTATGAGTTCACCAATATAACTTTGTATAATTTCCCTACCACTTGATTTTACCCCCTCTTGTTGCTGCTTTTGCTCTAATTCGTAGGTCACAATATATAGGCTTCTTTGACCTAGCTTAACTCCATAGTTCAGTAATTGAGGATAAATGATCGGCCTCATAATGAATGCAATCATAACTTTGTATTTGTAACTGACAATATAAGTGCACCGCACTCCATAGAAAGTACGTCGTACTTTGTGTAGATTCAATCTCATTTACCTGCCAAGCAAGTATGCCGCAAATAGTCCTAAGACCGTTGTACTTGGGTATTTTGTATTTGTATTTTCATTCCATGTCCTTCCTTTTGTTGTAGTTGTTACTTTATCGTCCTTTTAGTGATACTTCTAACTTCCTTCTCTCGTTCAATCCTGCAAACAGATTAGTGCCAATTCTACACAAATAATATGATATTCAATAGATATATAATATATAATAGATAGGATAAATATATATAATAAGAGCGTTATCAACTACCCCATACTTAACTATTGCTTGCCCTCAAGCAATCCTTAAAAATATTTTTATTTCATTTTATCAAGAAATCATAAGCCAAGATAACGCGACTAAGCATCTATCGAAAGTGGAAAGTATAATTCACTCACACTCATATATCGGGTATAAAGGAATCACACTCAGTTGCTCAGACATGTTAAATAAATTACCATAGTGATGAGGCAAAAAATGAATCACTTTTAAGGGGTTATTTAAGCCCGGATTCGTGATTATTTGATCAAATATTGCCCTAAATCGTTCCTTTTGTCATTTTAGGTACTTTTGGAGAGAAATCTGGAAAAGGAAGCATTTTGGACGTTTTTGGAGCATAAAAGTGAAGAAAACGGCAAAGTCTAAATTTTCCTTGCCGGGAACAGTACCTGACGGCGTCAAGATCTTCTACATGATGGCGTCAAGAGTTACAAAAGAGGTAGAAGTGGAAAATACACATGACTGTCCAGAGTGTTTTCAAGCATAGGACCTGACGGCGTCACCAAGGCCGTCAGGGTCAAAATACTAGTGACTGCCCAGAAGATTTTTACACATGACAGCGTCAAAATCAGATCTAGGCAATACGATTTTTATTAAGACGGCGAGTTGACGGCGTCACAACTTAACACATGACGCGGTCACCCTATAAAATCTATATATAGTTTTCCAAATTTCATTCATTAGTGTGCAACTTTGAGGGAAAAACCCTAGGTCGAATTTTCCAGCTTTTTCAAGGGTTTCAACCCTTTGAATCTTTCATATTCAATTAAAGATAAGTACTCTTTCAAATCATTCAATATGTCTATGTGTTGTTTGATTATATCTTACGCTTGTCTTTTATATAACATGCTAGGCTAGATTTCTTTGTGTTTGCTTAGATGTAGTGAAACCTAGATGTTGATTATGGGTTGATTGCTTGTTATAATTGTTACGGATGATTGTATTCGATGTTAGGCTTAAGAAAACTGGCAGACTTCCAATGGTAACTTGCTTGAACGTCTTAAGAAACATGATCAGAGGTGTACTACGATTTTTGGTTGTATTTAATGCGTAGGAGAATTTTAATGATCCCATGTTAGGAGCTTCTAACGGCTCGACATAGGAGTGAAGTAGGATCCTATAGAGTTAGGGAATATTGTACACGGCCCTACGACTAGTATTAAGGAATATGACCCATCATCCATGCAATTGTAACAAGTAATTAACCTGTAAAAGATATCTAGGGAGTAATGAAATCTAAGTAAACACCTATTTTCCTCATTATTGTCACCACCACATTAGTATAAATAGTTTTGTTTTCATTTTTTTTTTTATTTTGATTGCATCTTTAGATAAATTGGGTTAGTTGGCTAGCAACTAATTCCGCCCACTCTTCCAAAACCCGAGATTTTTAATCGCTTTCATAAAAATATAAAAAATACAAAAAGAATCATCTCTCACCTCTAGACTTAGTTTAGGAGACTATCTAATCCTAGCGACACTATTCCTGAGTTGAACGATCAATCCCCCGGTACTTGTCACTATACTATACTACAACGATCAGGTACACTGCCTAGTGGGGGTTGTAAGCTTCTCGAGATCCCTTGAGAGGTAAAACCTTTTGTGAGGGTGCAATTCCCACGCATCATGTAACACCCCTAAATTTATGTTTGTCGCAGCGGAAAAATAATTTGGGTGTTACGGGGAGGATCGAAGTTAAAATCTCATAAAACGGCTTAAAAGAAGCGTTTTGAAAGTTATTTGTCATTCAAATAATATTTTTGATAAAAGATGAACCATTTGATTTAAAATCTTAGTAAAAGATATAAAGGCTTAAAAGAATGACATATTTGATTTTTACACCATTTTAATTTATCAGAGTAATAAATGCCCACTCCGTGTCTTGTCCTGCTCCGTTAAATTACCTGAGATACACATGCTTAAAAGTGTCAACACAAAGGTTGGTGAGTTCATAGAGTTTTATGGAAAACTATTTATTTTGATAGATTTCCGGAATACTTGGTAATGATAAATACAAACAGTAAAAAAACAAGTATTGAGTAATGTTGACTATGATCACAAATAAATCATATAAGCATTTAATCAAAATCAAGTAAGGAAATCCATAATCCTAACATGAGCTGGAAACTCATGATGCTAATTTAATCAGATATACAATTCAAGTATGGTCAAATTCCTATACAGCTGTATCTAAATATATGTTGAAAACATACATTTCCTTATAGATATTGCCCCAAGCCTCATGACACGCAAGACGTTAACAAAAGGGGTGTTTTATCAAATCAATGATAAATTTCGTCCTCGTGTAATAGGTGATTTGTCAATTCCTATTTTTACTCAAATATAGTGTGTCACGACTAATACGACTAACCATGTGCAAATGGCATTCCGTCAAGTATTAGTGGGACAGGAGGTCAACCTTAACAGGTTTCGAAGCTGTTCACTATATTCGCGCTCACATAACAGTGATTAATGGCTCATGATTGAGGGACTTTATGGCGATAAGGTAACTTAGGCAATATCAAGGTAATAATGGGATCATTCAGATTAGCATCATAAAATCAAGTATCATACCACAGTAATCAGTTTGGAAACAGTATCATTTGAGTATCAGTAATTCAGTTTAGTATTTCGCCAGTAACATATATGTATCACATATCACAATAATCGAATTGGAAGCATTATCATATGAACATCAGTATTTCAATTAATTATTTCGTCAAGTATTGTATATATCACATCTTAAATTATAAACCATATCAGATAATTATTAATAAGGAAATTGATTTGAATCATGTAATTTATTCATATACTTATCAAATTTATCAAAATATATGTAAGCATGTATCTCCCCCAATGAGTTAAAAACAAGTATTGGAAATGGGGCTATGACTCACCTTGATTGACGTTGGGATGATGAAAAGTTAAGTAGGATGAGATTATGAGAATGATTATGGAAACGTCTTTGATACGGTACCTGATAAATAAATTTATCTGAGAATTTGACTAAATACTATTTGGTAAATACGAACGAATAACGAATAATATTTATTCGTTATGACGAATAGATGATGTGCAGTGTAATTATTATGCCATGCATGATATGATAAAATACTTTATTTAAATTATCCATCGAAGTTTTACCTTTTTAATCGTAAGTAAAAATATTAACTTTTGAAATATAGTTATATATATTATTAACGTTACGTTAACTATTTATATATATATATATATATATATATATATATATATATATATATATATATATATATATATATATATATATATATATATATATATATATATATATATATATATAAACGAAAGTTTAAATGCAATACGGAATAAATTTACGAAAATAGAAAATAAATAAGAATGTCAAATAGATTATGTTTAGTCCTTGTCCTTTTCCCATTTTTACACTTTTTATACTAACGGCGTTAGCGTTACACCGTTAGTCCTTTTCGTATCTAATTTACGATTTTAGTCCACTACTTGTCCAATATAACATTCTAAGCTTGGAATATTAAATAATATCAAGTTTTATCCTATAGATTCTGTTTTTACAGTTTTAGTCCCTACTTTTCAGTCCTTGACAGTTTTAGTCCTCCTAAGTGTCGTCGCGTTACATTTTTAGTCCAAACGTGTAATAAAAAGTGGGAAAAATTATAGAAAAATTTCCGTAGCTTATTTAAGTTTATTAAAGCTTATTTCAACTGCTTATTTGATAAAAGAGCTTATTTTCCAGCTTATGGGCCTTAACGAGCCAAACCAAAAGCCCATTTAGAAATTTAGAGGCGAGGGCATGGAAATTATTTTGGGCCTAGACTTAGGCTATTTTTATGATTCTAAAAATGTTTCATATGGGCCCAGTGGGTTTATGGTTCGTTATTTCTTGTTGGGCTCAGTATAAGCCCAAACGAAAATATTTAGTTTTCTTAACTAAATTTGGAATTGAAAACCTTGTGAATGCCGATTCAAAATGAATCATTTAATGTGTCGAAATGCGACTATTTTTACATGTTATCTAAATTAAAGTGGTAGTTTTCTTGGTGGTCTATTGAGTCGTGTAAAAATATGGTACTCTTGTTACGTGATTTTTCAAGTTATACGTGAGTTTTGTAGCATGTTTGGAATGTTTCAATATATATCAAAAACTTAGATTATTTTCTAAGTGTTTATGTAAATTTTGCATGCGATGGAGCATGGTTCAAAATGAGTTCGTAACATGCATGTGAAGTAAAAACTATCGTGAAATATGTGTGCTACGTGACTCCTAGGCCTTCCAAGATAGAGGCTAGCCACGTTTGTGTTGCTACAAATATATACGTACGTAAATATATACCTAAAGCTTATATACGATTTATAAAACATAAATATGATGCATGAGACATGTTTAACGTGTGAAATGAATTGGAATGAGTTTGAAACGACTTACTACACCTCTAGGGTGGTGGAGAAACGAGTATGAACGAAGGAAACACAAGGAAACACTCAAATCGACTACTACCCAAAATAATATACATGTAACTTAAACCCGATACTCCTTTCTTGCGTGCAAATGATATTGTAACCACTTCTGGCCTTCAAGAGAGGATTATTAGGAAGAATGAAAGTTGTGAATGTGTACGATGAATGATGGAAAGGATGCATGCATATGTGGTATATATGGTCTCATTTTATTACACGTATGGTGTAAAATTTTCAAGGAAAACATAAGAACTATGCATTGTCAGTAAACATAGGTTCATAGGGTGATTTATATTCTTATTATATAAGTTTGAAAGTGCATGAATCAAGGGAAATGTCTTGGTGAATCACAAGGATGTCGACCACCCTTTCTTTTCATACACGAATTGATTAATTACGTACTACTTGTTTATAGCTGATCATAGATGATATTTAAACATGAAAACATGTTAGAAATATTATTAGGAACAGGTAGGAACAAACGGGAATCAAAACGGTTAAGTTTTGAATTTAATATGGATCGATTGAGGTGAATATTCGTCAAACACTTTGCCCCTTAAAAACGTATCAAACGTCGTCCAATGAACTTGGGATTTGACACACTAATAGTTGGCTAGGTGGTAAACGAGATGGTGTAAAAATATATATGTGTCGTGTGTAAAAATTTGGAATACGCGAGGTGATTTGGAGGGGGTCTAGTCGATGTATATGAAATCATAGAAAGGAAATGGGTTATAGTTTTTGTGCCGGTTGGGCTTAGGAAAGATCAAGGGCCCATTTGGTTTTGTTATTAATTTGTTAATTAGGATTAGTGAATTGTTAATATTTTGTTAATTGTGTCGAGAACTTGTTTTGTCGTTTGATGAATTTTGCAATATCGTAATCGTGACCATTTTAATATAATAAGAAAATTTTAAATTTCCCCGTAAAAATGGTGATTACAATAATGACAGAGATTAATATATAATTAATCATTATTAATTATAAAGATTTTTGCGAGGTTTTACAGTACCCACATGTCATTCTGAATTTCGTCCCGAAATTCAAATTTAATGTGATTACTTGAGTAAAGAATTTTTGAACAGAGAGTTGTCGAGAGATTTTTATTCCTAAAAATAAGGAAACGTGATTCAGTTAGATTTACTTGTACTAGACAAGACAAGGTAACTGACGTATTTAAGGGTTGTGAATATTGAAAATAGTGGTCATGAATAGTGAAATAACGGCTAGTGCATAGTGTTCAACGGTCGGGAATAGTACCCAATGGCTATATTCTAGCCTATATATACCACTTCCAATTTCCACTTCTTCCATCAACCATTTTCCTCTCATTTTCCATCTCAAAATGCCGCACCTCATAACCATCTTAGCGATTGTGTATGTCGTCCTTGCTGCTATCTACTTAGCGTATGTTCTGGATGAAGACTTTGGATTCTTGGTCGCGATCTTGATGTTCGTCGTACCCCTCACTATCCTAGCCATTACCGTAGACTAGATCTGGGGGTAAAAATCTTGAGCTTGGGTTGTTTTGAATTAAGTTCTTGTTATGTTTCTATGTACTTGTAACGAATAATGAATAAAACTCGTTTTGTTTTTATGTTTAAAAATTTGTCTCATTATTGTTTTTAATGTTTTGTTTATATTTATTTTTCAGCATAATTAAGGTGATTCATCCTGTGGTGGCTCTTGCTATTGTTTTGTTGGTGGGAGTCTTAGTTGCCATAGCGGATCAACCTATTGAAGATTCCTTGGTTTATATTATAATAATTGTAACGGTCGCACTTCCGATGCTAATTATTTGTTTATGTATTAATTTTTATGTATTTTAATAAAATTTTTGCTATTGGAGTTTTCTTATTAGTCTTTGTGAATTATTTGTGGTTTCTTGCTTGTACTTTTGTTGATTTCTTATCATAATGGTGATGAGATAAGATAGATATTTATTGTGGTTTGTTCAATGTATTGTTTATGAACAGTTTATTTTAGCTCTATATTTTGCTTTTGAATGAAGATTGTTATTTAAAATTTTGAAAATATCACTGTTCCTTTCATAACATAATTCTTCCTAAATTAGACATAGCTGATCAGGCTATGTATAATTGAGGACCAAATGATGTGATGTTTGGTTCAATCATATATTTCTATAAATTGTTTTAGATGGTGTTCAACGTTTTGTTTTCATAATATAACACGTAATTCCTTTTTAAAATAAAGTAGAAACTTTTAGGGTTCATACTCTAAATCAGAAATTTATGGAATAAATATAGTATATTGTCATTTGGTATATGAGACAGAAATTGAAATTAACGTAGATTATCATTATTATGGAAATATTACAAGGGAGATTTTTCGATACAGTAGAAAGATTATTGTTATACTTAAGTTACATCCATCGTAACTTGAAGTGAAATACAGGAAAGAGATACAACTTAGGAAATTTTAAACTAGATTTTATTTATCTATAACAGGAATTTATTCATCTGTTCAAATTTAGTTGCCATTCCCTCGATACTATCAAGGTCTTTAAAGATTCTTCATTTTCTTGTAAAGGTCTTGGCTTTCCAATTAACATTGTAGTTTGGACATCGTCTCACATGATGACCTTTTCCACCACATCCGTGGCATACTATTGTTGTTGGTTGTCCTTTCCTGTCATTAGTCCTGCAGCTAATTGCCTGGTGACCTGTTTTCTGACATTTCGTGCATTTAACCCTGCAGATTCTGGTGGCCTATACTTCATGAAACTTGCAGGGTGTTGATTACCAAGTATACCCGTCTCTCTTCTCGGATAAACTACGGTAGTCCCTTCTAATACCACCGACACTATGTCTTTTACCAATTTCTGGATAGCTCCAGGATTCATGGTGATTTCTGATGATGATTGATATGCATTGTTCATGTTGTCCATTTTCTGTAAACATTAATGAAACTCAACATTAGAATCCATATAATATCAGAATAATTTAAATAATGAAGTTAATTATTTCATTGATGATAGACTGAATTGACTCCCTACTGTAATCTAATTTCAAGATATGTCTGTGTTGTATCATTTATCAATGATCAACTCTTGATATGGGATTACTAAGGAACAAACCGACTTGTCTATTAAAACTGAAGTTCAATTATCTTTTCTTCATTCTTTAAATTCCTTTTCAAAAATTGGTATTTAGACGATTCTTAAAATTTTAAGTTACTTATGGTATTTTTAAGAATTTCTAACGATTGAAAGAAATCTTACGGTAGATTTGAATAACATTACAGATGCAAATAGAATATTAATAACTTGACTGATTGTTTTTGCAAGATAAACGATACAAGATCTTTTATTAATACTCCATTGATCTGTGTAGAATCATTTGGTTATCAAAGAAAATAACAAATGATGAGATTTTTGCATGAAGATATGAGAATTCATTACACGCACGATTGATACGAAAGAAAAGATTGATTCATAACATAGAGATATAACAGAAAGGATGTTATTATACAATATGTTTTGATTACACTTTCTGAAGTTTCAGAATTATTGAACATTACATGAAATATTAACCAAATCTATTTGGTTTAGTAGGCAAAACAAGGATACTTGTAAACTTAAGAATTAGTTACGCCTCTGACGTAAATATCTAACTTCTTTCTCAAGTTCAAATTGTGCAGCTTCCATGTTTGAGAAACGTTCTTGACACATGTTAATTTGATTTGCCAACATAGTCTCTAATGCGGCAATCTTTTGACCCTGGTTTCTGGCTGCATCTCTGGCCATCCGAACGGTTCTCTCAATATCTTTAATTCTTACATGTGTATGACCGTGTTCTCTTCTTGCACAACGGACCCTGGAATCCAAACTTCCAAGCTCCTGGTTGGTGTTGTCCTGTATCTCATTAATCTTTATTCCTAACTCACACATTGTTCGCCTCTCAGCATCTGCCCTTTTGAACAATGCGTCAAGGTTACGGTCGTACCATTCAAATTGAGTTGGTCGTAACCCTTTTAGCTGTTCAGTGTGAGCATCCAATATGCTGGCTTGTCGATAAATAAGATTCCATATTGTTTCAGGAGTGCTTATATTGTAGTCAGGTGAGTTAGGTGAGGATAAATTATTTGGAGAATCTGGTATTGTAGAATCTGAAGTATAAGGTAACGGAGAATTTGGCTCAACATTCTTCCATGATTTCCCTTGGCTTGAACCTTGTCCAACTTCGAATGTTGCCTGGCCACCAATCAAATCTTCATATGATTCGGTAGCTCTCCTGAATCTTTGACATAAAGGTGAACGAATAGGTGACGATGGAGGTGATCTCTAAGTGAGTTCTATATTAGGTTGAGGTTGTGATATTTGTACGTAAGGACCTTCAGTATTCGGAGAATTTTGATTGATAGATGAGGTATTAGTATTATGGATATTAGTTTTGATATTCACGGGAGTTCCTGAAGACATGCTACAGTAGTAACCGAGAATAATATTTTATGAGTATTTTGTATGTTAAAGATGTAACAGTACAGATGAAATAATTATTGTGTAAGAGTAATTTCTAAACATGTAAGATAATCTCAACAGATAAAGTATTGAGCACGGCAGTCTGCAGACACGGAGGGCATAAAATATTATGGTGTAAAATCATTATTTTGAAAATGTAGTTATAGTTTTAATGTTTGAAAACATTTAATTCTCTATAACTGTAGCTCTGATGCCAATCTGTAACACCCCAAAATTTATGTTTGTCGCAGCGGAAAAATAATTTGGGTGTTACGGGGAGGATCGAAGTTAAAATCTCATAAAACGGCTTAAAAGAAGCGTTTTCAAAATTATTTGTCATTCAAATAATATTTTTGATAAAAGATGAACCATTTGATTTAAAATCTTAGTAAAAGATATAAAAGCTTAAAAGAATGACATATTTGATTTTTACACCATTTTAATTTATCAGAGTAATAAATTCCCACTCCGTGTCTTGTCCTGCTCCGTTAAATTACCAGAGATACACATGCTTAAAAGTGTCAACACAAAGGTTGGTGAGTTCATAGAGTTTTATGGAAAACCATTTATTTTGATAGATTTCCGGAATATTTGGTAATGATAAATACAAACAGTAAAGAAACAAGTATTGAGTAATGTTGACTATAATCACAAATAAATCATATAAGCATTTAATCAAAATCAAGTAAGGAAATCAATAATCCTAACATGAGCTGGAAACTCATGATGCTAATTCAATCAGATATACAATTCAAGTATGGTCAAATTCTTATACAGCTGTATCTAAATATATGTTGAAAACATACATTTCCTTGTAAATATTGCCCCAAGCCTCATGACACGTAAGACGTTAACAAAAGGAGTATTTTATCAAATCAATGATAAATTTCGCCCTCGTGTAATAGGTGATTTGCCAACTCCTATTTTTACTCAAATATAGTGTATCACGACTAATACGACTAACCATGTGCAAATGGCATTCCGTCAAGTTTTAGTGGGACAGGAGGTCAATCCTTAACAGGTTTCGAAGCTGTTCACTATATTCGCGCTCACATAACAGTGATTAATGGCTCATGATTGAGGGACTTTATGGCGATAAGGTAACTTAGGCAATATCAAGGTAATAATGGGATCATTCAGATTAGCATCATAAAATCAAGTATCATACCACAGTAAACAATTTGGAAACAGTATCATTTGAGTATCAGTAATTCAGTTTAGTATTTCGCCAGTAACATATATGTATCACATACCACAATAATCGAATTGGAAGCATTGTCATATGAGTATCAGTATTTCAATTAATTATTTCGTCAAGTATTGTATATATCACATCTTAAATTATAAACCATATCAGATAATTATTAATAAGGAAATTGATTTGAATCATGTAATTTATTCATATACTTATCAAATTTATCAAAGTATATGTAAGCATGTATCTCCCCTAATGAGTTAAAAACAAGTATTGGAAATGGGGCTATGACTCACCTTGATTGACGTTGGGATGATGAAAAGTTAAGTAGGATGAGATTATGAGAATGATTATGGAAACGTCTTTGATACGGAACCTGATAAATAAATTTATCTGAGAATTTGACCAAATACTATTTGGTAAATATGAACGAATAACGAATAATATTTATTCGTTATGACGAATAGATGATGTGCAGTGTAATTATTATGCCATGCATGATATGATAAAATACTTTATTTAAATTATACATCGAAGTTTTACCTTTTTAATCGTAAGTAAAAATATTAACTTTTGAAATATAGTTATATATATTATTAACGTTACGTTAACTATTATATATATATATATATATATATATATATATATATATATATATATATATATATATATATATATATATATATATATATATATATATATATATATATATAAACGAAAGTTTAAATGCAATACGGAATAAATTTACAAAAATAGAAAATAAATAAGAATGTCAAATAGATTATGTTTAGTCCTTGTCCATTTCCCACTTTTATACTTTTTATACTAACGGCGTTAGCGTTACACCGTTAGTCCTTTTCGTATCTAATTTACAATTTTAGTCCACTACTTGTCCAAAATAACATTCTAAGCTTGGAATATTAAATAATATCAAGTTTTATCCTATAGATTCTGTTTTTACAGTTTTAGTCCCTACTTTTCAGTCCTTGACAGTTTTAGTCCTCCTAAGTGTTGTCGCGTTACATTTTTAGTCCAAACGTGTAATAAAAAGTGGGAAAAATTATAGAAAAATTTCCGTAGCTTATTTAAGTTTATTAAAGCTTATTTCAACTGCTTATTTGATAAAAGAGCTTATTTTCCAGCTTATGGGCCTTAACAAGCCAAACCAAAAGCTCACTTAGAAATTTAGAGGCGAGGGCATGGAAATTGTTTTGGGCCTGGACTTGGGCTATTTTTATGATTCTAAAAATGTTTCATATGGGCCCAGTGGGCTTATGGTTCGTTATTTCTTGTTGGGCTCATTATAAGCCCAAACAAAAATATTTAGTTTTCTTAACTAAATTTGGAATTGAAAACCTTGTGAATGCCGATTCAAAATGAATCATTTTATGTGTCGAAACGTGAGTATTTTTACATGTTATCTAAATGAAAGTGGTAGTTTTCTTGGTGGTCTATTGAGTCGTGTAAAAATATGGTACTCTTGTTACGTGATTTTTCAAGTTAAACGTGAGTTTTGTAGCATGTTTGGAATCTTTCAATATATATCAAAAACTTAGATTATTTTCTAAGTGTTTATGTAAATTTTGCATGCGATGGAGCATGGTTCAAAATGAGTTCGTAACATGCATGTGAAGTAAAAACTATCGTGAAATATGTATGCTACGTGACTCCTAGGCCTTCCAAGATAGAGGCTAGCCACGTTTGTGTTGCTACAAATATATACGTACGTAAATATATACCTAAAGCTTATATATGATTTATAAAACATAAATATGATGCACGAGACATGTTTAACGTGTGAAATGAATTGGAATGAGTTTGAAACGACTTACTACACCTCCAGGGTGGTGGAGAAATGAGTATGAACGAAGGAAACACAAGGAAACACTCAAATCGACTACTACCCAAAATAATATACATGTAACTTAAACCCGATACTCCTTTCCTGCGTCCAAATGATATTGTAACCACTTCTGGCCTTCAAGAGAGGATTATTAGGAAGAAAGAAAGTTGTGAATGTGTACGATGAATGATGGAAAGGATGCATGCATATATAGTATATATGGTCTCGTTTTATTACACGTATGGTGTAAAATTTTCAAGGAAAACATAAGAACTATGCATTGTCAGTAAACATAGGTTCATAGGGTGATTTATATTCTTATTATATAAGTTTGAGAGTGCATGAATCAAGGGAAATGTCTTGGTGAATCACAAGGATGTCGACCACCCTTTCTTTTCATACACGAATTGATTAATTTCGTACTACTTGTTTATAGCTAATCATAGATATTTAAACATGAAAACATGTTAGAAATATTATTAGGAACACGTAGGAACAAATGGGAATCAAAATGGTTAAGTTTTGAATTTAATATGGATCGATTGAGGTGAATATTCGTCAAACACTTTGCCCCTTAAAAACGTAACAAACATCGTCCAATGAACTTGGGATTTGACACACTAATAGTTGGCTAGGTGGTAAATGAGATGGTGTAAAAATATATATGTGTCGTGTGTAAAAATTTGGAATACGCGAGGTGATTTGGAGGGGGTCTAGTCGATGTATATGAAATCATAGAAAGGAAATGGGTTATAGTTTTTGGGCCGGTTGGGCTTAGGAAAGATCAAGGGCCCGTTTGGTTTTGTAATTAATTTGTTAATTAGGATTAGTGAATTGTTAATAGTTTGTTAATTGTGTCGAGAACTTGTTTTGTCGTTTGATGAATTTTGCAATATCGTAATCGTGACCATTTTAATATAATAAGAAAATTTTAAATTTCCCCGTAAAAATGGTGATTACAATAATGACAGAGATTAATATATAATTAATCGTTATTAATTATAAAGATTTTTACGAGGTTTTACACATCAAGTTTTTGGCGCCGCAGCCCGGGGAATAGTTATTGTCTAGGTTAGGATTTTATTTTATTAGGTCTACTTGCTAGATTCCTTTCTAGTCAGATTTTATTTTTACTTTTTAGGTTTTCTTTTATCTATCTCATTTCCTCGTATCTTTGTTCGTAACCTTTACCATCCGACATCATGGAAGGTGGTAACATCCTTGAACCCATCAAACCACCACAACAAAACCACCCACAAAACCCACCACTAGCAAACCAACCTCCTAGGCCCCGAACTTTAGGAGAGTATTCCCTTCCTAGCCACCAAGGCTATCAAAACACTATTGAGCTCACTCAAGGAGCCAATGTGTCCCCCTTGCGATCCGACACCATCCAGTTGGTGCAAAGCGGATGTGCATTCCATGGAATTCGTTTCGAAGATCCTAATCAACATCTCAAGGATTTCCTTAAAATCTTAGATTCTATAGACCTTGATGTAGTAACTAGAGAGTCGACCCGACTATGCCTATTCCAATTCTCTCTACGTGATCAAGCTAGTCAATGGCTTGAACGTTTACCCACGGGATCCATTACCTCATGGGATGATCTTACCACTCGTTTCCTTGCTCAATTTTTCCCACCGGGGAGAACTACTAAGCTTAGAAATGATATCTTGATATTCCAACAATGTCAAGGTGAAACCCTATATGAAGCATGGAATCGTTTCAAGGACTTATTCTAAAAAGTCCCTCATCATGGCATAGATCTTTGGCTCCAAGTCCAAATCTTATATGACCATATCGACCTCTCCACAAGGCGAACCATTGACCAATCGGCCGGTGGCAAGCTATGTGATCTAAGTGCGGAAGAATCATGGGAACTCATAGAAGATCTTGCTTTCTGTGACAACGAAAGTTGGAATGATCCCCGTGATTTGAACAAAACGGTCAAGGCAATATCTTTGCCTTCGAACAATTCTAGCACTTCCGACCGTAGGATCATGGAACTTGAGGACCAAGTCAAGTTTCTCATAAAATCTTATGAAGTTCCCAAGCCTTCAAGCCAAGTGAACAAGATCACTTCTTCATGCGAATTATGTAGTGGTCCCCATGACACTCGTGATTGCGTGGAACTCCTCGGACAAGCTTTTGCGGATTACGCATCCTCGCGTACCGACGAAGCGGGAGATAAGTGATACACTTTCAAACCCGAGCCAAATCCTTACGGTGATTCCTACAACCCTTCTTGGAAAAATAAACCGAACCTTAGGTGGAAACAAAACCAAAACATGCCCCAAAACAATTCTTCCAATCCACCTAATCGTTACCAACCAAATGGTCCACCCTCTAACCGTACTTTCAACAACAATCCTTCCAATAACTATGGTAGTACCAACAATCTTGAAGGGTTGATGTCCAAGTTCATGGTATCTCAAGAAGCTCGCATAGCTAAGTTTGAAACCGAATTCAATCAACAACAAACGGAGATGACCAATAAGATTGACAACTTGTTGAAAGCCCTCAACAACCAATTTCTAACTACACCTAGGAAGGACACTAGGGACACTAATAGCGGAGTCCAAATTAAGGACCCTTCATCATCCAAACAAGTCCACTTTGTCAACGTTGTCACCATTAATCCAATAGATAAGGATATAGAATAGAAAGTGACAAGGATGAAATTGGAATAGAAACCGGGACCAGGGATGAGATTAAGGAAGTTGAGGATACTAAGGATGAACAGTTAGAGGAAGTAGAAAATGTAGAAGAGTAATTTGATGAGTTACCCACCAAGGAAGAACGGGAATATCACAAGGATTTATTCGATGATCCCGAGACACCATATATCCTTGGTTCACCCCTTATTAAAGTAGGTGATCCCTCTAACATTAATACACCATGCGACATTGGGCATATGCATGTGTGGAAAGCTTACATCGATCTTAGGTCTCCTATAAACATCATGAGTAGGACCTATTATAATTGGGTAATGAAGAAGCAACTTGGATATAGGATGATGCCCAACACGAATCGGATGAGCAACTTTGTAGGAAGAGTGAAAGGATTACATGTCTTTGAAGGAAACTTCACTTATGTTACCATCTTTGTGATTGTAGAGGATATTCGTCTGGTAATAGATGGTTGCCTAAGTCAAGTAGTGTTCGGAAAACCGTTTGTTGAGGTCTCTAAGATGAGTTATGACCCATCCCTAGGGATAGTTAGATTCAAGGAAGAGAACGATGAGATTGCTTACCAAATGCCCTATAAGATTGAACAATACCGCCTTCTATCAAATATAGAAAAGGAACACAAGCAAGCAGTTTATTATAGGAATGATGAGGATAGACGTAGAGGAGTGGATTATGTCATAAGTAGAATACTTGGCTTCTACAAGGAATGTTTGCAACTAGGTCCGGAATACAAAACTAAGATTGGAGATGACCTAGAGAATGAGACCAATGATGAGGTCACATAATAACCCATGACCTTGAGTCTAGCTACAAGACTCGTAAATAAAGAAAAGCGCTTCTTGGGAGGCAACCCATGTTTTGTGTGTTTTTATTTGTTTGATTATTATTTGTTTCCGTATGCATGCTTTATTTTTATTGTTGGTAGATCATGTTTCAACCTAAAATTATGAAAATGCTTTATTTTGTTGTTTAAATTCGTCTTATCTTCATGTAAAGGTATTTTGCAAAAACTAAGTGTAAGGGGAAACCCCAAATTTGTTTATAAGAACGAAATTGATCATGATTCGCCATAATACTAAATGAACATGTATATTAGTATTTGTTAGAGTCAAATGCTTGTATCGAGTCATAATGATGTTTTGCAGGATTTTCCAGGAAGTAGGACATAAGTTTTTCCAGAAATTTTTTAGAAACTTAACGTAAAGATTTCTGCAGGTCACTTATGACGGCGTCAGGAATTAAAGTCTGACGGCGTCACGTGTAAAATACTGGAAATTTTGTGAGTTTTGTTTTTCTAACGGAGTCTTAAAGTTTTTGTTAATTCTTTAGTTTTATAAACTCCAGGAAATCTGCAAACATTCATTCCACAAGCATTATATCCCTTACATTCCTAGAAAGCGATTTAAGATATATATGCTATTTTTCTAGGATTTGTTAGTATATATAGTTTACCGTCGATTTTACGCGAGGTTGCCTTGTTTGTTTTCTCAGGTTTAACAGGTTATATATGACAAGAAGATGATTTATTTTCTGGAAGGGAAGCTTTGAACGTTCATTTTCTTGGAGGAAGATCTAACCTTGTTACCACACTATCCACACCGAACGAATCAGGCGAGTATTTGTTTTCATTCTTTTACATGTTTTACTTTTACATCCTTTAATTGAACATTGGGGACAATGTTCATCCTAAGTGTAAGGGGAGGGTAAATAATGATACCTTATAGAATACTATTGCACTTGAGTTTGTTTGTTTGATGGTAGGTGTATAATAAAACTAAGAGAAATACTTGTTAGTGTAATTTTAGCGCCAATTTAAAATTTTTTACAACATTTAGGAGTGAAACTTTAGCCTTAGCAAGCGTCTCATGGATAGGAGTTGTATGACTAGCACAAAACCGTACCATTCAGAAAAATTTTCCACCCAAATATGTGAGGTTCGCCTTTATATTTGATAGGAAAAGCATTCATTATTAGTGCTTATGAGTGTACCGGTATCATTTAGATTCTAGAACTTGCGTTAGTGATGCATCCTGAGACCGCTAGTAAGACTACATTCGTGTAGTTAGGATTTACTACATGATAAGAGGCATTAGGATCACCCTTGTGTTAAAACCGTATCATAATTACTTAACCATTTAAGTCATATCACTTGACTAGTAAAGTCAATTAATTTTTCCCACACCTTAGCGTTGTACTCATTTTTAGTACACGAAACCCCTAGTACACCCCTCCAAGCCTATCTTTTCATTTCTAACTTTAAGCATTTTACTTAAAGGAAGAATTTGTTACAACCCACCCAAATGTACAACCAAATCGCCTTAGCTTTCCGTGTATGCACTCATCTTTAGTGCATTATTGTTACATTTTTAAACCCTTAGTTAATTATCTAATTGATTACATGGTTGCTAAGGTTGACTCATATCTTGTACATATTGTTTTGGGAATATTGGGACTCATGGGTAAAGTACTTGTGTTATGGAGTAATGGGGAAGACCAACATATATTACCCCTATGTGTGCGTTAATATTTAAAAGTACTCCAAGTGTTTTGATTATCTTGATTCGAGTCATTAGAATAGTTTATTGTAAAGCATGTAAAAATTCAAGTGTAAGGGGAATGCACATTCCCTATGATGTATTATTTTGGATGGTAGGGTAAGAGTGTATGCAAAAAAAAAAAAAAAAAAAAAGAAAAAAAAATTAAGAAAAAGAAAAAAAAAATAGAAAAAGAAAAGAGGAAAAACATACGGACTACTATCCCGTTTCATTCTATGTTTGTCTTATGTTTTTGTTATTTTTGATTCATTAGCTTAAGTCGAGTCTAGTCTTGGCTTAGCAACGCCATATTGTACATGTAATTAACCAAGATGATTAACTCGCTACCAGTAAATATTGCCTTTATCCAACAAAACCGTGTATTCCATATCCCTACACCTAACGTTATAACCCTTTAAAAGACGTCTTTGATAGTTTATCCTAGGTGCTTACACCAAGTGTTGGAGGTTTGATCCTTTCCCAAGCCTATGGTAATCTATTTGCTATGATAGGTAGTGAGAGATGTTTTTCATTTCCATATTGTGATATATACTTTATTACACCCGACAGATGAGAGTATCTAAACACTATTTGTGAGGTGCTAGTGTATGACCTCCGTGCGTATCTTTGGTTTTTAGTGGAACGATTATTTGTTGTAATTACTTTTATATTAGTGTTAAATGACCCCTAACTTGTATTTTGATTAGAATAAAAGCGCATTTGCTTGAGGACAAGCAAATCTCAAGTGTAAGGGTATTTGATGAGGCAAAAAATGAACCACTTTTAAGGGGTCATTTAAGCCCGGATTCGTGATTATTTAATCAAATATTGCCCTAAATCGTTCCTTTTGTCATTTTAGGTACTTTTGGAGAGAAATCTGGAAAATGAAGCATTTTGGACATTTTTGGAGCATAAAAGTGAAGAAAACGGCAAAGTCTCAATTTTCCTTGCTGGGAACAGTACCTGACGGCGTCAAGATCTTCTACATGACGGCGTCAAGAGTAACAAAAGAGGTGGAAGTGGAAAATACACGTGATGGTCCAGAGTGTTTTCAAGCATAAGACCTGACGGCGTCACCAAGGCCGTCAGGGTCAAAATACTAGTGACGGCCCAGAAGATTTTTACACATGACGGCGTCAAAATCAGATCTAGGCAATACGATTTTTATTAAGACGGTGAGTTGACAGCGTCACAACTTAACACATGACGCCGTCACCCTGTAAAATCTATATATAGTTTTCCAAATTTCATTCATTAGTGTGCAACTTTGCGGGAAAAACCCTAGGTCGAATTTTCCAGCTTTTTCAAGGGTTTCAACCCTTTGAATCTTTCATGTTCAATTAAAGATAAGTACTCTTTCAAATCATTCAATATGTCTATATGTTGTTTGATTATATCTTACGCTTGTCTTTTATTTAACATGCTAGGCTAGATTTCTTTGTGCTTGCTTAGATGTAGTGAAACCTAGATGTTGATTATGGGCTGATTGCTTGTTTATAATTGTTACAGATGATTGTATTCGAAGTTAGGCTTAAGAAAACTAGTAGACTTCCAATGGTAACTTGCTTGAATGTCTTAAGAAACATGATCGGAGGTGTACTACGATTTTTGGTTGTATTTAATGCGTAGGAGAATTCTAATGATCCCATGTTAGGAGCTTCTAACGGCTCAACATATGAGTGAAGTAGGATCCTATAGAGTTAGGGAATATTGTACACGGCCCTACGACTAGTATTAGGGAATATGACCCGTCATCCATGCAATTGTAACAAGTAATTAACCTGTAAAAGATATCTAGGGAGTAATGAAATCTAAGTAAACACTATTTTCCTCATTATTGTCACCACCACATTAGTATAAATAGTTTTGTTTTCATTTCTTTTATTTTATTTTGATTACATCTTTAGATAAATTGGGTTAGTTGGCTAGCAACTAATTCCGCCAACTCTTCCAAAACCTATGATTTTTAATCGATTTCATAAAAATATAAAAAATACAAAAAGAATCATCTCTCACCTCTAGACTTAGTTTATGAGACTTTTTAATCCTAGCGACACTATTCCTGAGTTAAACGATCAATCCCCCGGTACTTGTCAATATGCTATACTACAACGATCAGGCACACTACCTGGTGGGGGTTGTAAGCTTCTCGAGATCCCTTGAGAGGTAAAACCTTTTGTGAGGGTGCAATTCCCATGCATCACATAGCCTTGTACAAAAAACTAAACTTTACCGACATGGTGTAAGCACCAAGCAGATTTTATCAAAGAGAGGACTTTTATTCGGGTTATAATGTTTGGCTAAGGGTAATAATATAGGTATGGATTAGACATGGGATTATATGGTGGAATTGTTTCAAAAAGAAATATAATAGTCAGTTGAAAGTCCATTTTCTGTAATAACGGTCTTCATTTGGCACACGTTTTGCCAACACTTTATTTGTAGATGTACTTCTTTTATTTTCTTTTTTCTTTCTTTCTTTCCTTCTTTTTACTTTCTTTGGTAATTATGTGGTTTTCCCCATACTTACGATAAAGACACCACTTCAATCAAAATTAGATGTTTGCAACCTTCATATTTCATTCAAAATAGCATAATCTGTAATTTATTCTTTCTTTTTCTTTGGACTTCCAACAAGGTTCAAGGTTTAAAAGGCTAAGGTTGTATATATTTTATTTTTATAGTGGATGTAAGAAACGAATAGATTGACTCAGAATGTTGTTCTAATGGTATCTAGCACTAAAGATTAGTGTTAAAAAAGGTTTTTTTATTAGAAATTAGATAATCGATGTGATTACTAATATATATATATATATATATATATATATATATATATATATATATATATATATATATATATGTATGTATATATATATATATATATATATATATATATATATATATATATATATATATATATATATATATATATATATATATATATATATATATATATATATATATATATATATATAGTTTATTGGATGGCTATTTGGTGTAAATCTTAAGTTTTTGCCTCTTAATCATTTAAAATCAGTTATATCACACGAATGTGATCTTACAACGGTCTCGTAAAGATTTTAAGCACAAGTTATAAAATAAATAAAACATCGGTACACTCATAAACAAAGAAACAAGCCAATAATAAGGGCATAAGGCTGAAAATTCCTCATATTTAAGTGGCAATGGTTATGAATATGCTAGCACGTTATCAATTCCGAGTCGAATTAGCTTAAATGACTTAACTCGATCACTTTTCCAAAATTATATAGTAAGTGCGGCGTACTAAGTTCAAAAACCGTCACACTTTTTATTAAAAATCTGTTTTTCTTAAATCATTCCAATTTATCTCAACCCGCCCCCCCCCCCCCCTACTTATTATGAACATTGTCCCCAAAATTATATAGGGGAGGTTTTCCCGACACTTAGGATTAAGTGTGGGTGAAAGTAGCGATACACACCCTTAGGGTGTGAATATGCCACGTGAGGTGAAGGGGGTGAGTGAATGGCTTCCTTCATCCTAAAACTACCCGGATAATATTGGTTGATGGGTGGGTCGGTTCCTCTTTTGTCTCCTAGAAATGTATCTAAGGATGGAAAGTTGTGTAAAGGTTGAGGTTCCGGTTCGTCAACATTAGGAAATTCCCCAGAACTAGGAGTAAGGTTATAACTACAAGTATTCAAACCTATATCCTCTAGTGGTGCCTGGTCCAAGGGTTCTACCTCCATCGGAATTCCTAAAGTTTTTTCTACTTCTTCCGGGTAAGTCACGGGCGGTGTGTGTGCCTCAAATGATGGTTGAGTATTTTGTGGGCTTATGTTATTTACCTCATCATTCCACGTGTCACGATCACCTATATCCTTAGGTAGTGATAATAACAAACCTAGTGCTTCATCCAACTTATGGTTTATTGATACGGCTCTATCCATAATTCCTTGGCAGACTAGGTCGCTTTTTCTATTAGCCTCACTAAAACGAGATCCTAAACATGGAGGTTGTTCATAAGAATCTATCCTAGGTGAAGGCTCATATGATTCATAGGTGTCTCTAAATGAGGTATTTTGCACTTCTTGGTGTTCTAGCCACTCAACCATATATTGCAATCTTAGAAGTCTAAGTGAAGTGTCCATTTAAAGCAAATTACATACAAAATCACAAAGAAAAGATAGACTACGCGAAAGCTACAAAATAAAAAGAAAAAAAAAATCTCACTTGATAGGAATCTAATGAGTAGACCTAATAAAAATCAAATTCAACCTAAACAATAACTATTCCCCGGGCTGCGGCGCCAAAAACTTGATGCGTGGGAATTGCACCAGGCAGTGTACCTGATCGTTGTAGTATAGTATAGTGACAAGTACCGGGGGATTGATCGTTCAGCTAGGAATAGTGTCGTTAGGATTGAAATTAATCTAACTAGGTCTAAAGGTGAAGGATGATTCTTTTTATGTTTTTATATTTTATGAAAAGCAAGTAAAAATCTCGGGTTTTGGAAGAAGGGGCGGAATTAGTTGCTAATCAACTAACCCAAAAGCTACTAATTAAACTAATGTGCAAGAAAAGTAAACTAGGATTCTACAAGATAAGTGAAGCATGTCTACCCATGATATGTTACTCCTTGCTAGCTATCCAATTCTACCTATTGACTGTAAACCTTATTTTAATTGACGGGTGTATTCCTAATAACTCATGGAGTGGCATACATATCTCTCCAATTCTATGAGCTCTTATCTCCTCCTTTGCCATGCCCGGCATAACCATAGGGATTGTAAACAGTGGCTCATGCGTTAAATACTACCTTAATAGCCTAGTATGTCTTGGCTACATGTTTCTTAAGACGTTCAAGCACATTACACGATGGAGATCTGCCAGTTTTCTTAAGCCTAACATCGAATTCATTCAATCAAAACAAGAATCAATAGGAAACAAGAATTATAAACTAAACTAACTAGATCTATTGAAGTTGTCACGCCTTAATTGATGGAGATAGACACACACATCAACAAGCCCTCATTGATGGAGATAGACACAACCATCAACAAGAAATCAATGAGATCTAATCAATTATATACAAGTTTCACATAATCATAAGTAAACACAAGGTGAATTAACAAAACATAATCAAAGAAGGACAATCAACAAGAATAATGGAAAACATAATTAAGATAGAATCATCAAACCAATACATGATGTTTATGGAGTGATTGAAACCCTCTAAGTTGCTGGAAAAACACCCACCTAAACCCAGGAATTGACCTTAGGGTTTAGGGCTTACAAAAAGTGAAGTTATGATGTTATATTTATAGGCATGTTTTCTGTCGGCAAGGCTTGACACCGTCAGGTCATTTCTCTTGACGCCGTCAAGACCATTTTTTCACCAAATTGTAGATCTCTTCGTCCTCTTCGCGTGGGCTTTTGAATCACCTAAATCCGAGTTCGTATGCAAAAGTTATGACCAAAACAATATCAGCTACTCCGCGCGCAAGTTTTGACCAGTTAACACGTGACGGCCTTGGGTGACGCCTTCACGTTCTCTCTGGGCCGTCACCACTTTTACTCTTGACGCCGTCAAGATTTTCTTCTTGACGCCGTCATCCACTGTTCCCAGCAAGGAAAATTAAGTCTTTGCCGTTTTCTTCACTTTTATGCTCCAAAAACGTCCGAATTGCTTCTTTTTCCAGATTTCACTCCCAAAGTACCTAAAATCACAAAAGGAACGATTTAGGGCAATATTTGATCAAATAAATTCAATTTCGGGCTTAAATGACCCCCTACAAACGGTTCATTTTTTGCCTCATCATATACCCTTACACTTGAGATTTGCTTGTCCTCAAGCAAATGCGCTTTTATTCTAATCAAAATACAAGTTAGGGGTCATTTAACGCTAATATAAAAGTAATTACAACAAATAATCGTTCCACTAAAGACCAAAGACAAGCACGGAGGTCATACACAAGCACCTCACAAATAGTGTTTAGATACTCACATCTCTCGGGTGTAATAAAGTATAAATTACAATTTGGAAACGGAAGATATCTCTCACTACCTATCATAGCAAAATAGATTACCATAGGCTTGGGAAAGGATCAAACCTCCACCACATGGCGTAAGCACCTAGGATAAACTATCAAAGAGGTCTTTTAAAGGGTTGTAACGTTAGGTGTAGGGATATGAAATACACGGTTTTGTTGGATAAAGGAAGTTTTTATTGGTGGCGAGTTAACAATCTTGGTTAATTACATGTACAAAATGGCGTTGCTAAGCCAAGACTAGACTCGACTTAAGCTAATAAATGAAAAAATAACAAAAATATAAAATGAACATATAATAAAAAGGGATGGTAGTCCGTATGTTTATTTTTTTTTATTTTTTTTTTTTTTTTGCATACACTCTTACCATACCATCCAAAATAATACATCATAGGGAATGAACATTTCCCTTACACTTGAATTTTTTACATACTTTACGATAAACTAATCTAACGACTCAAATTAAGATAATCAAAAGACTTGGATTACTTTTAAAATTAACGCACATATGGGGTAATAAAATGATGTTCTTCCCCATTACTCCATAAATAAATACTTTACCCATGAGTCCCAATCGTCCCAAAATAATATGTACAAGGATATGACTCGACTTAGCAACCATGTAATCAATTAGAAAGTTAACTTAGGGTTTAACAAATAACAATAATGCACTAAAGATGAGTGCATACACGGAAGGCTAAGGCGATTTGGTTGTACATTTAAGTGGGGTGTAACAAATTCTTCCTTTAAGTAAGATGCTTAAAGTTAGAAACGAAAAGATAGGCTCAGAGGGGTGTACTAGGGGTTTCGTGTACTAAAAAAGAGTACAACGCTAAGAGTGTGGGAAAAATTAGTTGACTTAACTAGCCAAGTAATATGACTTAAATGGTCAAGTAATTATGATACGGGTTTAACACAAGGGTGATCCTAATGCCTCTTATCATGTAGTAAATCCTACTACACGAATGTAGTCTCACTAGCGGTCTCGGGATGCATCACTAACGCAAGTTCTAGAATCTAAATGCTACCGGTACACTCATAAGCACTAATAATAAATGCTTTTCCTATCAAATCTAAAGGCGAACCTCACATATTTGGTTGGAAAATTTTTCTGAAAGTACGGTTATGTGCTAGTCATACAATCTCCTATCCATGAGACGCTTGCTATGGCTAAAGTTTCACTCCTAAATGTTGTAAAAAAATTTAAATTTGGCGCTAAAATTGCACTAACAAGTATTTCTCATAGTTTTATTACACATCTACCATAAAACAAAACAAACTCAAGCGAAAGTGCATATTTAAGGTATCATCATTTTACCCTCCCCTTACACTTAAGATGAACATTGTCTCCAATGTTCAAGTAAAGAATGTAAAAGTGAAAAAGTAAAGAGAATGAAATCAAATACTCCCCTGATTCGCTCGGTATGGATAATAAGGTGGCCACGTTAAATCTTCCTCCAAGAAAATGAACAATCAAAGCTTCCCTTCCAGAAATAGAAATCATCTTCTTGTCATATATAACCTGTTGAACCTGAGAAAACAATCACAAAAACCCAACGCATCAATCCGAATAAAGAAAACTCACAACTAGATGTAATTCCAGACTTAGAAATAAAAACAAAACATTTAAAGATATAATGCTTGTGGAATGAATGTTTGCAGATTTCCTGGAGTTTATAAAACTAAAGAATCAACAAAAACTTTAAGAGTCCGGTATAAACAAAACTAGCAAAATTTCCAGAATTTTACACGTGACGCCGTCAGAAGTGACCTGCAGAAATCCTTATGTTAAGTTTCCAGAAAATTTCTGGAAAAACTTCGTCCTACTTCCTGGAAAATCCTGCAAAACATCATTATGACTCGATACAAGCATTTGACTCTAACAAGTACTAATACACATGTCCATTTAATATTGTTGTGGTTCATGCTCAATTTCATTCTTATAAACAAATTTGGATCTCCCTTACACTTATCTTTTGCAAAATACCTTTATATGCAATTAAGACGAAGTTAAAAACAAAATAAAGCATTTTCACAATTTACTTTGAAACATGAGCCACAAACAATAAAAATAAAACATGCATACGGAAACAAATAAAATCAAACAAACAAACAAACAAACAAATAAAGCTTGGGTTGCCTCCCAATAAGCGCTTGTTTTTGTTCGAGTCACGAGCCTGACTCTACCCTTATTTAACGGAAATAGGGGAGGTTTTCCCTACACTTAGGATTAAGTGTGGGTGAAAGTAGCGATACACACCCTTAGGGTGTGAATATGCCACGTGAGGTGAAGGGGGTGAGTGAATGGCTTCCTTCATCCTAAAACTACCCGGATAATATTGGTTGATGGGTGGGTCGGTTCCTCTTTTGTCTCCTAGAAATATATCTAAGGATGGAAAGTTGTGTAAAGGTTGAGGTTCCGGTTCGTCAACATTAGGAAATTCCCCAGAACTAGGAGTAAGGTTATAACTACAAGTATTGAAACCTATATCCTCTAGTGGTGCCTGGTCCAAGGGTTCTACCTCCATCGGAATTCCTAAAGTTTCTTCTACTTCTTCCGGGTAAGTTACGGGCGGTGTGTGTGCCTCAAATGATGGTTGAGTATTTTGTGGGCTTATGTTATTTACCTCATCATTCCACGTGTCACGATCACCTATATCCTTAGGTAGTGATAATAACAAACCTAGTGCTTCATCCAACTTATGGTTTATTGATACGGCTCTATCCATAATTCCTTGGCAGACTAGGTCGCTTTTTCTATTAGCCTCACTAAAACGAGATCCTAAACATGGAGATTGTTCATAAGAATCTATCCTAGGTGAAGGCTCATATGATTCATAGGTGTCTCTAAATGAGGTATTTTGCACTTCTTGGTGTTCTAGCCACTCAACCATATATTGCAATCTTAGAAGTCTAAGTGAAGTGTCCATTTAAAGCAAATTACATACAAAATCACAAAGAAAAGATAGACTACGCGAAAGCTACAAAATAAAAAGAAAAAAAAATCTCACTTGATAGGAATCTAATGAGTAGACCTAATAAAAATCAAATTCAACCTAAACAATAACTATTCCCCGGGCTGCGGCGCCAAAAACTTGATGGGTGGGAATTGCACCAGGCTTTACCTCTCGAGGGATCTCGAGAAGCTTACAACCCCCACCAGGCAGTGTACCTGATCGTTGTAGTATAGTATAGTGACAAGTACCGGGGGATTGATCGTTTAGCTAGGAATAGTGTCGTTAGGATTGAAATTAATCTAACTAGGTCTAAAGGTGAAGGATGATTCTTTTTATGTTTTTATATATTATGAAAAGCAAGTAAAATCTCGGGTTTTGGAAGAAGGGGCGGAATTAGTTGCTAATCAACTAACCCAAAAGCTACTAATTAAACTAATGTGCAAGAAAAGTAAACTAGGATTCTACAAGATAAGTGAAGCATGTCTACCCATGATATGTTACTCCTTGCTAGCTATCCAATTCTACCTATTGACTGTAAACCTTATTTTAATTGACGGGTGTATTCCTAATAACTCATGGAGTGGCATACATATCTCTCCGATTCTATGAGCTCTTATCTCCTCCTTTGCCATGCCCGACATAACCATAGGGATTGTAAACAGTGGCTCATGCGTTAAATACTACCTTAATAGCCTAGTATGCCTTGGCTACATGTTTCTGAAGACGGTCAAGCACATTACACGATGGAGATCTGCCAGTTTTCTTAAGCCTAACATCGAATTCATTCAATCAAAACAAGAATCAATAGGAAACAAGAATTATAAACTAAACCAACTAGATCTATTGAAGTTGTCACGCCTTAATTGATGGAGATAGACACAACCATCAACAAGAAATCAATGAGATCTAATCAATTATATACAAGTTTCACATAATCATAAGTAGACACAAGGTGAATTAACAAAAGATAATCAAAGAAGGACAATCAACAAGAATAATGGAAAACATAATTAAGATAGAATCATCAAACCAATACATGATGTTTATGGAGTGATTGAAACCCTCTAAGTTGCTGGAAAAACACCCACCTAAACCCAGGAATCGACCTTAGGGTTTAGGGCTTACAAAAAGTGAAGTTATGATGTTATATTTAAAGGCATGTTTTCTGTCGGCAAGGCTTGACGCCGTCTTGTCATTTCTCTTGACGCCGTCAAGACCATTTTTTCACCAAATTGTAGATCTCTTCGTCCTCTTCGCGTGGGCTTTTGAATCACCTAAATCCGAGTTCGTATGCAAAAGTTATGACCAAAACAATATCAGCTACTCCGCGCGCAAGTTTTGACCAGTTAACACGTGACGGCCTTGGGTGACGCCTTCACGTTCTCTCTGGGCCGTCACCACTTTTACTCTTGACGCCGTCAAGATTTTCTTCTTGACGCCGTCAAAATTTTCTTCTTGACGCCGTCATCCACTGTTCCCAACAAGGAAAATTAAGTCTCTGCCGTTTTCTTCACTTTTATGCTCCAAAAACGTCCGAATTGCTTCCTTTTCCAGATTTCACTCCCAAAGTACCTAAAATCACAAAAGGAACGATTTAGGGCAACATTTGATCAAATAAATTCAATTCCGGGCTTAAATGACCCCCTAAAAACGGATCATTTTTCGCTTCATCGCATAAGTATATCCATCAGTATTTTGTCACACCCTAAATTCCTCATGACCCTCCAATCAATTATCCTAGGAATATCAATCTCTCTTTCCACCAGTCTCATAAACTTCATACTGTACTCTAGCTTCTCAGCTCTAGAAGCTCCTCTCCACCTTAGATTAGGATGATCATTAGGTTTCCTTGCATTAGCTACTCTCACTATAGCTACCCTAGTCCTGTTTGCAACAACCTACAGCGGGAATAATCAACAAAGACAAGTTTATCAGCTGTTAGTGCAACAAAATATGGCTAAATCTCACTCAAATTCTACTCCTCAAACACTCTGTTCTGAATTCAGGCAACAAGTGCGGCGTACTTCACAACAAGTACGGCGTACTAATTAATTTAAAATGTAAGTACGGCGGTCCAGATCTAAAGACCGGCGCACATAGCATTCTGGGCACGAAATTTTGATTCTAAAGCATCATGCCAACAAAACTACGTTTTCAAACTTATCCTTATAGTTTTTCTTCACTGATTTCCAAAAAAACCCCTAAAATAAGTAGTTCTTATAATAGGTTCAAGCATCAAAAAGCAGCATCTCACATTTTCTAAAAACATTCCATCTATATCATCTTTTAATATCTTATCTTAATCTCTCTTAGATTAAATAAGCATATCCCAATTCCTATTCTTTGCAAAAATAGTGATCAAGGTCAAACCCTAACCCTAATTCGATTCATTCTTACGTAAAACCTTTATCCATGAAACTAGATAATCCTAAAAGTTCTAATTATCTTCCAACACATACATATATTAAAATATAAAAAATCCAAAACAAAATACAAAATGTAAACCCTAAAATACGAAATAAAATTGTAAGAAAATAAAATAAAATGGATAAACGTATCGAAGACATGATAATGTGGAATGATTTTTCTTTGAAAGACCTTTGTGGAGAATTTTCAATAAAAGTGTGGCGGGTTTTTTTATTTTAGTGCGTGAAATGTTTGTATGTTATGAAAGATTTTTTTAAGTTGCATTTATAGCCCCGCTCAGAAGTGCGGCGTACTTGACTCCAAGTACGGCGTACTTGCTGCAAATTTTTCCACAATAAACAATTTTAACTAACATGCATATGTAAAAACGTTCAATCCACATATAATCAAACTTCATTATATTCATTCATTCATCAATAAATTCCTTATCTTTCCAGGATACAATGTTTTGGTACGTTTAATTCCAATGATGAAAAATAACATAGAAAAGAAAAAATAAAACAAGTAAAACAAACTTAGGAGCGTATGTTGCTACTCCCATCCACCATCCATGTTTTATGAAACTGATGAGGCGAAAAATGAACCGTTTTTAGGAGGTCATTTAAGCCCGGAATTGAATTTATTTGATCAAATATTGCCCTAAATCGTTCCTTTTGTGATTTTAGGTACTTTGAGAGAAAAATCTGGAAAAGGAAGCAATTCGGACATTTTTGGAGCATAAAAGTGAAGAAAACGCCAAAGTCTTAATTTTCCTTGCTGGGAACAGTAGGTGACAGCGTCAAGAAGAAAATCTTGACGGCGTCAAGAGTAATTTCCATGACGATCCAGTACAGATTTGAAGGCGTCACGAAGTAGGGCGTCAAGAGGAAAATGCATGACGGCCTGGAAACATATAACACTTAACGGCGTCAGATCTGGATCAAGGCAGTCTGAGATTTATTTCGGCGGCGAGATGACGGTGTCACAAAATTAGTCTTAAAGCCGTCAGACCCTATTTCCTATATATAGTTTTCTAATTTTCGCATTAAAAGGAGAGAGAAGTTTTGGAGAAACCCTAAGTACGAACTTGGTACGAATTTTACAGGTTTTTCAAGGGTTCTAAGCCCTTGATACCTTTCATGTGTAATTGAGATAAGTATTCTTTTAATTCAATCAATATGTCTATGTGTTGGTTGTCTATATCTTGTTCTTGTCTTAATTCCATCATGCTAGGCTAGATCTATCTTGTGTTTGCTTGGATCTAATGAAACCTAGATGTTAATTATGTGTTGATTACTTGTTTATAGTTGTATTGGATGAATGAATTCGATGTTAGGCTTAAGAAAACTGGCAGATCTCCAAATGGTAACATGCTTGAACGTCTTAGGAAACATGAACTGACGTGCACTAGGTTTTATTGGTTGTATTTAATGCATGAGTAAATTCTAATGATCCCATGTTAGGAGCTTCTTAGCCGGCTCGACATAGGAATGAAGTAGGCACTCATAGGATTGGGGAATTAAGTGCGCCACCCCATGAATGGTATTAAGGAATACAATCCGTCATCCACGCAACTATAACAAGTAATTAACGTGTAAAAGATATCTAGGGAGTAGTGAAATCTAAGTAAACACATTTTCTCCACTAATTGCTCACAACCTTAGTTAATTTAGTTTATTTTCATTTCTAGTATTTTATTTTGATTGCATCTTTAGTATTGGGTTAGTTGACTAGCAACTAATTCCGCCCAAATCCTTCAAACCCGAGATTTTTACTTGCTTTCTAAAAAAATATAAAAATACAAAAAGAATCATCCTTCACCTTTAGAACTAGTCTTTAGGTTTTCTAATCCTAGCGACACTATTCCTAGCTGAACGATCAATCCTCCGGTACTTGTCACTATACTATACTACAACGATCAGGTACACTGCCTGGTGGGGGTTGTAAGCTTCTCAAGATCCCTTGAGAGGTAAAGCCTGGTGCGATTCCCACGTATCAAGTTTTTGGCGCCGCAGCTTGGGGAATAGTTATTGTCTAGGTTAGAATCTCTTTTTATTAGGTCTACTTGCTAGATTCCTTTCTAGTGAGGTTTTATTTTTATTTTTAGGTTTTCTTTAGTCTATCTT
Source organism: Artemisia argyi (assembly GCA_030686995.1). Taxonomy (NCBI): domain Eukaryota; kingdom Viridiplantae; phylum Streptophyta; class Magnoliopsida; order Asterales; family Asteraceae; genus Artemisia; species Artemisia argyi. The sequence goes on along the minus strand of CM060696.1, from coordinate 74,873,408 downwards.
AATTCTTTGTGTTTTTGTTCGTAACTCTTCACCACCTGCCATCATGGCAAACGACGAATCCTTTAACCTTAGGATCACTAGGAGTCGTAGTTCCACTAGAAACCTTGTTTTGCCTTATGCGGAACCCGAAAGAGAAATGCATAGACTGAGACAATATTACTCAGCTTCTGAACCATCTAGCGTTGCCATCGATTTTGATGCACCCCTTTCTGAAGAAAATTCAGAAAATCACGTTACAACCCCTAGCTCCCGACCCAACGACGAAATGAGTACCCCAGCAACTCCCATTCCTAAGCGCCTTAAGGACTATTCCTCCCTAACCCCTTGTGGCTTCTCAAACGCCATTGTCTACCCAAACGAACACACCAACGAGGTCTTGCATGCAAACGATGTTTGGCTTGTCCAAAGTGTGTGTAAGTTTTGTGAATTAGATGAGGAAGATCCAATCCAACACATTAAAGACTTCTTGAAAATAGTAGACACCCTCCATACGGATGGGGCTAATAGAGACACGTCCCGATTGCGATTCTTTCCTTTCACCCTATATGATAAAGCCAAGAATGGTATGATAAACTCCCTTCTGAATCTATTTTCACATGGGAGCAACTCATATCCAAGTTCTATGAGAAGTTCTTTCCACCTGCAAAAAACCTCAGCATTTAGAGACAGGATTCTCCGTTTCCGAAAAGGGAAGGACGAACCCTTCCATAAATCATGGATTAGATTCAAAGATTTAATAAGAAAAGTTCCCCATCATGGCATTGAGCTTTGGCACTTGGTCCAAATCTTCTACGATAATATCTCCTCTAACGATCGAAACGGAATTAACCAATCTAGAAAAGGAAGATTGGCCAATCTTAGTGCCGAAGAAGGATGGGATAGGATTGAAGAATATGCTCAAGACCAGGATAACACTTGGGATGAACCTGAGTCGACTGTCAGGATTTCTGAAATCACTTCAGATCGGTTGAGAAAAATTCACAAAAGAGTGGAATACCTAGCTGGATCGCAGTTACCAAAAAAACTGTCGAATCCTTACTTAATCTGCGATTACTGTGGGGGCCCGCATGAGGTAGAAGAATGCGGAGGAGCAGCCACAATTGAACATGCATGCTTGTCAGGAGGGGACATTTATGCTGATCCCTCCCTTTTGCCTTTTTACCAAAATGACGATTACACCCTCTGGGGAAATCTGGTAAAGAGAAAAGAAGGAGAGGAAGGCCCTGAATTCGAAATCAGGAGAACTTTTGAAGATGACCTTGGTCACTTCACTCAAGAAAAAGGCTTGCAAATGAAAGGTCTTAATGAGCTTTTCGACGAGCAGCAGGATGACATTGGAGAGTTTTTCAACAAGCTTAACTCAGCCCTAGATAATCTTGAAATGTCATCAGTAAGCAAAAAAGACACCATGCTCGCGATAACCACTCGAGCTGGAACAACAACCAAGGACCCACCTTACCCTAGCTCGTCCCCCATTGCCCCCGATCCAAACAAACCTGGTGAGGAGGAGGAGGATGTAGGCGGCAAGACCCCCAACCAACCTCCATTGACGACCCCTTCCCCATCAACCCTACCTAACCAACCTTTGAGAATCTCGTTTCCGTCCCGATTAAGGAACCAGAAAACTGAGAATGATAACAAGAGATTCTTGTCATACCTAAAAGACTCGGTTGTCACCATACCCCTCCTTGATGCTTTCTATCACATGCCAAAGTATAGCGCATACTTTAAAAAATTACTTGCTAACCGGAAAAAACTCGAGGGTCTTGTGACCCTGGGGGAAGAATGCTCAGTGGTGACCCATCGAGGGCTACCAAAAAAGGATCTCTATCAATCAAGAATGCTCTTGCCGATTTGGGAGCGAGTATCAATCTCATGCCTCACTCTATGTTTCTTAAACTAGGATACTCTGGATTAAAGTCTACCCGTATGAACATCCAACTAGCCGATAGATCGGTCAAGTACCCCGTAGGGATATGCGAGAATGTGCTAGTCAAAGTTGGGAAATTCAAATTCCCGGTCGACTTCGTAATCCTAGATATGGAGGAGGATGACTTGGTACCCATCATCTTAGGGAGACCATTTCTTGCTACCGCTCGTGCAGTCATTGATGTTTATGACGGCAAATTAACCTTACGAGTGGGAACCGATAGCACAACCTTCGACATTAAGGACTCTATGGACCTCTCCCTCGAAGCAGCCAACCGGCTCTATTTCATTGGGGAGGTCGATGAACTCACAGATGTCATTGATAGTTGTGTCAATGAACAGATCGAGGAAGGCTGGCTACGGGACGAGAGTTTTCTACCTTTGCTAGAGGTAGAAAAGATGGAGGATGTTGGTGCAGTCTCCTTCTACCCCAGACATGAAGCAACGGAGCATCTCGAGCTCCGAAAGCCCGAAAACAAGCTCAAACCTTCTATTATCGAACCTCCTGAGTTAGATCTTAAAGAGCTTCCTAACCATTTAGAGTATGCCTTCCTTCAGGGAGAGGACCAATTGCCGGTAATCATAAACTCTTCCTTGGAGCATGAACAGAAAGGTAAACTCTTACAGGTCCTAAAGAAATATAAAGGGGTGCTCGCATGGAGTGTAGCCGACATTAAGGGGATTGACTTAACTTTTTGCACACATAAGATTCTCATGGAAGAAGATTATAAACCTACCGTGTAACCCCAGAGGCGGGCGAACCCGAACATTAAGGAAGTAGTAAAGAAAGAAGTTATCAAACTTCTGGATGCAGGATTGATTTACCCGATCTCGGATAGCCCATGGGTCAGTCCTGTGCAGGTTGTACCTAAGAAGGGTGGAATGACTGTAGTTAAGAATGAAAAGGGTGAGATGGTGCCCCAGAGAACGGTCAGTGGATGGCGGGTATGCATTGACTATCGAAAGCTCAATGATGCCACGAGGAAAGATCACTTTCCCTTACCATTCATTGATCAAATGTTAGAGAGATTGTCTAGAAACGAGTACTATTGCTTCTTGGATGGATTCTCTGGGTATTTTCAAATTCCCATAGCACTTGAGGACCAAGAAAATACCACGTTTACTTGCCCTTATGGAACATTTGCCTACAAAAGGATGCCTTTTGGGCTATGTAATGCCCCCGCCACTTTCCAGCGATGCATGACCGCAATCTTTCACGAACTCATGGAAGACAGCATGGAAGTGTTCATGGATGACTTTTCGGTCTTCAGGAACTCCTTCGACCGCTGTCTTGCTAATCTAGAAAAGATGCTTAAACGTTGTGAGGAAACCAACTTGGTGTTAAACTGGGAAAAATGTCATTTCATGGTAAAAGAAGGGATTGTGTTAGGGCATAAGATCTCAGGGAACGGAATAGAGGTGGACCAAGCTAAAGTTGAAGCTATATCTAAGTTACCATACCCCACGACTGTTAAAGCAATTCGTAGCTTCTTGGGGCACGCCGGGTTTTATCAGAGATTCATCAAAGACTTCTCCAAAATTGCTCGGCCAATGACTCAATTACTTGTGAAGGATGCTCCGTTCGATTTTTCCCAAGAATGCAAGGATGCGTTCGATCTCTTAAAAAAGGAACTTACACAAGCTCCAATCATGATCACACCCAACTGGGAGTTACCATTTGAAATCATGTGTGACGCTAGCGATTTCGCTGTCGGGGCTGTATTGGGCCAACGGCGTGACAAGCTTTTCCAACCTATTTACTACGCTAGCAAAACCATGAATCCAGCACAAGAGAATTACTCCACCACCGAAAAAGAATTATTAGCCGTAGTGTTTGCATTCGACAAATTCCGACAATATCTTGTCCTTTCAAAGATAGTCGTCTTCACTGATCACTCGGCTCTTCGATATCTTTTTGCGAAGTAGGATGCTAAGCCACGACTAATTCGGTGGATCTTGTTGCTACAAGAATTCGATGTTGAGATTCGTGATAAGAGGGGGGCAGAAAATCTGGCCGCAGATCATCTATCTCGTCTCGAAAACCCCTTGGATAAGCACGATAGAAGTGAGATTAGGGATTTATTTCCTGACGAACAACTCATGTTAATGATTGATTCGGAGCCGTGGTACGCCGATTTTGCTAATTACCTCGCAAGTAGACTTATTCCTGAACACCTGACTAGATACGAAAGAAAAAGGTTCTTTTCTTAGCTAAAATACTACTTCTGGGTTGAACCATTTTTATTCCGAAGGTGTCCAGACCAAATTATAAGACGCTGTGTTTCGGGAAGTGAGGCAGTAAAGATTATGAGGGAATGTCACTCTGGTCCCTCTGGCGGGCATTATGGGATAAACACTACCGCCCGAAAGGTTTTCGATGCGGGATTCTATTGGCCCACAATTTTTCGTGATGTAAAAGAGATGGTGCAGGCATGCGATGCATGTCAGCGGGCCGGGAACATATCACAAAGGGATGAAGCACCTTAGAACTTTATACAAGTTTGTAAGGTCTTCGATGTTTGGGGAATTGACTTCATGGGACCCTTTCCATCTTCAGGGGGAACGAATACATATTAGTCGCCATTGACTATGTTTCAAAATGGGTTGAGGCACAAGCCCTTAGGACCAATGACGCCAGAGTGGTTATTCATTTCCTTAAAAAGCTTTTCGCGATATTCGGGATTCCTAAAGCTCTCATCAGTGATAGGGGGACCCATTTTTGCAATGCACAAATGGAAAAGGTCATGAAGAGGTATGGAGTATCCCATCGGTTCTCCACCGCCTATCATCCACAAACCAATGGCCAAGTCGAAAACACCAATAGGGCTATTAAAAGAATACTTGAAAAGACGGTTAATCAAAATAGAAAGGACTGGTCATTTAAACTCGACGAAGCCTTATGGGCATTCCGAACCGCCTACAAAACACCTATTGGAACGACCCCATTTCGCATGGTGTATGGTAAGGCATGTCACTTACCAGTGGAATTAGAACATAAGGCTTATTGGGCGCTTAAGACATGTAATTTAGATTACACAATTGCTGGAACTAATAGGTTCTTGCAATTACACGAGCTTGATGAGCTTAGGTTAGAAGCCTACGAATCTTCCATCACATATAAAGAGAGAGTAAAAAGATGGCATGACCAGAGGATTAAGAAACCCAAAGAATTTTCAGAGGGAGACAAAGTCCTATTGTACAATTCTCGGCTGAGATTATTTCCGGGAAAACTTTAGTCTAGATGGTATGGACCGTTTACGGTAAAGAATTCCTCTAAAACTGGGGCCGTGGTGTTATTAGACGATGAAGGTAGGGAATTTACTGTTAACATACAACGTGTAAAACATTATCAAGAAAATAACAATGAAATGATTAGTGAGGAGGATGTGACGTTTGATGATGAGGTCACGTAGTAACCCATGACCTTGAGTCTAGCTACAAGACTCGTAAATAAAGAAAAGCACTTCTTGGGAGGCAACCCATGTATTGTGTGATTTTATTTTGTTTGTTTGTTATTTGCTTCCGTATGCATGCTTTATTTTTATTGTTGGTAGATCATGTTTCTAAACTAAATAGTGGAAATAATTTACTTTGTTGTTTTGGCCTAGTCTTAACTCCACCTAAAAGTATTTTTGCAAAAGATAAGTGTAAGGGGAAACCCCAAATATGTTTTTAAGAAACAAACCGATCATGATTCTCCACAATATTAAATGAACATGTATATTCGTATTTGTTAGAGTCAAATGCTTGTATTGAGTCATAATGAAGTTTTGCAGGATTTTCCAGGAAGTAGGACCAAGTTTTTCCAGAAATTTTCCAGAAACTTAACATAAGAATTTCTGCAGGTCACTTCTGACGGCGTCATGAATTAATTCTTGACGGCGTCACGTGTTAAAATCTGGAAATTTTACCAGTTTTGTTTTTCTAACGGAGTCTTATGGTTTTTGTGAATTATTAAGTTTTATAATCTCCAGGAGATCTGCAAACTTCATTCCACAAGCATTATATCTTATCTTGTTTTCTAGGATTTAGTAACTTATATAGGATGCCGCCGATTTTACGCGAGGTTATTTTTGTTTGTTTTCTCAGATTTACAGGTTATGTATGACAAGAAGATGATTTATATTCTGGAAGGGAAGCTTTGATTGTTCATTTTCTTGGAGGAAGATTTAACCTGGCCACCTTATTATCCATACCGAGTGAATCAGGGGAGTATTTGATTTCATTCTTTTTACTTTTTAACTTTTACATTCTTTACTTGAACATTGGGGACAATGTTCATCTTAACTGTAAGGGGAGGGTAAAAAGATGATACCTTACAAATACACTTTCGCTTGAGTTTGTTTGTTTAATGGTAGATGTGTAATAAAACTATGAGAAATACTTGTTAGTGTAATTTTAGCGCCAAATTTAAATTTTTTTACAACATTTAGGAGTGAAACTTTAGCCATAGCAAGCGTCTCATGGATAGGAGATTGTATGACTAGCACATAACCGTATATTCAGAAAAATTTTCCACCCAAATATGTGAGGTTCGCCTTTAGATTTGATAGGAAAAGCATTTACTATTAGTGCTTATGAGTGTACCGGTAGCATTTAGATTCTAGAACTTGCGTTAGTGATGCATCCCGAGACCGCTAGTGAGACTACATTCGTGTAGTAGGATTTACTACATGATAAGAGGCATTAGGATCACCCTTGTGTTAAACCAGTATCATAATTACTTGACCATTTAAGTCATATTACTTGACTATTTAAGTCAACTAATTTTTCCCACACACCTTAGCGTTGTACTCATTTTTAGTACACGAAACCCCTAGCACACCCCTCCGAGCCTATCTTTTCGTTTCTAACTTTAAGCATCTTACTTAAAGGAAGAATTTGTTACACCCCACTTAAATGTACAACCAAATCGCCTTAGCATTCCGTGTATGCGCTCATCTTTAGTGCATTATTGTTATTTGTTAAGCCCTAAGTTAACTATCTAATTGATTACATGGTTGCTAAATCGAGTCATATCCTTGTACATATTGTTTTGGGACGATTGGGACTCATGGGTAAAGTACTTATTTTATGGAGCAATGGGGAAGAACATCATTTTATTACCCCCATATGTGCGTTAATCTTAAAAGTGCTCAAACTGTTTTGATTTTCTTAATTCGAGTCATTAGTTTAGTTTATTGTAAAGTATGTAAAAATTCAAGTGTAAGGGGAATGTTCATTCCCTATGATGTATTATTTTGGATGGTAGGGTAAGAGTGTATGCAAAAAAGAAAAAGAAAAAAAAATCGAAAAAGAAAGAAAAAGAAAGAAAAAAAAATAGAAAAAGAAAAAAGAGAAAAACATACGGACTACCATCCCTTTTTATTCTATGTTCATTTTATGTTTTTGTTATTTTTCATTTATTAGCTTAAGTCGAGTCTAGTCTTGGCTTAGCAACGCCGTATTGTACATGTAATTTACCAAGATTGTTAACTCGCCACCAGTAAAACTTCCTTTATCCAACAAAACCGTGTATTTCATATCCCTACACCTAACGTTACAACCCTTTAAAAAGACCTCTTTGATAGTTTATCCTAGGTGCTTACGCCATGTGGTGGAGGTTTGATCCTTTCCCAAGCCTATGGTAATCTATTTTGTTATGACAGGTAGTGAGAGATGTTTTCCATTTCCATATTGTAATTTATACTTTATTACACCCGAGAGATGTGAGTATCTAAACACTATTTGCGAGGTGCTAGTGTATGACCTCCGTGCTTGTCTATTGGTCTTTAGTGGAACGATTATTTGTTGTAATTACTTTTATATTAGTGTTAAATGACCCCTAACTTGTATTTTGACTAGAATAAAAGCGCATTTGCTTGAGGACAAGCAAATCTCAAGTGTAAGGGTATATGATGAGGCGAAAAATGAACCATTTTTAGGGGGTCATTTAAGCCCGGAATTGAATTTATTTGATCAAATATTGCCCTAAATTGTTCCTTTTGTGATTTTAGGTACTTTGGGAGAGAAATCTGGAAAAGGAAGCAATTCGAACGTTTTTGGAGCATAAAAGTGAAGAAAACGCCAAAGTCTTAATTTTCCTTGCTGGGAACAGTAGGTGACGGCGTCAAGAAGAAAATCTTGACGGCGTCAAGAGTAATTTCCATGACGATCCAGTACAGATTTGAAGGCGTCACGAAGTAGGGCATCAAGAGGTAAATGCATGACGGCCTGGAAACATATAACACTTGACGGCGTCAGATCTGGATCAAGGCAGTCCGAGATTTATTTTGGCGGTGAGATGACGGCGTCACAAAATTTGTCTTGACGCCGTCAGACCCTATTTCCTATATATAGTTTTCTAATTTTCACATTAAAAGGAGAGAGAAGTTTTGAAGAAACCCTAAGTACGAACTTGGTACGAATTTTACAGGTTTTTAAGGGTTCTAGGCCCTTGATACCTTTCATGTGTAATTGAGATAAGTATTCTTTTAATTCAATCAATATGTCTATGTGTTGGTTGTCTATATCTTGTTCTTGTCTTAATTCCATCATGCTAGGCTAGATCTATCTTGTGTTTGCTTGGATCTAATGAAACCTAGATGTTAATTATGTGTTGATTACTTGTTTATAGTTGTATTGGATGAATGAATTCGATGTTAGGCTTAAGAAAACTGGCAGATCTCCAAATGGTAACATGCTTGAACATATTAGGAAACATGAACTGACGTGCACTAGGTTTTATTGGTTGTATTTAATGCATGAGTAAATTCTAATGATCCCATGTTAGGAGCTTCTTAGCCGGCTTGACATAGGAGTGAAGTAGGCACTCATAGGATTGGGGAATTAAGTGCGCCACCCCATGAATGGTATTAAGGAATACAATCTGTCATCCACGCAACTATAACAAGTAATTAACGTGTAAAAGATATCTAGGGAGTAGTGAAATCTAAGTAAACACATTTTCTCCACTAATTGCTCACAACCTTAGTTAATTTAGTTTATTTTCATTTCTAGTATTTTATTTTGATTGCATCTTTAGTATTGGGTTAGTTGACTAGCAACTAATTCCGCCCAAATCCTTCAAACCCGAGATTTTTACTTGCTTTCTAAAAAAATATAAAAATACAAAAAGAATCATCCTTCACCTTTAGAACTAGTATTTAGGTTTTCTAATCCTAGCGACACTATTCCTAGCTGAACGATCAATCCTCCGGTACTTGTCACTATACTATACTACAACGATCAGGTACACTGCCTGGTGGGGGTTGTAAGCTTCTCAAGATCCCTTGAGAGGTAAAGCCTGGTGCGATTCCCACGTATCAGAAACTCTAAAATAACCGGGTGAGATGACATCACTCTGCTTGTACTTCCCTAAAACTTTCCTTCCAATTTCATCTTTTGGTGCACTAATCACAAACGGCTTTTGTTGCTCATTTTCCACACAAATCTCAGCCCATAGATTTATTTCTCCAATATTGTAACTAATAATGCTCCTGGTATGTTCCAAGAAAGGTTTTCCCAAGACTACCCCTGTTTTCACTTTTTCCGCCACATAGAACTCCAACTCATAACCTTTAGTTTTTTCAATAGAGTCATCATTAGTTTCTCCAACCAAGTTCATAAGTAGTTTCCTATTAACTTTCTTTTCTCCACTCTCCAGAACTTCATAACTTAGTCCTAATTGGTCCCCTAGTTCTTGAGCGATCATATTTTTCTCAATATCGAGTTCCAATATTTCATCAGAGGTAAGCACCCCCTCCACATAACATGGTGTGATATATTTCTCTCCAACTTTTTCATCATCAGCCATCCTATGGATTGAAAAAACTTTTGTATCCTCACTCATTTCAGAAGTTAGTATATTTAGTTTCTCAAAACTTTTCTCAATAGTAGTTTCTTGGTAAATAGTTAGTATTCCATTAGTAAAATCGACAATTCCCTTTGCTAACACCAAAAAGGGTCTCGCTAATATGACACTAGGTTATCATTCATTTTCACTTGGGTTAACATAAAACTCCACCAAGAACACATCGATATTCATTTGAACTAGCAATTTCTTATTGATTATTTTGCCTCCATTTTCCCTTTCATCAAAACCCAATCCAAGCCTTTTCATTAGCTCCATAGACACATAGTTCCTACTGCAATCCAAATCTACCACGACATCATTAGTGTAAATATTTTCCACATAACAAGGGGTAATAAACTTCATGTAACATTCATCTGTTTCCATCCTGTGAAATATTTGAATTATTTGCTCATCTTTTTTTTCCAAATCTGTTATGTCAAAAGTAACTGCTCCTTGCCAGGTCTCTTCAGTTTTCACTTGATCATTCTTAGCAAAAGAATTTCCCTTATCAAGACACATACATCCAATACTCGAATTTGGGTCCATTTCTAACATTTGACTACATAACATGAAGTAAACCATTAGTATGTTAGTACAAACAAAACTTAATGATATTTTGCACTCAAATAACATCAGTAAACATTCAGAAATCAAAAGATGGATTGGTTTGTTCATAATAAACAAGATCAAAGTCTTCTGTGAACTTTTTGACATAAAAGTGCGACGTACTTGTAAACAAGTGCGGTGTACTTCCCTTTTAATTTTGATATTGTTTTGAAAATCCTCAGGAAAGACCGACGTACTTAAGAACAAGTGCAACGTACTTCCCCTGTTTTTAGTTTTAAATTTTTGTAGTTTTCAGAATATCTTAGAATTTTATTTAAACATATAGTTCAGATTATTATTATGCATAAACAATTAAAAACAAGAAAATGTCTAATTAACCAAATAAGCAAATATTTTTGTATTTTTGATGAGTCATAACGTATTAACAAATGCATCAATCCAAATACCAAAGGCACATAAAAAGCAATTCTCATGTTCTCAGCCTTTAATTTAAGCATTAAAAAGTTTTTGTTTTGGTTTAATTTTGTCTTGGTAAACATTGTGAAATTTTCCAAAAAGTACGGCGATTTAGAAAGTAAAACCGGCGTAGTTTTAAATTTTTCCAGAGAATACGACGCACAAACTTGAAAGTGCGGCGTACACTCATTCTCAGAGAGCAAATTTTTAATTCAGTTTGCCAGAAAGCTGTACGGCTATGTTTGTAAAAAGTCTCAAAACACTTAACCAACATGATTTTATCAATGCCAATCCCCGGCAGCGGTGCCAAAAACTTTGATGTGTTTCAAAAAATTTAAATTTATAATACTACACCAATTTTATTAATATATAAAACACATGGGTAAAGTATAACCCCCATTTATTGTAAAGGTTTAGGTAAGACCAGGTCGACCCAAGAGATTGTAGAAAAGCCAAGTTAGCAATTGTTTCAAAATAAAGTCCCTAGATTCTCACTTATCCAAAGACTAGTAATTTAGATTGTTTGTTTATATGATTAAAGTTATGTTTATTTAGGCTAAGAAACATGGAAGTAGACATGTAAATGATGAGCAAGCAAGATATATAAGCAAGAGATGACTAGTGATCACTCCTAGAAATAACTATCCAACATATTAAGAATCCCTTTCGACCTATAATTCTCAATATATCAAATGCATTAAGGATGGTTCATAACAGAAGTATACAGAAGCCAATTTCCTCATCAAGTTCGTTGGACATGAGATAAGGCATTAAACAAGATCATGGATGGGTTGATAAACATTTTGTCCACCAATTTCTACAAGGTAAACACCAAGTTGCCATAGACAAACACCTTTAAATAACACCAAAGTGATAGAGCCTTTCGACCTACTTCTACCACAGAGATACATCAAACATTCAACAATGATCCAAACATAATCTCATCAATTTAACTTAAGCATAGTATCAAATAGCAAGCTTACATTATAATGAAAACAACCATACAACTACATCACCCAAATAAACATAAGAACGACTACTCCATTATATTGGTAACGAAACACGTATCATTCAAAATAGATTTCATAAATATAATTTGTAGAAATAGAGAATTGTACCAAAGTGATTACAACGAAAGAGCTAATGATTCCACAAAGATAACTCTCTTGACTCGTTCTCCTACCCTCTGTCACAGAAATAGGATTACAATGAAACCTTGATATGGTGAACTTGGTATGAGTTCACCAATATCACTTTGTATACTTTCCCTACCACTAGATTTTACCTCCTCTTGTTGCTGCTTTTGCTCTAATTCGTAAATCTAGCTCCATAGTTTAGTAATTGAGGATAAATGATCGGCCTCATAATGAATGCAATCATAACTCTGTATTTGTAACTGACAAGATAAGTGCGCCGCACTCCGTAGAAAGTACACCGTACTTTATGTAGATTCAATCTCAATTACCCGCCAAGCAAGTACGCCTGGTTCTAAGAGTAGATACAAGAATAAAGTTTAAGAAGTAGAAGAACACCCTACGAATTTACCGCTTTGTAATAGGAGACATATTTCATCTGAATATAATATCAAACGTACTGTTTTTAATTCATGTAATGACTCTATTTGTTTAAAGTGCAAAAAATGCTTATCTAATTATGTTTATGATGATTATGTTTCTAAAAATGTATGTGTTAAGCTTGAACAGAAGAACGTTCCAAAAGGATCCATTGCTAAAACAATAGGAAGACTATTGCACGATCTAGGTCACCCGTAGTGATAAGACGTCTATTACTTGCCTTAAGTGGAAACCAGAGGATATAGTATCGTAATTAAGAATAAAATATGGACAGCTGTTCAAGTTGAAGCCGTAGATACTTTCTATGAGTGTGATCAGGATTTTACCCCTAACACTAAGGAACCAAAATCAAAATGGTTTCCAAAACCAACTTCTTCTGTTCTTTACAAGTAATCGAAACACGTCTCTGGATCGTCGACTCAGGTTGCTCCAAGCACATGACCAGGAATTTGAAGCTGCTAATCAATTTCATCTGAAAATTCATGGGAACTGTATGCTTTGGAAATGATCATGTAGCAGCTATTCAAGGTTATGGACATCTTCAGTTTGGGAATTATTTGAACACTCGGGTTTACTACATCGAAAGGTTGGGGCACAATGTGTTTTTGGTTGGGCAGTTTTGTGATGCAGATTTAGAGGTTGCATTTAGGAGAAATACATGCTTCATTAGAAATTTGGAAAGTGATAATCTCTTGACCGATAATTGCAAAACCAACTTGTATGGTATCGATATTAACCAAATGGCCTCTACATCACCAATTTGTCTTATGACAAGAGCATCTGGAACTAAGTCCTTGTTGTGGCATAGAAGATTATCCCATCTCAATTTTGACACCATCAACAAGCTTGCCAAAGACGACATCGTCACCAGACTTCCTAAGTTCAAATACACCAAGGATCACTTATGCCCATCTTGTGAGCAAGGCAAAAGCAAAAAGGCTTCATATAAAACCAAATACGTACCCAGTTTGGAAGCTAAGTTACATATGTTACACATGGACTTATGTGGCCCAATGAGAGTTGAAAGCATAAATGGGAATAATTGTATTCTTGTTATCGTCGATGACTATTCAAGATATTCATGGGTTAAATTTCTGATGTCAAAAGACGAAGCACCAAGCATCATCATCATCATCATCACCTTTCTGAAGCATATTCAAGTCCTTCTACAAGCTCGAGTAAGGATTTTAAGAACGGAGAACATGTAATAACGCGTAATTTTCTACGTCAACATTTATTTCCAAACTCTAATTTATTACTTTGAAAATTTTACAAGAACACTTTTTACGTATAACTTTTTAGTTAAATAAACATGAACTAGAAAAACCCTCTTGTATTACTTTGAAAATTTTACAAGAACACTTTTTATGTATAACTTTTTAGTTAAATAAACGTGAACTAGAACAACCCTCTTGTATACTACGACTTTAGACTATATTAAGTCTATGACATTACATTATATTGCCACCACTCTAATTCATAATTTAATTACTAGGGCAATTGCATCTTTATTTACTCGCACGTATTAATTTAATAAAAGCCTTTTACAATTTAAATGAACAATGTACCCGACACTCCTAACGATTATTTTTAATACATTCTCACACTCCCTAAATTAATACAAAAGTGTCAAAAAAAATTATTCTCTTACACTTTTAAAATTATTTTATTAAGCCCACTTAATTAGTATTTAACTTTAACCGCAAAAACTATTAAACAATACATATTTTTAATACCCAATACACTCACAAAATACTTTTTATAAAAAATTTACACAATCTCTATTTTTTTTCTACCAATGCCATAATCTTTACATACATATGAGATAAGTTTTGAGTTGTACTTGATGCTTTGTAAGCTGTACCATGACATTGCTGACTAGATAATATGAGTCATATGCCCAGTCATCAGCATCCTCCATGTTGGCACCTCCATGTTGGCACTTTAACATTATTTCGGACTGTGTTTAAAAAAGATGACACAAGTGGGATTCGAACCCTGGTCTCCCATGTAAACAATCAACAATCCAACCACTAGACCAGAGTGGTTTTTGTCAGACAGCTTGAAAAATAAATTCTGATGTATGTGGGAATTGTGCCCTCGCAACAGGTTTTACCTCTCAAGGGATCTCGAGAAGCTTACAACCCCCACCAGGCAGTGTACCTGATCGTTGTAGTATAGTATAGTGACAAGTACTAGGGGATTGATCGTTCAACTCAGGAATAGTGTCGTTAGGATTAGTAAGTCTACTAAACTAGGTCTACAGGTGAGGGATAATTCTTTTTGTATTTTTATATTTTATAGAAAGCAAGTAAAATCTCGGGTTTTGAAGGAGTGGGCGGAATTAGTTGCTAGCTAACTAACCCAATTAACTACAGATGCAATCAAAATAAAATAAAAGAAATGAAAACAAAACTAATTATACTAATGTGGTGGAAACAATTATGAGGAAAGTTGTGTTTACTTAGGTTTCATTACTCCTTAGATATCTTTTTCAGGTTGATTAGCTTGTTATAATTGCATGGATGACGGGTCATATTCTTTAATACTAGTCGTAGGGACGTGTACAATATTCCCTAACTCTATAAGATCCTACTTCACTCCTATGTCGAGCCGTTAGAAGCTCCTAACATGGGATCATTAGAATTCTCTTACGCATTAAATACAACCAAAAATCGTAGTACACCTCCGATCATGTTTCTTAACACGTTCAAGCAAGTTACCAATGGAAGTCTGCCAGTTTTCTTAAGCCTAACATCGAACACAATCATCCGTAACAATTATAAACAAACAATCAACCCATAATCAACATCTGTTTCACTACATCTATGCAAACACAATAAAGATCTAGCCTAGCATGTTAAAGAGAAGACAAGCGTAAGATATAATCACACAACACATAGACATATTGAATGATTTGAATGAGTACTTATCTTCAATTGAACATGGAAGAATCAAGAGGTTGAAACCCTAGAAAAGCTGTTAAAATTCGGCCTAGGGTTTAATCCCTCAAAGTTGCACACTAATGAATGAAAATTGGAAAACTATATATAGATTTTACAACTTGACGGCGTCACGTTATAGCTTGTGACGCCGTCAACTCGCCGCCATGATAAAATTCGTATTGCCTAGATCCAATTGTGACGCCGTCATGTAGGAAATCACTCTGGGCCGTCACGTGTGTTTGGACCCTGACGGCCTTGGTGACGCTGTCAGGCCAATATGCTTGAAAACATTTTGGGCCGTCACATTATAAGTTCCACATCCACCTCTTTTGTAATTCTTGACGCCATCACGTGTAAAAGCTTGACGTCGTCAGGTACTGTTCTCAGCAAGGAAATTTGACACTTAGCCGTTTTCTTCACTTTTATGCTCCAAAAACGTCCAAAATGCTTCCTTTTCCAGATTTCTCTCAAAAAGTACCAAAAATGACAAAAGGAACGATTTAGGGCAGTATTTGATCAAATAATCTCGAATTCGAGCTTAAATGGCCCCTTAAAAGGGGTACACTTTTCGCCTCATCAAATACCCTTACACTTGAGATTTGCTTGTCCTCAAGTAAATGCGCTTTTATTCTAATCAAAATACAAGTTAGGGGTCATTTAACATTAATATAAAAGTAATTACAACAAATAATCGTTCCACTAAAAACCAAAAACAAGCACGGAGGTCATACACTAGCACCTCACAAATAGTTTTTCGATACTCACATCTCTCGGGTGCAATAAAGTATATATCACAATATGGAAATGGAAAACAGCTCTCACTACCTGTCATAGCAAATAGATTACCATAGGCTTGGGAAAGGATCAAACCTCCACCACTTGGCGTAAGCGCCTTGGATAAACTATCAAAGAGGTATTTTAAAGCGTTATAACGTTAGGTGTAGGGATATGGAAAACACAGTTTTGTTGGATAAAGGCAATATTTACTGGTGGCGAGTTAATCATCTTGGTTAATTACATATACAATATGGCGTTGCTAAGCCAAGACTCGACTCGACTTAAGCTAATAAATCAAAAATAACAAAAACATAACATAAACATAGAATGAAACGGGATGGTAGTCCGTATGTTTTTCTTATTTCTCTCTTTTTTTTTTCTTTTTCTTTTTCTTAATTTTTCGATTTTATTATTATTATTATTATTATTATTATTATTATTATTACTATTATTATTATTATTATTATTATTATTATTATTATTATTATTATTATTATTATTATTATTATTATTATTATTATTATTATTATTATTATTATTATTATTTTTATTATTATTATTTTGCATACACTCTTACCCTACCATCCAAAATAATACATCATAGGGAATGTACATTCCCCTTACACTTGAATTTTTACATACTTTACAATAAACTACTAATGACTCGAATCAAGATAATCAAAACACTTGGAGTACTTTTT
The DNA here is from genome assembly GCA_030686995.1 of Artemisia argyi. Taxonomy (NCBI): domain Eukaryota; kingdom Viridiplantae; phylum Streptophyta; class Magnoliopsida; order Asterales; family Asteraceae; genus Artemisia; species Artemisia argyi. Next base: position 74,856,625 of record CM060696.1, on the reverse strand, counting down.
AAGATTAATGCACATATGGGGGTAATATCTGTTGTTCTTCCCCATTACTCCATAACACAAGTACTTTACCCATGAGTCCCAATCGTCCAAAACAATATGTACAAGATATGACTCGACTTAGCAACCATGTAATCAATTAGATAATTAACTAAGGGTTTAAACATGTAACAATAATGCACTAAAGATGAGTGCATACACGGAAGGCTAAGGCGATTTGGTTGCACATTTGGGTGGGTTGTAACAAATTCTTCCTTTAAATAAGATGCTTAATGTTAGAAACGAAAAGATAGGCTCGGAGGGGTGTACTAGGGGTATCGTGTACTAAAAATGAGTACAACGCTAAGGTGTGGGAAAATTAATTGACTTTACTAGTCAAGTGATATGACTTAAATGGTCAAGTAATTATGATACGGGTTTAAACACAAGGGTGATCCTAATGCCTCTTATCATGTAGTATATCCTACTACACGAATGTAGTCTCACTAGCGGTCTCGGGATACATCACTAACGCAAGTTCTAGAATCTAAATGCTACCAGTACACTCATAAGCACTAATAATGAATGCTTTTCCTATAAAATTTAAAGGCGAACCTCACATATTTGGGTGGAAAATTTTTCTGAATGGTACGGTTTTGTGCTAGTCATACAACTCCTATCCATGAGACGCTTGTTAAGGCTAAAGTTTCACTCCTAAATGTTGTAAAAAAATTTAAATTTGGCGCTAAAATTATACTAACAAGTATTTCTCTTAGTTTTATTACACACCTACCATCGAACAAACAAACTCAAGTGCAATAGGATCCTATAAGGTATCATCATTTACCCTCCCCTTACACTTAGGATGAACATTATCCCCAATGTTCAATTAAAGAATGTAAAAGTAAAATAGGTAAAAGAATGAAATCAAATACTCCCCTGATTCGTTCGGTGTGGATAGTGTGTTAACAAGGTTAGATCTTCCTCCAAGAAAATGAACGTTCAAAGCTTCCCTTCCAGAAATATAAATCATCTTCTTGTCATATATAACCTGTTAAACCTGAGAAAACAATCAAGGCAACCTCGCGTAAAATCGGCGACAATCAATATATACTAACAAATCCTAGAAAGCAATGTAAGATATAATGCTTGTGGAATGAATGTTTGCAGATTTCATGGAGTTTATAAAACTAAAGAATTACAAAAAACTTTTGAGACTCCATTAGAAAAACAAAACTCGCAAAATTTCCAGAATTTTACACGTGACGCCGTCAGGGGTTAAATCCTGACACCGTCAGAATTGACTTACAGATATCTTTATGTTAAGTTTCTGGAAAATTTTTGGAAAAACTTATGTCCTATTTCCTTGAAAATCTTACAAAACATCATTATGACTCGATACAAGCATTTGACTCTAAAAAATACTAATATACATGTTCATTTAATATTGTGGCGAATCATGATCATTTTCATTCTTAGAAACAAATTTGGGGTTTTCCCTTACACTTAGCTTTTGCAAAATACCTTTATATTAAGTTAAGACGAAGTTAAACAACAAAATAAAGCATTTTCGCAATTTAATTTGAAACATGATCTACCAACAATAAAAATAAAACATGCATACGTGTAGGACCTTAAAACTATCAACTTTAACACAAATATGAGCACTAGATGAAGTGAAGATGGTGACTTGCAATATGTATATGGCGTTAATATTAAGATGAGAGAATAAGATGAATAGAAAGCTTTTATTCAAGAAACACACACAATACACACACAAGCACACCTTGCAAATGAGGCATAAGGTGGCTTATATAGTACATGAGATAAGAAGCCCTAAAGGCTTTTCTATGGGCTTGGGCTTGGGCTTGGACTTGGATTACATGTATAATAATAGGCTTACATAACATAACACTTAACATATTAGCTTACCAAGTCCAAAGCCCATTGACTATTCTAATAACAAAAACTACGACACATTACAACGTTTCAATAAATGAGAATGACCATCACTTTCTAATATAATTTTTAATGCGAACAATCTCCCCCTAAGGGGTTGTCATTCGATTGATGCTCTATGTGATTAGGTCTTCTTTGTTCTTTGTTGTTGACCATTGTGTGTCGTAGTAGAATAGTCTTAAGTCTTTGTTCCTTCATGCTTTGTGATCTTTGATGAGTGACTTTTCATCGTTCTTTGTTCTTTTGTGATGTGGAGCAATCTGCCTTTTGTCACTTCTGTGTCTGTGGTGGTTGTCTGCCATTCCAACATGCTCATACATCTTTGGACTTTGATATTCATATGCTCGTAGTTCCCTTTCTTTCACTTTGATCTTTAGTCTTTATACTTTGTAGATTCTTCTTTTTGGCGTAGAATCTTTCTTTGAACTTGTGTTGTATAGATCTTTGAGGGAGCTTTCTTTAACTTCCAGATGTATGTATGAGCATGCAGAATCTGTCGCCATGGAGATGATGTATAGCTACAGGTAAACAGTTAGCAATAAATCAACTGGTACTTACAGGTTCGAATTAGAGATCGTCAACAGCAAAGTGTGAAGACTCCTTCTAACCCTTACCAAGGCCGTTCCCATTTCGGATACTCCCAAGGGAGCTTACGAGACCTACTAAGTAGCTCAATGAATGGGTGAGTCGTTGGGGATGACTCCACGACTGTAGACCGTTTGAAACCACCGCGAACACTAAGCGTAACCCATAAAGAATTACCGAAGTGACCTGCTGTCAGGTGATTGGCCCCAAACGGTCAACCTAAATTGACCAAAGGATGGTCAGCAAGGTCAAACTGCCTAGAGTCAATCTCCGGGTAATATAGTGTTTCCCCGGGTCGTTGTGTCCCGACGACGTGTGGATTGTATTCAAACGGGTTTGTGATCGGGTGAATTTGGACGGAAAGGGTTTGAGATTGATTATACTAAGGAATCTACAAAGAAATAGCTTAAACAAGCTATATAGATGATTACGTGAAAGTTAGATACCTAAAAACGTTTAATAACTAAAAACGTGTACGTTCAGATTAAATTTACGCGAATGTACAAAATAAAACGCGAGTTTTAAAGAAATAAAATACTTACAGATATGAAAATTACATTTTTACAATCCTAATAATAAAAGAAAATTTTTAGAAAATTAAAATTAATTTTCACACTATTTAATTAATTATTATTAATTAATTACTATTTAAAGATTACTTAACTAATTTAACTAATTTAAATTATTAAAAATAACAAACTAACTTAGAAAATTAAGAAAAATTTTACAAATCTAATTAACCATCACAGGAATCCTAGAAAAATATAAAAATTTTATAAAAATTATATTTAGGCTATTTTGCTAATTAATATTCTAAATATTAAATAATTACTAATTAAACTATTTAAATTACCAAAATTAGAATATGAACAGTAATAATTATAAGAAAATTTCTAAAATTATTTTATAACATATAAAAGCTAGGAAAAATATAAAAACTAGGATTTACTTAATAAAAACTAATTTTACTATTTAAAACTTAATTATTAATTAATTATTAATTAAACTAATATTAAATCTAATAAATACTAAATGACAAAATCAAAATCTGAGAAAATTACTAAAATTACTTTAATATAAAAGGAATTTATGAAAAATATAAAAATGCCAAGTGTTTAACAAAAATCTAAAAAGGAAAATTAAAATTTAAATTACATTAAATAGAAACTATCACTTATAATTAAATTTGATTTTCTGGATTTTTCTTTTACAAACCTATTTTATACCTAAAAACAAACAACTTTTATGAAAATAACTTTTTTATAACTAGAAAATAAGCTATTTGAGGGCTTATGAGCTTGACAGTTGACTTTGGTCAACTGTCAAAGCTAAAAGCTTTGAAATGAGCTTTAAGCTGAGACCAGGAGTGGATTATGATGAGAATAAGCTAAAGGGACATGTTTAAGCTGGAAAAAGCCAATGGTGACCACAGATGAAGCAATTGAATCAAAATAAGCACTTGACTTCTTATGTGAATACTGAAAATGGGATAGAGTTTTGGGATCAATTCATGTGGGGTCCGCAGGTCTTGAACTCAAAAGGTTGGCTGGAATGTTGAGACAGCCAAGGGGGGTTGAAAGAAACCAATGAGGGGGCCTGTGGACCGCTGTGGAGGTCTGTGGCAACCACCAAAGGTGGTGGTGTGGGATGGTGTCTGCTGCAGCAGGGGGTAGGGATTGCCCTGTAGCTGACTTTGGGTGAAGGTGGGGCCCACAGAAAAATTCACAAAAATGAAGTGAAGATGGGATTTTGAAGATGAGGTGGGATTCTATAATTCCTAAAAAGATCAAGGCCTAAAATCAAACACAAAATTCCAAACAAATCATGCTATTTTTGAGATTTCTGAAAAGGGTAAATTTTGACTTTTTGTGAAAACTTGGAAATTTGACTAAAATGAAATTCTGTGGATCCTTAATGATTACTTAAGTTATACTAACCCTAGACTAAGACACTTTATCCTACATACACTAGTTTAGAGTTGATTTGAAGATTTATAGGATTCAAATCCCTCACAGTCAACTGTGAGGGTGATCAAAGAGTTTCTTTGACTTTTTGTTAAACGACACTAGTGTTTAAGCTTGTACTAGACCTAAATCAACCTAAGGCAACTCACAAATACCAAAATTACACTGATGCAACAACTAGGTCACCTAGTATAATACTAATCCAAACACCCCTTAAAAAACTGAGATAGCAATTTTATGAAGGAAAAGGGTGAGCAAGGCTAGGAATCTGAAGTTAAAGCTTATACTAAGCAAGCATGATCAAAACTAATCAGTAACAAACAACAGTAGATAACCAAAACCACTTATGAAAGATCATGCTATAAATTTTGTAACTACTTACAAAGTGATCCAGTGGATAGAGCTATGAACCAATGATCAAAAAAAACATCTCCTAATGCTCCCACTGAGCTCTAAACCAGGATTCAAAGCTCCTTCTTTCTTCTTCTTTTTTCTGCTTTTTATTTTCTCAATTATTATTTCTTTGTTGTGATATTTGGTAAAAAGAAGAAAAACTTTCTTAGGACTACTGGATTCTATGTAAAATTCAATAAGAAGCTTAGGTGAGCTTGTTGGACTGTATACAAAAGCTTTCCACAAGAATTAAGCTAAAATAAGAAATTTACTCATAAATGGCAAATTTGCATTTAAGCTAAGAAATTGAAATCAACACTGAATAAACTTGAAAATATACTTAAATTAAGCTTAAAGTTCAACTGGAATTGAGAATTACAATAGAAAATTACATTTCCACTAAATTTTACATTGTAAAACTAAACCTAAACTACTACTAACTGACTACTCTCCTTCTTCTCTTTTTTTCTTTTCTTTTATAAGCCCTGGAGTGTTTCTCTCCCTTTCCCACCATCTCTGGACCGTTAGATTAGCTTCAATTGATCAAGGCCTTTGATTTGGTTTTTGGCGGGAAAACAGGCACAAGTAAATTGGGTGAGTTTGATGAAGGTATTAATGAAGGGGTGAGTAGGAGGGGACAATGGAGAGTGTTGGTGAGGAATTGGTGGGATTTTGAGGTGATTGGAGGGGGGACAAAATTGCAGGGAATGGGGGAAGAGTGGGGGAGATGGTGTGGTTGACTGGGTTTGACTCAAGCTTGTTGATTCGTTGACCATTTGACCTGGGATATTAAAAATGGGGGTGGACTGGGCTTTAAGGGTTGTTGGGCTTGGGGTGTATTTGTGGAGCAGGTTGTGGTTTTGGGTAATTAATCAAGGGTCCATTTGGTATGTTTATTTCAAGTTTTAAAATCACAAGGACCATTCATGTAATTTCTGAAAATCCAAGGGCTGATTTTGCACATTATCCAAACTTGTTTAAAGGGCCTTTCCTGCCATCTTTCAATAGTATGAGGACAAGAATTGTAATTTTCCATTTTTTTTACCCTCAGGGACTAAATTTGCTAATTGGTGAAACTTGAGGGACTGAATTGCAAAACTTTCACCCAAGGACCATTTCTGCCAACTTTTGATTTTCCAAACACCTGAATTGACTTTTTATCCAAAAATATTTCCCAGGGACCAATTCTGCCAAAATCTGAAACTCCAGGGACCAAAATTGTGAATTTCCAAAACTTTTGAGATTTTTCACCAAAGGACTAAATATGATAACTTATGTTTAAAAGGACCTTTGGTGATAATTTTCCATATTTTGAATGACCAGGGACTAGTTTTGACATTTTATGAAAGTTGGGGGACTGAAACTGCCAATTTTGCAAACTTTGTACGTTTTTCATCTGTTTTTACTCTTTTTGCATCTAAAACATATAAAACACAATTTTGGAACATTTTTAGTATTTTGATGCATTTCTGAGTATTTTTGTATGTTTTGCAGTTCAGATTTGACCAAAAATGATGAGTGTTTGAGCACTCATCATCAGGGCTGCTTGATGTTGACCCTGGTAGGAATTTCCGTTCAATCATTGAGAAATACATAAGTAAATCCTCTCATAAATGTTCTGGGTAGATTGCTAAGATCTGCGTAGGATTCTTAAGTTTACATCTAGCGTCCTTAATGATGAACAACCAGTGTAGAGTTATCATGTGTTCCTATAAGATCTTTTGATGAATCTCGAGGCTCTAGACTCGATAAGTGCACATTTGGTTTCCTATGCGGAGATTAGGGAGAGGTCTCCTGTTTCAATATCAACCATCTCTAAGAGACAGGTCGATAGATTACACCGGTTCCCCGTGAGAATGAAACAAGCTTTTTTAAGAGAACTTGAGTGGCTAGAAGGTTAAGTGCAGTGCGTCACTGGGTCCATGACGTCTTTATCTTCAATACATGTGTCACCTTAGTAACAACCAGTAGCATATGAATTGAACCCGGTGTCTGCCCTAAGGTTGAACATTTGGAGGGCTATTTCTTTTCACCCTTTTTCATAACTTTTCTTTTTAATTCTTCAACCCCTTCTTTCTCCTTTCTCATTTTCTCCTTTTTTCAATCATACCTAAGGACTTCTAATTCTAATCTATTGGATTTGTCCTTGGGTAGATCCCTCCAGTTCTGGCGGATCATAGGACGGGTTTTCCTAACCATAGTCACCTTATATCTTCATGACTATCCTATTGTTGCCATAAAACCATTAATTTGAAAATCTCTCAAAGTGTTTATGATAATAAAACACATTGTTGACACTTCGAGAGTTTTGCATTTCTTTTGAAGAACTCCCCCTTCACATGTGCTCATGTATTATTTAAGAAATTTGCACATGCGGGAGGAGTTTGCACTTTTGAATTGATCCACTTTCAGTGAACATGATCGATTCGAGACACGCTTACATCACTAGTTAGACTAGCTTGAAATTATTACTCGTCCTGGTCAAGTCCAAAGAAAGTCTCTCGATACGGTACATTCTACTCAGACAAGTCCTATTCGAGACACGCTTACATCACTAGTTAGACTAGCTTGAAATTATTACCCGTCCAGGACAAGTCTTTTCGATTACTGACATATTAAGCTTTGTCAATTCATTGGTACTATCTGAGTCGAGCTCTTTTGAGATTCAGTCACAAACTTTAAACATCTTTGATCACATTTTAATCATGTCTTCTCCCCCTTAAAATAGCATATCGTGATATTTTTTATATCAACTGATTAAGAAAAAGCTTTTGGAGAGAAAGACAGATTTTTTTTTTGCATGAATTCGGAAAAAAAAAATTTGTACTCCCCCTTAATGATAGCTCATTTTAATATCACTTAAGGGTTTGGAGGGAGTTATCTTGAGCACTAATTTTGAGAGATTTTGAGAAATCTTTTGAACAATCTTGAAAAAGTGCTCAAGAATTTGTTTTGAAAACGAGTTTTTGTTTGAAGTCTTTTTCGTTTGTTTAGACTCGAACTTTTGAAAAAGATTTCATCCTTGTAAATACGAGTCCTTGATTAGAAATAATCAGAAGTCATCATTAGGTCCTTATTAGAAATCTTTTCGAGTTATTATACCCGGACCCAAGTTTTGAAAAGATTTCACTTTGAAGCACGGGTTGTAAGCTGAAGTACTTACAAGCCATTGTGAAGAAACTTTTGAGAAACGACATATTTTAGAAAAACATTTTAAAGAACTCCCGTTCAAGCATCTGTACATGTCCGTATCATTTTTGAAAGACATTTCTAGACACGTACAGAATATTGATTTATACAAGAGACATGTCGTGAGAAGAATATTTTTGGATTTTTCGATTTTATATTTTTGTATTTTGTTTTTGTTGGGTTTTCAAATTTTGTATTTTGTTTTTGTTTTTATAAAAGAAATGGAAAATCAAAAATAGAAGATTGAAATAATGATTTTGTAGAATTTACAGAATTAGAACCCTTTGAGGAACTGGGTTTTGAGATAGTTGAATCACCTGCAACCAAAGACGAAGAGGTTTCACAAATAATAGTGTTAGAAGTACATGAATCATCACTCAGCGGGTGTTGACTATCAACAGCTGTAATGGTTGCTACTTCCTTATCCTGATGATTATCACTATTATTTGTCTTGGTGCAAGTATCAAAAATCTTTCCTGTGGGAATCCATCTAAGACCAACTGTTTTAAAAACTTTTCCCATGGGAATCCACCTTAGGTAAGATCTAGACGTAGTTTTCTTATCAGATGCAGCGGAAGTCTCAGTCTTGGAAAAACTACATCCTTTCGGTCTTCACCTATTAGGCTTCTTAACCTCTTGCTTCCTATCAATGGGTTTGTTTTGATTTTGAGTCTTAGTGGATTGTGTCTTGACACTTGATTTTCCTTTCTTGAGAAATCGTTTGTTGTTTGATGAAACTTTGGAATTCTTTGTGTTGCATTCTACGTTCTTAGCATTCTCATTTGTGCCACTACTCTTAGATGCAAGCCAATCCCTAGTAATTTGTAGATTGTTCCTAGGTAATGGTTTACTACTACTAGTAGTGCTTTGGAATCTTGTAGAATTCATCACACTAGGTTTTGCACCTAAAATTCCGTCTTTTCAAAGTTGTGCCTTTTTACTAGCTTCCTCTAGATGGTGATTTTGGACAATGTCATTAGAACCAATAGACTATTTAAAAGTTTTTATGGTCACATTCGGTGTATTATTCCTAGAAGAGCCAGGTGTACTCACTTTTGTATTTCTTTCAACAACCAATTTTTGTTTTTCAACAATCTTTTCAATTTCCTTTTTCTTGGGCAAGGGTGGCGAAGTGACTGGTTTTGTCAAATCCTTTTTCTCATCGACTTTTGGAGCAAACCGTGAAATTGACATTTTTGGTTTATCAACCGTTTTTGAAACATTTGGTTTCTTCGAAGTCGATGGTTTTGCAAACTTAGTATCCACATCCTTCCCTTTTATACTTACAAGCTGAGCTCTCAAAAGATCATTTTGCTCTTTCATGTCCTTGTAGGCATGCTCATACGACAATTTGTCATAATTGCATTCCTCTGATTTTCGATCAAGTTGTTTAAAAAATGACATGTTTTCTTTTTCAAGTTTAACAAGAGCATTTTGAAACAATTTCGGAGGTCTCAGCTCTCAGTCGTTCATCGTCTTGAACAGAATATGTTTGTAAAATGATGGACATAATATCAGTAGTCATAACGGCTTCAAAGAGTGAATCATTTAGGTTTTCCAAAACATAGATTTGCTCAAAAGATTCATTAGCCTTCTTTATCAGGGATTTGTGATCCGTGACGAAGTCAGCTGTTTCTTTCAAAAATGCTTGTTCAAAATGAATTACACGAGCATGAATGTTATTAATTTGAGGAGCAAATTCATTTTCAAGAATCTTTTTAAGTTGTAAATGAACCGTGGAATTCCAGTTGATCTCATTAAGTCGCGTTTTAGATTCTAAATTCATTTTAAGTTGCCCAACTCTGGTTTTAATATCATCAAGATATCCCCTTGCAGCACTTGTGTTGAAAGTGTTGTTTGAGGAAATATGTTCCATGTTAGAAATCGATTTGGAAGCAACTACTTTCTTAGAAAACATTTTTGAGAATGGTCGTTTTATTGAAAACACTGATGGTTCTTTTTGTGGAACAAAAGTAATTCCCGAAAGTTTGTTCAATTTGTTGTAATCAATGGGTTTCAAATCCTTTTGTTTCATTTTAGTTATGCTCTCTTCGACAAGTTCCATCGTTTCCACAGAATCCCGAACGACGGGAGGATCATGCTCGATGTAAATAAGATTACCATTATACAAAACATTCTGTTCTTGCTGAGCTTTCTTGAGATTACAATGAGTTGTGTTACCAAGAGCCATTTTGTGTTTCGTATGGTAAATCGGATAAGTTTGATTTGAAATCATTTTCATTGTTTGACTTGACTGACCCGACTTAACCACTAATTCTTCTAGATGAGAAATCTTGTGTTCTGACTCTATGATTTCGTCCAAAAGTTTATCTTCTTTCTTTGCAAAGTCCTTTTTCAACTCATCCCGTTCTTTTTCAAGATTGGTATAAGCTGTTTTTTGTTTTGAAAGTTGGTTTGATAACTCAGAAATTTCTTGTTTTAAAGAGTTAATGGTTTTTGTTGAACTTATTTCAAGAGTATCAAATTTGTTTTTCCATTCCCTATCTTTAACAAGTAACTTCTTATAACCAATTTCAAGTTCTGACTCGCGTTCTTTGTGAATTTGAAAACTTTTTGCATTTTCCTTGTATCTCTCAAGTTCAGTGGTCAATTTCTCATTCGCGGCCTTAACATCGCGATTGGCCTTTTTCACTTTCTCATTTTCAATGCTACAGTTATTCAATAATGATTCAAAGAAAGCACGAGTTTCCTCATCATTAGCACCATTTTTTGCAACTTGAACTTCGTTAGGATCCATGTATGGAGTTTCATAGTTAACATTGCTATTAACTTGTTCCCCCACATATGTATCGTAATTAGGTTCAGGAGGCACATAATGTGGCTTCTCATGAACAAACGGATTAGCATCATTACCATAATTTGGTACCTCATGGAATGGATCTGAATCATAAGTAGGAGGAAGATCAGAATCACTGCTTGATGTTGTTTCCTGCTGATTTGCCATAAAGTTGTAGGTTTCATTAAGATCTGTTGAATTGTCATTAATTCTTGTTGTAGCTCTAAACTTATTTTCCTCAGCAGTCAAAGGTATTCCTGATTTTTCTTTATTGGCTAGCATCAACAAGTACTGGATCTTTTCAACCTTGTCGAAATTTCTACCAATAACATTGCTGTAAATTGCAGATGTAGGTTTCTGAATTGAAGTCATGAAACAACAATCATTCACATTTTGACTAACCACATTCTGACTCACATTTTGATTGATTTGATTTCCTACATACTGCCCTGCATATTGCATCTGATTCCCCATCTGTATACTCGAAGCATATCCTTGCTGATTGTAGTTGTGTTGTTGGATGTTTAATGACTTGAAGAATAAGGCAAAAGCATTGGACAGAGCCCTTGTGAAACTATCATGGTGATTTTCCATAGATGAATGATAAAGTTGATCTTGGATCGTGCCAACGAAATAGGAGTTGTGTTTAGTGCAAGTTGATGCAAGTTTTGATGGTGAAAAATTTGATCTGAAACCTTAAAACCTCAATAACTTCCGTTTGGAGTAGATTTGGGCCTCGAAGCTTGGCTTGAATGATCTTTGGATTATACAATATGTCCTTCTTCTCGGTCTCACGGTCGTTTTGACAGCAAATTCGTCGAAAACGGAGTTACGGTTCAAAAGTTATGGCCGTTTGAAGTTTGGTTGTCAAAAGTCAAAAACTTATGCGTAAACCCTGATATTATGGTTAACTTTGAATCTTATGTGTAACCTTGAATCCTTTGGTTAAGCTGAATCTTATGCGTAACCTTGAATCCTATGGTTAAGTTGAATCTTATGTGTAACCTTGAATCATATGCATAACCTTGAATTTTATGCGTAAGTTTTAGGATTATCCGTAAGGTTAACGAACCAAACAAATCTATCAAACTTGTCCAAGTTTGAAAGATATCCCGTGTCGAAGTATTCCACCAACTTGACCAGGCTAGGGAAGTACTGAGTTAAACTTTTGCGTAGATCTTATGCGTAGAAACCAACCTTTTGCGTAAAATCCAATGTTAGGCGTAGAAACTTATGCAAAGACTTCAATCTGACGTGTAGGATCTTATGCGTAGGATCTTATGCAAAGACTTCAATCTTATGCGTAAGATCTTATGCGTAGGATCTTATGCAAAGGATTTAATCTTAGGCGTAGGATTCTGAATCTTAGGCAAAGGATTTGAACTTAGGCAAAGGATTTTGAATCTTAGGCAAAGGATTTAATCTTAGGCAAAGGATTTTGAATCTTAGGCAAAGGAAAAGGGTTTTATGCCTAAAATTCAATCTTAAGCATAGAAAGAGGATCTTTTGCCTAAAACTCACGCGTAAGATGACCAAAATAGCTCAAAAATTCGATTTTTCCAACCAAAAACACTTTTTCCACTTGTTTCTTTTGATCAAATCTTTCCCAAAACACTTAGAATCACTAAAACTTCAATAAAAACAACAACTTTAACACTAAAACTTGTAAAGATCGAGACTTTTTAAAGAAAAAGTGCACGTTTGAATGAAAAGTTCAACTTTTTTAACAAAAAACTTGATAAAAACATTTCTAAATCATTGTTAAGCGATTGATACCACTTGTAGGACCTTAAATCTATCAACTTTAACACAAATATAAGCACTAGATGAAGTAAAGATGGTGACTTGCAATATATATATGGCGTTAATATTAAGATGAGAGAATAAGATGAAATAGAACACTTTTATTAAGAAACACACACACAATATACACACAAGCACACCTTGCAAATGAGGCATAAGGTGGCTTATATAGTACATGAGATAAGAAGCCCTAAAGGCTGTTCTATGGGCTTGGGCTTGGACTTGGATTACATGTATTATAATATGCTTACATAACATAACACTTAACATATTAGCGTACCAAGTCCAAAGCCCATTGACTATTCTAATAACAAAAACTATGACACATTACAACGTTTCAATAAATGAGAATGACCATCACTTTCTAATATAATATTTAATGCTAACAATACTGAAACAAATAACAATCAAACAATTAAAAATCAAACAAATAAAAACACACAAAACATGGGTTGCCTCCCAAGAAGCGCTTTTCTTTATTAACGAGTCTTGTAGCTAGAATCAAGGTCATAGGTAATTACGTGACCTCATCATTGGTTTCATTCTCTAGGTCATCTCCAATCTTAGTTTTGTATTCCGGACCTAATTGCAAACATTCCTTGTAGAAACCGAGTATTCTACTCACGACATAATCTACTCCTCTACGTCTATCCTCAACATTCCTATAATAAACCGCTTGCTTGTGTTCCTTTTCAAGGTTTGATAGAAGATGATGTTGTTCAATCTTATAGGGCATTTGGTAAGCAATCTCATCGTTCTCATCCTTGAATCTAACTATCCCTAGGGACGTGTCATAACTTATCTTAGAGGCCTCAACAAACGGTTTTCCGAACACTACTTGACTTAGGCAACCATCTATTACCAGACGAATATCCTCTACAATCACAAAGTCGGTAACATAAGTGAAGTTTCCTACAAAGACATGTAATCCTTTTACCCTTCCTACAAAGTTGCTCATCCAATTCGTGTTAGGCATCATCCTATAGTCAAGTTGCTTCTTCATTACCCAATTATAATAGGTCCTATTCATGATGTTTATAGGAGACCTAAGATCGATATAAGCTTTCCACACATGCATATGCCCAATGTTGCATGGAATGTTGATGTTAGAGGGATCACCCATTTTGATAAGTGGTGAACCAAGGACGTATGGTGTCTCGGGGTCATCGAATAGATCCTTATGATATTCCCGTTCTTCCCTGGTGGGTAACTTATCAAAATATTCCTCTAGGTTTTCTCCTTCCTTTAACTTTTCTTCCTTAATATCCTCAACTTTCTTAACCTCATCCTTAGTCCCGGTTTTCATTCCAACTTCATCCTTGTCACTTTCTTCTATATTTTTATCTATTGGCTTAATGGCAACAACATTGACAAAGTGGACGTGTTTGGATGATGAGGGGTCCTTAGTTTGGATTCCGCTACTAGTGTCCATAGTGTCCTTCCTATGTGTCGTTAGCACTTGGTTGTTGAGGGCTTTCAACAAGTTGTCAATCTTATTGGTCATCTCCGTTTGTTGTTGGCTGAATTCGGTTTCAAACATAGCTATGCGAGCTTCTTGAGATGCCATAAATTTGGACATCAATCCTTCAAGATTATTGGTACTACCATAGTTATTGGAAGGATTGTTGTTGAAATTACAGTTATAGGGTGGACTATTTGATTGGTAATGATTAGGTGGATTGGAAGAATTGTTTTGGGGCATGTTTTGGTTTTGTTTCCACCTAAGGTTCGGGTGATTTTTCCAAGAAGGGTTTTAGGAATCACCGTAAGGGTTTGACTCGGGTTTGAAAGTGTACCACTTGTCTCCCGCTTCGTCGGTATGCGAGGATGCGTAATCTGCAAAAGCTTGTCCGGGGAGTTCCACGCAATCACAAGTGTCATGGGGACCACTACATAATTCGCATGAAGAAGTGATTTTGTTCACTTGGCTTGAAGGCTTAGGAGCTTCGTAAGATTTCATGAGAAACTTGACTTGGTCCTCAAGTTCCATGATCCTACGGTCGGGAGTGCTAGAGTTGTTCGAAGGCAAAGATATTGCCTTGACCATTTTGATCAAATCACGGGGATCATTCCAACTTTCGTTGTCATAGAGAGCAAGATCTTCTATGAGTTCCCATGATTCTTCCGCACTTAGATCACATAGCTTTCCACCGGCCGATTGGTCAATGGTTTGCCTTGTGTAGAGATCGATATGGTCATAGAAGATTTCAACTTGGAGCCAAAGATCTATGCCATGATGAGGGACTTTTTGGAGTAAGTCCTTGAAACGAGTCCATGCTTCATATAGAGTTTCACCTTGACATTGTTGGAACATCAAGATATCATTTCTAAGCTTGGTAGTTCTCTCCGGTGGGAAAATTTGAGCAAGGAAACGAGTGGTGAGATCATCCCATAAGGTGATGGATCCCGTGGGTAAACGTTCAAGCCATTGACTAGCTTGATCACGTAGAGAGAATTGGAATAGGCGTAATCGGGTCAACTCTCTAGCAGTGTTCTGAAAGGCTCAAGGCGCACTAAGGCGCAAAGGGGGCCAAAGAGCCTCGAGTCGAGGCGCATTCCAAGGCGCGGGATTCATGAATGCGAGGCGCACTAAAAGGATTAAGTTTTTTATAACATATGTGACCATTTATGTAGCTTAAATAATACAAAATAACATTAAAATACTTAATGCATAACACATATTGCCATTATAAATATTAAAATGGATCGGTTGTCACTTCTAAAACGGATCAACTCTTTGGCACGATGACCTATTTAGAAATTAAAATCCATATCAGATTAAATATGCTTGTGTCCTATACTTGTAGCTTACATCTAACAAAGCTCACAATTTAACCAAAATATCAAGCAAGCAATATATTAATATTCAATGCACAATGCTATATTTTCATGATAATATGTCGTAAAAAAAAATACTTAATGAAACAAAATAACTTATTAAAGAAAATTTCAATCAATAAAATAAATATAAAATCAATTCAAATTTACAAATCATATAAATACTCACCTATGACTTAAAAAGGCCCATGTATTATATCTTAAAAAAAAAAAAAAAAAAAAAAAAAAAAAAAAAAAACCCTCTAGGCGCAAAATATGCCCTAGGCGCAAAAATCACCCAAGGCGCAAAGGCGCAAAAAGCGCCAAGGCGCGCGCTTTTTTGGGGAGTCATGCATGTTGTGCGCCTCGAGTCAAAAAAAGCCCCAAGGCTAGCGCCTTGTGCGCCTTAGCGCCTAGGCGCGATTTTGACAACTTTGCTCTCTAGTTACAACATCAAGGTCTATGGAATCTACAATTTTAAGAAAATCCTTGAGATGTTGATTAGGATCTTCGGAACGAAGTCCATGGAATGCACATCCGCTTTGCACCAACCGGATGGTGTCGGATCGCAAGGGGGACACATTGGCTCCTTGGGTGAGCTCAATGGTGTTTTGATAGCCTTGGTGGCTAGGACGGGAATACTCTCCTAAAGTTCGGGGCCTAGGAGGTTGGTTTGCTAGTGGTGGGTTTTGTGGGTGGTTTTGTTGTGGTGGGTTGATGGGTTCAAAAATGTTACCACCATCCATGATGTCGGATGGTAAAGGTTACGAACAAAGAAACGAAGAAATGAGATAGACTAAAGAAAATCTAAAAATAAAAATAAAACCTTACTAGAAAGGAATCTAGCAAGTAGACCTAATAAAAAGAAATCCTAACCTAGACAATAACTATTCCTCGGGCTGCGGCGCCAAAAACTTGATACGCGTGGGAATTGCGCCCTCGCAACAGGTTTTACCTCTCAAGGGATCTCGAGAAGCTTACAACCCCCACCAGGCAGTGTACCTGATCGTTGTAGCATAGTATAGTGACAAGTACCGGGGGATTGATCGTTCAACTCAAGAATAGTGTCGCTAGGATTAGAAAGTCTACTAAACTAGGTCTAGAGGTGAGGGATGATTCTTTTTGTATTTTTATACTTTATAGAAAGCAAGTCAAATCTCGGGTTTTGAAGGAGTGGGCGGAATTAGTTGCTTGCCAACTAACCCAATTAACTACAGATGCAATAAAAATAAAATAAAAGAAATGAAAATAAAACTAATTATACTAATGTGGTGGAAACAATTATGAGGAAAGTTGTGTTTACTTAGGTTTCATTACTCCCTAGATATCTTTTATAGGTTGATTAGCTTGTTATAATTGCATGGATGACGGGTCATATTCCTTAATACTAGTCGTAGGGCCGTGTACAACATTCCCTAACTCTATAAGATCCTACTTCACTCCTATGCCGAGCCGTTAGAAGCTCTAAACATGGGATCATTAGAATTCTCTTACGCATTAAGTACAACTAAAAATCGTAGTACACCTCCGATCATGTTTCTTAAGACGTTCAAGCAAGTTACCAATGGAAGTCTGCCAGTTTTGTTAAGCCTAACATCGAATACAATCATCCATAACAATTATAAACAAACAATCAACCCATAATCAACATCTAGGTTTCACTACATCTAAGTAAACACAATAAAGATCTAGCCTAGCATGTTAAAGAGAAGACAAGTGTAAGATATAATCACACAACACATAGACATATTGAATAATTTGAATGAGTACTTATCTTCAGTTGAACATGAAAGTATCAAGGGGTTGAAACCCTTGAAAAGCTGTTAAAATTCGGCCTAGGGTTTATTCCCTCAAAGTTGCACACTAATGAATGAAAATTGGAAAACTATATACAGATTTTACAACTTGACGGCATCACGTTATAGCTTGTGACGCCATCAACTCGCCGCCATGATAAAATTCGTATTGCTTAGATCCAATTGTGAAGCCGTCATGTAGGAAATCACTCTGGGCCATCACGTGTGTTTGGACCCTGACGGCCTTGGTGACGCCGTCAGGCCAATATGCTTGAAAACATTCTGGGCCGTCACGTTATAAGTTCCACATCCACCTCTTTTGTAACTCTTGACGCCGTCACGTATAAAAGCTTGACGTCGTCAGGTACTGTTTCCAGCAAGGAAATTTGAGATTTAGCCGTTTTCTTCACTTTTAGGCTCCAAAAACGTCCAAAATGCTTCCTTTTCCAGATTTCTCTCCAAAAGTACCTAAAATGACAAAATGGACGATTTAGGGCAATATTTGATCAAATAATCTCGAATTCGGGCTTAAATGACCCCTTAAAAGCGGTACACTTTTCGCCTCATCAAATTCCATAAGGCATTGAATTTTTTCTGCTGCCATAATTGATAAAGATTGGAGGTTACTCACTCCATCATTTTCTCCCTTAAATCTCTCCTATTTTTTGAAACCGAATCACACCTTCCATATTTCACTCACAATTTTTGAATGCAGTCAATCATTATCCTCCATATGATCCATTTGCATATTTAAATTCATATCACAAAAATCACGGATCCATTTCCTAGAATCATCCTAATCAATACAACAACACCAAACAATTGTTTAATCTTTCTCACAATTGTTTCACTTTCTTGGGCTTTTTCAACTTCATTTTCAAATATATCGTGTACCATATTGATTCAGAATCAAGATTTGAATTTGATATTAACATAAATTCTCTTAAATTTGATTTTTTTTTCTTTTTATAGGTGCCTGAATGGTGATCCAAAATCAAAATAAAGATTACAATCGAAGTTCACCAGGTATCTTTGATAAAACAAAAAATTCGATTATTATTTTTGGTTATTTTGATTTTTTTTTACTGGAATGAATAATTGTGTTTGATTTGCATTTATACGTTTTTTATGTTTGATTCATGATGTGGCCACTTTAGTACACCGGCATGTTGCTGGAATAAATCGCCACCGATCGATTCAATGGTCCATTAAAATGTACGTTCGTTGGTATTAATCTTATGTTTTTTAGGTTAATTTTGTTGATCAATAATTAGTATTGCAATTTAATTTTATACTAATTCTTATATTTTACGGTTTTCGATTGACAATAGTTTGACATAATTAAAATTGCATATTGAATTTGAGAGTTTCCAGGTGGATTTGAAGGTGTTCCAATAGCACATGTCAAGAAGGTGAAGGTTGAAATTAATGCTTGACGTTATTTTTTTATAGGTTTTTATGTCACTAAATTAACACTGACACATTCTATAATTGTATGTAGCCTATAACACCATTGGTGAACAAGTTTGAAAGAACAAGCAACTAAATGAACACACATCTAATGAGCGACCGTCTTAGCAGGTTAATTTTAATCATAAAAGATAATGTGCGTAGATTTTATGGGTTTGACAATTGAATTCTTGGATGTTCAGGTTAAGTCTAAGGTTGTTACGATGATTGCATTGTTATTAAATGCTGCTGCCATGGCTCTTCCGCACTATGGTTAGCCTAATGAACTTGGTTAAGGTTATGTTTTTTCAGTGGGTATAATCTTACCTATCTTTTTATACGTTTTTTTTTTTTTTTTTTTTTTTTTTTTTATGTTATGCAACAAAGTCATAACTGTAATTAACATCTTTTTTTCATTTTGTTTTTCCGCTTTTGTAGTGAGAATAGATTATCACATAAGACACTTAAAAGGTACATGAGGATTGTCTCTTGAGTATCGACTAACATATTCATTGTGAGTGGACTTTTAGCTTATAGTTAGACATTCAACTATACGTCACAATCTATAACCATCATTTAATAGTCATACATGTTTTAAGATTGATTAACGGATACATCAATTAACACATGCATTAATTGTCTTAGGAAAGTTATGCTACATTCAAGATAAACGTAGGCCAAGAAAAGGTGTGAATCAAGCATGATCGCTATTGTAAATGGTTTCACAAGCATGAATTTTAGCCGGTATGTGTTTTCTTTGACCTACATTTTTTTATATCTACGAGTAATATTGTCTTAAGATTTAACAATTATAAAATTTTTCGATCTGAGTATTGTTGTCATAATTTATATGTTTATCTTTCAGAAACCTTGGTAATATTGACGAGGTTGCAAGTTTTTAACTTGGATCAGCTTGGATGTTTTCGTTGAGGTATTGAGCCATATTCTTATACATTACTTACTTGATAATTACCTTCTTTGACCGCTCTATTAGTTTATTTGTCTTTCTGTATGTCCTGCCATTTTGACATTTAGTATAGCTTGAATTCTTAATTCTACATCATATGAGCAATTGATATCTCATGTATGAAACTTATGCATTATACCTCCTTTTGCAAATTTATTAGGTGAAGATGCCTTTAATTAGTATTGTATTGCAGAGTTATTACTTCTTATCTCCATTTATGCTATACTGCAATATGTGAAGTTTTGTGTGTTGCTAAATTGTAGCAGACATTGGTATGTATGTATGGTTATGCACTCGCATTCATTGTCATAATTACACAACGGGAATTATATGTTACAATCAACTTGGATATATATGAACAGGATACAAAAATTATTTGCTTTATATTACCAAAAGATACATCTGCTCAAATTTGGACAGCAGTTCTATTGATATTTGTTTTAGATGTCATTTTAGAGTTCTTTTGGAGTTACTTAGTATTACTGGAATATGTACAAAGAATCGTTTGGTGGTGGTAACCTTGCTGGTATTTATTTTCAATTATTTTTACAACTTTGATACGAATTTCTAGATACTAACTAAATTTTTTTCACAATTAACCTGGGTTTTGTACATTGTCACAAGCATACTCAAATTGAAAAGGCAAAAGCAACACTTCTGCTAGCAACATTGACCAGATATTTGACATGTAGGACTAAGTATGTAATATTTTAGGTGTTCGTGTAAAATCATAGTTGTGATTTCTGTTTTGGCATTTACGTGGATCCCATGAGTTTTATTTATATGTCTGAGGTTGCATATTTAGTCTCATTATTGCATAGATATGGAAGAAGAAATCTTGAAATCTCTAATTTCTACATTCGAGTAAATTTACCAAGGTAACTTTTTCTCTAATAAATTTGCATGGTTAAATAACCAATTATTTTTGCCTTTTTTCACAGATCTCGAACTTACGGGTGAAAAAGAAAACAAATGCCCACAATTGATGGCGAGCTCAACATAAGATAAAACATTGAAATCTATAATTTCTACCTTCAAGTATCTTTTCCTATGTAACTTTTTTCTCTAATAAATTTGCATGGTTAAATAACCAATGATTTTTGCCTCTTCTTACAGGTCTTGGGCTTACGGGTGAAAAAACAAACAGATGCCCAGCATTGATGACGAGCTACATAAGGTAAAACATGAAGGTGAGAATTGGTATGAATATTGTTTTTTTTTTATTTGATGAAACTCAATTAATAATCTTGAATATAGTAGGCCATAATTTTTTAGTTAAATGATATTGGATTATATGTTAAACTTGACATCGCGGTATTTTTATTATGACTTCTCACTATTTTTACTCTCTTGGTTCATTGAGTTCGATTAATGAGCAAGTTTAATTAAATCAATCTGAATATTTAAAAAAACAAAAGAATGCTTGATAACGTAACAACCCTACAACCCTTTTAACCAGATTAGTAAAATGCATTCATGATTTGCCTTTTTTGTCATATAATAAATAGGGTACATTGTGCTATGTATAGTGATAAGGTATTGTTTTTCTTTT
Source organism: Artemisia argyi (assembly GCA_030686995.1). Taxonomy (NCBI): domain Eukaryota; kingdom Viridiplantae; phylum Streptophyta; class Magnoliopsida; order Asterales; family Asteraceae; genus Artemisia; species Artemisia argyi. Next base: position 74,835,378 of record CM060696.1, on the reverse strand, counting down.
GTTGTTGCAGTCATATGCATGTGTTTTGACATACCTCAATTCAAAAAGGGCTATATGAAGAAGCAGCAGTAGATTGTAAATGATGTGTTGACTACAATAAATTATAGCATAAGTGCAGCAAAAAGTTTATCGTCTGAACTTAAAACTCCCTCAAATCAACCCAAGACCCAAACTAATTGCATTCCCTAAATAATTGCGGGTAACTTAATTAATTTTTAGGTTTAATGGTAGATGCATTTTTTATTTGCAATTCTGCATCTATACAGAAACTGGAAAACTATTCTAGATTTGATCTAATTAAATAGATATGGGTCAAAACATGTTGGGTCTAGATCAGTTGACGTACCATTTTCCCTGCTTAACATGCTACAAGGAATACAACCTAAATTAACATGTTTACATAGAAATGGGTTAATTAGGATTTCTTATATCTTTCTTTAATGTTTGTATTAATAAAAAAAAAAAAATATTGGTTCCTACAACTTCATGGCATGTACTGAAAGTTATAATATGCCACTCACTGAAAGCTCTAAGTAGCATAAGTACCTAAATGGCATATTCCTTGTATCTGATACTGAAATACTATTTGTGTTTACCAGATGTGTCACCGTATATGGACGACCATTCAGGTGGAGATTGTGCCATCCTTTAGACATGCGGTAAATTATTGCTCTCTTTTTGGTTCTCATATAAATACTTTAGTGAAAAATTTAATAGTTTGTTAAAATCATTATCCTTGTAGTCTGAGTGTATGTACTGTGCTGTTCCCATATGGAGTTTCTTATTATTCTTACAGTTAATAAGAACCTGCATGGGGAAAATATGTCAGCATAAAGTTTTGAAGGAATTGGAGCGAAAATGGTACCAAATGTCGACGATACTACGGTGGGTTTTCGGGTTCTAAGAATGAATGGTTATCGAACTTCTTCAGGTTAGCTAACAATTAGAACTTCAATAAGTGTTTTTATAATTGATCATGTCATTTGGTTCACTGTGTGTAACAAATATGTTAAGTTTTACTAGATAAAAATGCCACCTTTTTTACATAAACACAGAGCCTAAGCAGCTGGCGTTCTCGACTGTCCTTGGCATCTCATTAAAAGTGTTTCCGATTGTTGGTATGCTTTTTTATCTATGTCATTATTTATTCATGAGAAAGGAAACTATAATTTGACTTTTATACATGAAAAAGGTAACAATAATTTGACTTATTCGGTCACGTAGATCAACTATGTGAATCTTTTTTATATGTTCTAAGATCTAGGTGTTGAAACTATCATGTCAATATGGCACTTTGTTCTTTTCGTGTTTAAAACATTTGTTATAGTAATTTGTCATGGTGAACTCTATTGGTGCTAACTGGTAAGTTAGTATTTTGTATTTATAATCATGATTCATGTTTAAGCATGTTTGGGTTGTGGGCTATGCTAGCTATTAATGGGTGATTGGGTTGATCATGGTTGGACCTATTAATAAATAATTGGTCGATCTTGGTTGGACATTGCTCAAACATATCAACAGGCTATTAATAAATAATTCGATTGGTAACGAGGACCAAAACTTGCCAAAATGTGTTCAAAAATATGAATGCCTATACCGTACTATCTAAAATTTAGCTTATTCGGTGTAACAATATAGTTTTATATTTATATAATATACACAAAGCTAAATATCAGTAAAAGGGGAAAAAGGGCTAGCAGTTTTTTAGTGTATTAGCCAAACTCAAGGCATTTTGACCTACTTTGAAATTTATTAACATATGTGATCTTTGTTGCCTTCATCCTTGATATTAATTTATACACTTTATTTTTGTTTACCATCGGGCATGTCATTGGAGCTATATGAAGAAATTTGCTACATTGGATGAAATGGCGATCATTTGGTAGTTTTAGGTTTCTTATTTAATATTTAGTTACATTTTTTTAGCTGTGATAAAGAGGGAAACTACGAACTGCACAACCATTATTATTTATAAAAAAGTGCTTCATAGGCTTTGATTATTTTTAAGTTTATAACTATGTGGCATGTTATGAATACTTGACTTTTTTACATAGTTTACAATTCTTATCAAGAAATATCATAGTTTATAAAGAACTGCACAACCATTATTATTTATAAAAAAGTGCTTCGCATTTCTATAAGTTTATGAGTTCTTTTGTTACATAGTTTATATTCTTATCAAGAAATATCATGAAGTGTACCCGCCCATCCGGCGGGTTATGAAGCTATGACGTTACATTATATTGCCACCACTCTATATTAAGTCTATGACATTACATTATATTGCCACCACTCTAATTCATAATTTAATTACTAGGGCAACTGCATCTTTATTTACTCGCACGTATTAATTTAATAAAAGCCTTTCATAGTTTAAATGAACAATGTACCCGACGCTCCTAACGATTATTTTTAATACATTCTCACACTCCTAAATTAATACAAAAGTGTCAAAAAAATTATTCTCTTACACTTTTAAAATTATTTTATTAAGCCCACTTAATTAGTATTTAACTTTAACCGCAAAAACTATTAAACAACACCTATTTTTAATACCCAATACACTCACAAAATACTTTTTATAAAAAATTTACACAATCTCATATTTTTTTTTCTACCATTGCCGTAATTTTTTTTTATATACAAGACATCTACATTTAATTTACTTGACCCAAATTGTACAAATTCAACCATGGAGACATGACCAAGATTTATGTGTGCTTGACTAGCCACCTTGTCTCCTACTTTCCCTTTATTTTCGGCCAATTAAGGGACACCTAGCCAACACCAATAATTTCTAGCCTAGATATGCATTTGACCATCCTTCGAATATTTCCTATATATATAACTCAAAGTATACACACTTTACTTACAGAAAATAAACTATCACTCACACTACACGACTGGGACAAGAAATACAAAGAAGAGAAGCTATTTTACTAGTTTAAGTGGTTACTAGGACTTACTTGGGTGTTTTAATTAATTACTAAGGGTTTAGGAGGCTTTGATTGGGTACATTGATGTTCACAATTTTCACATACACTTTCTAAGTTCTAGTAAGTCATTACACCATTTTTATAAACTTGCTTATGTGTTGATTTCATTTACTAGTGCTAAGCTCCATATTTACATAAATATCGATATCACCATGTACATGTTTGTGAAATTTTGCAACCACAACGAGTTAATAACTAGTCACTACGTCAAAAATTTACTTTTATCATGAACACTCAAGTTACTTGCTAACCTTGACAAGAATGTGGAAATTAAAACTTTAAAAATGACTTACTGAGTATTTTTAGTCATCTAGTCTTGATGAATACTTGAATTATGATGAATTGAACTTTTAATATTGCTAAGTTGTTAAATCACTACGACATATTGTTAGGAAATCAGTGGAAGAGCTAAGATTAGTTGGGTGTTGTTGTGAACGGTTTGGAACATTAGGAACTAGTAGAAAGTGCGATGTAACACTTTGACATAGGGGCCGTCCCAAATTGGTCGAAACAGAAAAATTAGTAATAGGGTAGCAAGATTAGGGTAAAATAGTAGAAAGTAGATTTTATAACAAAAATGTAGTCGCTTGAACGGATAAAAACGAACTGAAAAAGAATAAGTTAGGTTAGCTTTAAGTTAGACAATGAAGACTACTTTTCTGAAAATTAGTTTGTTGTTAGAAATTTTAACAAGGTAAAACTGTACTTTAAAGGCGTAAAACCGATTTGCCAAAACACTAAAAATATGTTCATATATCTAAATACGTTTGCGGGGATATATTAAACTTAGGAAATGGAATTAAAACGAGAGAGTCACGACTTGTTGAACTTTTTGTCGGGAAATATGATTTTGACAGCTTTTTACTTCCTAATAGAAAGCTGATGAAAATATAAAAGATGGTTTTTGGAAGCCTTAGAATCGGAATTAGCTAAAACGACCTAAATGAAAGTTGTAGCATTTTACCTATACTATTTAGTCGAGTCGGAAACTTTCTAAAATATTTATTAACTAGGCGACTATAGTTTAATTACGAAAGGTACTAGTTACGTCACTAAAAAGTATATACTTTAACTATGAAAAGGAAACATTGACGAAACTACATTTTATTTACTAAACAACTATGCAAACATGTACGGGTGATATTACATTTTATAAATTGCATACATGACATCATCGCACGACCTAAAACTTATTACTAATTTAGGTTGCGGTTAGAGTATCGCACCTCGATTTTCTGTGCACACATTTGCCAGTATTGCATTACTATCAATTGAGGTGAGTTCATGGCCCCTACTTTTACTTGTTTTATAACTGTTTTGGAGAGAATACATGCTCGTTTATACTTAAACTCCATGCTCGTTTTACTTGAAACATGAATTGTTTTCTCAAACGTTACTAATTGGTTGAAACACTTGATCGGTTACTCGAATGCATTATGTGTTTACCTGTTACACACTTGATTATTTTCTTATGGACACAGGTGCATTAAATTATTACAGATTGCCTATGTTATGAACCGTTAAGCGCGAATATTGTGAATAGATCTATTGGGATTGAACTCCCCGTCCGGGTGGTTTCCCCACTTGACTGGTGATTGCCCAAAAATCAATTATAGTATATAAGTAATAGTATCTAGGAGATCCGCAAGAAATACGGATCACCCAAGTCGTATCCGTGCGAAGGTGTGAATAGAATCTAAGAAATTTGATTCGTGAAAACCGTGTCGTGAAAAGTGGTAAATGTGAAAAGTGTAAATGATAAACTCAATTAATGACAAGTAATCACTAATTATGCAGAATGTACAAGCTATGTATGCACTAGTGATTAAATTCTAAAAACGGAAAATTAATTGCAATTTTAAAAACGTAACGTACGAATTGAAACGTCACTTTTAATGAAAAATTATCCTACAAATGTGAAACAATTGCCTAAAAATTCTTAAACAACTAAAAACAAGTTTCAGAAAAAGAAAAATATTTTTTTTAACTTTTTATTTATTTTCTATGATTTTGTTTATATTTTTTATATTTTTAAATGAATTAAAAATAAAAGAAAATGTAAAATAAAAGTGAAAAATACAAAATAAATTTTGAAAAATCTAAAATATCATAAAAGAATTTCCTAAATTATTTTTTGGATTTTTTTAAGCATTTTCTAATCTTTAATTGATTTTTATTTATTAAAAGGTATTAAAAATTGAATTTAAACTAAGAAAAATTAAGAAAAATAGTAAATCAACTCAGAAAAATCTAAAAAAGTAACAAAAAATCAAAAATATTAAAAGAAGTTTAGAGAAAAAATTTGGAATAAAAATAAGCTGAAAAAGTGCTTATTGAGCAATAAGCAGTTGTGAATAAGTGCTTATTAATAAGCACTTATTCCCAAAATGCCTAAAACTTTTACAAAAAGTATAAGGAACTCAGATTAGCTCAAACAAACTTATATCAAATCAAGGAGCACAACAAAACATTCAATTGGAAAGATAAGCAGTTTATAATAAGCCCTTATCAATAAGCAGATGTAAAACAGAATAAGCACAAAACTCAGGAAACTTATGAAACACTTAAACTCACTAAATGAGGCACAAAAATATCAATCAAACTCAGAACTCAAGGTCATACTTATGACAGATTAACACAAATAGCACTAGCAGTAACTAATTTTTTTGACTTTTAATCTTGCACAAAGAACTTTGACTAATATGAGATTAGACAGCTTATATCTAACAAACCAGATGTGATTAAGCTAAATTATCAACTTCCTATCATTCATTATCATCCTAAATAGTAATCTAAAGCATCACAAATCCACACAGATGCATATCTTAGCAGTTATGTAAATCCAAAGCTACTTTTGACTTTTGTATATGAACTTACTAATTTTATGCTGCAAAACTCCTATTCTTACCTAAAGTGAGCTAAGTGCACAGAGTTTACTACAAATAAGCATAAACAACAGTCTAAACAAAGCAAAGCCAAACACCCCTTAACTATCACTTATCACTTCTACTAGCTGATATAATTCTAAAATCACCTATTCCACTAACCTACTGAATCTCAGAACCAAAATAGAACTCAAATCAACAACTGTAATCAACATTGAACATCAGCAAATCAAAATCAAAAATTGATCAAAAGTACCACAGATATATCAAAATTTAACACTAATAAACTTAGTTATCAATAAAACAAGCTCAATTATAGCAACAACAACTAAAAGCTCATGAGATAACACCAATGAAACAGTAACTATAGAATTTACTCTAAAATCAAATAGTTTACCAAATCAAATCCCCCTCACCTAGAACAGAGGGGGCTCACTATGCAAGCCTGTCTTTTGACAGGCCAAGAGCTTCCTTTTCTCTCTTTGATTTGTCACTAAACCCCAGGATTCACCATGACATGATTTGTTGACTTTAGTTGACTGGACAGAGCACTACTTAAGCTGCTATGATATGATTTCAAATCAATCTCACTAAAGCTACTCAAGCTAAAATGAGATGCATAACTAATAATCAAGCTTGATTGCAAGCTGTTTGGAAGTTTTGAGAAATATTTTTTGTATTTATGTTATTTTTCTGTTTTTTTTTTTTAGTTTTTATAAAGATTGAAAACTATTGATGAAAACTTGAATGGGTTAAATCTAAAATATGCTTTTTAGAGAAACTAAAGAGTACATTAACAACAGCTTATGAAATTATATGAAAGCTAAATCAGAGATGAAGAGTAGATCAATAAAACAAAATTAAAAAGAAATTAACTAAAAAGTTTATTAATTGAAAGTAAAAATTACAAAATGGAAACAGAAATTACAAAAGCTTTATTACTACAATTATTCTAATGAAATTTCTGCAGCATTTCATTACCTAAAAACTACATACCAAATGAGCTAAAATACATCCCTATTTATAGATGAGGTGAGAGTGTAGGGGGTGTGAATTCCATGCTGGCAATCCTCATGATCTGTGCTTCTTATCCTCATCTCATAGCCCTTAGATTACTTTGTGCTTCTTTCCTCAATCCACAGCCCTTGGATCATGATTTGTGAGGTGTATCAACCAATAAGCAGCTGCCACATGTCCCATGCGTGTGTATAATCTCTGTCCATGTCAGACCATCTAGAAGGAGAATCCAAGGAGGAATTATGATGTGTCATGTCCAATTGTTGCCTGCCAAGTGTCCACGAGCTTTAATCATACTTGACATTCTCTCTGACACGCCCTGTCACGTGGGATTCCTTCTAGAAACCCCAATCATTGGGTAATTGTTGGTTAATTTGACTGACATGGGTTAATTTGAAGAAAAAATAAACTAGGGTTCATAGTTATATTGGGATTTCTGGGTTTGGTGGTATTTGGGGGGCGAGAGTAATATTTTTATTATTAATACTTGTGTGGGTTTGACCCTGGTAAATGAATTTGACCGAAAATGGACTAAAAGGAAATTGGGATTAGGATTTATTGGAATGGACTTGGACTTTGAGATTTTATTAGGCTTGTATTTGGACTTAATGTTAGTGATTGGATTTTTTGACTAGGCTTAGCTTTAACACTTGTAATTTTCAGATTTAATAACAAGGACCAATTGTGTAGTTTGCTGAAACTTCAAGGACTGAAAATGCCAAACTCCAAAAATGTAATTAAGGGCCTTTCTTGCAAATCTTGAATAGATGAAGGACTTGTTTGACTTTTCTTCAAAATATGACTTTGAGGGACTAAAATTGCCATCTTTGAAACTATGAGGGCCATTCTTGTCATTCCATCAAACCTCCACAACAAGGGTCAATCTTGCAATTCTTTCAAACTCTAAGGATCACTTTTAACTTTGTAAGCTCAGCTTTGACTTTCTTGACTCGTTCCACTCTCGTGCTCGTTTTTGCCGGATTTTATTTGTTTTTCGTCATTTTGCGAGATATCCGTACCCACACATTCACAATCACAAAAACACACTTTCTTTAGCATTTTGGGTTAGTTTTTGGATTATTAAGCCTTAATTTGGTACAGAAAAGGTGAGTGAATAAGCACTCACCAAAATCCCCCGGACTAAGGCATTGTCGTGCCCTCACGCAATGTGATCAATTCACACTTTTGGGATAAATAATTTCATAACTCTTCCTACTAACGTTGTAAAGTAGCAAGGAGGTTCAAAAGAAATTATAAAATCATTTATTCCGGCAAACGCTCCGTTTTTCAAAAATTTTCTTTTATTCTACTTTTATTTCTATTTTTGGACTTTTCATATTTCATACTTGTGACGGTTTGTTGAACTTTCATTATTTTGCAATAACTTTTAGGGTCAAAGAGTAGAAACACCTCTCATGGAGAAGTAACCATACGGATAAAAATCGTCATCCTTGATTTTTCACAAGCCCCCAAACTAAGCGTACAAACGAGATCACAGCTTATCTACAAGTTAGATGCTAACACTACTCATAAAAGTTACTTGTGGAAACCTCTTACTCCCATGTCCTAAGTTTTGTATCTCAAGATTTTATTTTTGTTGAGAAATGAATTTCTTCATATTTTCTCGTTTCAATACTTTTTAGTCCGATAGAGATACCAAGTTTAAACGATAAGTAGTTTTTCATTTTCTCTCAAGAACCACTGCAATAGAAATTCGGTCCATATCAAGGAATTTGGGTACATACAATCTCAAAGATAAGTTGCGGAGTACTATACGTGCACCTCATGTGTCCAATTCAGAATCATTCACATGCTCCTCACGTGCCAACAACTTATATACATAAGCTCTTATTCATCATAACTTTCACTTTCATTTTGTTTTTTCATTTTCTCACTTTTCTCATATTTTTCATACTTTTCATTTTTTCTTTCTCTACTTTTTTCTCAACATCAATAGAAGCTTATCGGGTAGCTCCAAAAACCACATACATTATCAACTTTTGACTTTTGATTTTTTTTTTTCATTTTTGCTCTTATTTTTTATGTTCCTTGATATATACCCAACTTCTAAAGCAAAGATTCTCTTAAGAAAATAAGAAACTACTACGTAAATATTATCCAAACCTAAATACCACTAATTAACCTAGAACATCTATTATATATCGGTGACGTATTTTATGGGAGTAAAAAGCCACAAGTACCTCTCATGAGCTCTAAAGAGAACTAACTACTCCACGTTTAGCATCTAACTTCTAAATAAACTCTATCATTTCTCGCTCTTCGCAATTTAAGATTCCAAATAATGAAACCAACGAATACTTAGCCGATAATCAGCCACGCATATATAAAGTCAGATACGGAAACTTGCAAATTCTAGAAGAAGAATTCGCGTTTTCTAGCTCCTGATGTAAAAGACTAGCGAAAGCTTTTAAGCTGTGCATGTATATAGTCAAGTACGGGAACTTGCAGATTCTTAAGAAAGAATTCGCATTTTGTAGCTCCTGGTGTACAAGACTACCACAAGCTTATGTGATTATCATTGGTTAAGGGAACAAGCTAGGGCTCAACACGCCCGGTCAAGTCAAAATATTTATTCCTACTCTCGCCAGCAAGAAAGTCAACAAGGTGTCAAAACACTTATTCAAACTTTATTATATTTTTGCACAATTTTTCAACTTTTTCACATTTTTTTATGCTTTTTCATTCATTTTTCTTCAAAATTTTAAAATTTTCAATTTTTCAACGTTTTATGTTTTAGGAAAAAACGGAGTTGCAAGAGTACACGATATGGTGAAAAATGCAAGGTCAAATCAAATCGAAGATTCACCCTCCCCCGGACTAGAATGGAACATTGTCCTCAATGTTTTACGGGTAAAGGCAATCCTAGCAAAATTCTAGGGTCGTTTATTAATTATGCCAAAGAAAACGTTAGTCGATAAGATTTTACAGATATAGGATTTTCAAAAGCATCGATGAATGAAACTCGAGTAGAGGAAGAACATCATGACGAGCACGAGAGTCATCATAAATCGCGGACAATCCTAAAGAAACATTCACAAACAACCACAGAACACACGAGTAGAAGAGGCACCCCGTCCTCACGTTATTTATTAGAAATAAGAAAAATAAGAAGATGAAATGGATAAGCATGGGTTGCCTCCCACGAAGCGCTTTGTTTTTTATTACCGAGTCACGTAGCTTGACTCGATCCCCGAATTCAATCATCCTTGGGGAAAGTTTGGAGATCCGGAACTACCATAGTTGGTACGTCCCCTCCGAAGTAATGTTTCAAACGGTGACCATTCACCTTAAAGTTGGGACCATCGGGTTTAGCTAACTCAATGGTACCATAAGGGAATACTTGTGTTATGTTGAATGGTCCAGACCAACGGGTTTTAAGCTTACTCGAGAAAATCTTCAATCGAGAGTTAAAAAGAAGCACTTGATCACCAACGTTGAAAACGCGGTCTTTAATCTTGGCATCATGAAGTCTTTTAGTTTTCTCTTTATAAATCAAAGAATTCATGTAAGCTTGATCACGAAGTTCGACCAACTCATTCAATTGAACCTTTCGGTGATCACCCGCGGTTTTGAGGTCAAAATTGGTATGTTTCAAGGCCTAGTAGGCCTTGTGCTCAAGTTCTAGGGGCAAATGACAAGCCTTTCCGTAAACCAGCTTATAAGGTGTACACCCAATGGGTGTTTTATAAGCGGTCCGGAAAGCCCATAAAGCATCATCTAATTTATCGGCCCATGAGGCATGGTGCTCTCCTACGGTCCTTTCTAATATCCTTTTTAAACCACGATTGGACACCTCAACTTGACCACTAGTTTGTGGATGATAAGCCGTAGAAAGACGATGTGTGACACCATATTTAAGCATAACTTTAGCAAATTGATCATTACAAAAATGGGTCCCACGATCACTTATTATGGCTCGAGGTGCACCAAATCGGGCAAAGAGACTTTTCAAAAATTTGACAACTACTCGGCCGTCATTGGTGGGAAGCGCATTCGCTTCAACCCATTTGGACAAGTAATCGACAGCCATGAGAATATACTTATTTCCTCTAGATGACAGGAATGGTTCCATGAAATCGATACCCCAAACGTCAAAAATTTCACATACTTGAATAACATTTTTAAGCATTTTATCTTTATTAGAAATTTTCCCTTGACGTTGGCAAGAATCACATGATTTCACCAATTCATGGGCATCCCGATAAATCGTCAGCCAGTAGAAGCCGAAATCAAAGACTTTCTTTGCAGTGAAGTTGGCACCATGATGTCCCCTCGTGGGTCCACTATGGCATGCCATAAGAATTTCAGCGGCTTCCGTACCGTGAACATACCGCCGGATCACTTGATCCGCACAAACTTTGAACAAATAGGGGTCGTCCCAAAAATAATGTTGAACATCTTTGAAACATTTCTTCTTTTGTTGGGATGACATCCCTTTCCTTATGAAATTCCCCGCATGGTAATTCGCAAAATCGGCGAACCATGGGGTACTTGAGTCAATTTTAGACACACTCCCAAGTGTCACGAGAGGAAATGTTTCGGTAATTTCCTTATTCTCAAGATCACTTTGATGGGGATTCTCAAGTCGTGAAAGGTGATCAGCAGCAAGGTTCTCAGCTCCTTTTTTGTCTCGAATTTTAACATCAAATTCTTGAAGGAGTTGAACCCACCGCATCAAGCGTGGCTTAGCATCTTGCTTTGCCATTAGGTGTTTTAAAGCCGAATGATCCGTATACACTATGCTTTTCTTTAGGAGCAAATAAGGTCGAAACTTTTCAAAAGCATAAATGACGGCTAACATTTCTTTTTCAGTAGTCGTGTTGTGATGTTGAGCTTCGGTCATTGTCTTACTTGCATTGTGTATCGGCTGAAAGTACTTATTCTTTCGTTGCCCCAGAACTGCACCAATGGCATAATCACTTGCATCACACATTAGCTCAAATGGTAAGCTCCAATCGGGGGCAACTAAAATCGGTGCCTCCATTAACTTCTTCTTTAAGAAATTAAATGCATCGATGCATTCATTTGTGAAGTTAAACGGAGCATCTTTTTCTAAAAGGTGGGTCAGAGGCCGGGCTATTTTGGAAAAATCTTGTATAAAACGTCGGTAAAAGCCAGTATGACCAAGGAAACTTCGGATTCCTTTGACGGTGGTAGGATGAGGTAGCTTAGCAATAACATCAACTTTAGCACGATCTACCTCAATCCCAGATTTAGAAATTTTATGGCTGAGGACTATGCCCTCTTTAACCATGAATTGGCGCTTCTCCCAATTTAGAACCAAGTTAGTGTTTTCACACCGTTTCAGCATATTCTCTAAATAGGAGAGGCAAGAGTCGAAAGAGTTTCCGTAGACGGAGAAGTTTTCCATGAACACTTCCATGGTTTCTTCAATCATATCGGAGAAAATGGCCATCATGCACCTCTGAAACGTGCCTGGAGCATTACATAAGCCAAAGGGCATTCTACGATAGGCAAACGTTCCATACGGGCAAGTAAAAGTGGTCTTTTCTTGATCCTGGGGATCAATGGGAATTTGAAAGTACCCAGAAAAGCCATCGAGAAAATAATAGAACTCATTTCCCGCTAATTCGTTCAAGCATTTGGTCCATAAAAGGGAGCGGGAAATGGTCTTTACGAGTCGCATCATTCAACTTGCGGTAATCGATGCAAACTCTCCATCTGGTCACAAGTCTAGTTGGTATAAGCTCATTATCTTCATTTTTTACAACAGTGATTTCACCCTTCTTTGGAACACAATGAACCAGGCTAACCCATGAACTATCCGAGATTGGATAAATCATTCTAGCATCAAGGAGTTTTATAATTTCCTTTTTGATCACTTCATGGATTTGTGGATTAACCCGTCATTGTTGTTGGACGGAAGCTTTGTGATTATCTTCAAGTAGAATCTTATGTATGCAGAACCGAGGGTCAATTCCCTTAATGTTGGAGATCTACCAGGCAATAACACTTTTATGCTTCTTAAGCACATCTAAGAGTCGGGTCTTCTCCTCATCTTTAAGGTCTTTCAAAATTATTACGGGCAATTTATTATTCATTTCCAAGTATGTGCATTCGAGATGAGGAGGTAAATCCTTGAGCTCGAGCTCCGGAGGATTCTCAATAGACGGCTTTACTTCTTTTACGTCTGCCATTTTTAGGTCCATCGAGGGGAAGAAAGAATCGGGTTTTCATTTAAGAGTTTTTCAATCAATAAGATGTCCCCCTCCGGATCAAAGTCAGACTTATCAATTTCCGGTGAAATCGAATCATTTGAAAGACAAGCTTTTATTTCTTCCCAAGTGAGATCACTTCCCTCAAACGGAGTGAGGGAAGGGGAAGAATCGGAGACGATTGATTCCGAAGAAGGAGTGGGATTGCCACTCGAAGCATTATTTGTAAAACCAATAAGCTCTTGAGAATACTCCTCCATAGCCTCATCAATAACATCGACTCAATTAACGGAAACATGATCGTAATCGGAGGAGTATCTCGCGGTTTGATCGAGATTGAACGTTACAACTTCATTTCTAACACGTAAGGTAATCTCCTCGTCGTATACATCAATTAAAGCACGGCCAGTCCGTAGGAATCCTCTCCCGAGAATGAGAGGAATCCGTGGATCAACATCAAAATCAACAACCACAAAATCGGCAGGGAAATTAAATTTCCCAACATTGACAAAAATATCCTCGGCTATCCCAATAGTTCGAGACGTAGATCGGTCAGCAAGCTCGAGGGTCATAAGAGTCGGTGTCAAGTTAGGAAGAGACAACTTTTGCCAAATTGACAATGGCATTAGGTTAATGCTAGCACCAAGATCGGCTAAGGCGAAGCATTGAACCATACCCGGAAAATTGCATGGAATAACAAACTTGCAAGGGTCTTCAAGCTTTTCGGGTAGCTTCTTAAGAAGAACCGCTGAGCAATTCTCATTCATCTGGGTTTTAGACATTTCAAACAACTTTTCCTTATTATTCAAAAGACCTTTTAACATTGAAGCAAATTTAGGCATCAAAAGTATAGCATCCGCGAGACTTATATCAAAGTGCAATTCTTAAAAGATCTGTTAAAACTTTTCCATCTTGTTTTTATCTTTCTCGCGGTGCTTTTGTTCATTTAAGCGTGACGGATAAGGCAATTTTGTTTTAACAGGAATTTTTTTTTTCAGCTTCATAGACAACTTTTTCTTTTCCTTTTGACGTTGGAACCACCGGAGGTTGGATGTCTTCGGTCCTTCCATTATTAATAGGAATTTCCGTCTACGTTGTCACCTCGATTTCATGGGCGACTACCTTAGGAGGAAGAGAAGAAGAGGTAGTCAGAGCCGTTGGTCCATCATATGAAACACCACTCCTAGTCGTGATCGCTTTTGCATCGCCCCTCGGGTTAGCGATCGTGTTGCTTGGAAGAGTTTCCGAGCCCGAGGGTCGATCATTTAAACGCTTGTTAATATCGTTGATTTGAGTAGCAAATAACCTTGTTGTTTCATCTTGTTTTTTCAATAAAGCTTGTTGGTTTTGAAGCAATTGCTTAATCAACTCATCCGTGGGCGATTGATTTGGAATAACACCTTGATTTTGATTATTGAAATTCTGCCCACGTTTTTGAAAATTGCCATGATTCTGATTTCCATGATTAAAATTCCCATGATTATTATTTTGAAAATTCCCTTGAATCGGGGCTTGATTTTGATTTCCCTGAAAATTCCGATTGTGGTTAACACCTTGGTTTTGAAAACCTTGATTTGTTTGATTTTGATTTTGATTAACTTGATGTGTACGGTTTTGCACATTGTTGTTATGACTCCGATTTTGAAAACCGGGTTGTCCAAGATAATTGCTCGAACGGTAATTGAGAAAATTTCGATCTCCTTGAGGTTGTGGGTAACCGTTGCCACCCATGTTTGCAGCATACACGTTCTCATGAGCATAAAAACCGGTTGACGGACACTTGTAATACGGATGTGGACCACCACAAGTTACACAACCTTGATTTACAACATTCACTTGATGATTAGGTTTTTCAATAGACATAGCAGCAACTTTCTTATTAAGAGCCACTAGCATACTCATTATTTCATCATTAGTTTTACTAGTATTAGAAATTTGAGGTTTATTTCTAGACATTTTTCCACGAGCCTTATTCTCAATTATTATGAAAGCATCATTCGTGTTTCGAGCCAACAAGTTCCCACCCGTAGCAGAATTGAGTGAGTCTTGGTCAACATGACACAACCCATTGTAGAAAGTATCAATCTGGTGAAGGTATGTGAACCCATGATTCGGACATTTTTCCAACAAATCTTTATATCGATCCCAAGCTTCGCTGAACGACTCATCAAAAGCTTGTTGGAATCGAAAGATTTTCGATCGAAGATTAGAAGTTTTAGAAGGAGGATCGAAATAATTCACAAACTTGGAAGCAAAATCGTTCCAAGTGTGAATCGAATTTGGTGGTTCCTTTTCCAGCCAAGTCCGGGCTGCCCCTTTAAGGGAGAAAGGAAACAACTTCAATTTTACCACATCATGAGGGACTTGATTCATCCTAATGGTCTCAGCGATGTCGGTGAAATTTCTTATGTGAGCATATGGGTCCTCGTGTTCAAACCCGTGAAAGGATATACGCGTGATTAAGTTGAGTAATCTGTGATTAATCTCAAAATTGGCAGTGATATCGGGAATCACGATGGCTCTCCTCATACCATTGAATGGTGATTGGAGTTGTTCCTCCATCGGCCGTGGAACGAAATCCGGTTGCGGTCCCATCGGAGGGATCACATTGTGTTGAGGACCACCCATCGGCGGGGGTCCATTGTGTTGTTCATTCTGGTTCATTTCCTCGTAAAACCCTCTCGGGGTTCGAGAATGGAGAAGTAAGATTCTCATAAGTAGAACGGGTGTACATACACCAAAAACAAAATCAAGAAGAAGAAGAAAAGAAAAAGGAAAATCTTTTTGTATTTTTTTATTTAAACAAATCTCAAAAACTTTTTATTTTCTTTTGTTTTCTTTTTATAAAACGTTACGTTAATCGTAACCGTTTCCTTCAAAACTACTCGCGACGGAACGGGAAAGAAGAGTGTTTCTCTCTTCAGCTAGCAATTTAATGTCTTAGCTTCCGTATTTCCCGCTTATTCGGTTGTAGAATTAAAGTAATCCGATAAATAACTAATTTCACATTTTTCTTATGTTGTAAGGCTTATTTGGTTTACAACGCCCCCCCCCCCCCCCCCCTTCCATGGGAGAGTCAAGGCTGTAATTTTCTTTTTGTATTTTTGAAAACACTTTAGGAAAAGTGTTTTTGATTTTTCAATTTTTATATTTTTATAGAAAATATATACAAGATAGAGAAGGGCATATCAAAACACGATTTTTCAAAACGAATATTCAAAAACTCACTTCAACCTTCCCCGGCAACAGCGCCAAAATTGATTGCCCAAAAATTAATTATAGTATATAAGTAATAGTATCTAGGAGATCCGCAAGAAATACGGATCACCCGAGTCGTATCCGTGTGAAGGTGTGAATGGAATCTAAGAAATTCGATTCGTGAAAACCGTGTCGTGAAAAGTGGTAAATATGAAAAGTGTAAATGATAAACTCAATTAATGACAAGTAATCACTAATTATGCGGAATTTACAAGCTATGTATGCACTAGTGATTAAATTCTAAAAACGGAAAATCAATCGCAATTTTAAAAATTTAACGTACGAATTAAAACGTCACTTTTAATGAAAAATTATCCTACAAATGTGAAACAATTCCCTAAAAATTCTTAAACAACTAAAAAGAATTTTTTGAAAAAGAAAAATATTTTTTTTGACTTTTTATTTATTTTCTATGATTTTATTTATATTTTTTATATTTTTAAATGAATTAAAAATAAAAGAAAATGTAAAATAAAAGTGAAAATACAAAATAAATTTTGAAAAATCTAAAATATCATAAAAGAATTTCCTAAAATATTTTTGGATTTTTTTTAGATTTTTCTAATTTTTATTTGATTTTTATTTATTAAAAGGTATTAAAAATTGAATTTAAACTAAGAAAAATTTTAAAAAAAATAGTAAATCAACTCAGAAAAATCTAAAAAAAAATACAGAAAATCAAAAATATTAAAAGAAGCTTAGAGAAAAAATTTGGAATAAAAATAAGCTGAAAAAGTGCTTATTGAGCAATAAGCAGTTGTGAATAAGTGCTTATTAATAAGCACTTATTCCCAAAATGCCTAAAACTTTTACAGAAGGTATAAGGAACTCAGATTAGCTCAAACAAACTTATATCAGATCAAGGAGCACAACAGAACATTCAATTGGAAAGATAAGCAGTTTATAATAAGCCCTTATCAATAAGCAGATGTAAAACAGAATAAGCACAAAACTCAGGACACTTATGAAAACACTTAAACTCACTAAATGAGGCACAAAAATATCAATCAAACTCAAAAATCAAGGTCATACTTATGACAGATTAACACAAATAGCACTAGCAGTAACTAATTTTTTTGACTTTTAATCTTGCACAAAGAACTTTGACTAATATGAGATTAGACATCTTATATCTAACAAACTAGATGTGATTAAGCTAAATTATCAACTTCCTATCATTCATTATCATCCTAAATAGTAATCTAAAGCATCACAGATCCACACAATTGCATATCTCAGCAGTTATGTAAATCCAAAGCTACTTTTGACTTTTGTATATGAACTTACTAATTTTATGCTGCAAAACTCCTATTCTTACCTAAAGTGACCTAAGTGCACAGAGTTTACTACAAATAAGCATAAACAATAGTCTAAACAAAGCAAAGCCAAACACCCCTTAACTATCACTTCTACTAGCTGATATAATTCTAAAATCACCTATTCCACTAACCTACTGAATCTCAGAACCAAAATAGAACTCAAATCAACAACTGTAATCAACATTGAACATCAGCAAATCAGAATCAAAAATTGATCAAAAGTACCACAGATATATCAAAATTTAACACTAATAAACTCAGTTATCAACAAAACAAGCTCAATTATAGCAACAACAACTAAAAGCTCATGAGATAACACCAATGAAACAGTAACTATAGAATTTACTATAAAATCAAACAGTTAAATTGAAATAGAGCTAAAATCCAATAGTTTACCAAATCAAATCCCCCTCAGCTAGAACAGAGGGGGCTCACTATGCAAGCCTGTCTTTTGACAGGCCAAGAGCTTCCTTTTCTCTCTTTGATCTGTCACTAAACCCCAGGATTCACCATGACATGATTTGTTGACTTTAGTTGACTGGACAGAGCACTACTTAAGCTGCTATGATATGATTTCAAATCAATCTCACTAAAGCTACTCAAGCTGAAATGAGATGCATAACTAATAATCAAGCTTGATTGCAAGATGTTTGGAAGTTTTGAGAAATATTTTTTATATTTATGTTATTTTTCTGTTTTTTTTAATTTTTATAAAGATTGAAAACTATTGATGAAAACTTGAATGTGTTAAATCTAAAATATGCTTTTTAGAGAAACTAAAGAGTACATTAACAACAGCTTATGAAATTATATGAAAGCTAAATCAGAGATGAAGAGTAGATCAATAAAACAAAATTATAAAGAAATTAACTAAAAAGTTTATTAATTGAAAGTAAAAATTACAAAATGGAAACAGAAATTACAAAAGCTTTATTACTACAATTATTCTAATGAAATTTCTGCAGCATTTCATTACCTAAAAACTACATACCAAATGAGCTAAAATACATCCCTATTTATAGATGAGGTGAGAGTGTAGGGGGTGTGAATTCCATGCTGGCAATCCTCATGATCTGTGCTTCTTATCCTCATCTCATAGCCCTTAGATTACTTTGTACTTCTTTCCTCAATCCACAGCCCTTGGATCATGATTTGTGAGGTGTATCAACCAATAAGCAGCTGCCACATGTCCCATGCGTGTGTATAATCTCTGTCCGTGTTAGACCATCTAGAAGGAGAATCCAAGGAGGAATTATGATGTGTCATGCCCAATTGTTACCTGCCAAGTGTCCGCGAGCTCCAATCATACTTGACATTCTCTCTAACACGCCCTGACACGTGGGATTCCTTTTAGAAACCCCAATCATTGGGTAATTGTTGGTTAATTTGACTGACATGGGTTAATTTGAAGAAAAAGTAAACTAGGGTTCATAGTTATATTGGGATTTCTGGGTTTGGTGGTATTTGAGGGGCGGGAGTAATATTTTTATTATTAATATTTGTGTGGGTTTGACCCTGGTAAATGAATTTGACCGAAAATGGACTCAAAGGAAATTGGGATTGGGATTTATTGGAATGGACTTGGACTTTGTGATTTTATTAGGCTTGTATTTGGACTTAATGTTAGTGATTGGATTTTTTGACTAGGCTTAGCTTTAACACTTGTAATTTTCAGATTTAATAACAAGGACCAATTGTGTAGTTTGCTGAAACTTCAAGGACTGAAAATGCCAAACTCCAAAAATGTAATTAAGGGCCTTTCTTGCAAATCTTGAATAGATGAAGGACTTGTTTGACTTTTCTTCAAAATATGACTTTGAGGGACTAAAATTGCCATCTTTGAAACTATGAGGGCCATTCTTGTCATTCCATCAAACCTCCACAACAAGGGTCAATCTTGCAATTCTTTCAAACTCTAAGGATCACTTTTAACTTTGTAAGCTCAGCTTTGACTTTCTTGACTCGTTCCACTCTCGTGCTCGTTTTTACCGGATTTTATTTGTTTTTCGTCCTTTTACGAGATATCCGTACCTACACATTCACAATCACAAAAACACACTTTCTTTGGCATTTTGGGTTAGTTTTTGGATTATTAAGCCTTAATTTGGTACAGAAAAGGTGAGTGAATAAGCACTCACCAACTGGTATGTCCAACGGAAGCATAATCATTTGAGGAACCTTGGGTGTCCTAGGTGGAGATCTACCAGAAACATTGGGTGTCCGGGTGGTTTCCCACTTGACTGGTATGTCAAACGGATGCTTAAACTAGAAATCTTAAGGCTTCGGTGTCATGAGCATAATACAACAGTAACACTTTCTATATTTGGAATACATTACTCGTTGAAATCTTGTGGTCCATACATAAATTGTTGTTTACTTAAATCTATGAACTCACCAACCTCATGTTGACACTTTTTAGCGTGTATTTTCAGGTTCTTAAAGTATTAGCTTACCTTTGGTGGTTGTTGGCATGGCATGGCATGGTTATAGGATCACGATAATCTGATATTCATTTAGGGACCACTTTATTTCTTTTATGGGCCTGAATTTCCGCATTTCATTGAATGATGTAAAACTAAATACTTTTGATTTTGAGACTTCTTCTAAACGGATACTGTAAATACGTTCTCTTTACTCTGTGTTATGGTGCCAAGTTAGTAGCACCTCAGCGACATCATATTCCGCTGCTACCCATTTCTAGGGGTGTTACAGAATAGCACGGAATTTACCAATCAGGAATTAAGAACTTATTTTGAAGATGTTGGAATCACACATCGGACATCAGTTGTTAGAACTCCACGGTAGAATGGGGTAGTTGAATTAAGAAATCGAACTCTTGTGGAAGCTGCTCGCACAATGCTGATTTATTCTAGTGCATCGTTATTTTTATGGGCTGATGTTGTAGCCACTGTTTGTTTCACTCAGAACCGTTCACTAATCCACCCAAGATTCAATAAAACCCCGTATGAGCTATAGAACAATAGGAAACCTGATATCTCTTTCCTTCATGTGTTTGGCCCTTTATGCTATCCGACGAATGACGTAGAAGATCTAGGGAAGCTGAAAGCTAAGGGTGATATTGGAAACTTCATTGGATACTCAGATAACTCGAGGGCTTTCAGGGTATATAATAGAAGAACAAAAAGGATTATGGAGACGATGAATGTGAAGTTTGACGAGATTTCACAGATGGCTTCTAAAAGACTCACTCTAGAACCCGCGCTTAACACAATGGCTTCTAACTCAGACTTATGGACACATCCGTTCAGGACTCGTACCTCAAGTAGCTCCATCAGCAACACTTAAAAAACATTCAGAACAAGAACTGGATAATTTCTTCGAGTTAATGTTTGATTAATACTATGGTGGATCTTTGATAAATGCATTACAACATCATTCCGCTGCACCTGCTCAAAACCAACAAGCACCACCACCACAAGATGCATCTGCAACAAGAACTTGATAATTTCTTCCGGTACCTCTAGTTATTGAAATTGTTCTACCAAGAGTTGATGAGCAGAACCAAAACACATTATTTCAAGAAGAATCAACACAGAATCAAAAAAATCCGCTTTCAATGGACTCTGGTGAATCATCTTCAAGGTTACTAGAACCATCTAACACGCATACGTTAAACTTATGGTATCCTTCTACACTTGGACAAAAGACCATCTAATTGAACAAGATATTGGTAAACCTTCAAGGCCAGTTCAAACGAGAAAACAACTCGCCACTGACCCCGAAATGTGCATTTACATTTGCTTAATAGCCTCAAAGAACCAAAGAACATTCGGGAGGCAATCGCAGAAAACACATGGATAGAAGCGATGCAGGAGGAACTTCTTCAATACCATCTACCTGACAGATGGGAACTCGTTCCAAGACTAATTGACAAACTTGTTATTGCTCTAAAATGATTATGGAAGAACAAAAAGGATGAAGAAGTTACTGTAATTCGCAACAAAGCTCATCTCATGGCTAAAGGATATAGACAAGAAGAAGGGATAGACTTCAAAGAATCATTCGCGCTGGTAGCAAGACTTGAGAGAGTTAGGATTTTCGTACCCTATGCAACTCACAAAAACATCACTGTATATCAGATGGACATCAGGACTGCATTCTTGAATAGAACTCTTAAGAAGAAATGTATGTGAGTCAGCCAGTAGGCTTCATAGACATGGACCATCCAGATTACGTCTACAAGCTAAAGAAGGCCATCTACAACAAGCTCAAAGAGCGTGGTATGATGATTTTTTAGATTTATGTGGATGACATTATATTTTGGTCCACTACTCCGAATCTTTTAAAACATTTTGAAAATCTCATGAAAAGCAAATTTGGAATTTCCATGATGGGGGAACTCAAATTTTTTCTTAGTTTACAAATACACCAAACCCCTCGTGGTATATTCATAAATCAATTATACAATTGAGATTTTGAAAAAACATGGTATGGAAAAATGTTATTATATTGGTACACCAATGGTCACTTCACCAAAAATTAGAGATGATTTATTTGGGAAGCCTATCGATCTAAAGAAATATTGGAGCATGATCGGTTCTCTCATGTACCTTACTGCTAGTCAACCCGATATTCATTTTGATGTTTGCTTATTAGCACGATTTCAGGCAAGGCCTACAGAATTTCACCTCCAAGAGGTTAAACGGATCTTTCGGCACCTAAGAAGAACCATTAACATGGGACTTTGGTATCCAAAAGATTATGAGTTTAAACTAATAGCATTTTCCGATTCCTATCACGCAGGGTGTCAAGTTACAGCAAAAAGCACATCAGGATGAGCACAATTTTTTGGGAGAAAAGCTAGTAGGCTGGTCATCAAAGAAACAAGATTGTACTGCATTATCAACAGCAGAAGCCAAGTATGTGTCTCTATCTGCGTGTTGTGCCCAAGTTCTATAGATACAGACACAACTCACAGATTATGGCTTTACTTTTGACAGAATACCTATGTATTGTGACTCAAAAAGTGCCATAGCCATCTCGTGCAACCCAGTACAACACTCGAAGACCAAGCATATTAGAGTCCGATATCACTTCATCAAAGAACACGTAGAAGAGGGAATTGTTGAATTATTTTTTCGTGAAGACGGATTACCAACTCGCCGATCCATTTACTAAAGCCTTTACAAAAGAAAGGTTGCATGATTTAGTTCGATGAACTGACATGCGAAGCCTAACTCTTTAGGAGCTAGAACGTTTTCTCGAATCTTCATGAAAAATATCTTTCAAAAAGCTTTGCTTTAAATATTTTTGAAAAACCAAACACAAAACTTGAAAAACCAACAAAAACAAAATACAAAATACAAAAATGAAAATCTCAAAAACCCAAAAACATTAGAAAATTTCAAAAATACAAAAACAATATAAAATCAAAAAACCAAAAATATTCTTCTCACAACATGTCTCTCGTATAATCGATATTCTGTTTGTTTCTAGAAATGTTATTCAACAATGATACGGATATGTACAGATCCTTGAGCAAGAGTTTCTATAATTTTTCTAAATAATGTTTTTCTAAAACATGTCATTTCTCCAAATTTTCTTTCAAAATGGCTTTCATATACTTCAATACGGAACCCGGACTTAAAATGATGACTTTTGATTATTTCAGATCAGGACTCATATTTTTCAAAGACGAAATCTTTTTTCTACCAATTTCGAGTATAAATAATCAAAAAAGATTTAAAAAACAACTCATTTTTACAAAAGGACTTGTGTAAATTTCAGTACATAACTCGTTTTTCAAAAAGAAGTCTTGAGCACATTTTCAAGATTCTTCAAAAGATTTTTTTATATCTTTCAAAATTATTCTGTGCTCAAGACAACTCCCTAGAAACCCTTATTCGAATTTAAACATTATGTTTAAAAGTATGCTTTTTAAAGGGATGATATAAAAATCAAGATCAAAATGTTCCACTTTCATGCGAAAAACAAATCCGTCTATCTCTCCAAAAGTTTCTCTATTAATCTGTTGATATCAAAAATATCACGAATATGATATTTTTGAGGGGGAGAAAACGTGATTAAAATGTGATAAAAAAATGTTTAAAGATTGTTGTTGAACTTCAAAAGAGCACGACTAAGACATAACTAATGAATTGACTGGAAACCAGTAGAGAAACTCAAAAAGACTTAATCTTAGTAGAGTATATACCAGATCGAGAGACTCTTATAGACTTACGCTGGGACGGGTAATAATTTCAATCTAGTTTATCTAGTGATGTAAACATGTCTAGCAAAGGTCTTGTCTATTAAGAGTTGATCAATTCTATGTCTAAAATAAGCTCGATTCAGATATAACCAACAAATTGAAGAGAAAAATAATGTGAAAACTCGAAAAGACTTGTTCCTAGACGGGTAATAATTTCAAGCTGGTCTAACTAGTGATGTAAACATGTCTCGCATGGAACTTGTCCAATTAGGT
Source organism: Artemisia argyi (assembly GCA_030686995.1). Lineage (NCBI taxonomy): Eukaryota > Viridiplantae > Streptophyta > Magnoliopsida > Asterales > Asteraceae > Artemisia > Artemisia argyi. The sequence goes on along the minus strand of CM060696.1, from coordinate 74,811,261 downwards.
TGATCATTTCTTTAGTAATCCAACTGAATGTACCATCTCGAGATGCTTCTTATAGACTTGTACCTGGACGGGTAATAACTTCAAGGTGGTTATTAGAGCTAGTCATCACCTAAAAGCTGATGATGGACCTCTTTCACCAGCAACATAAGCGTGTCTCACAAAGGAGTTATCTATTAAAAGCTAATCAATTCAAATGTACAGACTCTTCTATTTAATTAAGTTGTAATCCAATCAAATCCAAATGAAGCCCATAGAAAGCCCGTAGGGCATATGATCTTATGTATAAAAGGTACACATCACCTCATTTGTGAGGTGTGCCTTGAGAGTGTAGTGTGTGTTTCTAGTGTGAGAAGTAATACAAGTTCCATCTTTCTTTTTCTCTCTCTATCCTAATACCACCATCATCTCTCTTGTGTCACCATATTAAATATGTCATAAGCTTATATTTGTGTGATTTGGTACTACATATTAGGTCCTAACAGTTCTTCTCTCCATAAGCTTCTAAAACATATATTTCAATCAGTTGATATAAAAAATAGGAAAAATTCCCAAAATAGACTAGCTGCACCTGGGTACATTACTTCCAAGACCCTTTTTGTGGGTGAGCCAAAACTAGACCATGGGCAACTGCTACGTTGGGCAGCTCAACCCAGTATGTGGCAAGTGCGACTTTAATGATTATTAGGTGCTGAGTCATAGGGCAACTAGTGTACTTTTTGGGCAACTTATTTTAGTACAATTATGTCAGACACATGGCGACACATGGTTGGGTAGCGCAAGTTGCAAAGGAAACTGGTCTAAAAAAGCATGCTCAAAAAACAGTCACGTAAGTGATGTGTCGAAAGGCAGCTAGTCTACTTTAGGAATTTTCCCAAAAAAATATCACACATTTGCTATATTTAGGGGGAGAAAACATAATTAAAATGTGATCACTTATGTTTTATCAAAACTATACTTGACTCAAATTTCCATGTGCAAAATCTTTTGAGCCTTTGAAACTTTATAATCACATGTGTAGGGGGAGTAGATCTTCAAAACAAAAACCTTCAAAGTGTTATCAAAACAAGATTTTTCTTAGACACTTTATTTGATTTTTCAAAATGGTAGCCATAGGACCAGTTCTACAAGAACTCTACGTTACAAATACCAAACCAACCAAACCAACACTTAAGTTCTTGAAGAAATAAGGCGGTTAGGATTATAGGTTTTATCCCATGGTCCAGCCAGAGCCGGAGGGACCTACCAAGGGAATAATTTTGTCAATGTAAGAGCTATTACTAGAACAATCACAACAATGTAATCGCCAGGACGACATGATACGCATTGAATAGGTTGAATAATGAAAAAGAAAAGTTAATGAAAGGGTGAAAAGAAATGAATCCTCTGTTGGGGCAACATTGACTAGGTCATTCTTATGTTTTAATGATGAAAAATAAACCTTCACAACACATAAAAATCACAAACATTATCCATAAATCAATGAGTTCCATAATTAGAAGCATCGGAGAGACAGCAGCGCGCCTGCTTTCTGTTAAGAAATGCTTGGTTTTTTGAAAGTTGGTTTTCCCCTTACCTGACAAATGTAGATCTTTCATTACAAGTATGAATATGATAATAGAGTTATTAGGAACACTTGAAAAAAGTTTTTGACTTAGAGGGATACAAAATCATGACCTCCTGTTTTTTACAAAACGCCAACTCAACTTATTTTATCAAATGCTTCTAAACCTAGGAAATTCATACTTTCAATATAACATTAAATGAAAGTATTCATATGATCATAATTTGTGCGTACGTGATGAGGCAAAAAATGATCTATTTTTAGGGGGTCATTTAAGCCCGAAATTGAATTTATTTGATCAAATATTGCCCTAAATCGTTCCTTTTGTGATTTTAGGTACTTTTGGAGTGAATTCTGGAAAAGGAAGCATTTTGGACGTTTTTGGACCATAAAAGTGAAGAAAACGGCAAAGTCTTAATTTTCCTTGCTGGGAACAGTACCTGACAGCGTCACAAAGTTCTACATGACAACGTCAAGAGTAAAACAAGAGGTGGAAGTGGATAAAGTCCGTGACGGTCCACAAAGTTTTGTGCATTGGAGATGACGGCGTCACCCAAGGCCGTCACGTGTAAAATTAAAGAGTGATGGCCTAGAAAATTTCCTGAAGGCGTCACGTAGGCCGTCACGTGATAACTTGTCAAAACTTGCGCGCGAAGTAGCTGATATTGTTTTGGTCATAACTTTTGCATACGAACTCGGATTTAGGTGATTCAAAAGCCCACGCGAAGAGGACGAAGAGATCTACAATTTGGTGAAGAAAAGTTGGTCGTGACGCCGTCATGATTGGTCTGACACCGTCATGATCGGGCCGACAGAAAATCATCCTATAAATATAACATCATAACTTCACTTTTTGTAAGCCCTAAACCCTAAGGTCGATTCTTGGGTTTTGGTGGGTGTTTTTCCAGCAACTTAGAGGGTTTCAATCACTCCATAAACATCTTGTAATGGTTTGATGATTATATCTTAATTCATGTCTTCAATTATCATTATTGTTGCTTGTTCTTTATTAATTATGTTTGGCTAATTCACATTGTGTCTACTTATGATTGTGTGAAACTTGTATATAATTGATTAGATCTTATTGATTCCTTGTTGATGTTTGTGTCTATTGTCTCTTGTTTAATTGAATGAATTCGATGTTAGGCTTAAGAAAACTGGCAGACTTCCATAGGGTAACATGCTTGAACGTCTTAAGAAACATGAACCAATGCGTACTAGGTTATTATGGTTGTATTTAATGCATGAGCGAATTCTAGTGATCTCATGTTAGGAGCTTCTTGCAGGCTCGACATAGGAGTGAAGTAGGAGCTTATAGAGTTGGGGAAGTACGTACGCCACCCCACGAATGGTATTAAGGAATACAACCCGTCAATTAAAAGAAGATGTGACAATTCAATAGGTAAAATTGGATAGCTAGCAAGGAGTAACATATCATGGGTAGACATGCTTCACATCCCTTGTAGAACCTTAGTTTAGTTTTCTTGCACATTAGTTTAATTAGTAGCTTTTGGGTTAGTTGATTAGCAACTAATTCCGCCCCTCCTTCCAATACCCGAGATTTTTACCTGCTTTTCATAAAATATAAAAACATAAAAAGAATCATCCTTCACCTTTAGACCTAGTTAGATTAATTTTAAAACTAACGACACTATTCCTGAGTTGAACGATCAATCCCCCGGTACTTGTCACTATACTATACTACAACGATCAGGTACACTGCCTGGTGGAGGTTGTAAGCTTCTCGAGATCCCTCGAGAGGTAAAACCTGGTGCAATTCCCACGCATCAAGTTTTTGGCGCCGCAGCCCAGGAAATAGTTATTGTTTATGTTGAATTTGATTTTTATTAGGTCTACTCATTGGATTCCTATCAAGTGAGATTTTTTTCTTTTTTATTTTGAAGCTTTCTCGTAGTCTATCTTTTCTTTGTGATTTTGTTTGTAATTTGCTTCAAATGGACTTTACACTTAGACTTTTAAGATTGCAAGATAAGGTTGAGTGGCTAGAACACCAAAGAGTTCAAAATACCTCATTTAGAGACACCTATGAATCATATGAACCTTCATCTAGGATAGATTCTTATGAACAACCTCCATGTTTAGGATCTCGTTTTAGTGAGGCCAATAGGAAAAGCGACCTAGTTTGCCAAGGAATTGTGGATAGAGCTATAGCAATAAATCATAAGTTGGATGAAGCACTAGGTTTTCTGTTATCACTACCTAAGAAAACAATTGAGGAGGATTTAGCCGAGCATGACCACATTGATCAAAAAGACCTAGGTTTTATGACCAATGATTTTAAATCTCTAGGAACACATGATGAATCCTTTAGGCAAATTGAATATAAGATTATTGAGGATGATCCTTATGATTCGGACATAGAAGTTGAGATGCCTAGAGAAGCACGTGAGATACTTAGGAGAATGCTTAGGATAGATCCTACCAAAACACATGATGAGGATATAGGTGATCTTGACACATGGAATGATGGGGTCAATAACATAAACCCACAAAATACTCAACCATCATTTGAGGCACACTGATCGACTTACCCGGAAGAAGTAGAAGAAACTTTAGGAATTCCGATTGAGGTAGAACCCTTGGACCAGGCACCACTTGAGGATATAGGTTTGAATACTTGTAGTGATAACCTTACTCCTAGTTCTAGGGAATTTCCTAGTGTTGATGAACCGGAACCTCAATCTTTACACACCTTTCCATCCTTAGATATATTTCTAGGAGACAAAAGAGGAACCAACCCACCCATCAACCAATATTATCCGGGTAGTTTTAGGATGAAGGAAGCCATTCACTCACCCCTTCACCTCACGTGGCATATTTCCACCCTAAGGGTGTGTATCGCTACTTCCACCCGCACTTAATTCAAAGTGTAGGGAAAACCTCCCCTATTTCCTTTAAATAAGGGTAGAGTCAGGCTCGTAACTCGAACAAAAACAAGCGCTTATTGGGAGGCAACCCAAGCTTTATTTATTTATTTATTTACTTGTTTGTTTGTTTGTTTGATTCTATTTGTTTCCGTATGCATATTTTATTTTTGTTGTTTGTGGCTCATGTTTCAAAGTAAATTGTGAAAATGCTTTATTTTGTTTTTAACTTCGTCTTAATTACATATAAAGGTATTTTGCAAAAGCTAAGTGTAAGGGGAGACCCAAATTTGTTTATAAGAACGAAATTGAGCATGACCCACAACAATATTAAATGAACATGTATATTAGTAATTGTTTGAGTCAAATGCTTATATCGAGTCATAATGATGTTTTGCAGGATTTTCCAGGAAGTAGGACATAAGTTTTTCCCGAAATTTGCCGGAAACTTAACATGAGATTTTTGTAGGAACATTCTGACGGCGTCAGGAGTTATAACCTGACGGTGTCAGGTACAAAAATTCTGAAAAATTTTGCTAGTTTTGTTTATACCGGACTCTTAAAGTTTTTGTTGATTCTTTAGTTTTATAAACTCCAGGAAATCTGCAAACATTCATTCCACAAGCATTATATCTTTAATTGTTTTGCTTTTATTCCTAAGTCTGGAATTACATCTAGTTGTGAGTTTCCTTTGTTCGGTTTGATGCTTTGGGTTTTTGAGTTTGTTTTCTCAGGTTTAACAGGTTATATATGACAAGAAGATGATTTATATTTCTGGAAGGGAAGCTTTGATTGTTCATTTTCTTGGAGGAAGATCTAACCTTGTTACCGCACTATCCACACCGAACGAATCAGGGGAGTATTTGATTTCATTCTTTTACCTGTTTTACTTTTACATTCTTTAATTGAACATTGGGGACAATGTTCATCCTAAGTGTAAGGGGAGGGTAAATGATGATACCTTATAGGATACACTTGCACTTGAGTTTGTTTGTTTGATGGTAGGTGTGTAATAAAACTAAGAGAAATACTTGTTAGTGTAATTTTAGCGCCAAAATTAAAATTTTTTACAACATTTAGGAGTGAAACTTTAGCCATAGCAAGCGTCTCATGGATAGGAGTTGTATGACTAGCAAAAAACCGTACTATTCAGAAAAATTTTCCACCCAAATATGTGAGGTTCGCCTTTAGATTTGATAGGAAAAGCATTCATTATTAGTGCTTGTGAGTGTACCGGTAGCATTTAGATTCTAGAACTTGCGTTAGTGATGCATCCCGAGACCGCTAGTGAGACTACATTCGTGTGGTAGGATTTACTACATGATAAGAGGCATTAGGATCACCCTTGTGTTAAACCCGTATCATAATTGCTTGACCATTTAATTCATATTACTTGGCTAGTAAAGTCAATTAATTTTTCTCAAACCTTAGATTTGTACTCATTTTTAGTACACGAAACCCCTAGTACACCCCTCCGAGCATATCTTTTTGTTTCTAACTTTAAGCATCTTACTTAAAGGAAGAATTTGTTACACCCCACTTAAATGTACAACCAAATCGCCTTAGCCTTCCATGTATGCACTCATCTTTAGTGCATTATTGTTACGTGTTTAAACCCTTAGTTAATTATCTAATTGATTACATGGTTGCTAAGTCGAGTCATATCCTTGTACATATTGTTTTGGGATGATTGAGACTCATGGGTAAAGTACTTATGTTATGGAGTAATGAGGAAGAACATCATATATTACCCCTATATGTGCGTTAATCTTAAAAAGTACTCCAAGTGTTTTGATTATCTTGATTCGAGTCATTAGATTAGTTTATTGAAAAGTATGCAAAAATTCAAGTGTAAGGGGAATGTTCATTCCCTATGATGTATTATTTTGGATGGTAGGGTAAGAGTGTATGAAAAAAAAATCAAAAAAATTAAGAAAAAGAAAAAAAAATAGAAAAAGAAAAGAGAAAAAAACATACGGACTACCATCTCGTTTCATTCTATGTTTATTTTATGTTTTTGTTATTTTTGATTCATTAGCTTAAGTCGAGTCTAGTCTTGGCTTAGCAACGCCATATTGTACATGTAATTAACCAAGATGATTAACTCACCACCAGTAAAGATTGCCTTTATCCAACAAAACCGTGTATTCCATATCCCTACACCTAACTTTATAACCCTTTAAAAGACCTCTTTGATAGTTTATCCTAGGTGCTTACGCCATGTGGTGGAGGTTTGATCCTTTCTCAAGCCTATGGTAATCTATTTTGTTATGACAGGTAGTGAGAAATGTTTTCCATTTCCATATTGTAATATATACTTTATTACACCCGAGAGATGTGAGTATCTAAACACTATTTGTGAGGTGCTAGTGTATGACCTCCGTGCATGTCTTTGGTATTTAGTGGAACGATTATTTGTTGTAATTACTTTTATATTAGTGTTAAATGACCCCTAACTTATATTTTGATTAGAATAAAAGCACATTTGCTTGAGGACAAGCAAATCTCAAGTGTAAGGGTATATGACGAGGCGAAAAATGATCCGTTTTTAGGGGGTCATTTAAGCCCGAAATTGAATTTATTTGATCAAATATTGCCCTAAATCGTTCCTTTTGTGATTTTAGGTACTTTTGGAGTGAATTCTGGAAAAGGAAGCAATTTGAACGTTTTTGGAGCATAAAAGTGAAGAAAACGGCAAAGTCTTAATTTTCCTTGCTGGGAACTGTACCTGACGGCGTCACAAGGTTCTACATGACGGCGTCAAGAGTAAAACAAGAGGTGGAAGTGGATAAAGTCCGTGACGGTCCACAAAGTTTTGTGCATTGGAGATGACAGCGTCACCCAAGGCCGTCACGTGTAAAATTAAAGAGTGATGGCCTAGAAAATTTCCTGAAGGCGTCACGTAGGTTGTCACGTGTTAACTTGTCAAAACTTACGCGCGAAGTAGCTGATATTGTTTTGGTCATAACTTTTGCATACGAACTCGGACTTAGGTGATTCAAAAGCCCACGCGAAGAGGACGAAGAGATCTACAATTTGGTGAAGAAAAGTTGGTCGTGACGCCGTCATGATTGGTCTGACGCCGTCATGATCGGGCCGACAGAAAATCATCCTATAAATATAACATCATAACTTCACTTTTTGTAAGCCCTAAACCCTAAGGTCGATTCCTGGGTTTTGGTGGGTGTTTTTCCAGCAACTTAGAGGGTTTCAATCACTCCATAAACATCTTGTAATGGTTTGATGATTCTATCTTAATTCATGTTTTCAATTATCATTATTGTTGCTTGTTCTTTATTAATTATGCTTGGCTAATTCACCTTGTGTCTACTTATGATTGTGTGAAACTTGTATATAATTGATTAGATCTTATTGATTCCTTGTTGATGTTTGTGTCTATCTTCATCAATTAGGGTGTGACACTTCGATAGGTCTAATTGGTTTAGTTTATAATTCTTGATTCCTATTGTCTCTTGTTTAATTGAATGAATTCGATGTTAGGCTTAAAAAAACTGGCAGACTTCTATAGGGTAACATGCTTGAACGTCTTAAGAAACATGAACCAATGCATACTAGGTTATTATGGTTGTATTTAATGCATGAGCGAATTCTAATGATCCCATGTTAGGAGCTTCTTGCAGGCTCGACATAGGAGTGAAGTAGGAGCTTATAGAGTTGGGGATGTATGTACACCACCCCACAAATGGTATTAAGGAATACAACCCGTCAATTAAAAGAAGGTGTGACAATTCAATAGGTAGAATTGGATAGCTAGTAAGGAGTAACATATCATGGGTAGACATGCTTCACATCCCTTGTAGAACCTTAGTTTAGTTTTCTTGCACATTAGTTTAATTAGTAGCTTTTGGGTTAGTTGATTAGCAACTAATTCCGCCCCTCCTTCCAATACCCGAGATTTTTACCTGCTTTTCATAAAATATAAAAACATAAAAAGAATCATCCTTCACCTTTAGACCTAGTTAGATTAATTTTAATCCAAACGACACTATTCCTGAGTTGAACGATCAATCCCCCGGTACTTGTCACTATACTATACTACAACGATCAGGTACACTGCCTGGTGGGGGTTGTAAGCTTCTCGAGATCCCTCAAGAGATAAAACCTGGTGCAATTCCCACGCATCAGTACGTCTTCTCTAATCACGTAACAGGTTTACTCCCTTATTGGTCAAGCAAAGTCAAATGTCTCTTTGCGTAAATGCATCCTTTCCCGCTACAGGATATGCTTTACTTGTGGTGCAAAGCACTTAGCTTGTTTGCGTCAAGATGATTAGTGATCATGGTAATTGTTGGATGATCATGGATTAAGGCTTAATGAAAATTTGAGTTTGTGTTATTTGGAAGTATGACTTTCTTTTGTATTCTTACACTTTCCAACATTAAATGTTTTACAAACTCTCACACAACCTCATTTACTCCAAATCATTCTTTCTTACAATCCTTAATCATTTTCTAATTCACATCTCCCAACAAATGATTATTCTCCTTCCCCACGTAATCTAAATATTCCTTCTCATTTCCCAAATACATTCTCTAATAATTATTGTCAGGCTCTTTTCTTTCTTAATGACAATATGATTCACCCATAATAATTCCTTTGTTATTTTCATCTTCTTCACAATTCAAACATCAAACCTTCCTCACTTAAACCTTCTCACATTAAAATTTGAATTATCCCAACTCACTTCTTATCTACAAAACATTATCTTTTATTCCCGTACACAATGTACCTTCACTGTACTTCTTGTCCCTTACATTCTGACACATTCTCTTTTCTACATTCCCATCCAACCACTATTATTTAACCACATCACCATCTTTCTCATCCTCACCATTCAATCTAAATCAAATAAACCTTCTCCACATAGCACTTTCCCTATATCTTTCTCTAACATTCAAATTTTAATTTCACATATAGGCTTCACATCACATCACCATCATATCTTTACAACTCATCTATCTAATTCAACACATGAAACAATTGGATTTGAATTTTGAATTTTAATTTGAAACCATAGGATCCAAACCATCCCATCATGCTAACTCATATCCAACACATCCTTATCCTACATGTGCTATTTGAATTTGAAATTCAAACTATCCCTCCAACATCCAGACTTCCTTTCCAAGCAAAGAAATATTCCCTTGGTATATTCTTCTCTTTCTAACTATGCTAACTCACCCATTCAACCATGGTTAGTTTTTAACTAAACCATTTACATGTGAGGAATTCTCCAATATACCTTTTTTTCCAATGGTTCTTCTTAATCTCCTAAAAGTTGGACAAACTTCCCCAAAATCTCTTTTAAACACTTCAACAATTATTCTTTCTAAAATGGCTATTTGAAGTTGGCCTTGTCACCCTAAAAGTGTTAGAATGATATTGAAAAGGTCAAATGTGAAGTGCACTTGAGGTTTAACAAGTCGAGGTAAAAATAAACCAAGCCAATTCTAATAGTGGCTTTGCCGGCCTCTAGTGCACTGGAGCGCCAGCGGCACACCAGGTGACTGTTGTCCTTGGCTTGGTCTACAAATACCCCTACTTGTCTTGGGTATTTCTCACCCCTTATCATTCATTATTTCCTCCTCACTTGTTTTCCCTCTATCCTTTAAGTCTACTATCTATTTTTCTTTTTTTTTTCCCCTCTCTTATCATTCTCGAAAGAACACATCTCCGCAAGGGAAGATTCATAAGAACCTAATCTACTCTTGTGATCAAGCGTCTTCTTCTCTATACCCTTTTTATTTGAATTGAATCTCTAGGTTAAATTAGGGCTTGGTTTAAACATACGACTCTTATTCATTCGATTTGGTTTAAGGGAAGTCTTGTATCTTGGTGATCAAACTTAGGTCCTTTGAGATCTAGTTTGGAAAGTCTTGTACCTTGGTGGTCAAGCCTATATCATTAGAAATCTAGTTTCGGAAGTCTTGTACCTTGGTGGTCAAGCCTAGATCGTTGGAGATCTAGTTAGGGGTTTAATACTTTATGTGGTAAGTCTTTATGGTCTTAGTGGTTAAGTTGAATCGCAAGGTTCATTTGGGTTGTTGCCGAGGGTGAGATACCGTTGGACTAGCTCTTCTTAGTGAGTGCCGATCTTTGTACATATCGATGGAGTGAAGTTGTAACTATTTATACTCCACCTAAAGGATTATACTTAGTAATAATATTCGTGTCATGGATTCACAACTAGACGTACGGATGGTATAAACCCCCCATCCTGAACAAGTAATATTGTCGTGTCTCTTTACTCGCTTTATATACTTTGGTTGTGTTTGTTTGTGGTTGTGATTGTATTGTTCTATAACCACTTAGTGATCTTTGAGACTTGAAGTTTTTAAACTTCGAAGAAGTTGAAAATACCGTATTCACCCCCCCCCCTCTACAATTCTGCATCCTCCATAAACTTAGGACAGAAACCGGGTCAATACATATGTTATCATTAATCACAAAGATGATTATGATATTGAAGATATACATCATGGACCTAGTGATGCAATGCACAACCCATCCCTAGCCACTCAAGTTTCTCTTGTCAGATTCTTGTTTCATTTCTCACGAAGATTAAACACGTAATATATCAGCCTCTCATTCAGAGATGTATTGTTATTGAAAAGGTGGAAATCTACTCCAGCCTCCGCTCGCTAAACCAAAATGCACTATATTGAATCTAGATCCAAATGAGATCACAAATAAAATCTCGTAGGACACATGCCAATTTGCACTTGTTGTTTATCAATAAGAACACAAGTTGTACTTTAGATTCCTTAGAAGATCCTAGTAATATTGCCAGAACATTCATAGTAGAATCATACTTGTGATCCTTGATGATTGAATGGAAACCCTACCAGTGTCAACATCAAACAGCACTAAATATAGGCCACTTCGTTAATTCTTTATGGATTAAGCTTAGTTTTCATAGTGGTTACTTTGCTACAAACCGTCTACAATCGTGGAGTGATACTTTAGTGTACTTTAACGACTCACCTGGATTGTTGTAAGCGTACTTGTGGCATCCAATTCAGGAATGACCAGTGTGAAGATTTTAAAGCATTAGCAACTAAGGATGTAAACGTTCTCGATATCTAAAACACGTAAGAGCTGGAAAACCTACCAAGGGGATTCCATTCAAGAATTGATTCCTGATGGCGTAGGTCTACGCACAGATTTATCCTATCTGTTGATATCGGTCCTTAACAGGATCAGGAGGCTGATTCGCCTGACCAAGGTGAATGAAATCAAGACATTCATCAGGAAAACAATCGTAGTGGAACGATTCTCTAAAAATAGGTCCACGATGATCAATTGGTCTAACATGACTATTATATACCTTAGTTGTGCAGGTATCGATGATGTAAGTCACTTTAGATACACTACCACCATGTATATCAACATCTTCACCTCTACATACTCATACTTATGCATCTCATCCTCAACAAGCTCAAATTATGAACGTTGAAGAGATATCAAGTTAAAGACAAAGAGTCAAATCAAAGTAAAAAGCTAGTCAAAATGTCAAGTCGTGTCAGTATGTTGGAGAGACACAACGACAACTAATAAGAAGATGTTGATCAAAGGCAAGAAAGAACAAGAAATCTCAAATGAAGATCACTGAGCATGAAGAAACAAAGAATCAAGACTATCATATTACATCACACAAGGTACAAGATCATGTTGTGATGCGGATTCTTGCAAACCTCACAAGAAGTTATACAATCCTCCTAGGCAGTGTACCTAATCGTTGTAGTGTAGTATAGGTAAATCCAGGGGATTGATCGTTTTCTAGGGGAATAGTGTCGTTAGGTCAAGATGTATGATGAGATAGGTCTAGAGGTGAGCGATGATTCGTTTTGTATTTTTTATATTTTATGAAAGCAGTAAAAATATTGGGTTTTGAAAGAGTGGGCAGAATTAGTTGCTAGTCAACTAACCCAAAACTAATTATAAAACTAAAAAAATTAAAAATAAACAGAAAAGTAAATTGGTGACTTCTTATAATAGGGAAAAGCGTGTTAACTTAGATTTAATTACTCCCTAGTTATCTCCTACTGATTTGTCAAGTTGTCAAGTCCTTGTTTTAATTGAAGCGTTGTATTCCTTAATATCGGCCGTGGAGAGGTGCGTAAGTCCCAACTCTATGAATCTTAGTCTTCCCTAAAAACCTTGAAGTCTATTAAGTTTTCTAGGATCTACAAGCCGTAATTCATGCAATAAATACAACGAGAAAAAAAACAATAGTGCACTCTACGGTTACGTTTCTAAGACGTTCAAGCTAGTTACATATAAGAGATCAGCCAGTTTTCTTAGCCTAACGTGAAGCAATCAATTAAAAAAGAGACGACAAATCAATATTCAATAACTAGGTTTCAATAGATCTAAGCAAACACAAAATAATCTAATCTAGCATGTTAAAGAGAAGAGAAGATAAGCAAGTAATCAAACAACACATAGACATATCGAATGATTAAACGAATAACTTATCTTCAATAAAACATGAGTTTTAGGGGCTGTAGAACTCTTACAAAAGCTTCCAAATTCGTCCACAAAAACCTACTCCAAGATGTTACACGAATTATGAAAAACATATGAAACTATATATAGATTTACAATTCTGACGGCATCAGCTTAAAGGTTTTGATGTCGTCAGCTTTCCGTGATTAGGGTTTCATCTTGTGCAAGTCGCCGTTATGATGACGTCACCTTATAACCTTTGACGCCGTCACTTCATATATGACGTTGTCCTCTATTAATTAAGTGTCCGGGCCATCCCTTGTTAGCTTAACACGTGAATCTCATCTTCAATTAACACCTAACGCCGTCAGGTTGTAAGTCTTCATAATTCATCTGAGGCGTCTCTTGTTAATCTTCAACCAAAAATCAAGCTTTAGCAACAAGTGACGGCGTCACGTTGTAGCATGTGACGCCGTTAGATCTCCATATCTGACAAAATTTTGCGACTTCGTTGTTTTCTTCACTTTTTCGTCCAAATACGCCCTAAAAGTATCGGTTTTTAGATTTCTTGTCCTAAGTAAAAATGCAAAAAGATGCGATTTGAGGCAATATTTGATCATATTAATACAATTTTGGGCTTAAATGACCCCTTAAAAAGGTACCAAATAAATTCTTATCGTCCCTACACTTGGGATTTGCTTGTCCTCAAGCAAATATGTTTTTATCCAAATCAATTTACAAGTAAAGAGTCATTTAACATTAATATAAAAGTAATTACAACATACAATCGTTCCACGTTAGTCAAAATAAGCACGAAAAATATATACCAGCACGTCTCGTAAAGTGTTTGGATAATCACATCTCTCGAGTCTATATAGTTATATAATAATAATTGAAACAGGAAAATAAAACACTCACTACCTGTCATAGCACATAGATTACCATAGGCTTGAGAATAGATCAAACCTCCACCACTTTAGCGTAAGCACCTAGGAGAAACTATCAAAGAGGTCTTTTAAAGGGTTATAACGTTAGGTGTAAGGGTATGGAAAACACGGTTTTGTTGGGTAAAGGGAAATTTACTGGTGGCAAGTCAATCATCTTAGGTAATACATGTACAATGAGGTGTTGCTAAGCCAAGACTCGACTCGACTAGCTAACTACTAACTCTTTTTGTATTTTTTTTCTTGACACTATTTTAACTTAAACAAAAATGAAAGACGGGATGGTAGTCCGTATGTTTTTTTCACTTGTCTTTTTCAACTTTTTTTTTTCTTTTTTTGATGTTTTCACTTTTTTTATAATTTGTTTCATACATTCTTTCCCTACCATCCAAAATAATACATCATTACAAAGAGATCTTGCAACCTCCCTACACTTGAACTTTTACTTGAATAAAAACTAACTAACGACCTGAATCAAGAAAATCAAAACACGTGGAGTACCTTAAACATTAACGCACATATGGGGGTAATATTTCTTCCCCATTAATCCATAATAGCTAGTACTTTACCCATGAGTGTCAATCGTCCCAAAACTGTATTTACAAAACATGACTTGACTTAGCAACCATGTAATCAATTATACAATTAACAAAGGGTTTAACATATAAGTTGTAACAATAATGCACTAAAAATGAGTGCATACAAGGTAGGTTTAGGTGATTTCGGGTGTACATTTGTAGGTGGATTGTAAACAATGTTCTTCATTAATATTTCGGAATCCAGCAAAATATCACGAGAACCACGAAAAGGATGGGCTCTGAGGGGTGTAATAGGGGTATCGTGTACTAAAGGTGAATACATCGCAAGGGGGTGGGAAAATTACTTAGCCAATGTAACCAACGTAATTATAAAACAGGTTTAAAACAAGGGTTATCTTAATGTCTCTTATCATTAAGTAACTCCTAACTACATGAATGTAGACTCACTAGCGATCTCGGGATGCATAAAAAACGCAAGTTCTAAATTCTATATACTACGGGTACACTTACAAGCATTAAAGGTAAATGTTTTTTCCTAAATATCTAAAGGCGAACCTCACATTTTTGGGGTGGAAGTTTTTGAGTGGTAGGGTTTCTTGTGCTAGCTATATAATTCCTATCCATGAGACGCTATTAAAACTAAAGTTTCACTCCTATATTTTGTAAAAAATTTAAATTTGATGCTAAAATTACCCTAACGAGTATTTCTTTTAGTTTATTACATATTTACTAGAAAATAAACAAATATCAAGCAAGTCATAGTTTTTAAGGTATCCCATTTTTCCCTCCCTATACGTAAGAAATTCTAGATATTTTTCAAAAGTTAATTTTTGATATTTAACAAAAATTTAGAAAAAGTGTGCTATAGTAGCTGACGTCGTCAGGTGTAAACTGTGACGCCGTCAGACTGACCTGACAGAATTGTTTTGTTTTGTTTCTGGAAAATTTTTCTGGAACAACCTATTTTCTAAAGTACGTTTTCCTGTAGAGACTTATAAAACATATCCACAAGTATTGACACACAAATAAGTTAGAATGTATGCTAGTCATAAATTGTGAATTTTTCATTTTCAAATTTCATTCTTTTTAAACAAAATATAAACTTCCCTACAATTATTGTTTTGTAAAATACATTTATATGCAATTAAGACGTGGTTAAAAATAAAATAAAGTATTTTCACAAATTATTTGAAACATGAAAATTAAACAATTATGATTAAGTACATATGACACAAACAAACAAATATAATAAAAACATCAAACAATTAAATACATGGGTTGCCTTCCAAGAAGCGTTTGTTTTTGTTCGAGTCACGAGCCTGACTCTACCCTTACTTAACAGAAATAAGGGAGGTTTTCCCTACACTTAAGATTAAGTGCGGGTGAAAGTAGCGATACACACCCTTAGGGTGGAAATATGCTACGTGAGGTGAAGGGGTGTGAATGACTTCCTTCATCCTAAAACTACCCGAACTATATGGTTCGATGAGTAGGTCAATTCCTCTTTTGTCGCCTATATGTATGTCTAAGGATGGAAATTGTGTAAAGATTGAGGCTCCGGTTCATCAACACTAGGAAATTCCCTAGAACTAAGAGTAAGGTTGTGACTACAAGTATTCAAACCTATATCCTCTAGTTGTGTTTGGTTCAAAGGTTATACCTCAATCGAGATTCCTAAAGTCTCATCTACTTCTTCCGGGTAAGTCACGGGCGGTGTATTTTCCTCAAATGATGGTATGATTTGTGGGGTACTTTGTGGGCTTGGATTTTCTACTCTATCCTGCATCTTATCTATATCACCTATGTGCTCATCATATACTATGGTAGCACCTAACCCTATCATGCACTTAGGTATTTCAACACTAACCATCTTATTCCTAAATAAACTTTTCGATTGAGCCATCCAATTTGAAAGTAGGTCTAAGCCTTCATTTTTAGGTCCCATGTTCCACTTCTGAATTGGGCATGAATCTCAAAGTTTTCCCATGCGTCTTTAACATCATATTCCCAAAATTCCCCATTTGTTAAATAGGCAAGCCTCTTTTGGATTTCACGGTCGATACAAGTGTAAAAGAATTGAAGTAGAGGCAATAAATCAAGACCTTGATAAAGGACTTTTGTAGTAAGTATTTGAAACAAGACCATGCATCAGGAAAAGACTCACCATGATGTTGTCAGAACATGAAAATTTCATTTTGAAGTGGAAAAGGTAGATTTAGTAGTGGATTTGATCGATTGGGTAAAATATTTGGTGGATTCACGTTCTCCATAATGGAAAACGGAATAATAGATGGAAAAGTTGTTACTAACAAAGTTACAAAGGAAAGATAGACTAAAGAAAGCTAATAAAAAGAAAATAAAAATCTCACTTGATATGAATCTAGTGAGAAGACCTAAATGAGATAGAAATAGAACCTAAACTATTAACTATTCCCCGGCAGCGGCGTCAAAAACTTGATGTGAAAATTACGAACCCTCGCAAGAAATTTTACAATCCTCCTAGGCAGTGTACCTAATCGCTATAGTGTAGTATAGGTAAATCCAGGGGATTAATCGTTCTCTAGGGGAATAGTGGCATTAGGTGAAGATGTATGACAAGATAGGTCTAGAGGTGAGGGAATATTCTTTTTGTATTTTTTATATTTTATAAAAGCAGTAAAAATCTCGGGTTTTGAAAGAGTGGGCAGGAATTAGTTGCTAGTCAACTAACCCAACACTACTTATAAAACTAAAATAATAAAAAAATAAACAGAAAAGTAAATTGGTGATTTCTTATAATAGGGAAAAGCGTGTTAACTTAGATTTAATTACACCCTAGTTATCTCTTACTGATTTGTCGAGTTGTCATGTCCTTTTTTTAATTGAAGCGTTTAATTCCTTAATATCGGTCGTGGGGTGATGCCGAAGTCCCCAACTCTATAAATCTTAGTCTCCTCTAAAAATCTTAAAGTCTATTAATTTTTCTAGGATCTACAAGCCGCAATTCATGCAATAACTACAACGAGAAGCAATCAATTAAACAAGAGACAAAAAATCAATAGTGCACTCTATCGTTGCATTTCTAAAACGTTCAAGCTAGTTACATATAAGAGGTCAGCCAGTTTTCTTAGCCTAACGCGAAGCAATCAATTAAACAAGAGATGACAAATCAATATTAAACAACTAGGGTTCACTAGATCTAAGTAAACACAAAAGAATCTAAGCTAGCATGTTAAAGAGAAGAAAAGATAAACGGGTAATCAAACAACATATAGAAATATTGAATGATTAAACGAAAAACTATATCTTCAATAAAACATGAGTTTTGGGGGATGTAGAACCCCTACAACAGCTGCCAAATTCGTCCACAAAACCGTACTCCAAGATGTTACACGACTTATGATGAGGCAAAAAATGATCCGTTTTTAGGGGGTCATTTAAGCCCGAATTCGAATTTATTTGATCAAATATTGCCCTAAATCATTCCTTTTGTGATTTTAGGTACTTTGGGAGTGAAATCTGGAAAAGGAAGCAATTCGGACGTTTTTGGAGCATAAAAGTGAAGAAAACGCCAAAGTCTTAATTTTCCATGCTGGGAACAGTAGGTGACGGCGTCAAGAGTAACTCCATGACGGCGTCAAGAGCAAAATTCCATGACGATTCAGTACAGATTTGAAGGCGTCACGAAGGTTGGGCGTCAAGAGTAAAAGTCATGACGGCCTGGAAATGATTAAGTCTTGACGGCGTCAAATGTAGATCAAGGCAGTCTGAGAATAGTTTTGGCGGCGAGGTGACGGCGTCACAAGCTTGGTCTTGACGCCGTCAGACCCCTTTTCCTATATACAGTTTTCTAATTTTCACATTAAAAAGAAAGAAGTTTTGGAGAAACCCTAAGTACGATTTTGGTGCGAATTTTACAGGTTTTTCAAGGGTTCCAACCCCTTGATACCTTTCATGTGTAATTAAGATAAGTGTTCTTTTAATTCAATCAATATGTCTATGTGTTGGTTGTCTATATCTTGTTCTTGTCTTAATTACATCATGCTAGGCTAGATCTATCTTGTGTTTGCTTGGATCTAATGAAACCTAGATGTTAATTATGTGTTGATTACTTGTTTATATTTGTCTTGGATGAATGATTTATATGTTAGGCTTAAGAAAACTGGCAGATCTCCAATTGGTAACATGCTTGAACGTCTTAAGAAACATGAACCGACGCGCACTAGGTCTTTATTGGTTGTATTTAATGCATGAGCCACTGTTTACAATCCCTATAGTTGTGCTGGGCATGGTGTAGGAGGAGATAAGAGCTCATAGAATTGGGGAGTTAAGTGTGCCACCCCATGAATGGTATTAAGGAATACGATCCGTCATCCATGCAATTATAACAAGTAATTAACGTGTAAAAGATGTCTAGGGAGTAGTGAAATCTAAGTAAACACATTTTCTCCAGTTATTGCTCACAACTTTAGTATAATTTAGTTTATTTTCATTTCTAGTATTTTATTTTGATTGCATCTTAGTATTGGGTTAGTTGATTAGCAACTAATTCCGCCCAAATCCTTCAAACCCGAGATTTTTAATTGCTTTCATAAAATATAAAAATACAAAAAATAATCATCCCTCACCTTTAGAACTAGTATTTAGGTTTTCTAATCCTAGCGACACTATTCCTAAGCTGAACGATCAATCCCGCGGTACTTGTCACTATACTATACTACAACGATCAGGTACACTGCCTGGTGGGGGTTGTAAGCTTCTCAAGATCCCTTGAGAGGTAAAGCCTGGTGCGATTCCCACGTATCAAGTTTTTGGCGCCGCAGCCCGGGGAATAGTTATTGTCTAGGTTAGAATTTCTTTTTATTAGGTCTACTTGCTAGATTCCTTTCTAGTAAGATTTTATTTTTATTTTTTTAGGTTTTCTTTAGTCTGTCTTATTTCTTTGTGCCTTTGTTCGTAAAATATTTGGATGGATCGCAATAACATTGATCGGTTGATTCCTGTTATTCGTGTTTTTCGTCGTAGGATCTTCCAAATGCCCACCCCACTTCCTTTAGCAGAAAATGAGAACCCACCTAACCTCTCACCCAACCACCACTTTGACAATAATTCTGAGTTAGAAGAGTCTGATCATGATGATGACCATAGGGCTAGTCCTTTCTACTATTCAGACTCCGATGAGGATCTTGATGATGGTGATGTGATTAATGAGAATAAGATGGAAGAACAAATAAACCCTCTTAGGTATGCTGACCCTAGAACTAGGATTGAGTGTGATAGTTCATTTAACATGCAATTCCCTTGTAAGATCGGATTTAAGAGCTTTAACGCCTATCTTAACTCATCTCTCCCAATGAACATAATCTCGCGTAATGAATATAATAAAATCATGATAGATGAGTTGGAGTACAAAGGGGAAAATATTATGGCTAGGGCAATACCATTGCATGTGTTTGTAGGAAGTTTGGTTTATCTTGTTGAGTTCATGGTTATGGAGAATCTAGGAGAATTTATTGATGATAAATTGACCCAAGTTGTGTTTGGAAGACCTTTCAAGCGATTGACCAACCTCGATGAAAAACTCATAGAAGGGTTAATTACATTCTTGGATGGGGATGAAGATTTTGTCTATCAAATGCCCCGCACACACCCTAGGTTCAAGGATTTCTCCATGGAAAAGTGTAGTAGGTATCCGTCTATAGAAATGCTAAGTGAGAATGATAAGAGAAGAGGACTTAAGTATACTCATGAAAAGAATAAAAGATACTATCGCGGATGCTTAGAGTTAGGAGATGATTATAGGAAAGATGAGGCGACTATTAGATGGCTCACACTTGGTTATGTGAGCATAAGCGATACACGTTAACCTATGACCTTGAGTCTAGCTACAAGACTCGTAAATAAAGAAAAGCGCTTCTTGGGAGGCAACCCATGTTTTGTTTGATTGTTTATTTTGTTTGTTTGTTAATTGCTTCCGTATGCATGCTTAATTTTTATTGTTGGTAGATCGTGTTTCTAAACTAAATAGTGGAAATACTTTACTTTGTTGTTTTGGCCTAGTTTTAACTCCACCTAAAAGTATTTTTGCAAAAGATAAGTGTAAGGGGAAACCCCAAGTGTGTTTTTAAGAAACAATCTCAATCATGATTCTCCACAATATTAAATGAACATGTATATTCGTATTTGTTAGAGTCAAATGCTTGTATTGAGTCATAATGAAGTTTTGCAGGATTTTCCAGGAAGTAGGACCAAGTTTTTCCAGAAATTTTCCGAAAACTTAACATAAGGATTTCTGCAGGTCACTTCTGACGGCGTCAAGAGTTTACTCTTGACGGCGTCAAGTGTAAAAATCTGGAAATTTTACCGGTTTTGTTTTTTCTAACGGAGTCTTATGGTTTTTGTGAATTATTAAGTTTTATAATCTCCAGGAGATCTGCAAACTTCATTCCACAAGCATTATATCTTATTTTGTTTTATAGGATTTAGTAACTTATATAGGATGCCGCCGATTTTACGCGAGGTTGTCTTGTCTATTTTCTCAGGATTTACAGGTTATGTATGACAAGAAGATGATTTATATTCTGGAGGGGAAGCTTTGATTGTTCATTTTCTTGGAGGAAGATTTAACCTAGCCACCTCATTATCCATACCGAGCGAATCAGGGGAGTATTTGATTTCATTCTCTTTACTTTTTCACTTTTACATTCTTTACTTGAACATTGGGGACAATGTTCATCTTAAATGTAAGGGGAGGGTAAAAAGATGATACCTTACATATGCACTTTCGCTTGAGTTTGTTTTGTTTAATGGTAGATGTGTAATAAAACTATGATAAATACTTGTTAGTGCAATTTTAGCGCCAAATTTAAAATTTTTTACAACATTTAGGAGTGAAACTTTAGCCATAGCAAGCGTCTCATGGATAGGAGATTGTATGACTAGCACATAACCGTATATTCAGAAAAATTTTCCACCCAAATATGTGAGGTTTGCCTTTAGATTTGATAGGAAAAGCATTTACTATTAGTGCTTATGAGTGTACCGGTAGCATTTAGATTCTAGAACTTGCGTTAGTGATGCATTCCGAGACCGCTAGTGAGACTACATTCGTGTAGTAGGATTTACTACATGATAAGAGGCATTAGGATCACCCTTGTGTTAAACCCGTATTATGATTACTTGACCATTTAAGTCATATTACTTGGCTAGTTAAGTCAACTAATTTTTCCCACACCCTTAGCGTTGTACTCATTTTTAGTACACGAAACCCCTAGTACACCCCTCCGAGCCTATCTTTTCGTTTCTAACTTTAAGCATCTTACTTAAAGGAAGAATTTGTTACACCCCACTTAAATGTACACCCAAATCGCCTTAGCCTTCCGTGTATGCGCTCATTTTTAGTGCATTATTGTTATTTGTTTAAACCCTAAGTTAACTTTCTAATTGATTACATGGTTGCTAAGTCGAGTCATATCCTTGTACATATTGTTTTGGGACGATTGGGACTCATGGGTAAGTACTTATTTTATGGAGTAATGGGGAAGAACATCATATATTACCCCCATATGTACGTTAATCTTAAAAGTGCTCCAAGTGTTTTGATTTTCATGATTCGAGTCATTAGATTAGTTCATTGTAAAGTATGTAAAGATTCAAGTGTAAGGGGAATGTTCATTCCCTATGATGTATTATTTTGGATGGTAGGGTAAGAGTGTATGAAAAAAAAATAGAAAAAAAAAATAGAAAAAGAGAAAAAACATACGGACTACCATCCCGTTTCATTCTATGTTTATTTTATGTTTTTGTTATTTTTCATTTATTAGCTTAAGTCGAGTCTAGTCTTGGCTTAGCAACACCATATTGTACATGTAATTAACCAAGATTGTTAACTCGCTACCAGAAAAACTTCCTTTATCCAACAAAACCGTGTATTTCATATCCCTACACCTAACGTTACAACCCTTTAAAAGACCTCTTTGATAGTTTATCATAGGTGCTTACGCCATGTGGTGGAGGTTTGATCCTTTCCCAAGCCTATGATAATCTATTTTGCTATGACAGGTAGTGAGAGATATCTTCCGTTTCCATATTGTAATTTACACTTTATTACACCCGAGAGATGTGAGTATCTAAACACTATTTGTGAGGTGCTTGTGTATGACCTCCGTGCTTATCTATCGGTCTTTAGTGGAACGATTATTTGTTGTAATTACTTTTATATTAGTGTTAAATGACCCCTAACTTGTCTTTTGAGTAGAATAAAAGCGCATTTGCTTGAGGACAAGCAAATCTCAAGTGTAAGGGTATATGATGAGGCGAAAAATGATCCGTTTTTAGGGGGTCATTTAAGCCCGAATTCGAATTTATTTGATCAAATATTGCCCTAAATCGTTCCTTTTGTGATTTTAGGTACTTTGGGAGTGAAATCTGGAAAAGGAAGCAATTCGGACGTTTTTGGAGCATAAAAGTGAAGAAAACGCCAAAGTCTTAATTTTCCATGCTGGGAACAGTAGGTGACGGCGTCAAGAGTAACTCCATGACGGCGTCAAGAGCAAAATTCCATGACGATCCAGTACAGATTTGAAGGCGTCATGAAGGTTGGGCGTCAAGAGTAAAAGTCATGATGGCCTGGAAATGATTAAGTCTTGACGGCGTCAAATGTAGATCAAGGCAGTCCGAGAATAGTTTTGGCGGTGAGGTGACGGCGTCACAAGCTTGGTCTTGACGCCGTCAGACCCCTTTTCCTATATATAGTTTTCCAATTTTCACATTAAAAAGAAAGAAGTTTTGGAGAAACCCTAAGTACGATTTTGGTGCGAATTTTACAGGTTTTTCAAGGGTTCCAACCCCTTGATACCTTTCATGTGTAATTAAGATAAGTGTTCTTTTAATTCAATCAATATGTCTATGTGTTGGTTGTCTATATCTTGTTCTTGTCTTAATTCCATCATGCTAGGCTAGATCTATCTTGTGTTTGCTTGGATCTAATGAAACCTAGATGTTAATTATGTGTTGATTACTTGTTTATATTTGTCTTGGATGAATGATTTATATGTTAGGCTTAAGAAAACTGGCAGATCTCCAATTGGTAACATGCTTGAACGTCTTAAGAAACATGAACCGACGCGCACTAGGTCTTTATTGGTTGTATTTAATGCATGAGCCACTGTTTACAATCCCTATAGTTGTGCTGGGCATGGTGTAGGAGGAGATAAGAGCTCATAGAATTGGGGAGTTAAGTGTGCCACCCCATGAATGGTATTAAGGAATACGATCTGTCATCCATGCAATTATAACAAGTAATTAACGTGTAAAAGATGTCTAGGGAGTAGTGAAATCTAAGTAAACACATTTTCTCCAGTTATTGCTCACAACTTTAGTATAATTTAGTTTATTTTCATTTCTAGTATTTTATTTTGATTGCATCTTAGTATTGGGTTAGTTGATTAGCAACTAATTCCGCCCAAATCCTTCAAACCCGAGATTTTTAATTGCTTTCATAAAATATAAAAATACAAAAAATAATCATCCCTCACCTTTAGAACTAGTATTTAGGTTTTCTAATCCTAGCGACACTATTCCTAAGCTGAACGATCAATCC
Source organism: Artemisia argyi (assembly GCA_030686995.1). Lineage (NCBI taxonomy): Eukaryota > Viridiplantae > Streptophyta > Magnoliopsida > Asterales > Asteraceae > Artemisia > Artemisia argyi. The sequence continues at coordinate 74,787,283 of CM060696.1, read as the reverse complement.
TCCGGTACTTGTCACTATACTATACTACAACGATCAGGTACACTGCCTGGTGGGGGTTGTAAGCTTCTCAAGATCCCTTGAGAGGTAAAGCCTGGTGCGATTCCCACGTATCAACTTATGAAAAACATACGAAACTATATACAGATTTGCAACTCTGAAGGTGTCAGGTTATGGGTTCTGACGCTGTCCGCTCACCGTGATTAGGGTTTCGTCTTGTGCAAGTCGCCATTATGACTGCGTCACCTTATAACGTCTGACGCTGTCACTTCATATCTGACACCGTCCTCTATTAAGTGTCTGAACCGTCTCTTGTTAGCTTAATACGTGACTCTCATCTTCAATTAACACCTAACGTCGTCAGGTTGTAAGTCTTCAGAATTTATCTGAGGAGTCTCTTGTTAATCTTGAACCAAAAATCCAGTTTTAGCAATAAGTGATGGCGTCTCGTTGTAGCGTCTGACGCCGTCAAATCTCTATATCTGACAGAATTTCACGACTTCGTCGTTTTTTTCACTTTGCCGACTTTCATATTTCTCGTTCCAAGTACCTAAAATGCAAAAAAGAAACGATTTGATGCAATATTTGATCATATTAACACAACTTTTTGGCTTAAATGACCCCTTAAAAAGGTACCAAATAAATCCTTATCATGTTGTCAAGTTGTATCAAGACCAAGACACTAAAAGAAATCATTTATAAATGATCATCCCTTAGGGGTAGATTGTTAGGATCTTAAAAGTGATGGTCATTCTACTATTAGAAACTTGTACATTGTGATAGAAATGTAATAGTCTGGTATGGGGCTTAAGGACGCTAGATAATCTACTGGGCTATAAGTTTAGTCAAGATTAGTCCTATGCGCTCCTATTCCAATCCCACGAAGACAAATCAAAGCCCAAGCCCATTGTATGGGGCGTTGGGAGTATAAATCCACACAAATGCTCTAAATTGTGTGGTTTGTGTAACTAAGGAAAAGTATGTAGTGCGTGTTTATGATATACATGTTATCACCACCATCTCTCTCTACAAAACCTTAACGCCTTGCTCTCTATCTCTTTATACGATTCTAGCCATGTTGAAGAGTGATATATGATAGTATTTAGGTACCTACAGACGTTATTCCTTTTATTTATTTATTTATTTATTTTTAGTGAATGGGTGCTTTTTGTGGTGTATTATATAAATTTTATTGGGGATGATATTTATGTTATGAAAAAGTTATAATGTGCTGATGAGTGCTCAAACACTCATCATTTTTACCTATTCTGAGCTACCAAAACATCTAAAAACAATCAATATTGCATCAAAATAATGAAAATATCCCAGGAATGTGTTTTATATGTTTCAGATGCAAAATAATCAAAAACAGATGAAAAATGAACAAAGTTTGCATAATTGGCAGTTTCAGTCCCTCATCTTTCAAAAGTTGTTAAATCTAGTCCCTGGTTATTCTAAAAACTTGAAAAAGTCACCAAAGGTCCTTTTAAATCACAAAATGACATATTTAGTCCTTTGGTGCAAAGTTTCACAAAATGTCAGGTTTAGTCCCTGAACTTTGAAAAATTGACAAAAATGGTCCCTGGGATATTAAAACTTTGAGAAAAACAAATTTTGTCCTTGTACTTCTCATATATGGCAGGATTGGTCCTTGGTTGCAAAGTTTGGTGAAATTACATAACAGGTCCCTGAAGTTTCAAAGTTTGGCAGTTTTAGTCCCTGGAAATTTTTAAGGTGAAAAGTCAACATAAAACCTTGGACTATGGAAACTTGGCAGAAAATACCCTTATGAGAACTTTGGAAGAATGCCAAATCCACCCCCTCACTTTTCGGCAAATTACAAAATTAGTCCGTGTGATATTACTACACCAAACCGGACCCCTTAATTTCAATAAATCCAAAAACCAAATCCAATCCAAACTCAACCATCACCTTACCCAGCCCACTCCCCTATTTAGGCCCAACTCCACAAAAGCCCGCCCTGGTAAAATAATACCAGGGTCAAACCGGTCAAACATACACCCTTTCCCTTCCCTCTCACCCAATACCACTCACAAAAACCACCCTGGTTTTACCCCACCATCACCAACTTGCCTGTCATATCTCCACCACCCAACCCACCTTCACCTAACAAACAAGCCACAATAAATGCATCCCCACCCCTCCACGCAAACAGGTCCCAATTGCAAAATATGATTTTGGCGCCAAAACACGTGGCAGGTGATTAGAGGCTTCTCAGTGATCCAATGGCTAAAATTAATGATGGGAAATGATCAGAGGGATGCAAGAACCCTAATGGAGGCCTATAAATGGAAGAGAAGTTCAGGAAGAAAAAGTGTTAGCTTAATTTAGTAAAATTTAAATCGTATAAGTTAATTTCAAGTTTCTAGTTTGTAATTCAGCTCTCAAATAGTGTAATTCTCATTTTCAGTGTACTTTTAAGCTTTTCCATCAATAAAAATCAAGTTTGAATCAATATCTCAGTTGTTCAATTTTTATCTTTATTTCAAATCTTTTAATCTTCTGTATTGTTATTATTATTAGAACTCATGGACTCTTAGGCCCATATAAGCTCCCAGAAAGCTTATTTATGCTTTTAGAAACCATAAAATACAAGTTAGTATCAAAAATCAAAAAACTACAAAAAAGTCAAAGAAAGTCAACAATTGCAGGTTTTTGAAGATGAATACTGGAGCAGGGTAAATTTTGGATGGCCCTGGGTTAGTGGTTTTGTGGAAGACCTATATGATTGGTTTTGAGGTCCTTGGTACTTGGTTTAAGCTGGAATGCACATTGTAAGGCTTTAAGATTCATTTCTTTGTTATACTGTATCATTGCTTATTTGTTATTTCCCTTATTATTCAGCTTCTTTGTGCTTATTTAGTATTAATTAGTGATAATCTTGCATAATATTAGTAGCTTGTTCATTGGAAATCTTAGATGCTTTAAATTTCATTTTCACTGTCTTAAGTAGTATAATTTGTAATCTTTGTCTATTGTTGTTGTATCCTATTCCTAAGTGCTAATTTGAGCTTAATATATCATAAGAAGTCATTTTGAATCAGTTCATAAGCCCTAAACACCCATTTGCTTTATAAATCACAAAATAGTCAACTTATAAGGTGTGTTTGAATCAGGGTAATCCTAAGTGTTGTGGTGTGTGATTGTTGTTGTTCTTTGTTTACACAAGTCACATAGGACCATATGAGCTCAGAACAATCATAATAACCAGGGTCTATTCAGAAAAAACTCAAAATCAAACATCAATAGATCTAATTATCCCTCTGTGTTGGATTAAGTGTGGCATATGCCCCAAATCCATTCACTTATGAGTGGTTTAGCTTAATTTAGTCTTATATTAGCTTAACTAACCAATTTCAATCAGAAAACCAAGATCAAAGTTCATCAAAGTCAATTCAAGTAGGTAATTTCAAAAAGTCAAAATAGACCTTGTTTCAGAAAACCCAAATATTGGAAGAATTTTTGTGATTTTTGTGATAGATTTGAGACCTTGGCCTTTTCAGAAGTTTAAGATTGCCACCTAGTGTTCAAAAGCCCATAGTCAGCTTATTTTTAGAATTTTTGTGTAAGCTTGTGCAATAGCTTAAACTGACTTGCAAGGCAAGTACATGCCCTGCACCAGGGTAACTAACCCAACTTCAATAGACCATAGCCATTTCACTAGTGGGTCCCACCCCTAGCTTTTTAGCTTTTTAGAAACCCCATAAGCCCATCTTTAAGTTTCTGAGCTTAAGTGCTTAATTTTGGCTTATTTTGTTAAGCTGCAAGTAGCTTAAACTTTGGCCATTCCCTCAGGGTACACTGATCACTCAGTGTGTGACCCCAACTTCATAGCATCACCCAGAGCTAATTAATAAGCCATATGCCCTACTTATTGGCTTATTGTGAAGCCTTCCTGTCCCTTTTCAAGTGTCAAGTTCTAGTTTGGACTCACCTTGACTTCTGTGGACCCCACAGAGGTCCAAAAACCTTAGTTTTGGCCTGTTTGGACTGAGTAGTGTCAATAAGTGCTTATTTGAGGTTTATAGCTTTTTCAGTGTACTTAATTGTTCCCTTTTGCTTATTCCAAGTTTATATTCATCTGTGTGTGCTTATTTTGTCATTTGATCAGCTTTTTCATAGTTACATAAGTCTTATTAAGCTAATAAGCCAACTGTTTGCTAAAGGGGGTGCACACAGCTTATTTTTAAGCTTTTGTAAAAGTTTCTTATTTTCGACTTATTTTTATCTGTCAAAAAGAAAATCCAACAAAAACCAAATATAAAATTAGTGATAGTTTCTATTTAATAGATTCTATCTTTTTAATTTTCTTTTTAGCTTATTAATAAGCAATCTGTCATTTTCTTAATTTTCTTAATTTTCTGTCACCTTTAAGTATTTGTAATAATTTTCTTAGATTTTTCTTTATCAGTTTACTAATTATTAGAATTAAAAATAGTTTAATTAATTAATTAGGTAATAGTAGTAGTTAAATAGTTTTCTTAAATTTTAATTAACAACAGTAGGTTTTTATATTTTTTCTAGGTTTTATAAATCAATTAAGACTTTTAGAAAATAGTTTTTAAAATTCTACTGTTCATTTTCTAATTTTCTTATTTAATTTAGTTAAATTAGATTTAAATTAATTAATTGGTAAATAGTTAGTAAAATAGTCTAAATATAATTTTTAGAAACTTTTTATAATTTTTTAGGATTCCTGTGATGGTTAATTAGTTTTATAAATTTTTCTATAATTTTCTAAGTCATTTAGGTATTATTAGTAATTTAAAATAGTTTAAATAGTTTAATTAATATAATTAGTTTTTAATTAACAGAAAACCCATAAAAAGACAAAAATATTTATTTTTAATTTTTATACTTTCTTTAAGTTCATTTTAAGGTTTAGAAAATATTTTTGCAAGTTTTTATGTTAATTTGTAGTCTTTATCATTTTTTAGTTTAATATAAATTAGGTTTAAATTACTTTTAAAATAGTTTTAATTAATTAAGTAATATTTAAATATTAAAATAATCATTTTAATAATTTCATTTTCATTTTAAATTTTCTTTTTATTTTAAGTTTAAAAAGTTTCACTTGCACCCCCTGTAGTTTGTAAATTGTTTAAATCCCACTTTTCTATCTATAATTTGATTCCCAAATTGTGTATTTGTAATTATATCTGTATATCTGTGATTGTTAATAATTGTCCAAATACCAAACATCAGTAGCATAATTATTTCCCAATCATCTTGGCTACTGTCCTCAGTGCCACTCATTCCTGAAACGTTTTTCAAAGCACCATTGCAACCTCGTCGGGACATAACGACCCAGGGAAAACCCTATACTTTCACGGAGATTGACTCTAGACAGTTTGACTTAGTTGACCATTCCTTTGGTCAATTTAAGTTGACCGTTTGGAGCCAATCATGTGCATGCTGGCATAACGACTCCTATAATAATTATATGCAACTGTCATCTCATATTTTGGAAAATCACAAGCACAAAGAGCAAATGATTATAACACGCACTACTTGTAGTAGAATGATATACATTTGTAATAACATGTGGACAATATAAAAAAGGTGTAGGACCATAAAAAGGAGGTGATTTGCGTATTTGTACATACTAATGTACAAGTATTAAAGCATGATATAGATATAACACGCACTACTTGTAGTAGAATGATATACATTTGTCATAACATGTGGACAATGTATAAAAGATGTAGGACCATAAAAAGGAGGTGATTTGCGTATTTGTACGTGTCTCAATCAAAACTATTTGATTTGTTATTTAAGGCATGATTGATAGGGGTTATGAGGATGAGGAATGATATGAGGATAAGGAATGAGAAATATAATAATAAAAAAAAAGTGTTTGATATAATATAATTCAATGACCTATTACCAAATAGTAGGTAATGAGTCATTACCTAATAAATTGATAAACGTTTTTCTTTTTCTTTCCCTATTATCATTATCTTTTCCTTTTCCATTCTCAAATTTGAACAAAACACACCCTTAATTTATATTTCTTCCATCTCAAATTTATTGTTCACTATTAACTTTTTAGTATTTTTTTTTCAACTTTGACTTTAAATATTTTTGTGAGTGTTATATAATATTTGATACAAAATATATAAATGAATTGGGTTTTAAGTGTACTTTTCAATGGTATAATTTTTCATCAAATATTATAGAATAAAAAATATATATTTATGGTCAAAGTTAAACCAGTTTGACTTTGAAAATTTAAATTGGACAATAATTTTAAAACGGATGAAGTAAGAAAGAACAATCCGTATATTTTCAGGTAAATACATGCAAACACACACAATTAGACATATCGTAAAGTTACATATACACATTGCTTTCGAGATTTTTTTTTTTTTTTTTTTTTTTTGGCTACTTAATATAATAATGTTTATGTAGATATATATCCACGCCTTAGAATATGAACAAGACGTACTTAACATATTCTAGCAAGTAGCTTAAAGAGAAGGCAAGTGAAAGTTAAAAAAAAATAATGTTCAGTTTGACTCTTAACAATGACCCTTCATAGTTATGTTTATTCTCTATATAAACTAAAGGAGGAGAAACAGGGTTCGTGCCTTATAAAAAAAAATCACTTCCCATAAAATAATATTTTCTAATTATTATAAGGATATGCTAATTTGTCGCTACTCCCACAAATCAATAAAAAAACAAATTTTTTAACAATAAAATATTGGGTCAAGGAATAAAATATTGTAACCGGCGGCCAACAACTAATAAAAAAAAAAGAAGTTACGAAATTCACCCTGAACTATGCAGTAACTTACAAAAATTACCCTATACTTTTAACTATTTATAATTTTTTCATATAACAAACTTTATTTATCAAATATCTAAGAGGTATCTCGCGATTTCGTGAATAAAAAAAATTCCGCTAGAAAGATCTTTCGATGACGAACAAAATGAGCCCAATATTAATATACTTTTTACGTACGCACGATTATATAAAAAAATGTGAAGTTTCATATATATCTAAAATAAAAGAACTTTTATAATACACCCTTAATCTATCAAATAACTTTAAAAACTATTTTAAAATTAATTTAAACAACAGGGGAAAAAATGTACACTTTAACAAAAGTTTTAGTTACGTATCAAATACCTACCGATCAAACAAAACGAGCTCAATATTGATATACTTATAACATATGTACGATTTTATAAAAACTATTCACGCTTAATATGTATAATTTTTGTAATAATCTACGCAACCAAGCTAAACTTTCAAAATGATCAAAAAATTGGTTAAAAGCTCGGCCACAACATTCAAAACCGGACTACCAAAAATCCATGCATAGGTCAGATGAAAATAAAATTTTGTCAGTGTCGCCGCAACGCAGGGGGGCTATTGATATACTTCTAATATACATACGATTGTATAAAAAAATGTTGAAGTTTGATACATACTAACAAATTGCGAAAACTACCTTGAACTTTTTGTTATTTACAAACTTTTTATATAATAAATGCTCCTGTTTAATCGAAAAAAATATTCTAACTACACACGAACTTAATCTGAATTTGCGCAAAAAGACCCGCCGCAACGCGGCGGGGGCCCACACCTTGTTATAACATATAAGAGTGTAAATGACTAGGAAGTAATTTATACTTGTGTCTCTTATCAGTTTTCACCTCAAATGTGAAGCCAATTAAATTTTATAGATAAGTTTTTTTAGACAGTCAACTTTGAAAATATTTAGTGCTGAGATCAATATAAATTATAAATTCTTTAAATATTTGATGAGTAAATCTTATCCATTTATTTTTTTCTTTTTATAAAAAATAACACACTTTTTCAACTTTTTTATTAAAATAAAAAATATCTTGCAAACGGTAAATCGTTAAGACAAAAAATATGACGAAATTTTTATTATCTTTAGTAGACGGATACTTTGATATGCTTTCGCCGAACTTTTTTTTTTTCAAGCATTTTTTTGGCTGAAATTTACGATGTGAAAATCACATGTGATTTGTTTTTTTTTTTTTTTTTTTTTTTTTTTTTTTTTTTTTTTTTTTTTAATCACATGTGATTTTTAAAATAACAAAGCAACTACGATTTTACAAATCACATGCGATTTTCAGGACGTAAATTTCAACACTTAATAAAAACTCAAAATAAAAGTTCATCGAAAATTTATAAAGAAGTGCCCCTATATATAAAAAGATGATTAATTCTCGTCACGATTGTATTATTCATTTCACGATTAACGATTTGTGATATATTTATTTAAAAATAAAGATAAAAGTGAGTTATTTTAGTTTGATGAAAAAATAAATCACAAAATTTGTTCAATAAATAATTATTTTTTTTTCTTTTTAAATTTAAATTTTCTCGGATCATCTATGTGTATGAGCAAGGTTGTCATGAGCGGATCCTACCTAGGATCGTTTTTGGCTTTGCAAAATTGTGATCGTAGGATCGGATAGGCATCGTAAGATCCTATGAAAATGTATATATTTTTGTATAGGGGTTGTGATTTTATATTCCATATATAATATTTCATATGATAAACGAATCTAAATGGATGATAAAAGAAAAAGTTATATATTCAAGTACCAGTAGAATATTAGATATATTGTAATGTTCACTTGCACAAAGTTACTACATATATATGTGCACCTACTTCTTGTTCAATATTTTTTGTTATAGGTTTTTCGTGATAACATTTAGGGCCCGTTTGGTTTGTTGCTAGGAATGACAATGGGTATCGGATTTGGTATGGGGTAGAATGACAATTGATATGAAAAAGTGTATCATTACGATTGTTTATGTTTGGATGACAAAATATGGAATGAAAAAGTGTATAGATGTTTGAGTTTTGTAGTGTAAAAGATATGGGCCCACGGGAATGGATTTCATATACATCAAATTAATGGGTAATGAATCTATGGCAATGATATACTCAATTTATTACCAGGCTGATTGGCTCCAAACGGTCAACTAAAGTCAACCACAGGTGTGGTCAATATAGTCAAACTGCTCAGAGTCAATCTCCGTGGAAGTATAGGGTTTCCCTGGGTCGTTATGTCCCAGCGAGGTGTGATGGTACGAAAACGGGTTTGTGATCGGGTGAATTTGGACAGAAAGGAGTTGTGAATGATTACACTACTGATTTACACAATGAAATAACTTAAATAAGCTATAATAACAAGACTGTAAAATTAGAAAACCCAGAAACGTTTTAAACCTAAAAACGCGTACGTTCAGTTTAAATTTACGTGAACGTACAAAATAAAAAGTGAAAACTGAAATCTAAAAACCCTCAGGGGGTAAAAATGACTTTTTTACAATCCTAAGGATGAAAGAAAATTTTTAGAAAAAGAAAATTAATTTTTACACTATTTAATTATTTATTATTAATTAAATACTATTTATTACTAATTATTAATATTTAAATAACTTAAATAAAATATAATATTATTTTAATACTAGAAAAGTGAAAATTTAATTTCTAAAATTATAAAATAACTAAAAACAAATTTTAAAAATAAAAATATGTCTTTTTGTCTTTTTGTGGATTTTATATTAATTAATTACTAATTTAATATTAATTAAACTAATTAACTATTTTTAAATTACTAATAATACTTAAATGACTTAGAAAATTATAGAAAAATTTATAAATTTAATTAACCATCACAGGAATCCTAAAAAATTATAAAAAGTTTATTTTATATGTTTTTAAACTATTTTACTAATTATTATCCTAATTATTAATTAATTACCAATTAAACTAATTAAATTCTAAAAATTAGAAAATGAACAGTGAAAATTATGAGAAAATTTCTAAAATTATTTTACAACATATAAAAGCTAGGAAAAATATAAAAACTAGGTATTACCTTATAAAAACTAATTATGCTATTTAATACTTAATTCTTAATTAATTATTACTAAAACTAATATTAAATCTAATAAATACCAAAAGACAATATAAAATTCTGGAAAATTTTCTAAAAATACTTTAATATAAAAGAAAAGTAAGAAAAATATAAAAATACCAAGTACTTAATAAATATCTAAAAAGGAAAATTAAAGAGATAAATTAAATTAAATAGAAACTATCACTTATTTTTATTTTTGACTTTTTTGGAATTTTCTTTTACAAAACTATTTAAATACTGAAAATAACAAACATTAATGAAGACACTTTTGTTGGAAATGAAAAATAAGCACTTTGGAAGCTAAATGGATTTGGCAGATGAGTAAGCTAGCTTATTAGACTTTGAATGAATTTGAAAAAGCTTGTGATAAGCTACTAACTGAGATGTAAGCTAACACAGATATAGAGAGAGACTTGGATTAAGCCAAATGAAACTGAAAAATACAAGAAATAAGCTATCATAAGCCACCAAGCACAACCACCCAAACCTGAGTACCAAACAGGCTTGGTTAGCCAAGTTCATACCAATGTGGGGCCCACTAGGGACTTTGGAAGTCCAAAGTAAAAGCTGATATAAAAAGGTAGCTTATTGAAGTTTCTAAAAAGCCAGAGCTCATGTTTTGGGTCCCACAAATAAGCCCTGGGGGAGGCTTGGAACTTTGATACAAAATCTGAGTGTTTAGCATGCACTCAGAATGGGACAAAAAAAATAGAGCATGCAGCCCTATGAAATAAGCTTTAATCTCAAAAATAAGACTTGGTACTAAAAGAAGAGCTTATTGGCTTTTCAAAAAGCCAATAAGCTCTATGTGGGGCCCACTAATGAGTACATGAGGGACCCTTGAAGTTGGGCTATTTGGACAGTGGTGGTCGTGCAGGAGAGGTAACTCCCCCTGCAGGTGTGTTTGGGGGGTTGTAGGGCCCATAGAAAAAATTGCAAAAATAGAGTGAAAATGGGATTTCAAAGTTCAGCTGGGATACTTTAACTCCTAAAAGTTTCACTTCCTAGTTCTAAACAGAAAATTCACTAAAAATCCTACAACATTTGGAAAACTGAGAAAATGCAAATTTGACTTTTAAACTTTTTAGCCTAAGTTGACTTATATGAGATTCTAACTAACCTAGATGATTAATTATGTTGTAATATGCCTAAATGCAATGAAATAGCACACCCTAAGCTAACTATGGACTGATTTGAATGCTTGTGGAGTCCAAAAATCTACACAGTTAACAAAATGGGTGGGTGAAATGGTGATTTTGACTTTTGGTGACACAACAACTGATTTTTATGACTAAACTAAGCTAATTTGACCTAAAGGAACTTGTGTAAACCAGAACAACAACAACAACAGACCTGAACACAGGATTGCAGTGCAATCCAAACACTCCTTAATGCAAACTACTTTTGAGGTTTTCAAGGAAAACAACTGTTTTATGCCACAAAATCATTATGCAAGGTCATATAAGGATGTTTTACACTGATTTAAGGATGAAGACACAAATAATAACAACATAACACAGATTAATCCATATTAAGCAATTAGACAGTTAACTTAGCATTAGGCAACAAATAAGGGTCTAAACAATAACAAGCAACCTAGTAGCATCAAACCATCTCAAATTTACTTAATAAACATAAAAATATACATTAACACGTGTATAAGCATAGTAAACAGTGAATTGCCAAAATTGAGAAAAATGGCTCACAATTGGTCCATGCTGAGGATGGAGCTACCAGGTACCAAAATCACAAACCTAAGACTTCCCATGAAGTTTTAAACCCATTTGTTGACATAAATAATGCATAAAAACATTATTAACATGATATCAATATCTCTATGTTTTGATTATCACAAAATATAAACTCATAGAACTAAAACTTATGACATAAACAAGTATTTAGTGATTAATATTTCTCTTTACATCCAAATCACTTAAGGTATGAATAAACAAAGTGTTTAGTGTATCTTATGATCAAAGGAAAGTTTAATTAAGCATTACAAAGTTTATTTAATTATATAAACATATTATATATTTTTTTCAAAAACACTTTTGGTAATAAAGAAAAATGTTTTATTCATACTAAATATATGAATTCAAATTTTTAACCAAAATCAGTTAGTTTTTCACCAAATAAACTTTCCCCACTAAAAGACAAAGAATCTGGCCGTTTCAGCTGGGCGGCCCCCTTAATTATAAAGGGCGGTCCCCTTAATTTTAAGGGGGCCGGCCAGGGTTTAAGGGGACCGGCCACGCTCCTCTGTCAGATTTTGTTGCCTATAAATACCACCTGAAACCTGGATTTTTTCCTCACCTTTTTGCACTACTAAACTTTCTGATCTAGATCCAAATCTCCATTCTTTTATCCTTTGATCATAATTATATAAATTCTTTGTTTCAAAGTGATCCAACCTTCATCCTCTCAAGTGCAAGAGAAGAATACTTCTATCCCTCAAGACAAGAAGTATTACAACTTCTTGTGATCTCCACATCCAAGTTGTTGGTGTATCATCAAAGATCATTTACATTATTCTTTGTGAAGATTGTTGTGAATATTTGATTGTAGATAGTTGTGTTAGATATTGATTGTGTGATTAGTTAGTAGCTTGGTGTGAAGAAGATAAGCTAGGTATTAGATTGGTGTGAAGAAGATAGGTGTGGAGTAGTTAGTTGTGAAGTAGATAGATTTGAAGAAGTTGTGTAGAAGGTGTGACTTAGGTGTGACGAAGTTATGGTGTGAAAAGCGGTGTGTAGATTGGTGTGTAGATTGGTGTATATATTGGTGTGTACGGTTTTCTCCTCCATAAGGGAGCTTGTTGATATAGTGAAGAAAACTCTCGAGTTAGGTGCTCGGGGACTGGAGTAGGGCAAGGAAGGTGTCCTTGTAGCCGAACCACTATAAATCTCTTGTCTCGCGGTTCGATCTTTCCATCTCTTACTTATTTCATTACTTATCATTATTATACTTTGTGTAGTATTAATTGTTTATATTGTACAAGACTTGAGATCACATATTTTCGAATCTAAGTTTTTAAAAGCTAAGCAAAACTCTAAAACTAATTTTTATAACTAAGTAAAAAGACGTAAAACTATTCAACCCCCCTTCTAGTTTTCCACAATTGGTATCAAGAGCCACGCCTAGCAAGATTTTTAAAATATATTGTATTTTAAAACTTGTAACAATCTATGGAATCTGAAATATATTTAGAAGGGCAATCTATGCAAAGACCACCACTATTTGAAAGTGATGGATTTTTATATTGGAAAAATAGATTCGAAACGTATGTGAAATCAAAAGATCTTGATCTTTGGCATATTATTACCTTTGGTGATTTTCCTCCTATTCAATATAATGTTGAAACTAAAATGAATGAAATTGTATCTTTTGAAAAACAAAATGATGATTTGAAAAAGAAATTAGCAAAAAATAATGAGGCTAAAATGGTAATTTATAATGCGTTACCACGCAAAGAATATGAAAGAATTTTTATGTGTAAAACCGCCAAAGAAATTTGGGATTCTTTACTAATTACTCACCAAGGTAATAGCCAAGTCAAAGATAATAAAATAGATCTTCTTGTACAACAATATGAACAATTTACGATTCCGGAAGAGGAATCAATTGATAATGCTTTTGCTAAGTTTAACACTATCATCACAAGTTTAAAAGCACTTGATGAGACATTTTCTAGTAAAAATTGTGTTAGGAAATTTCTTAGGGCATTGCATCCAAAATGGCGAGCTAAGGTTACGGCAATCGAAGAATCAAAGAACTTGATGACGTTATCACTAGATGAACTAATTGGCAACTTGAAGGTTCATGAAGAAATCATAAGAAGAGATTCGGAAATGGTCAAAGTCAAGAAAGAACAAACCAAATCAATTGCTCTAAAAGCCAAAAAGGAACCTAGTGATGATGATGATTCAAGTGACGAAAGTGAAGACGAAGAATATGCAATGGCCGTAAGAGAATTCAAGAAGTTCTTCAAGAGACGAGGAAGATTCACTAGATCATCACGAGACGAAAGAAAAGCATTCCAAAGGAATAGAAGTGACAACTACGGGAAGAGAAAATGCTTTAGATGTGGAAGTCCAAATCATTTCGTTGGCGAATGTCTAAAGCCACCGGGTTACGAAAGTCAAGGTGCTTTTGTTAGTGGAACATGGAGTGATAGTGACAAAGAAGAAGTTGAAAAGCCAAGAGACAAAAAGTGTTTTATGGCAAAAGAAACCGACGAAATATGTTTAGGAATTGACTTGGAACCTGACGAATGGATCAAAGATAGCGGATGTTCGAGGCACATGACGGGGAATCGCAATCTATTATCTACATACAAGGCATACAATGGAGGTAACGTTATTTTCGGTAGTGACTTACGTGGAAAAATCATTGGCAAAGGTACGATCTCTCAAGACTCACTTACTATTGAAAATGTAGAGCATGTAGATAAATTAACATATAACTTGCTTAGTGTAGGACAAATATGTGATAATAAATGTAGAGTCACATTTACCGAAGATGATAGCGAAATAGTTAAGGATGGAAAAATTATAGGTAGAGGAATTAGAAAAGGTGGCATATATGTTATGAAACTAGGAAACAAACCTGAGGATAGGATATGCCTAACGACCCTAGATGAAAACTATACACTATGGCATAGGAGATTAGGACATGCTAATATGCAACAAATACAATCGTTGGCCTCTAAGGAATTAGTTAGAAATTTGCCTAATCTAAAATATGACTAGCATTTTTGTGATGCATGTAAAATTGGAAAACAAGCTCATGCTAGTCACAAAGCCAAGAATATAGTATCCACTACTAGATGCCTAGAATTATTACATATGGATCTTTTTGGTCCATCCGCTGTGCGGAGCTATGGAGGAAACAAATATACCTTAGTGATAGTAGATGACTACTCACGATACACGTGGACTAGGTTTTTAAGTGACAAGACCCAAGCCTTTGAAAAATTCAAAATATTTAGTAGAATGATTCAAAATAAATTAGGATGCTCAATAGTTGCCATTAGGACGGACCATGGTAGGGAATTTGATAATGAAGTACAATTCGGAAAATATTGCGAGTTAAATGGAATATCTCACAATTTCTCCGCTCCTCGTACTCCTCAATCAAATGGCGTAGTAGAAAGAAAAAATAGGTCACTACAAGAAATGAGTAGGACTATGTTAAATGAACAATCCATCCCACAAAAATTTTGGTGTCACGCCGTAGATACATCAACTTATATTTTAAATAGGGTATCAATTAGAAGAATTCTAGGAAAAACTCCTTATGAGTTATTAAGAGGTAGAAAACCAAACTTAAGCTACTTTAAGGTATTTGGAAGTAAATGCTATATATTAAACACTAAGGACTATCTCACTAAGTTTGATCCAAAATCATATGAAGGAATATTTTTAGGATACTCACAAAATAGCAAAGCATATATAATACTTAACAAACACTCCATGAAAGTAGAGGAATCACTAAATGTAACATTTGATGAAACACCACCACCTCCTAAAACATTACATTTAGAAGATGATGATTTAATCGAAGATGAAGCTATTGAGGTTAGTAAAACAAAACCCATTGGAAATGATAATGTAGACATTCACTTAGAAAATAACTAAACTAGTAATATTAAAGAATCTAGATCTCATCCATTAGATAATATAATAGGACATCTTAACCAAAGAACCCTTAGGTCACAAGCCCAAGATAAAAATAATTTCTTTTGTTTCCTCTCAGCAATAGAACCTAAGAATATTAGCGAGGCTTTAAAGGATGAAAGTTGGGTTATAGCTATGCAAGAAGAATTAAATCAATTTAAGG
This sequence comes from Artemisia argyi, assembly GCA_030686995.1. Taxonomy (NCBI): domain Eukaryota; kingdom Viridiplantae; phylum Streptophyta; class Magnoliopsida; order Asterales; family Asteraceae; genus Artemisia; species Artemisia argyi. Next base: position 74,771,509 of record CM060696.1, on the reverse strand, counting down.
CGAATGATGTTTGGGAATTAGTCCCAAATCCAAAGGATATGACCATCATAGGAACCAAATGGGTATATAGGAATAAGTTAGACGAGAATGGAATAGTTACTAGGAATAAAGCTAGGTTAGTTGCCCAAGGTTATAATCAACAAGAAGGAATTGATTATGACGAAACTTATGCCCCTATAGCTAGACTAGAATCGATTAGGATATTACTTGCCTACGCTTGCGCCCTAGATTTTAAGTTATTCCAAATGGATGTGAAAAGTGCATTCCTTAACGGTTTTATCAATGAGGAGGTATATGTGGCACAACCTCCAGGATTCATTGACTTCGCAAAACCTGATTATGTTTATAAGTTAAAGAAAGCTTTGTATGGACTCAAACAAGCTCCCAAAGCTTGGTATGATCGATTAAAAGCTTTTCTTATTAAACATGATTATTCCATGGGAATGGTAGATAACACTCTTTTCACTAAAAGGAAAGACCCAAATCTCATCATTGTCCAAATATATGTTGATGACATTATATTTGGATCGACTTGTCAAGATATGTGTGATGAATTTGCCAAAATCATGCATGATGAGTTTGAGATGAGTATGATGGTGAACTTAACTTCTTCCTAGGATTACAAATAAAACAATTAGAAGATGGAATATTTTTTAACCAATCTAAGTACATTAAGGAAATGCTTAAGAAGTTTGGCCTAGAAGACTCAAAACCCATGAAAACTCCCATGTCTACGGAGGTAAAGCTCACAAAGGATGATGAAGGTGAGTCCGTAGATAACACCAAGTATAGAGGAATGATAGGTAGTTTACTATACTTGACGGCAAGTAGACCCGATATCATGTTTAGTGTCTGCCTTTGTGCCCGTTTTCAAGAGGATCCCAAAACCTCTCACCTAGAAGCGGTTAAGCGTATCTTCCGATACGTTAAAGGCACTATACACTTAGGATTATGGTATCCTAAGGAATCCGGCATAGAAACCATTGTCTATGTGGATTCGGATCATGCGGGAGACTACGTAGATAGAAAGAGCACTAGCGATATTTGCACGTTTATGGGATGTTGTCTAACGTCTTGGTTTTCGAAGAAGCAAACCGCTCTTGCTATTTCTACCACCGAAGCCGAATATGTAAGCGCCGGAAAGGCATGTCAACAAGCACTATGGATGAAACAAGCTCTCGTAGACTATGGCATTAGGTTAGAAAATGTCCCCATTATGTGCGATAACAAAGGTGCGATAGATTTAAGTAAAAATCCGGTGCAACACTCTAGGACTAAACACATAGAAATACGTCACCATTTTCTTAGGGATAATGTACAAAAAGGAAATATATCTATAGAAAAGGTTGCATCGGAAGACAACATTGCGGATATATTCACAAAACCCCTTAAGCGTGAATTATTCAACCACTTGCGTTTAGGATTAGGAATGATGGAACAAGTTGACTAAATTATATTGAATTATTTCAAATTTATACTTGCATGAAATTCATTTTTCTTCCATTTCACCTATTCTGAGTCTAGGAATCTATTTCGCACAAAACTAAAGATTGAGAAAAGCTAATTTCTTTGCATAACCCGTTTTGTAAAACTCAATCACTTTTCTCTAAAAATTATTCTCACAATCTAGGAACCCCATGAAAATCATTTTCCTTGCATTGTTGACTAATCCTAAAAACATTCTATTTCAAAATCATGCATAAATTCTCACATAAATTGTCAAGATATATAATCTAATATATGTCTTTGACATTCATGATCGAGCAAAAATTGAATCAAGGAGATTATTTGGTTTGTTTCTTAGGATCGTTATTTCTTTTTGCTTCTAGGAGTCGAAACAATCACAACTCCACATTTGTTGCATATAGACACTCACTAGGATAAATTCATTAATAATAGTGTCATCTTGATCCATCATTAGTTATTCACTCACTAATTATCCTTGCCTTTAATCTAAGATAGATGCCTTAGGAAGCTTAATTGTGCTTACCTTTATTTGCTTTCTCTTGCTTGTTATATGTTGATTATTTGCTCTTGTGTTTATGTGTTTTTGCATGCATGCTATATCTTGATTAGATTAGACTCTATATTGCCTAAGAGACTTGAACTTGCTTGAATTCTAATCCAAACACATAACCTTTCTGCAAATTTTCTGCCAATAACCCAATTCTGGCAACCTGGAAATCACCAGATGGGCGGCCCCCTTAATTCTGTAAGGCGGCCCCCTTAATCATTAAGGGGACCGCCCCCTAATTAAGGGGACCGGCCATCTGATGGTCGGGTTTACAGAATCTTTTCTGCTTTTTAGCCCATTTCAACATACATTTCCCATTTTTCACCAACACATTTTGTCCTAATCCTCCAAACAAACCTTATCCATCCTTAAACACACAAATATTACACTATAAATATCCCCAATCCTCAAAGCTCTCCATTCATCCCATCATGAACTCTCCAAACAAACCAAAATCAAAAGCCTCAAGGCTAGCAAGGATGACGGAAAAACCCGTTTGGCGAAGAAAAAGCCCTCGAAACAAATCCATCATCATAAATGAAGTTGGAAATCATTCCTCACCACCAACTTCTTATTTCCCAAACTTTGCATCAAACCAACAAAGTCACTCATTTGATCCACTTTACAAACCATACAACATTGGCCAAACATCTTCCTTCAAGCCAAACTACACCTCTCAACCTCCAACAACTTATCATGATTCATGCAAGTTTGATCAACCATCAAACTACAATTCCAACTACACAAACCCAACTCATCCATACCAAACCTATGATCCCCTCCACATTGCCACGGAAAAACAAAAGTTCCGTGATAAAATAAACCAAATTCATGATCTTAGTGATCTCCTTGCTATGCATCTTGCACAACGCAACAAAGGGCTACCTCCATCATCACCCTATGCAAATTGCCTTCCCCACTCTCTTAACTTGGATCAAGTTACAAATCACACTCACTTTTGCCCTTGTTGCATATTCCTCCAAAAACAACTCCTCTACTTGAGTGAAGATATTTCTTGGATTGAATTTCTTCTCACTCGCAATCATCCAATACCACCCTTAACACGATACAACATCGTGAGATCCACTTCTTCCGTTCCACACTCCACTCCATATCCCTCTCAATCAAACATCTAAGCTTTATGCTTATGTTTCTCTTCAAGCAAATAAAACAATCAACCATGGGTTGCAAGCAAGTCCAAGTGCTCTCTTAGGCAAAATAGGACTATGTATTTTCTTTTGTTTTTTTGTTTTTTTTTTTAATATGCTCCAAGCATATTGAATGTTGTAATGTTTATCATTCCTACAATGCTTGAATGAATCTATGTTTAGTTGCATAATTGTTGCTTTGCATATATGTGTATCTTGCTCTTTACAAATATTTTTGTAGCAAAGATCTCCATTGCTCATTCCCTTGGTGCTCTCAAATGAGGGGGAGCATACATTTAGGGGGAGCTTTCTACCCGTTTAAACTTCTGATTGACTCTAAACCACCAACTTATATTGACCAAAGAATGGTCAACAAAGTCAAATAGCCTAGATCAATACTCCGGGTAATATAGGGTATCACCGGGTCGTTAAATCCCGTTGAGGTGTGAAATGTAACTTTAGCGTGCTTTGTGATCGGGTGTTTATTCACAGAAAGGGTTTGTTGTGAGAATTATTTGGAGATTATTAACAAAAATAGCTTAGGAAAGCTATGTGAATGGTTACGGGAACTGAGATCGAGAAGAAATCACCTAAAACTTAAAACCGTACGTTTGCCGAAGACGTGAACAAACGTACAAAAACGTGAATACGGTGATCTGGAAAGGCTACTGGTATGAAAATTTACTTTTTACAAACCTAATGAAGAGAGAAAATTTTTGGAAATTTAAAACTAATTTTTACACTAATTTAATAATTACTATTAATTAAATACTATTTTTCTAATTACTTTTAATTAACTAAATTAACCTAAATTATAAATAATTATGAAATTAACTTGGAAAAATAGAAATTAAACTTAGAAAAATCTAAAATACTATAAAAATAATTTTAGAAATGAAAATATATTTTTAAAACTATTTAATTAATTATTACTAATTATTAACTAATTATTAATTACTTATTAATTACTTAAAATAACCTAAATTCTAAATGATTATTAAATTACACTAGAAAAGTGAAAATAAAATTTGGAAAACTTAAAAATAACTAAAAACTAATTTTAAAATTTAATTTATATTTTTCTGATTTACTAATTAATTATTAACTATTTAATAATTACTAAAAACTATTTTAAATTAAGAAAAGTACTAAATGATAAAAGAAAAATCTGAAAAAATTACAGAAATAGTTTTTACACACCAGAAGCCTAGGAAAATTGTATAAATGGAAATTGCTTATTAATAAGCTGATGAATAAGCCAAATGGCTTAAATAGAAGCTATCACTTCTATTAAGTTGGGCTTATTTGAGATTTTCTTTTTCCAAACTGCTTATTACAAGTTTATAAGGAACTTTTGTGAAGTGACTTTGACTGTGGTCAAGGAAATAAGCAATTCAAGTGCTTAAAGCCTCAACAGTTGACTTTTATTGACCAAGAGTGGAAATAAGCCAAAATCAGCTTGTGTGGGGTCCACTTTGGTAAAAACAGATGTAAACAAGTACAATGAACAAGTTAAAGCAAGTAATGCAAAAATAAGCTGCTTAGATAAGCTAAAACACCAAAATAAGCACTTGGCTTATTTGGTTCTGAGGCAGTCTGGGGACAAGCTTTTGGGGTCAAACAAAGTGGGGTCCACTGGTCTACAGGTCAAACAAATGGTCAACCCTTAATCCTGGGTAGGAGGGGGGTTGAATTGTGCCAAGTTGGGGGTGTGGGACCCACTAGGTTAGCCACAATCTACCACCAAAGGGTGGTGAGTCAGATGGTCTGCTGAGTGCACAGGGCACACCTTTGCCCTCCAGCTCAGTTTAAGCTTAAGCTCAGGCTTGAGAAAAAATCAATAAAATAAGGTAACCATGAGGACTTGTAGATATACTAATAGACAATTACTCCAACAAATATCAGACCTTAAATCCTTCCACAAAATTCTCAATAAATCATCCCATTTTAAGAAAAATCTGAGTTTGGCTCTTTTGACTTTTTAGAAAAATGTAGGATTTGACTTTATTGAACTTTGATTGCTGATTTAGTGACTAAAAATGTTATAATAAGATATATGAAAGCTGACTTAAGTAAAAACTCCAACTTATGAAAAGGTTTGATGGGTTTGGACTTGAAAAACTCACCACAGTTGACTGTGGTGATCACTTCTTAGTGATTTTGACTTTATTGTGTATTAGTGACCAAATGAGTTGATTCCCTGAGCCTTTATACACCCACACAACTGAATGAAACACAGAGATGCACAATTATACAGATGGAACACCCCAAATAAGTTACAGCCAAACACCCCTTAAAAGGCAATCTGTGATGGAAACTTGAGTCAAACAAATACACAACTTAATCTACTGATTACAACTACTATCATAAGCAATAACTAGGTAATTTAGACAATAATAACTGACTATACTACTTGAGAGAGTACAAATTAAAAGAAAGGCTTACATAAGCCTTCCAAGCAAAGCTGTAAAGGACCAAAGAACCAAATGAACCAACCTACTGACCTCCCATGAGGTCTCTAACCCACAGCCATCCTTAATAAACTGTGCTCCAAGCTCATTCACCAATGATCACCATTTTTTATTTATTTTTGATTTTTCTTAGTTATTTTTTATATTTATATAAAATGAGTGTAGGATGTTCACACAAACTTAAAAAGCTTATAAAACCTTATTATCTGAGTTTACATAAGTTTCCAAATGAATTGTACACACATTAGAAGCTTTGATTAGAACTTGCAAATTTGAAATGGAACTTGAAAAGTGAAAATGAAACTTAAACTTTAAATTAGACGTTCATTGATAAAAAGAAGTTACAATGCATTAAAAATAAACTAAAAATACATAAAAACTAAAAGATTACACACTATCAAAGGCTCACATGAGCTTAAAATATAATACGAGGCAAAAACTAGGACCTAAGCTTCCACATGGCTTTTCCTAGAAATCTGGGAGCCCCATAAGCTTCCTGCTGACCTCTTGACCAAATCCTCACCATTGAATTAGCTTTTGATCATTCCTAGCCTTTGATCACGATTTTGGCGCCAAAAATATGTTGGGGCAAGATTGAGTGGTTCTGGTGGGAGGTTGGTGTAGAAATTTATTGTGGTGGGATAAGTGGGTGAGGAGAATTAATTGTGGGGGGCTAGTGGTTGAAAAAGGTGAGGAGGGGGTGGATTTTCTCCCTGGTTTTGCGCGGTCTTGTTGGGGAAGAAAGAGGTCAAAGGGTCGTTTGACCCTTTGTTGACTGTTTGACCCAGGCTTTTATTAATATGGGATTGGGCTGGATCATGTGGTGGGCTGGATGGGGCTTTGGTTTTGGGTTTAATATTAACAAAAGGGTCCGTTTGGTAACTAATGGTGCACAAGGACCATTTTTGTAATTTTTGAAAACATGAGGGACTGAAATGTAATCTCTCCAAAGTAACCATAAGGACCAATGTTGCCAATACCAATAATACAAGGACCAAATTTGCCAATTTTCCATTTTTCAAAATTTCAAAACTTCCCAGGGACCTATTTTGCCATTTTTGGATTTTCTGGGACTAAACTTGTAATTTTGGAAAACTTGTTACCCAAGTGTAATATTTTGTGAGTTTTGACTTTCAAAACCTTGGGTTGACTTTTCCTTTCAAAATAAATGCATAGGGACTAAATTTGACAAGTTTTGAAACTTGGGGGACTGAAACTGCCAATATTGCAAACTTTGTACGTTTTTTCTTTGTTTTTGCTCATTTTGCATTTAAAACACATAAAACACAATTCCTGGGATATTTTAAGTATTTTGATATCTTTTTGATTGTTTTTGTGCGTTTTGTCAGTTTAAACATATCAAAAACGATGAGTGTTTGAGCACTCATCAATCCCCCACACTAAACTATTGCTAGTCCCTAGCAATCTTTTTAGAAAACTTGATGGATTTTAAACTCTTTACCAAAAGCCATCACTTCTGGAGTAGCCAGGTGTAAGAACTGTGGCACACCTAATAACCGTGTGATTTTGAGCAAACCACCAGCTTTCAACGGATTTGTTTAGTCTTTACCAAGAGTCGTTTGCTCCTGGACTAGCCAGCATCTTGATGGACCTAGTCAACATCTTGGTGAGCTGATTACCAATTATGGATTTTCCACTGCCTTTACCACAAGCCATAATCTTGCGGGCTAGCCAACTCATTCACTTTATGGGATATGGGGAGCTGAGGAACCATACAATTTTGGGCAAATTGCAAGCCGCCAAAAGATTTGATTTATCTTTACCAAGAGCCGTTTGCTCCTGGATTAGCCAATCCCTTTGTCGGTTAGACCTGGCAGACTGATTACCAAAAAAAATTTTGAAATAAAGTGAAAAATTTTGAAAATTTTGGCCAAAAACGGGGGTATTAGAAGATATTTTGATAAAATTCGTTAGAATTTCCCCCCCACACTTAGAAATGAATATTGTCCTCAATATTCAAAGTTCCGGCTATTATGCCGACTCTTTGAACGTAAAAAGCCAAGATTCGAATCTAACTGTGGAAATACCAAATTTCACTTTATTTCTATATATATACAACTTTTTTTTTTCTTTTTCTTTTTTTTTTTTTTTTTTTTTGGAGAACTTTATATACATATATACATTTTTTTTTAAAACAGAGGGGGGTTGGCCATTCCCCCACACTAGGTGGTAGAAAATAGAAAGAATCAGAGATACGGGTGAAAACCCGTATTGTTGCTAATTTTTGTTCATCGAGTCGCTAGCTTGACTCGATCCCCGAATTCAATTGTCCTTGGGGAAAGTTTGGAGATCCGGGACGACCATGGATGGTACGTCCTCTCCAAAGTAGTGCTTTAAACGATGTCCATTCACTTTGAAATTAGGACCGTCATTTTGAGATAATTCGACGGTACCATAAGGATAAACTTTTATGATAGTGAATGGACCAGTCCATCGGGTTTTGAGCTTTCCCGAGAAGATCTTGAGTCTAGAGTTGAAAAGAAGGACTCGATCACCAACGTTAAAAACGCGGTTTTTGATTTTTGAGTCATGAATCTTCTTTATCTTTTCTTTATAGATCAAAGAGTTCTCGTAAGCTTGATCACGAAGTTCGTTTAATTCATTTAGTTGAACTTTTCTATGATCACCCGCCGTTCTGAGGTCGAAATTGGCATGCTTGAGGGCCCAATAGGCTTTGTGCTCAAGCTCGATCGGAAGATGGCACGCTTTCCCGTACACAAGTTTATAAGGCGTACACCCAATGGGTGTTTTGTAAGCCGTACGGAAAGCCCAAAGTGCATCATCTAATTTGTCCAACCACGATGCACGATTCTCACCTACAGTTCTTTCCAATATTCTTTTAATGCCCCGATTGGAAACTTCGACTTGTCCAATCGTTTGAGGGTGGTACGCAGTAGAAAGACGGTGAGTTACACCGTACTTTTGCATGACTTTGTCGAATTTGTCGTTACAGAAGTGCGTACCACGATCACTAATAATAGCACGTGGAGTTCCGAATCGGGCAAAAAGAGCTTTTAAAAAGTTCACAACTACTCGGGCATCATTTGTGGGTAAAGCTTTCGCTTCAACCCATTTTTACAAATAGTCAACTGCCACGAGTATGTATTTGTTGCCGTGAGAGGATGGAAATGGCCCCATAAAGTCGATGCCCCAGATATCAAAGATTTCACAAACTTGAATTGCATTCTGAGGCATTTCATTCTTTTGTGAAATATTCCAGTGACGTTGACAAGCGTCACAGGACTTGACCAAATCTTGGGCATCCTTGTAGATCGAGGGCCAATAAAATCCGGAATCACTACGAGAAAAGGTGGTTTTTAGGACGAAACTTTTTGGAACAGTCAAAAAATAGTGCCAAATACACGTATTTGGCACTTGTGAAGTCACCGTGACAAAAAAGTAGGTATTTGGGACGGCTATTAAGAAATTGTTCCAAATACGTATGCGTTTAGAACGTTTTCTAATAACGGTGCCAAATACATGCATATTTGGAACGGTTTCAGTTACCAGTGCCAAATATTTATGTATTTGGGACAGTTGGTACCACTGGTGCCAAATTTGTATATGTATTTGGAACGCTATATGTTGTTGGTGCCAAATACTCGTGTATCTAGAACGGTTGGTACAAACGGTGCCAAATACCTATATGCATTTGGATCATTTTCTAATGCTGGTGCCAAATACTCCTGTATTTGGAACGGTTTTTATAGGTTGTGAAAAATACCAATGTATTTGGGTGATTTTATAAACTATTCTGATGTATGTGGAACACATTTGAAAAATTGGCCTAATGTACACTTTTTTCGCACGTGTTGATTATATTTTGCTTTTATTATCTTGGAACTTAAATTATATTTTTGATCAATTTTATTAATTTACTCTAATATCCAGTAGCCCTTCGTCATTAACTTTTTAGGTAAGGGTTCACTTCAATGTCTATTTTTGAGCTGTATCAATGTCTTCTACCGTGTGTTCACCCTATATTTGTGGTTAAGTGTTCGGTGGGTTCGATATGTTGTATGTTAGCACTTCCAGTATGGATACCCCACATTCATCTTTTGGTTCAATATTTTGACCACCAAGTTCAAGGTCAACAAAAGATTGCCTCTCAAGCTTGTCAATCACGGTTATAGTTCTTGATTTTTAGCTGTAGTTGAGGGTCTGCTTTTTTATTTTCACTTTATCATTGTTTAGTTCAATGGTGGGTTCAAGTCATATTTTCAAGAATGTAAGTTCAAGTTCGATTTGAAATGGGTAGGTTGTTAGTTCAAATATTTAGTTCAAGAGTGTCCGCAATTTCAAGTGGTATTTCAAATGTTTAGTTTAAGATCAGTGTCCGCAATTCCAAGTGGTAGTTCAAACGTTAGTTCAAGAGTCTACAATTTTAAGCGCGAAATGTCAAGTGTTAGTTCATATGTTTAGTTCAAGAGTTTCAAACGGGTTGATATTTTGCAACCCCTCAATTGTATCACTTGGATTATTTGATCATTTTTAATATATTGTTATTTGCCAATAATAATAATAATAATAATAATAATAATAATAATAATAATAATAACAATAATAAATAAATAAATAAATAAAAATGAGTGTCACATTTATATTTTATGCCAATATGGGGTGTTTGGCTAAGTTTATACGACGGACTTATGAGGTTATTAGTTTGTATGTGTTAATTAAAACTAAAGTAAGTGTTTGACTAAGCTTATATGAGTGTGCTTATGAGCTTATATAAGGTGGTTTTAATAAACCCAAAATTTGTGACTTATATGTGGAGGGGTGGACTTATATAACAATATTATATATTAGTAAAATGACTTTTATAACCTCATTTAATAAATACATCATTTAATATTCATTACTTTTTTGTTATTTTACCTTATCTAACTATCTTATAATAAATGAAAGCCTACTATTAATAGAAATACTTAAAATTAAGCAATACAACTTCTAAAGCTATAAGTACAACAACCAATGCTAATTATAGAAATTCCCCCCATATTTAATCATAACATACAATTAATACTAACATTAAATACAATAAATAAATCATTATGTACATTAAATACAATTAATTAACTGGTCAATAAATACAATTAATGCACTTATTAAAACACCCTTACATAAGAAATACAAATTATCAAGTATATTGTACAATCAACTTAAACACAATTCCTGCATTAAATGTCACTAATACAAATAATAAAGAATATTATACAAGTATTCAAGCCCGAACGGACAATGGCCAAATGGGATCGAGCCTGAACGGGCACGGGTCAAACGGGCTTGAGCCCAAATGGACACGAGCTAAACGAAATTTTTGATATCCGTAAATTTATTGTTAAAAAGAACATAATAAACTAAAATATGTTCACATATTGTACAAACCAAACAAACTACTAAACAAAAATAAAATAAAATAAATAATAAATAAAATAATATAAACTAAGCATAATTTCATCAAACTTTTTCTATAAAAAACTAATAAGTAAAACTATTGCCAAAAAAATGTACAAATAAAATAAATTATTAGCCGAAAAAATTAAATTATAGGGTGCCCGCAACTGTATCGCGCGGGGACCCTGCTAGTAAATTATGATAAGCTAAGCCAAACACTTAGCAAGGGCTTCTCATGACATATAAGCCATAAGTTGCTTAGATAACATAAGCATAATCTCAATTTATAAGCTTAGCCAAACACCCCTTAGGGGGTGGCAACGTGATAGTCTATGGCTCGGCATGGCTCGTCAAGGCTTGGCAAGCCCATTGCCTCCATGTCGGCATGCAATATTCGGCAAGCCATGCGGTGAACATCACCGATCGGTATGAAAGCTACATTCAAAAAATTGTACCGTTGGACCATTTAATCATATTACCGTTTGGGACTTTTTTCAAAAAAAAAAAAAAAATCCTTTAAAAATATTCACCATTTTCCTTTTTATTTTCACATCTAAACTAATATCAAATCACACTAAATACTCACCATTTTCCATTTTCCTTTTTACTTACCATACCTCGATGACTAGTCATTTCCTTTTTTTTTTTTTTTTTTTTTTTTTTTTTTATTTTCCTAAGTATTATGTAACTTTTATTTGAATTATTAATGAAATTTGATGTTTTTAATTAAATTGTAAATATAATTATGAATTTTAAAAATAAAAAAATATAAAGTTTGGGCATGGTTAGGCATTACATTGCCACTAAAAATAAGTACTTAAGCATTATTAGGCGTGAAATGTGTTGGATTTATTCTATTGGCTAATTACAATTTAATTTTAGGCATGGTTAGACAACATTGCCACCTCCTTAAATACTTTTTCAATATTTATGGTTTTTCGTATAATTGTGTCAAGGAGTATTATCTTAAATTCAAGTTCTATTGGCGGGCCTTTGTCAAAATTTTTAAAACCAATGAGCGGGCTTTTAATCCCTTAAACTTTTCTTTTGAGATTTGCAATTTAAAAATCCTACATCTGCTCTCCATTGACGTCATAGACACATAGTTTAAAATATTCCCATCGCCAATGTTCTTTTGCCACTCATCAAGCCGGTAAGTCTTCCAACCCGCAATTCCTCTAATCTCATACCTGTGTTTATTTTGTATTATGATACCCATTATTACAAAAGTTAATTTAATTGCACAGAAAGTTATAAAGGAAAAGTTGATTGGAATGATCAAATATGAACCGGATCCCGCAATGTTTGCGAAAGAATTAGTGAGATCTCGTCATTTACTTGCTTCTTAATTCATGATATATTTTATCTCAATTAGGCAAAATTGATGTGTTTTGTAGTCGTTGTTTATTTCAACCATATATTTCAGTTCGTTAAATATGGGCGTGATATGGCACCATGTGTTGAAATTTGTATTCGTCATCAAAAGTGTTTTGTAATTGTTGGTTGTAGACAATTTATTGTTCATGTACCTAGTAACTTCATTTAACCTCTATTATATATAGAAAAAAATGAGAATAGAAAGTTAATGGGTTGTTGGTTGTGTTCCAGTTGTGATAGAAAGTTACATGATGGATTTAAGAAGCCGACTCTTAAATTACTTGATATCATATGAATTAGAAAGTCTCATATTGGAATCTCGTTCAAGAAGATTTCATCTGTTCATATCACACAAGTTTAGAAAATGATTTTTTTTTTCTTCTTATTTCTCGATCATGCCAAATAGTGTAGTTGTATAAAATTTCTCAATCAATTTCATTTCTTTACATTTCTATTCCATGCTTTATATCATTTAATGTTATCAATCTTGCAGCAAAGAATTGAATCAAGCTATTAAGTCGAAGTTGAAATCTTGGATCATCACTTTGGTCGTGATTAATATTTATGAAAGTGTTGTTACAGCTAAAGGAAAAAAATGGAACACCACTAATCACCAGGTGCTCTTGTCAATAATTGTTTGTGTGTAGACAGCTTATCATTTTTTCACATCATAGTAGAATGTGTAACTTTCATATATAAAAGTTTGAAACTTTTGACTCATTTTAAAATTTGTAAACCATTTCTATTGCTATTTTGTATTTCAATTTTTTTCTTGTTTCATACATATTTCTAATGTTCGAATATTATATTATGCAGGGTTTTTGATGATAACGCGATTTGATGAGATTCATTCGTTTCCGTTAGTAATAAATTGTCTTTAGCGATTTACATTGAGTTCTAGTTATGACTTTGTCATTCTAAAGGCCATGGTTTACAAGAATGTTGAACGTATTGGTTTTTACTTTATGATATTCAAGTGATCATGTTGACTTGATTTTATGGATGATTAATAAAATTTGAGTTATATTTATTTTTAGCTTCAATTGAATTATACTTGTGCATATATGAGATGGTTGGTTGATACGATGGCATATTATAATGTATTTGTGACAGAAAATGGTGCTAATACACGTTAGCAACGATTTCGTGAATCGTGCAAAATGATTTTTATAATGAATGTAAAAGCGTGCCAAATGTTTTTTTGGCAAGGCGGATAAAAATGTGCCAAATATGTTAGGCACAAAAAACTGAAACCGTGCCAAATAAATTTGTCGGGGTAGATAAAACCGTCCTAGTTAATTTTGGCACGGTAAATAAAAACTGTACCAAATACGCAATCGGCACAGGAGATGAATTGGTACAAAATACGCATTTGGCACGAGATATAAAAGTGTGACAATTGCCCATTTTGGGACGGAAGATTGTCAGCTGTGCCAAATACCTCACTAATGGCACCGTAAAGTTAAACCGTCCTATGGACTGTGCCAAATACTATTTAGCACGGTTTCAACTCGACCCAAATGTATTTGGCACCCTCATATTTAGGACGGAGCCAAAACAGTGCCAAAGTTGTGCCAAATAGCATTTGGCACGGCTTTTTGATTATTTGGCACAATTTTCCACCCTCCTAAATACCTGTTTTTCTTGTAGTGAATCAAACACCTTTTTGGCGGTGTAGTTGGGATTGTGGTGGCCCCCCGTGGGACCAGCATGGCAAGCCTTTAAAATTTCAGCGGCTTCCTGACCATACACACACCGCCGGATGACTTGATCCGCGCATATCTTGAACAAGTAGGGGTCGTCCCAAAAGTAATGTTTTACATCTTTGAAAAATTTATTTTTTTGTTGGGACGACATCCCTTTCACAATGAAGTTACCCGCAAGATAGTTTGCAAAGTCGGCAAACCATGGGGTAATCGAGTCTCCACGAAATGAAACCACATTGAGGGTCTCGAGAGGAAATGTTTCATTTATTTCCTTTTTCTCGAAAGCATTTTGGTGAGGGTTTTCAAGACGGGAGAGATGATCAGCAACTAGGTTCTCAGCTCCTTTTTTATCACGAATGATGATATCAAATTCCTGAAGGAGGAGAACCCATCGGAGGAGTCTCGGCTTTGCATCTTGTTTTGCAAATAGATACTTCAAAGCCGAATGATCCGTATACACTATGCTTTTAGTCAGAATCAAGTATGGCCGGAATTTTTCAAAAGCATACACCACAGCTAATAATTCTTTTTCAGTGGTGGTGTAATAACTTTGAGCCTCGGTCATAGTCTTGCTGGCATAGTGTATAGGCTGAAAATGTTTTGTTTTGCGTTGCCCCAAGACTGCCCCTATCGCATAATCACTAGCATCACACATGAGCTCGAAGGGCAAGTCCCAATCGGGGGCAACAAGAATCGGTGCCTCGGTAAGCCTTTTCTTTAATGTTTCAAAGGCTTCGATGCACTCAGGGGGGAAGATAAAAGGAGCATCCTTCTCGAGGAGATGGGTCATAGGCCGGGCGATTTTAGAAAAATCTTGAATAAACCTACGGTAGAAACTGGCGTGACCCAAAAAGCTCCTAACACCTTTCACAGTCGTGGGATGAGGCAATTTTGCAATGACGTCCACTTTGGCACGGTCAACCTCAATCCCGTTTTTTGAAATTTTATGGCCGGGGACAATGCCCTCTTTGACCATAAAGTGACTCTTCTCCCAATTTATACATAACTTTGTGTCTTCACAACGTTTTAGCATGCTGTCTAAATGGGAGAGACATGATTGGAACGAATTCCTAATGACCGAAAAATCGTCCATAAAGACCTCCATACTTTTCCCGATCATGTCGGAAAAAATGGCCATCATACATCTTTGAAACGTGCCCGGAGCATTACATAGGCCAAATGGCATACGTTTATATGCGAAAGTTCCATAGGGGCACGTAAAAGTGGTATTTTCTTGGTCTTGCGGGTCAATGGGAACCTGAAAGTAACCCGAGAAACCATCGAGGAAACAATAGTACTCTTTCCTCGCTAATCTCTCGAGCATCTGATCCATAAAGGGCAGAGGAAAATGATCCTTACGGGTGGCGTCATTCAATTTACGATAATCAATGCAGACGCGCCAACCCGTAACCAAACGAGTTGGAATTAACTCATTTTCCTCGTTTGTGACAACAGTAATGCCACCCTTTTTTGGAACACAATGAACTGGGCTGACCCAAGGACTGTCCGAGATAGGGTAAATCAATCCGGCATCAAGAAGTTTTAAAACCTCTTGTTTGATAACCTCGTGAATTTTTGGATTCACCCTTCTTTGATGTTGGACCGCAGGTTTGAAGTCATCCTCCATTAATATCTTGTGAGTACAAAACTCAGGGTCGATGCCCTTGATATCGGTGAGACGCCAAGCAATTGCTCGTTTATGAGACTTCAAAACCTGTATAAGAGCAGCCTTTTCCTCAACACTTAAGTCTTTAGCAATTATGACGGGCAATTTATCATCACCCTCCAGAAATGCATATTCAAGATGAGGCGGCAAGTCCTTAAGTTCAACCGCGGGAAAGTCATCAGTTTTTTCAACATTTTTTACTTCCTCCTTATGAAGTGTTTGTGGTAGAACAGGAAGAGGAGAGGGATCTTCGTTTAATAACTTTTCAAGCGTGAGAATATCCCCCTCGAGGTCAATCTCTTGGTTATCGATTCCATCGGGAATCGAATCACTGTTGAGATAGGCCTCAATTTCTTCTAAGATGAAGTCACTTCCCTCAAACGGAGTGAGGGAAGGAGAAGAATTGGCAATAATGGGGTGAGAAGATGGAGTGAAGTTTTCACTCGGAGAATCATCGACAAAACCTAAAACCTCTTGAGCGTACTCCTCAGACGCAACATCAATGACATCAATTCGGTTAACCGTTTCGGCGTCATAATTAGAGGAGTACCTCGAAGTTTGATCGAGGTTAAAGGTTACAGCTTCATTACCAACACGAAGAGTTATTTCCTCTTCGTGCACATCAATTAACGCACGACCCGTCCTTAAGAATCCTCTCCTAAGAATGAGAGGAACTCGTGGGTCAGCATCGAACTTAACAACAACGAAGTCAGCGGGGAAATGGAACTTTCCTACTTTCACGAATACGTCTTCAGCAATGCCGAGAGGATGAGAGATTGAACGGTCGGCAAGCTCGAGAGTCATGCATGTAGGAGTAAGTTCAGGAAGAGAGAGTTTCTCCCACACTGAGTAAGGCATCAGGTTGATGCTAGCGCCAAGATCAGCTAAGGCGAAGCATTCAACCATCCCAGGGAAAACACATGGAATGAGAAATCTCCCAGGGTCTCCAAGCTTCTTGGGAAGCTTCTTTAAGATAACTGCTGAGCAGTTTTCGTTCAATGGAGTCTTTGCCATTTCGTACAATTTTTCCTTGTTGCTTAACAAGTTCTTGATCATCGATGCGAATTTGGGCATCAGGATGATAGCATCCGCAAGGCTAACGTCAAAATGCAAATCTTGAAAGATTTGATAAAACTTATCCATTTGGTGACTAGCCTTTTCGCGGAGCTTTTGCTCATTAAGTCGTGACGGGTATGGTAGTGAAGGTTTGGATTTAGGGTTCTCTCCAGGAGTTGTTGATGGTTCAAATACAACTCCCGGTTTTGGTACAAGTCCAGATTTTGGTACAATTTCTGGAACAACCTGAGGGTGGACGTGTGCGGTACTTCGTGGGCTAGTAAATTGCACCTTGTCCGTGGTTGCCTCAGGCTCAATTTCTACTTCCTCGGAATAAAGAGGAGGAGGAATAGGAGGAACTGGCGGCTCTTCATAAGCTTTACCACTGCATGTAGTAATAGCTTTGAGTTCACCCTTGGGGTTAACAACTGTATTAGCCGGGAGACCTCCTGGTGTAGAGGGTGGAGTGAGATGATTCATAAGACTGGCAAGCATATTTTCAATCTTGCCTTGATTTTGATCAATTTTGTTGTTTGTTACCATTAATTCACTCTTCAGCTCTTGACCCTGTTTGGCTATTGATGATTGGAAATCATTTTTCAAATTTGAGATTTGATTTTGCATTGCCCTCATTTTGGTCTCATTAACTTTTATGTAGTTATTGAGCTCGTTTGGGAGGGGATCTTGATAATTTGGAGCTGAATACCCTTGATTACCCCTTTGGGGTGGGTACTGATTGACGGGGGTAGGATTTTGATTTTGCATATTAGGCCCCTTTGGTGGATTAGGATTAAACCTATTTGGATTTTGAGGAAACCCGGGTGGTCCACCCTGGTTGCTAGCCCGGTAATTTGGTTCCACTTGAGGACGGTATTGGTTACCTCCTTGGTTGGAATTGCCGGCTATTGCATTTACTTCGAATGGATTGCCTTCGGTGGCAGTGCAATTATAATATGAGTGTGGACCACCACAAGTGACACAAACTTCTATCTTTTTTATTTCAGCTTGTGGAGAAGGAGAAGAATCTTTCTTGCCTTGGGCGAGAACCAATGCATGGACAGCTTCCGTGAGTTTGTCAAGTCTAGCATCGGTGCTAGACTGAGCCACGGGCGATGAGGAAGAAGGAACAACATCCCTTTGGGAAACAACCGATTTGCTTCGGGGAATGCGGACCTTAGATTTATTCTCAATGATCGCTAAAGCATCCTTTGTGGTGCGATTCAAGAAGTTACCTCCAGCGGAGGCATTTAGAGAGTCTTGATCGGATTGGCTTACACCATTGTAGAAAGTATCAAGTGTCATGAGATCGGAGAACCCGTGGTGAGGACATTTTCGGAGCAATTCCTTGTAACGATCCCATGCCTCACTAAAGGATTCATCAAATTTCTGCGTGAATTTCATGATCTCATTCTTGAGACTCGTGGTTTTGGAAGGAGGAAAGAATTCATTTACGAACTTTTTCACAAGATCTTCCCATGTCTCAATAGATCATGGAGGTTGTTTTTCAAGCCAAATTTGGGCTTGTCCCTCCAGGGAGAATGGGAAGAGAAGAAGTTTGATTGCTTCACAGGGGACATCTTTGCATTTGATGGTGTATGTGATTTTATTGAACCATCGAATGTGATCTTGAGGATCGTCCCCCTCATAACCGTAGAATTGACGTGCTGTGGCCAGGTTTATCAACCCAGTTTTAAGCTCAAAATTATTGGCCATGATTGCCGGAACAACGATAGCATCTCCGTAACCCTCGATGGGTGCTTGGAGAAGCTCATTCATAGTGGGTTCAGCCGCCATGATGACAGCTGAAGGTGGAACAGCTCGGATCTCAGATCCGACTGTTGGTGCAGAACGTCTACGAGGTCTTCGAGGTTTCCGGACAAGCTCACGTAATGGGCTAGTGGACCTTGAAGAACGAGTGCGCATGCACTAGGGATAAAAACTTTTTGGACAATATTTTTGTTATCGTCCCGTAATCCAGAATCGTTTCTCTTTAAGAATCACCTTAAAAGAAAACCGAGTCAGAAAACGTTACGATATGGTTTTGTTGTTTTTTTACTTTTTTTGGTGTTTCAACACTTTAGGAAAAGTGTCAATGACTTTTTTATATGTTTTGATTTTGAAAATATTCACAAGTGATGGTATTTGTACAGTGAGTGAAGTGAGATAACACTAATCTCGAAAGACGCTACAGAAACGCGCACACCTCCCCGGCAGCGGCGCCAAAAATTGATTGACTCTAAACCACCAACTTATATTGACCAAAGAATGGTCAACAAAGTCAAATAGCCTAGATCAATACTCCGGGTAATATAGGGTATCACCGGGTCGTTAAATCCCGTTGAGGTGTGAAATGTAACTTTAGCGTGCTTTGTGATCGGGTGTTTATTCACAGAAAGGGTTTGTTGTGAGAATTATTTGGAGATTATTAACAAAAATAGCTTAGGAAAGCTATGTGAATGGTTACGGGAACTGAGATCGAGAAGAAATCACCTAAAACTTAAAACCGTACGTTTGCCGAAGACGTGAACAAACGTACAAAAACGTGAATACGGTGATCTGGAAAGGCTACTGGTATGAAAATTTACTTTTTACAAACCTAATGAAGAGAGAAAATTTTTGGAAATTTAAAACTAATTTTTACACTAATTTAATAATTACTATTAATTAAATACTATTTTTCTAATTACTTTTAATTAACTAAATTAACCTAAATTATAAATAATTATGAAATTAACTTGGAAAAATAGAAATTAAACTTAGAAAAATCTAAAATACTATAAAACTAATTTTAGAAATGAAAATATATTTTTAAAACTATTTAATTAATTATTACTAATTATTAACTAATTATTAATTACTTATTAATTACTTAAAATAACCTAAATTCTAAATGATTATTAAATTACACTAGAAAAGTGAAAATAAAATTTGGAAAACTTAAAAATAACTAAAAACTAATTTTAAAATTTAATTTATATTTTTCTGATTTACTAATTAATTATTAACTATTTAATAATTACTAAAAACTATTTTAAATTAAGAAAAGTACTAAATGATAAAAGAAAAATCTGAAAAAATTACAGAAATAGTTTTTACACACCAGAAGCCTAGGAAAATTGTATAAATGGAAATTGCTTATTAATAAGCTGATGAATAAGCCAAATGGCTTAAATAGAAGCTATCACTTCTATTAAGTTGGGCTTATTTGAGATTTTCTTTTTCCAAACTGCTTATTACAAGTTTATAAGGAACTTTTGTGAAGTGACTTTGACTGTGGTCAAGGAAATAAGCAATTCAAGTGCTTAAAGCCTCAACAGTTGACTTTTATTGACCAAGAGTGGAAATAAGCCAAAATCAGCTTGTGTGGGGTCCACTTTGGTAAAAACAGATGTAAACAAGTACAATGAACAAGTTAAAGCAAGTAATGCAAAAATAAGCTGCTTAGATAAGCTAAAACACCAAAATAAGCACTTGGCTTATTTGGTTCTGAGGCAGCCTGGGGACAAGCTTTTGGGGTCAAACAAAGTGGGGTCCACTGGTCTACAGGTCAAACAAATGGTCAACCCTTAATCCTGGGTAGGAGGGGGGTTGAATGGTGCCAAGTTGGGGGTGTGGGACCCACTAGGTTAGCCACAATCTACCACCAAAGGGTGGTGAGTCAGATGGTCTGCTGAGTGCACAGGGCACACCTTTGCCCTCCAGCTCAGTTTAAGCTTAAGCTCAGGCTTGAGAAAAAATCAATAAAATAAGGTAACCATGGGGACTTGTAGATATACTAATAGACAATTACTCCAACAAATATCAGACCTTAAATCCTTCCACAAAATTCTCAATAAATCATCCCATTTTAAGAAAAATCTGAGTTTGGCTCTTTTGACTTTTTAGAAAAATGTAGGATTTGACTTTATTGAACTTTGATTGCTGATTTAGTGACTAAAAATGTTATAATAAGATATATGAAAGCTGACTTAAGTAAAAACTCCAACTTATGAAAAGGTTTGATGGGTTTGGACTTGAAAAACTCACCACAGTTGACTGTGGTGATCACTTCTTAGTGATTTTGACTTTATTGTGTATTAGTTGTGGAAAACTAGAAGGGGGGGTTGAATAGTTTTACGTCTTTTTAATTTTATTATGAAAACTTGGTTTAGTTTTAAAACCTTGTTTGCTTTTAAAACTTTGATTCAATCTTATGTGAACTCAAATCTTGAATAATATGAACAAGTATATCTAAGTATGAACAATAATAATAATGTAAGCTAAGTATGTGAAATCAACACATGCATAATATAAACAATTCTAGCTATATACAAGAGATAAGTACGTAATCGTTTATCTTATAATCCTTAGTTATATTTTGTATGAAAACTATACTTGATCGAAATGATCAATTATATGTATGTAACCTTTTTAGTTTGATTTTAAAAACTTTGTTTTGTGAATGAAACTTTCGTTTGATCTTTAAGTAAAATCAATACTAGCACTATATGAGCAACTATATATATACGTCTACGTCTACAAATGTAATAACGATATAAGCAAGATAATAAGTAAGATATGGAAAGATCTAACCGCGAGACAAAGGATTTATAGTGGTTCGGCTACAAGGACACCTTCCTTGCCCTACTCCACTCCTCGAGTCACCTACTCGAGAGTTTTCTTCACTATGTCAACAAGCTCCTTATGGCGGAGAAACCTTACACACCAATAAACACACCACTTACACACCAAAGCTTCGTCACAACGAAATCACACCTTCTTCACAACTACTTCACACCAACTAACTACACACCTATCTTCAACACACCAATAGTCTTCACTACAATCTAGTTCACGCCTATCTTCTACACACCAATAATCTTCACTACAATCTACTAGCCAATCACACTATCTATATTCCTAATCACAACTATCTACAATCAAATATTCACAACACACTACACAAAGATATATGTAGATATTCTTGATGATACACCAACAACTTGGATGTGGAGGTCACAACAAGTTGTAATACTTCTTGTCTTGGAGGATAGAAGTATTCTTCTCTTGCACTTGAGAGGATGATGTAAGAATCACTTTGAAACAAAGGATTATGTATTTATGATCAAAGGATTGGAGAATAGAAATGAGATCTAGAACAGAAAGTTTTGGGGTGCAAAAGGTGAGAAAAAAATCCAGGTTTAAGGTGGTATTTATAGGCAAAAGAATCTGACAGAGGAGCGTGGCCGGTCCCCTTAATTCATGGCCGGCCCCCTTAAAATTAAGGGGACCGCCCTTTATAATTAAGGGGGCCGCCCAGCTGAAACGGCCAGATTCTTTGTCTTTTAGTGGGGAAAGTTTATTTGGTGAAAAACTAACTGTTTTTGGTTAAAAATTTGAATTCATATATTTAGTATGAATAAAACATTTTTCTTTATTATCAAAAGTGTTTTTCAAAAATATATAATATGTTTATATAATTAAATAAACTTTGCATTAGTTAATTAAATACCCCTTTGATCATAAATTGCACTAAACACTTTGTTTATTCATACCTTAAGTGATTTGGATGTAAAGAGAAATATTAATCACTAAATACTTGTTTATGTCACAAGTTTTAGTTCTATGAGTTTATATTTTGTGATAATCAAAACATAGAGATATTGATAACATGTTAATAATGTTTTTAGGCATTAATTTATGTCAACAATCTCCCCCTTTTTGATTATTACAAAACCTTAAACTCAATATATCTAAAACTTGTTTTTAGACAAGTATTATAGAGTTTACATTTCTCTTCTCCCCCTTTTTGTAAAATCAAAAAGGTTAAGCCGAGTAAGCTTCGCGAGGGAAGTTTAAACGGGTAGAATGCTCCCCCTTGATGTATGCTCCCCCTCATTTGAGAGCACCAAGGGAACGAGCTATGGAGATCTTTGCTACAAAAATATTTTAAGAGAGCAAGATACACATATATGCAAGGCAACAATTATGCAACTAAACAAAGATTCATTCAAGCATTATAGAAATGAAAAGCATTACAACATTCAATATGCTTGAAAAAATAACACAAAAGAAAAGACATAGTCCTATATTGCCTAAGAGAGCACTTGGACTTGCTTGCAACCAAAGGTTGGTTGATTCGTATTTGAAAGTGAAAATCATAAGCATATGGTATGCTTAGATGGTTGATGATGGAGTGTTTGGAATGAGGATGGTTGAGTTAGGGTAAGGTTGTTGGATTAATGGAGGTTGTTGGATTAATGGAGGTTGTTGGATTAATGGAGGTATATGTTCGGGTCATGAATGTTGGATAATTTGGTGGTGGAGAGTTTGTAGCGGAAGAGGTTGATTGAGGTTTTGGATGTTGTTCAAGTGAGGGTATTGGATGTGATCTAGTGAGAAGATATTCAATCCAAGTGAAGTGTTCATTGAATGCAATCATTTTTAGGAGAAAGATGCAACAAGGTTAATTGTTGACATGCTTCTCAAGTTGATTTATGTTGTGTGGTGATGAGGGTGATCTAGATGAAGGTGGATCCAAATTGCGTTGAGCAAGATGTAAGGCTAAAAGAGCACTAAGCTCATGGGCTTCTTTTAGCGCCTCAACGAACTTCAAGTGTTCGGAGGAAGGTGATGGTGGTGGAGCATGATAGTTGTCTTGGGTGAGGGTTTGAACATGCAACATAGGAATGGCATGTGAAGTTGTAGGATGTGGTGGTGATACTCTTGGTGGTGGAGACATGTTTGAGCTTGGGTAATCATGAAAACATGATATGGGTGGAAAAGATGCTTCATGAGTGGATGGTGTTTTTGTTGAATGAGCAACATGTAAAGTGTTGGTAATGAGGCTGGGATTATGGTTTTGGGATTGTGCATGCTCATCATAAGAAGGATCATTAGTCGAAGCACGAATGGATGATTTGTTGTTAAATGGATCATTTGTGTGAGAGTGAGGTTTAGGTATTGGTTAAATATGAACAACATCGCTTGAGTTGTGAAAAGATTATGAGGTTTGAGTGTAATGTAGAAGGATATGGGTAGTAAAGGTTTTTGATATGTAATGTTGGTGAGAAGGAGAGTGAGGTGTTAGGTAAGTAATGTTTGAAAACATAGGAGGAATTTGGTGTTGGATGTTTGACAACCTCATTTGGTTTGACGGAATTTTAAAGGAAGTTAGGCTTTCTTCTCCAAACAAGTTTCTTGGTGGTTTTGGTTTAATGGGAGAGGAAATGATGAGATGAGTGGAGATTGAGAGGAATGAGAGTGTTTTATAATGTAGGATTGGTGGGATCAAGGATGGATAAACTTTTATGGAAGGTTGAGGATAGAATAAGTTTGTGAATTTTGGGAAGTGTAGGATGAAGTAGGCTAAAAAGTAGAAAAGGGAAACAGCACCTTTGATCATCAGATGGCCGGTCCCCTTAATTGGAGGCCGGCCCCCTTAATAATTAAGGGGGCCGCCTTATGATTTAAGGGGGCCGCCCATCTGGTGATTCCCAGATTGCCAGAAAATGGTTTTTGGTAGTGAATTGCAGAAAGGTTGTGTTTTTGGTTTCAAACAAGTCCAACTCTTTGAGGCAATTAAACATAGACAAATTATGTAGCTAAAGCATGTTAACCAAGGAGATTAAGTAATCAAGCAATTTCATCTATCATGCAAACATACTCATCTAGCAAGCAAAATATAAGAGCTAGGAAACAATAAGCAACATCAAGTATTTCATAACTACATAACTAGGAGGATTAATCCTAATGTGTATTATGATAACATGGGTTTCTAGACTTGTTACAAACAAAGTCTTAATAGACAAACCATGGTCCTCTTGATTTGATTTAGTTCACTTATAAGTGTCATTTATATAAATATATATGACAAATATGAGATCACCATGCATGATTTAAAGAGACGTTTTTAGCATTATTCAACAATGTTTGAAAGTAGGTTTTCATGTAGATATGAGAGTTAATTGAATAAAATAGATTCGGTTTTACTTCAAAAAGTGTTAATGAAGGATAAAGAAAATTTTCTCAATCTTTGGTTTTGATCAAAACAAAATTGTGGATATATATAGTGAAAACATCTTATTTAAAAGTGGGATAGTTATTTGAAAGACTATTTTCTAAAATATGAGGTTTTTGCATATTTTTAACGATATTAGATTTTGACAACAAATATCATTAATTATATATTTTAAAAGATGTTTATTAAAGATCTCATGCTCAAGAGGATTGGTCAAGCCTACTATTATCTCATGCTATCGTTTCTACAAATCCTATGATCCTAAAGGAAGTGATGACTAAAATATATATGTTAGATGCGAGAGGGTTGAACGGGGTATAACCTAACATCTATAGTTCCTTTATTTTTGCACGCTTATCTATCTTAATGCCATATTCTACGAGAGCTTGTTTCATCCATAGTTTTCTTACGCGAGGGATCTAATCCTACTTCTATATTAACGATTGATCCACTTAACTCATTTCACTTCATCACCATGAGTTTCCTAATAGTGGATATAGAAGATTTCCATTTTCTATTTTGTTCGGCAATGAACAATTTTATCTTATTCCTAGGAAAGTCAACCAATGATGTTTCTAGGTTATAAGAATATAAGCAATTATGTACTAAGCATTAATCTAACTAATCATTTATCTAAGCATGCAAATTATAGTGATGAACTTAAAAGAAATGCGTACCTTTTAGTCTTCAATGGAATATCTTCAAGCACTTCAAGTGACCATGTTGACTTATAGAAGACATTTGTAGATGATATTCCAACTTCTTCCAAGATTGACAATTTAGCCACTTGGTCCCCATTGTCTCATTGGTCCAAAGTTGTTTGGTCCAAACATATTTAACATTTGGCAAGGATGCATGTATTGTAGTAATATTTCCCAAGGATTGTAACTTGGTTGATAATTCCACATTTGATTTCTAGTGTTATTGTAATATTGTCTATTTTGATTTCTTCTAGGTTGAGATTTTTTAGATCTTGGATGATGATTGTTAGGTTTTCTTGGTGGTGGAGTTTTAGATCTTAATTTAGGTTTAGAGGATCCTACTTCGGTCTTTAAGCATGGTTTATAAAAAGTTTTTACTTTTTCATCATTCGCAATGGGTATTTTTCTATCTTTTGTAAGTATATACTTAGGATTTGATTCTAATGATTTTTGTTTACTAGATTCACATTCAAACTTTATACTTTTATTTTCACTAGTTGAAACATTAGTTGAAGTTAATCCTAGACCGGTTTTATCTCCCGAAGTTTCTTGAGCACTTATTATTTTCTTAAGTGGGTTACTACTATTTTTAAACTTGTCAAGTTTGAAAATTTCATCTTTAAGTTTTTCATTTTCATTATTAACCTCTATGCATGTTTTACATTCTATAAAGACTTCTTTTCCTTTTTCCATATGTTGTAGTCTAATTTTTAATTCGAGTACTTCATTTTCTAATAGATTATTAATATGTTTTAGTGACTTATTTTTAGCTATAACCTTTTGACCTAATTTGCATAACCTATTATATTCACTATCTAGGTCTTTTTTGTCTAATGATAAATTTTCGTCACTAAAGTATTTGGTTTCGGAACGTACCTCGCTTGATGTCTTAGCCATAAGACATTTCTCCTCATTTGTGATTTCTTTCTCATCGTCATCGCTATCACTCCAAGCTCCTCCAACAAACGCCTTTTGATTTCTTGACATCATTGGACATTTTCCGATGAGATGATTTGGATCACCACATTTGAAGCACTTCCTATCACTTTTGCCATTTTTGTCATCTTTATTTCTTTGGTTTGCTTTCCTTTCATCATGCGGTTGTCTAACGAATCTTCCTCGCCTTTTGAAGAATTTCTTGAAGTCTCTTACGGCCATCGCATATTCTTCGTCATCACTTTCGGAGGTTGAGCTATCCTCGTTACTAGATTCCTTCCTAGCTTTCAACGCAATTGACTTGCTTTGCTCTCTTTTTCCATTGACCATCTCGAAGTCTTTCTTTATTATTGCTTCGTAGACTTTCAGGTTGCCGATCAACTCATCAAGTTGAAGAGTTGACAAGTTCTTCGATTCTTCAATCGCCGTAACTTTAGCTCGCCATTTTGGATGAAGAGCCCTAAGAAATTTCCTAACAAAATTCTTACTAGAAAGATTCTCATCAAGTGCTTTTAAACTTGTGATGATGGTGTTAAACCTAGCAAAAGCATTATCTATTGATTCCTCCTCCGGAATTGTAAATTGTTCATATTGTTGAACAAGAAGATCTATTTTGTTCTCTTTAACTTGACTATTACCTTGGTGAGTGATTAGTAAAGAATCCCAAATTTCTTTTGCGGTTTTACACATAAAAATTCTTTCATATTCTTTGCGTGGTAAGGCATTATAAATAACCATTTTAGCCTCATTATTTTTTGCTAGTTTCTTTTTCAAATCATCATTTTGTTTTTCAAAAGATACAATTTCGTCCATTTTAGTTTCAAAATTATATTGAATAGGGGGAAAATCACCAAAGGTAATGACATGCCAAAGATCAAGATCTTTTGATTTCACATAAGTTTCGAATCTATTTTTCCAATATAAAAATCCATCACTTTCAAATAGTGGTGGTCTTTGCATAGATTGCCCTTCTAAATATTTTTCAGATTCCATAGATCGTTACAAGTTTTAAAATACAATATATTTTAAAAATCTTGCTAGACGTGGCTCTGGTACCAATTGTGGAAAACTAGAAGGGGGGGTTGAATAGTTTTACGTCTTTTTAATTTTATTATGAAAACTTGGTTTAGTTTTAAAACCTTGTTTGCTTTTAAAACTTTGATTCAATCTTATGTGAACTCAAATCTTGAACAATATGAACAAGTATATCTAAGTATGAACAATAATAATAATGTAAGCTAAGTATGTGAAATCAACACATGCATAATATAAACAATTCTAGCTATATACAAGAGATAAGTACGTAATCGTTTATCTTATAATCCTTAGTTATATTTTGTATGAAAACTATACTTGATCGAAATGATCAATTATATGTATGTAACCTTTTTAGTTTGATTTTAAAAACTTTGTTTTGTGAATGAAACTTTCGTTTGATCTTTAAGTAAAATCAATACTAGCACTATATGAGCAACTATATATATACGTCTACGTCTACAAATGTAATAACGATATAAGCAAGATAATAAGTAAGATATGGAAAGATCTAACCGCGAGACAAAGGATTTATAGTGGTTCGGCTACAAGGACACCTTCCTTGCCCTACTCCACTCCTCGAGTCACCTACTCGAGAGTTTTCTTCACTATGTCAACAAGCTCCTTATGGCGGAGAAACCTTACACACCAATAAACACACCACTTACACACCAAAGCTTCGTCACAACGAAATCACACCTTCTTCACAACTACTTCACACCAACTAACTACACACCTATCTTCAACACACCAATAGTCTTCACTACAATCTAGTTCACGCCTATCTTCTACACACCAATAATCTTCACTACAATCTACTAGCCAATCACACTATCTATATTCCTAATCACAACTATCTACAATCAAATATTCACAACACACTACACAAAGATATATGTAGATATTCTTGATGATGCACCAACAACTTGGATGTGGAGGTCACAACAAGTTGTAATACTTCTTGTCTTGGAGGATAGAAGTATTCTTCTCTTGCACTTGAGAGGATGATGTAAGAATCACTTTGAAACAAAGGATTATGTATTTATGATCAAAGGATTTGGAGAATAGAAATGAGATCTAGAACAGAAAGTTTTGGGGTGCAAAAGGTGAGAAAAAAAATCCAGGTTTAAGGTGGTATTTATAGGCAAAAGAATCTGACAGAGGAGCGTGGCCGGTCCCCTTAATTCATGGCCGGCCCCCTTAAAATTAAGGGGACCGCCCTTTATAATTAAGGGGGCCGCCCAGCTGAAACGGCCAGATTCTTTGTCTTTTAGTGGGGAAAGTTTATTTGGTGAAAAACTAACTGTTTTTGGTTAAAAATTTGAATTCATATATTTAGTATGAATAAAACATTTTTCTTTATTACCAAAAGTGTTTTTCAAAAATATATAATATGTTTATATAATTAAATAAACTTTGCATTAGTTAATTAAATACCCCTTTGATCATAAATTGCACTAAACACTTTGTTTATTCATACCTTAAGTGATTTGGATGTAAAGAGAAATATTAATCACTAAATACTTGTTTATGTCACAAGTTTTAGTTCTATGAGTTTATATTTTGTGATAATCAAAACATAGAGATATTGATAACATGTTAATAATGTTTTTAGGCATTAATTTATGTCAACATTAGTGACCAAATGAGTTGATTCCCTGAGCCTTTATACACCCACACAACTGAATGAAACACAGAGATTGTTGGAACCATAGTTTTACTATTTTATCAAGTCTCGGTCATTTGTAATAATAGGTTGCTTAAGTTATTATTTGTTTACATTTATGTTATTGTTTCTAGTTTACTAGGCTTAAATCATATGACCCATGGGCCCTAAAAGCCCACGAAATGATGAGTGGAAGGAGAGGGTGTGTTGCCCTAGCTCCTTCCCTATAAATAGTAAGCTTAGGCCTCTTGTAAACTTGGTTGGTTATTTGAAAACATTAAGGAAACTCTTGCATTTCATTTTCTCAAATTTCTCATAATCATCCCATTCTCATTCTCATCTCATTTCTTTATCAATCATACTTGTGTTTACAAAATGGTGACCTAACAAGTGGTATCATTCGCTAGAGGAAGGTGTAGTTCTTGTTTTCATTGATTTTTTTTCTCTCAAATTCGTTTTTTTTAATACCGAATTTTTTTGTGAAATTTTAAAACTTTTGCTTTGTTTCTTGGTTTTTCTCACATCTTTGCTTACAAACTTGTGTTTAAAATCAAAACAAACCATAAAGTTCTAAACTTTTACAACAAAAATCGATTTCTTAGTACTTGTACTTTTATCGAGATCTTTTCAAGTATAAAATTTTTCATAAAGTTTTCTACTTTCCTTAAGATTTACACATTTTATACACAAAAGTACAAGTATCTTGAAAGAAAAACGAATTTAAGGATTGCTTTCTTTGAAAAACAAAATCTACATATTATCGAGATCTTCATCAAGTACACTCCATCGTCTTCGTTTGCGTGGACTCGGTATTTTCTTTCTTGTATAAGAAAGTTAAGTACTTCGACTTTTGGGAAAGTTTTCGAAATTGTATAATTTTGAAAACTAAGTTTCGCAATTTCTCGAAATTTATCGAGAAAATTTGTTCAGTATCGAAATCTATTTTTTCGATAAACTTGCTTTTTTATCGAAATCTTCTTTCTCGATAATTTTGGCCAAAGTTTCTCGATAATTTTTTCACCAAAGTTTCTCGATAATTTTTTTTTGCCAAGGTTCTCGATAATATCAACATTTTCTCGAAAATCTGCCAAATTTTTTCGAAAACATATTATCGAAATCTTCTTTGAAGTTGTGCTAAGCTTCTCGATAATTGGTTTATTCTACACTTTCCACAAGATCCATTTCTACACAAGTGTTCGAAGATGTCTCAGCCACCGAATCACTACTTTCCTCATGTTCAACAACAAACATCTCAGCAACAACAACCTCAGCAGTATCAGCAACAACATTACCTTCCGCACACAATGAATCAACAACCTCCTAAATACAATCCACAACAACAATACCTTATGATGCAACAACAGCTCATTCCTCAACAACTACCATATCAAGTGCCACAACAAACCACTCAGTTTTCCTCCAAACAACCTCACTGGTTTGACAGAATGTGTGAAGTTATTACAACTCAACAATCCCGACATGAGGCAGGATCACTTGAAACACCTCCAATGCTTACACCTGGTAATTATGTGCAATGGTCAAGTCGATTCCTACGATTTCTTGAACTCAAGAAACCTCATGGGCCATTCTTGAAACAAGTGATACTTGAAGGACCATTTGAGTGGCCAACACGATTTGAAGCTGGTGATCCAAATGCAGATCCTCCACGTCCTCCTGGTGATAGACCCCTTCCAGAAACTGCACTCACTGAAGAACAGAAACTACATCGTGAAGCTGATCAGTATGCAATGGCTTATATACTTCAAGGTATACCTAATCCGATCTATCGCAGTGTCGATGCTCAGAAAACGGCCAAAGCAATGTGGGAACACGTTCATCTCCTCATGGAAGGCACTCAATTGAACAAAGATGACATGGAATCCAAACTTTACATGGAATACACTGACATCACTATTGAACCTGGAGAGTCACTTGAATCATACTATCATCGTTTCACAAATGTGGTTAATGATCTAGAACGTCACAAAATCACTGTACCAAGGATCGCTGTGAACTCCAAATTTGTGGGTAGTCTTGGCCCTGATTGGCATAAATATGTGACATTTGTTCGACAAACGAAGAATCTTCATGATGCTCCATATGGGTTGTTGTATGATTTTCTGAAACACCATGAACCTGAAGTGGAAAAAGATCGAGCTCTACGAGGAGGATACACACCTACTACAACACCAAATTCATTGGCTCTCGTAGCTCAATCTCCCTATGCTCCACCACCAATGTCTATTCATGCATATGTTCAAGAGCAGAACTACTTCAGTTATCCACAATCTTCCACCTCGAACCAAATGGTCCCTTATGATTCATCTCCACAAGATTCTTCTACTCTACTTGTTTCATCAAACAACAATGATGCTGTGTACTACTCCAACTCCAATGATGATGACGATGATGACTTTAATACGTTGAATCAGGGACTTGCTCTTATTGCTCGTGCATTCAGCAAATTCTCCAACAAAACAAACAACCGTCAACGTTCATCCTCAAACACAAGAAATCAAGCTGTTGTTAATGATGGAAGAGTGGAAATTCAGAATCGTAGCTATGGTCGATCTGGTTCAGGAAGCTCTTCTGGAAACTATGGGAATGGTCAGAGGTTTAGTAACAATACCGGGTTCAGAAACAACTCAGCATCTCCTCAACAAAGGTCTGATTCAGTTGCTACAAGGAACTCCAGCTCAGGGAATGCAGTTTGGTGTTACAATTGCAATGAACAAGGTCATATAGCTACAGCATGTCCCAAACCGAGAACTCGGGGTAGTAAGTTTCACAAGCAGGCATTACTCATGGCTCTTCAAGATGAAAAGGATGGACATTTCCCTGAACAAGACAACAACTTCATGGCAAATGTACACAATGATGATGACATGGAAGATCTGGAAGCTAATGCAGCTGTGATGCTTATGGCCAACATGCAGGAATTTAAGCTCAATGATTCAGGTCCAGTGTATGACACTGACGGCTTGTCTCAGGTACATGACCTTAATGCATGCTTTATTAATGAAATAGTCTCACCTTCTGCTTCTGAATCAGATACGGCGCAAGTTGTTCCATCTATATCATCTTCATCCTCTCAAAAAGATGAACAAATAAGCACAGTTGTCATATTTGATGATGACACAGTTGTTTCATTTGATGATCCAATTGA
Source organism: Artemisia argyi (assembly GCA_030686995.1). Classification (NCBI taxonomy): domain Eukaryota; kingdom Viridiplantae; phylum Streptophyta; class Magnoliopsida; order Asterales; family Asteraceae; genus Artemisia; species Artemisia argyi. Next base: position 74,739,150 of record CM060696.1, on the reverse strand, counting down.
GAATGATGAACATGATAATTTAGAACAACATGAACCATCATTTGATCCAGACCCTGACCTCATATTGTTATCTAAACAACTGGATGCTCAACAATTGCAAATACTCAAATGCAACGAGAAAAACAAAGTTTTAAAAGAACAAAATGCATCATTTGCAAGAGACATTGAGTGTTATAAAATTCAGCTTTCAAATCAAGATGAAAAGATTAAACACACTAAAAGTTTTGAAAAAGCTTTTCAAGATTCTTACAACAAAGAACAAGATCTTCAACGCAAAATACAAGATTTAATTGAGTCACACGGAAAGTTGATTTCGAAACTTGAAAGTGAGAAGGGTGAATTGAAAAAACAGGTTGAATGTCTTCAAACTGAACTTTCAAAAACAGAAACAAAATTGTCAAGTTGTCAAAAAGATTTTCATGAACATAAAATACGGAAAAGGAAGTACATAGACAACTTACTCGATGATATTGTTGATCTTGAAAAACAACTCAAAGAATTTCGTCACATTGTTTACAAACACGGGAACTCTGTCACAACAATTCAGAAATTTACCTTAAAACCAAAACCCAATTGCGGTTATGCACTTGGTGATTACAATTCAATGTTTCTACACACGGCATTCAAAGAAATTCCAAAAATTTACAGTATGGATTATTTTCTTGATAATACGGTTGTGCGTGCTGTTGTTTTTGATACTGAGGAGGAAGAAGAACTTGAAGACGAGAGTCGATCTAAAATGAGTCAAGTTCAATATTGGACACCATATGACTATTCAAAAGCTCCTCCACTTTCAAAATCTTTTGTCACTCAAAAGGAATTACCTGAGAAATCATGGTTTATCGAAGAGTCATATGTTTCATCTCACAATGCAGCTCCTATCCCACCTGTAGCACAAATAAATGGTCCTTTACCATCATCCGGTGAACTTACACGTTTACCAAAATGTCGTGTCTTAAATTATTTCAAAACCTTTATGGAAGACATCGATATTTTGGAGGAAACAATTGAACGCAATTCAGAAATAAAAATTGAAACTTTTCAATCCGCTTACGAGCGAGAAAAGAGAGATATTTTTCAAAAACAAATGAAACCAATTGTTCAACACCTTCGTCTATGTGCTACACGTTGGGATCAGGAACTTCAAAAGGAGGTCAAAAATATGATAAACGTTTTTGATACTGCTGAAAATGAGATTTTGGTCCAAAAGCTACAAACTAAAGTTTTCAAAAATGATGCTGATCGACTCTTGGAACAAGTTCTCTGTGCTGATATTTTGTCTGTTATCATGAATGATCTTTATAATTCTGGTACTTCTATGCTTAAGCATGATCATTGTGTTGATAATATCTTGTTGAATGAGGAAATTGAGACACTTAAACTGGAAAATGAAAAGTTGAGAATTAAAAATGATGATGTGACAAAACAATTTTCAAAAGAAATTTGTCAACTCAATCAAAGGCTTGAATGGTGTCAAGCTAAAAGTCTTGAAAGAGAATTGAAGTTTCAAAGTCAAAATGTTTCAAACTCTTGTCAAATTTGCAAAAACAACGAGTCTTTAAAAGGTCGATGTTTCAAATACGAGAAAGAAATTGCGGATTTAAAAATTGAAAACGCCGAATGGCAACAAAACCGCGACGACATCAAATATTGCAATGGTTTACTTGAGTCTGAAATTCAGGACAAAAATCACATCATCATTGATTTGAAAGAGAAAGTTAAGCTACTTCAAAAAGGAAAAATGGTTGACACCACGGTGATAGCACCAGGAATGTATCAAATAAACAAAACTGATAAAGGAAAAGTTGTTCAAAACACTAATGTTGATACCTCCACTTCTACAGGACTAGTCTCCACTTCTAGCGTTAGCAGACCCAAGCGAAAAAGTAAAAAGAAGAATAGGATCTTGCAACGTAAGAGAGGACACCTAGAAGCTCAGGAAGTAGAAGACCAACTTAGGACTTTGAATAAAACTCATGTTGCATCCGATTTAGATTCTAATCTGGCAAATTGTAATCAAAATCTAAATGTAACGAATGATGAACCTTTGAATGTTTTGAATATTAATGCATCTTGTGTATTTTGTCGTAAAAGCGTATCATCTGGTGATCATACAAAATGTTTAGCTAATTCTCTTCTCAATCGTCATAAGAAATGTAGGACACGCATTCCTTTTAGGCCCACTAATGCCTCTAAGTCTAACTTAGGAAAGCCGTCTTCTACGGTTTCTAATGATGTCCCAGTTACCCCCATAGGTGCCAAGAACAAATCTAGGACTGAGCCAACTACTAGTGCATTTAACATTAAGAAAGCAAAAACTAGTTGGAACTGGCAACGTTGGTTACAATACAAACCAGATTTTAAATGGATTCCTAAATTGTTAATTACAAGTGTTACTAACCAACAGGAACCCGCATTGTCTTTGGGTTCCACCCTTACTTCTGTTCCACCCGTGTCTTCTTCTGGTGATGCAGGTGGTACAGATTGTTCTCTGGATTGTTGATAGCGGATGCACCCGACATATGACAGGCAATCTCAAACTGCTACACAACTTTGTCTCAAAGTTTATAGGAACTGTCAGATTCGGGAATGATCATTACGCTCTTATAATGGGATATGGTGACTACATCAGCGGTAACATTGAAATTAGTCGTGTTTACTATGTGGAAGGCCTTGGACACAACCTTTTCTCTGTTGGTCAATTCTGTGATGGGGATCTAGAAGTTGCATTTCGTGAGAAAACTTGCTTTGTTCGCGACCTACAAGGAAACGATCTAATGTCTGGCTCACGCGGCTCCAATCTTTATACAATATCAATGTCAGATATGATTGCAACATCTCCGATATGTCTTCTCTCCAAAGCAGAGTCAACTAAATCTTGGTTATGGCACAAACGTCTTTCTCACTTGAATTTCAGAACCATGACTGACCTTGCTCGTTATAAACTTGTCGATGGATTTCCAAGATTCCGTTTCACCAAAGATCACTTATGTCCAGCCTGTGAACAAGGAAAAAGTACTCGTGCTCATTTTCCGTCTAAACCTGAGCAAAGTACGAATCATGTTTTACAACTGCTTCATATGGATTTGTGTGGACCGATGCGTGTTCAAAGTATCAACGGTAAACGGTACATACTCGTAATTGTGGATGACTTCTCGAGATGGACTTGGGTTTATTTTCTACGAAGTAAAGATCAAGCTCCTTCGATGATCATCACCTTTCTCACCAAAATTCAAGTTCAGCTTCGAAACACAGTACGAATCGTCAGAACTGACAATGGTACTGAATTCAAGAATCAGACACTTCGGTCTTACTATGAGAAAGTGGGAATTGAACATCAAACGTCTATACCTAGAAGCCCAGAACAGAATGGTGTGGTTGAAAGACGCAACAGGACGTTAGTGGAAGCTGCTAGAACTATGTTGATTAATGCTCAATTACCAGATTACTTATGGGCATAAGCTGTTTCAACCGCATGTTATACTCAAAACCGTTGCATGATCACAAAACGCCATCGCAAAACACCATATCAAATTGTTCACAAAAGGAAACCGAACATCGATTACTTTCATGTATTTGGAGCACTTTGCTATCCCAAAAATGATCGTGATGATTTAGGTAAACTCAAAGCTAAGGCTGACATAGGAGTGTTCGTTGGATATTGTGAAAATTCCAAAGGTTTTCGGATATGGAATCGTCGTACAAGAGAAATTCAAGAAACCATTCACGCTAATTTCGATGAACTCACCCAAATGGCTTCTGAGCAACACAGCTTAGGACCCGAATTTAACCGTCTCAACTCTCCGGCATCTTCAGCTGAACCTTTACCACTTAACCGCAAAGAATTAGAAACCTTGTTTGCTCCACTATTTGATGACACGATTGAATACCGTCCTACTGAGGTCTCACCAAATTCCGCTGCTCAACCTGAACACATTCCAGTACCAGACTCACCTCAACAAACTTCTACAAGTGTTGAGAGAGACGGTCCTTCAATTGAATCACCATCTACAGCAGAACAAACTGGTTCTACTCCCTGCCATTCAGCTGAAGATCCAACACCACAATCAGTTCCACAACCCGCAGAGCATGATCCTGATGCGTTCATTAATCCGTTTGCACCAGCTACTACTGTTCATGATATAGCTGAGTCGTCAACACGCAACTTGGATCCTGCCAACATGCGAGATACATATCAACTACACCCGTCAACACACAAATGGACTCGTGACCATCCACTAGTCCATATTATTGGCCATCCAGATGCACCTGTTATGACAAGACAACGACTTCACACCGATGGAGAAACTTGCATCTACGCACTCACAGTTTGTCATGAAGAACCCAAGAACATTAAAGATGCAATGACTTATGACAACTGGATTGAATCCATGCAAGAGGAATTTCAGCAATTCATAAGATTAGAAGTCTGGGAATTAGTTGAAAGACCTGACGGAGTCTTTGTCATCGGGTTAAAATGGATCTGGAAGAATAAACTTGATGCAGAAGGAACAGTCATCCGCAACAAATCACGTCTGGTAGCGAAAGGATACTCTCAACTTGAAGGTCTAGACTTTGCTGAATCCTTTGCTCCAGTGGCACGACATGAAGCTGTTCGGATCTTTCTGGCTTATGCTGCTCATAGGAATATGGTGGTTTACCAGATGGATGTGAAAACAGCATTTCTGAATGGAGTACTCCGTGAAGAAGTTTATGTCAGTCAACCTGAAGGCTTCGTTGATCCTGAGCGTCCTAATCATGTCTACCGACTCAAAAAGGCTCTCTACGGACTCAAGCAAGCCCCACGGGCGTGGTATGACAAACTGTCCACTTTCTTATTGGCCAATAAATTTTTTAAAGGATCGGTGGATCCCACACTATTTACAAAAACCTACGGGGAGGACTTACTTGTTGTTCAAATATATGTCGACGACATCATTTTTGCCTCAACAAAAAGAAGTTATTCTAATGATTTTGCAAAATTAATGAAAGATAATTTTGAAATGTCCATGATGGGTGAACTTTCGTTCTTTTTAGGACTACAAGTTCATCAATCACCCCGTGGAATTTTTATAAATCAGTCCAAATATGCTCTTGAAATCTTAAAGAAACATGGAATGATAACTTGTGATACTTATAATACGCCAATGGGCTATACCACTAAACTAGATGCTGATTTACATGGGACTCCCATTGACCCTACCAAATACCGAAGTATGATTGGGTCCCTCATGTATCTCACAGCTAGTAGACCTGATATAGTTTTTGCTGTCTACATATGCTCTCGCTATCAGTCCAGACCAACTGAAAAACACCTCAGTGAGGTCAAGAGAATCCTTCGATACATAAAGGGAACCATTAACTTGGGGATCTGGTATCCGAAGGATTCTGGTTTTGAACTAATTGCTTTTTCAGACGCTGATCATGCAGGATGTTTAGACACACGCAAAAGTACATCTGGTGGATTACAGTTTCTTGGAGACAAACTTGTGTCATGGCAATCTAAGAAGCAGGACTGCACGTCTTTGTCATCTACAGAATCTGAATACGGAGCCATGTCGGCTTGTTGTGCTCAAGTCATCTGGATGAGATCACAACTTAAAGACTATGGCTACCTATTCAACAAGATTCCTATCTACTGTGATTCAAAGAGTGCGATTGCTATCTCCTGCAACACTGTGCATCATTGCAAATCCAAACACATCGATCTCCGTTATCATTTCATCAAAGAGCATGTGGAAAGGGGTACAGTTGAACTTTATTTCGTTGGAACTGAATACCAATTGGCGGACTTACTTACCAAATCCTTGGCACCATCCAGGTTTGCTAGTCTAGTTCACCAGATTGGTATGAGATGTTTGACACCAGAGGATCTAGAAAAGTTTTTAAAATACCACTGAGTGTCAAACATCACTACTATCTCTGTATAATATTTGTCTTTCTTTCTTTACTATATACTAATCAAAACCCAAAAAGATTTTTCACAATTTTATTTAACTTTAAAAAAAAAAAAAAAAAAAAAAAAAAAAAAATGCAAGTATATCGCTTCCTTTCAACACCTTGTTCTTACTTTACAAGTGTTGAGGGGGAGTCACGCGTAAATTTCTTTCACCAATTTTTTTAAAATAGGTATACTTGCATATTTCTCATAAGCTTTCGGTTCGATGTGTGTGCGGATGATTTATTTCACAACACCTTGTCTCATATGGTTTAAATCTTCATTAGTTACCTTAACGAATGCACATCTCAATATCTATAGACTTGCTAGGTACTTTAGGGTTCTAGTTTAAGTACTTTATAGTTAAGGGACCAAAATTGTCAAAGTCTTTAAGGTTCAAAAAAAAAAAAAAACTTTAGTACACTTGTTTTGCTTGTTATAAAAGTCCAAGGACTAAAAGTGATAAAAAATCTAAAGTTTTTTCAAAATAAAATAAACAAACAAACCGTACAAATCAAACCACCACAATTTCAAAAACCCCTTAAACCCTTTCTCAAACCCACGGCTCACAATCAATCAAGCATACCACGACTTTGATCTTTCAATCGTAAGTTCCTATGGATTCACTAGGGTATTTTATACATAGGATCTTGATTAATTGGTTTTTCAATGGTTAGATCTCATGTTATCATGAATTCGAAAACTAGGGTTAGGATTTCGAAATCATGTGTAACCTGTGGTAAGAGTTAATTCTTGATGGGGATTTGTCACTAAGCTTGTTTCTAATCATTTGGTGTCTTATTTCATCAAGAACACTTTCTTTTCGATTTCTAAAGAATAGGTCGAAATGGGTTTAAGAGATTCTGTGGTTATTGGGTTGTGGTTATTGGTGGGATTTGTTTGATAGGTCTCTAACGTGCTTATCAATCTTGCTTGGATGTCTCTCACTACTCCTACATATTTCTCGATGTACTTATTTGTTTCGGTCATGCAAATTATCGAGATAAGCATGTCACTAAGTGTTGTCTATTGTGCTAGGTGTCTCGTTATGCCTCTTCCCTATACTTGTAATATGCTAGTCGTTGTCATTATCTGTTGTATCGAATTTATCAAAGTTCTCGATAAATATGTTCTTGGGCATTTTTTCGTAATCTTTGTAATTGTGCCTAAAAGATGTTTATCTATGGTGGTTACAGGCCATTATCATTGGAAAGATTAATTTTGAAAGAAATGTACGTATGACTTCAACTTAATTCGAGTTAATTCTTGTATAAGAATTTTTCTCGAAAAACTGTGCTTTTATCGAAATCTTCTCATTTTATCGAGAACATTAAGTTTTCGAGAAATATAGCTCAAAGCAAAATTTTTTCGAAAACTTCATTTTTCGAAAACTTTTTGATGGTCTATACTTTTCGAGAACCTGAGAATCATTGTTTCTCGATAAAATTATGATTTTTCGATAAATGATCTCGATAAAGTTAGTTTTTGAGAAATATTTTTTCGATAATAACTTTCTCGATAAAGTTTCTCGATAATGTTTCTCGAGATGACACTTTCTCGATAATGTGTCAGTTATCGAAATCATTCATGATTTAACTTTCTCGATAACACCAGTTTTTCTCGATAAGTTGTTCTCTGGATTGCCTTTTTTCTCGATAATATCAATTTTTTCCGAAAAATAAGTAATCTCGATAAATGGACCATGATGCATTTTTTTCAAAATCTTATATCATTGGTGTGATACATTAGTGTGATGTAATGTGATGTTGTTGTGAATTGTGCATGTCTTGTTGTGTTTATTTGTCATATGCATTATCTGACTCATAACTAAATGACACATTTGTGCTTAATTGTTTCAAGTAGATATCTACATCCAATATCTAAACTGTGCTAACTCCTAACATATTTAGATGTTTTATTTATGGTGATACTTTTCAGAAAAACATGGCTGAACACACTGAGAACGTCGCAGAACAACCTCTTCCATTACTCACCTTGGATGACATCACTCCCGAGAACTACAATGTCACAATTGGCAACAACAATCCCAGAGTCGATTTCAATAAGTTGAATATCACAGAGAAATCATGCAAGATTGTGAAAGATATCCTACTGGCACATCCATGCAAACCACTTCTCACCTGCTCTACTTCAGTTCCACTGTTCTATCTTCATCAGTTCTGGCTTACTGCTCAGACCAACTTGGATAATGAGTCTTTCACTGTTACCTTAGATAGCCAAGATTACTCTGTTGATCATGACGTTCTTCGAACAGCTCTTCTCATGCCACAAACTGACAACGAATTTGCTCCGATACTACCTGACCTGGAACTTCTTGACTTCTTCATTGAATTAGGATATGAGGTTGATGATGATGAACCTCTAATCAAGCTTTCCAAATTCAATGTCAAGTATATACCTCAGCCTTGGAGAACATTCTGTTTGTTGGTTGTTAGATCTATATCTGGAAGGAAAAGTGGTCATGAACATCCAAGGCTCGAACACCTGCAAACATTCTGGGGAATGGTGACTCTGACACCAATTGACTTTGCAGTTCCTATCATGAATGATATCATCTACAGTATTCAAACCGACCGTGTGAAGACTATGATACCATTCACCAGATTCACCAAGCTTATCATTGAACATCTCTGCAAAAGTTCTCCAGAATTCATCAAGAGGATGGCTGATCCTAATGAGCCGAAGCACCTCGTCGAGGACGACTTCCCCACATTATTCATCAAATCAACCACTTCCGCTACCAAGAACAAAGGTATGAGGATTCCCGAATACCTTCTGAATGACAACATTAAGAATAGGGCAAACTTCAAGTTGTATGATCTGGCTTACAAAGGGGAACTGGAAGAAGCAACTACAAAGACTCGTAGCAAAGGAAGTGTAAAGTCTGGGAGTACCACGAGCACCACTGGATCACCGCATACAAGATCTAAGTCTGCTTCAATGGCAAAACCCAAGACTACTACCACACCTAAACCTACATCCAAACCTAAACCTGCTTCCAAACCAAAGAAGAAGGCAACTCCTGAGTACTTTATTCGGGATGAACCTACTCCTCCACCTTCTGACACCGAGTCTGAGTTCGATACAGAATCTGACGAAGAAGAACCAGACTATGAACTGAGATACAGAGCACCTGATGAAGGATTTCCAGCAATAGAGATTGCCGTACAACAAAGTCTTGAAACTTATGAAGAAGAGACAAGGAGAAGAAAAGGTGTCACTATCAATGAGCCGAATGATGATGAAGATGAACCAATCGTTGAACCATTAGTTGATAAACGCAAACTTAAGAGTATAGTTGTCGACACTAGAGATGAAGAAAAGCAGCTTAGGAAAGAACAGAGGAAAGCAAGCCTTGAAAGCCGACTTCTATCACACCCTCCAACACCACCACCTATTGATCAGTCAGAACATGTAGGGGCTACAAGCAGTATGGTTCCTCCAACAACGTCAGAATCAGCTCCACAACCTGATGACAACGTTAAGGATTCAGACAAGACTAAAGATGTCCACATGACTGAGACTGCTACTTTAGAGGAGAATGTTGGCGGTCAAGAGAACTTAGCTACGGATCAGGAACATGAATATCTTATTACTCCAGAGTTTCTTGCACGAGAAGCAGAGGAAGCAGAGGAACGTCGTCGAAAGGAAAACGAAGAGAAGAACGCGTTCGACACCAACATGTTTCTTAAGTCTTCTTCTCAGCAGACTTCCTCTGCACAACCTCCACCTCCTCAAGACTCTCCGCCAAAGGATCCAACTCCTCCTGCTTCTTCTTCAGACTCTCACAACGAGTCTTCGTCCGAATCATCACCCGGGCACTCATCACCCACACCATCTGAAACCGCATCTAAACAGCATTCGATCAATGAACCAAAACAACAAGTTGATCTTCAGGAGCAAGTGAACAAACTCACCGACATGGTTACCAAACTGACTAAACAAGTTGAGGAATTCCAGGATTCTACGCAGCTGATTGACAAGTTCTTGAAATCTGATTACGAAGGTTTTATCAGAACTGCAACACATGATTTTCTCACTGTTAATCTGGTTGAGATGATCACTCCTGAAGTTGCAAACCTTCTCAAACCAATCAATGACAACTTGGATCACAGAATTAGAAGTGTTACGAAGAAAATGTTGTCTACTACACCCTTCACGCTTCACACCGCAAAATCTTCTACTGTGGCTCCAACCGTCCAAGAATTGTCTCTCAACGATATGCTTGTCAAAATCTTCGACAACCTTGCCACCAAAACCACACAGACAGCTGAAGAAAAAGGCCTGTATGATGCTATGGTAGCTTATATGTCAACTGAGTCATGCAAAGATGCTGCTGGATCCCGAAAACGGACTAGAAAAGATGACGATCCTGACCCAAACTCCAAAGGCAAGAAACCAAAGTCTGGAACAGGTCCCTCATCCTCTCTCCAACCACAGAAGGACTCCACTCCTCCTGGAACTCAACAACAACCCTCAGCTACTGGTGAAGGTCAAACCGAAGATGAAGAAATGTTCATGGAACAAACTGATGACTTCCAAGATCAACTTGACACCGATTACCGTGCTCCACCTACTCATGATTCTCATGCTGGTCCATCATCACCGTCCAAAGCCAAAGACAAAGATGCTACATCCAAGTCTAAGAAATCAAAGAAAAAAACACGTCATTCATGGCTCGACAATGATGACAATCCTCAGAATGATTGGCTTACAGAAATGGTCCAAGCTCAACCTCCTCTGGAAGAAGAAGAACCTATTCCTGGTAACACTCTTCAGTTCACCCAGGTCATTATGAAGGATCTTCACATCAACAAACTCACAAAGGCGGAGCTTAGGAGAATCAATAGGGATGCACAAGAATTCCTCAAGAAAAGATCTGGAAACAAAGTCGAATACGAATATCACATGCAGAATATAGCTAGTGCAATGTCTGCCGACTTTGACTGGTTAAATCCTGAAGTAAATATCGATCTAAGTTCCAAGAATCATGAAAAACCTTACTTCACCGACTGGACCAAACCATTACCGTTGAAAGGATTTCCTGACAAACCGAAGATACCTTACAGCTTCTTCTTCAACAAAGATCTTCGTAACATCCAGCTCACTCAAGAGATATCCAAGAAGAAATATGCTTCCTCACTCACAATCTCAGTACCAGCCGCTAGATACGAAATTCCAGCCATTGAAGAAACCACCCGTATTTTCAGCAACTCCATCGTTGCTTACGACAGAGATGCTCTACACGGAATTCAACATTGGCCTGATCGTCGTCGTCTCGGTTATACAAGCAGATTAGGAGAGACATCATTGGAAAATGTGAAGCAGAAATCAAAGATCATCGCTATCTTGGAGATTCAGCAGTCGAAACGGTTTAACTACTTATTCATGCGTGAAATTGTTGTTAAACGACAAGATGAAAAGAAGTACAAGTTCTCCGAAGCAGACTTTCCCAACCTTTATCTCAATGACATAGAAGATATGTATCTTGAAAAGGTTCAGAGTAGAATGCGCGGATTCGATAGAGACGTTCAGTACAACTTCATGGCATCGCTACTTCTTTACATCCGACGACTGATTGTTCAAGAAAGAGTGGAAGATCTTCAGCTTGGAGTGGAAAGTTACCAACAAAAGATCAATTTGACAAAGCCACAGTTCTACTTTGATGGTCTCTATGACACACCACAGTTTACTCTCATTCAAGAACCATTTGGTTTCACATACATCAACAGCAAAAAGCTACAAAGCTTCATGAGGTTCGATGAGGTACATAAATTCTGTGATGTTACACTCAAGTTTGTTCGTGATGGGCTTGTCAAAAGGTTGAATGATGATCGACGTAAGATAGCTAAGGGGGAACAACCTAGATGGAAATCCAGCTCCAGAAGACAAGTTCGTAACTTTGTCTTAAAGATTGAAGAACGGTTATTTCGACGGGAACAGATCAGACGACTGGAAAGCTACATCGGTGCCAGACCATCGTTTCCTGTCAGAAACTTCGAAAGACCTGAACCTCAGTTCACTAACTTCAATGCTCCACTTCCAGACGAAGAATAACTTGGTACATTTGGTCATATTTTTTCATTATCAACTGTTTCATTGATTGAATCATTTTTCCATTATGGTTTGTGCACACATAACAGTGTACAACCCGTGATTGTAATTAAAGGACCCTGAGGTACGCTTCAGTGCCTCAATCCTAAACATAAGGAGCGAAGGCTTCTTACTTTTGAGTAGAATTAATCAAACATTTATGATTTTTTTCATAATTCTGCTCAAAAGGACAAGTATTTCACCTCAATAAGACCTAATCACTTGTTGAGGGGGAGCACTTGTCAAAACAAAATACTTTGCTCAAAATCAAAAGTTCTTGATGTATATCCCCATAAGACTCAAAAGGCATATTTTAATCAAAAAATTTGTCAAAAACACCATCTTATATGCTATTTTTGAGGGGGAGAAAATGTAAAAGTGATTAAAATATACGAAGTCAAAGCTTTAAGTTGTATCATGTGTGAGCTAGACTCAGTATTAACCCAGGAATTGACGAGATAATACAAGTTAGTAACATCGAAAGGACTTATCCTCGACGGGTAATAACATCAAGTTAGTTACTAGAGCTAGTTGTCACCTAAAAGCTGACAATGCATCTCTTTAACTAACCACGTAAGCGTGTCTCGAAAAGGATATGTCTTAGTAGAAAAGTACCGTCTCGAGAAACTTTCTGTGGACTTGACCAGGCCGGGTAATAATTTCAAGCTAGTTTAACTAGTGATGTAAGCGTGTCTCGAATCGGTCGTGTTCACAGAAGGTGGATCAATTCAAAAGTGATTGATCCTCCCGCATGTGCAAATTTATTTAAACACTTATGAGCACATGTGCAGGGGGGCCCCTTCAAAAGTGTACGCAAAACTCTCAAAGTGTTAACCAAAATATTTGATTATCACAAACACTTTGAGAGATTTTCAATCAAAGGTTTCTTGGCTACTGTCGGAGTTATAAGGTGATTAAGATAGGAATATCCGTCCTATGATCCGCCAGAGCCGGAGGGATCTACCCAAGGACATCTCCCGTAGTTAGAATTAGAAGTCCTTAGGTATGATATGAAAAAAAAGGGGGAAATGAATGAAAGGGAAAGAAGGAGTTGAAGAATTAAAAGGAAAAGTAAAGTAAAGGGTGAAAAGAAATAGCCCTCCAGATGATTCAACCTTAGGGCAGACACCGGGTTCAATACGTATGCTACTGGTTGTTGCTAAGGCGACGCCGGTATTGAAGATTAAGTCATCATGGACCTAGTGACGCAATGCACTAAACCTTCTTAACCACTCAAGTTCTCTTAAAAGGACTTGTTTCATTCTCACAGGGGAACCCGCGTAACCTATCGACCCATCTCTTAGAGACGGTTGATATTGAATCAGGACATCCCCAGTCTCCGCATAGGAAACCTAGGTGTGCACTTATAGAGTCTAGAGCCATGAGATACATCAAAGATCTCTTAGGAACACTTAGTATTTCTACAACTGGTGTTCTACATCAATGGGCATCAGTTGTAAACTATCGAGTCCTTCGCAGATCTTAGCAATCTGCCTAGAACGTTTATGAGAGGATTACATATGTATTTCTCAATGATTGAACGAAAATCCTGCCAGGGTCAACATCAAACAGCCCTGACAGCAGGTCACTTCGGTAACCCCACAAGGGTTACGCTTAGTGTTTGCGGTGGTTTCTTATCGGTCTACAGTCGTGGAGTGATCCCCAGCGACTCACCCAGTCATTGAGCTACCTAGTAGGTCTCGTAAGCTCCTTCGGGAGTATCTGATATGGGAACGGCCTGGATAAGGATTAGAAGGAGTCTTCACACTATGCTGTTGACGAGCTCTAACTCCTTATCTGTAAGTACCGGTTGTTTTATTGCTAACTGTTTACTCGCAGGCACATCACTTCCATGATGGTAGATTCCAACATGCTCATACATACATCTTGAAGTCAAAGAAAGCTCCCCCAAAGATCAAAGCAACACAAAGTTCAAAGAAAGATTCTACGCCAAAAAGAAGAATCTACAAAGTATAAAGACAAAGATCTCAAAGTATGAAAAGGATATTCTTGTACGTGAAAGTCTAAGTCCAAAGATGTATGAGTATGTTGGAATGGAGCTCAACCACCACTGACGCTGGAGTGACGAATGGCAGATTACTTCATTACATTATCACAACAACATCATCAAAGAACAAAGTCAAAGAGCAAAGTACATCCATCATTATTCTTATCATTTCTGAAGACGTCTAAAGCTATGAAAGTCAAAGATTAAGATGAAGACGTCAAGCAACCACGATGACCGACCCTTAGGGGGAGATTGTTGGAACCATAGTTTTACTATTTTATCAAGTCTCGGTCATTTGTAATAATAGGTTGCTTAAGTTATTATTTGTTTACATTTATGTTATTGTTTCTAGTTTACTAGGCTTAAATCATATGACCCATGGGCCCTAAAAGCCCACGAAATGATGAGTGGAAGGAGAGGGTGTGTTGCCCTAGCTCCTTCCCTATAAATAGTAAGCTTAGGTCTCTTGTAAACTTGGTTGGTTATTTGAAAACATTAAGGAAACTCTTGCATTTCATTTTCTCAAATTTCTCATAATCATCCCATTCTCATTCTCATCTCATTTCTTTATCAATCATACTTGTTTTTACAAAATGGTGACCTAACAGAGATGCACAATTATACAGATGGAACACCCCAAATAAGTTACAGCCAAACACCCCTTAAAAGGCAATCTGTGATGGAAACTTGAGTCAAACAAATACACAACTTAATCTACTGATTACAACTACTATCATAAGCAATAACTAGGTAATTTAGACAATAATAACTGACTATACTACTTGAGAGAGTACAAATTAAAAGAAAGGCTTACATAAGCCTTCCAAGCAAAGCTGTAAAGGACCAAAGAACCAAATGAACCAACCTACTGACCTCCCATGAGGTCTCTAACCCACAGCCATCCTTAATAAACTGTGCTCCAAGCTCATTCACCAATGATCACCATTTTTTATTTATTTTTGATTTTTCTTAGTTATTTTTTATATTTATATAAAATGAGTGTAGGATGTTCACACAAACTTAAAAAGCTTATAAAACCTTATTATCTGAGTTTACATAAGTTTCCAAATGAATTGTACACACATTAGAAGCTTTGATTAGAACTTGCAAATTTGAAATGGAACTTGAAAAGTGAAAATGAAACTTAAACTTTAAATTAGACGTTCATTGATAAAAAGAAGTTACAATGCATTAAAAATAAACTAAAAATACATAAAAACTAAAAGATTACACACTATCAAAGGCTCACATGAGCTTAAAATATAATACGAGGCAAAAACTAGGACCTAAGCTTCCACATGGCTTTTCCTAGAAATCTGGGAGCCCCACAAGCTTCCTGCTGACCTCTTGACCAAATCCTCACCATTGAATTAGCTTTTGATCATTCCTAGCCTTTGATCACGATTTTGGCGCCAAAAATATGTTGGGGCAAGATTGAGTGGTTCTGGTGGGAGGTTGGTGTAGAAATTTATTGTGGTGGGATAAGTGGGTGAGGAGAATTAATTGTGGGGGGCTAGTGGTTGAAAAAGGTGAGGAGGGGGGTGGATTTTCTCCCTGGTTTTGCGCGGTCTTGTTGGGGAAGAAAGAGGTCAAAGGGTCGTTTGACCCTTTGTTGACTATTTGACCCAGGCTTTTATTAATATGGGATTGGGCTGGATCATGTGGTGGGCTGGATGGGGCTTTGGTTTTGGGTTTAATATTAACAAAAGGGTCCGTTTGGTAACTAATGGTGCACAAGGACCATTTTTGTAATTTTTGAAAACATGAGGGACTGAAATGTAATCTCTCCAAAGTAACCATAAGGACCAATGTTGCCAATACCAATAATACAAGGACCAAATTTGCCAATTTTCCATTTTTCAAAATTTCAAAACTTCCCAGGGACCTATTTTGCCATTTTTGGATTTTCTGGGACTAAACTTGTAATTTTGGAAAACTTGTTACCCAAGTGTAATATTTTGTGAGTTTTGACTTTCAAAACCTTGGGTTGACTTTTCCTTTCAAAATAAATGCATAGGGACTAAATTTGACAAGTTTTGAAACTTGGGGGACTGAAACTGCCAATATTGCAAACTTTGTACGTTTTTTCTTTGTTTTTGCTCATTTTGCATTTAAAACACATAAAACACAATCCCTGGGATATTTTAAGTATTTTGATATCTTTTTGATTGTTTTTATGCGTTTTGGCAGTTTAAACATATCAAAAACGATGAGTGTTTGAGCACTCATCAACTTCCCTCGCGGAGCTTACTCGGCTTAACCTTTTTAATTAATACAAAAAGGGGGAGAAGAGAAATATAAACTACATAATACTTGTCTAAAAATAAGTTTTAGATATATTGAGTTTAGGTTTTGTAATAATCAAAAAGGGGGAGATTGTTGACATAAATAATGCCTAAAAACATTATTAACATGTTATCAATATCTCTATGTTTTGATTATCACAAAATATAAACTCATAGAACTAAAACTTATGACATAAACAAGTATTTAGTGATTAATATTTCTCTTTACATCCAAATCACTTAAGGTATGAATAAACAAAGTGTTTAGTGTATCTTATGATCAAAGGAAAGTTTAATTAAGCATTACAAAGTTTATTTAATTATATAAACATATTATATATTTTTTTGAAAAACACTTTTGGTAATAAAGAAAAATGTTTTATTCATACTAAATATATGAATTCAAATTTTTAACCAAAATCAGTTAGTTTTTCACCAAATAAACTTTCCCCACTAAAAGACAAAGAATCTGGCCGTTTCAGCTGGGAGGCCCCCTTAATTATAAAGGGCGGTCCCCTTAATTTTAAGGAGGCCGGCCAGGGTTTAAGGGGAACGGCCACGCTCCTCTGTCAGATTCTGTTGCCTATAAATACCACCTTAAACCTGGATTTTTTCTCACCTTTTTGCATTACTAAACTTTCTGATCTAGATCCAAATCTCCATTCTTTTATCCTTTGATCATAAGTATATAAATTCTTTGTTTCAAAGTGATCCAACCTTCATCCTCTCAAGTGCAAGAGAAGAATACTTCTATCCCTCAAGACAAGAAGTATTACAACTTGTTGTGATCTCCACATCCAAGTTGTTGGTGTATCATCAAAGATCATTTACATTATTCTTTGTGAAGATTGTTGTGAATATTTGATTGTAGATAGTTGTGTTAGATATTGATTGTGTGATTAGTTAGTAGCTTGGTGTGAAGAAGATAAGCTAGGTATTAGATTGGTGTGAAGAAGATAGGTGTGGAGTAGTTAGTTGTGAAGTAGATAGATTTGAAGAAGTTGTGTAGAAGGTGTGACTTAGGTGTGACGAAGTTGTGGTGTGAAAAGCGGTGTGTAGATTGGTGTGTATATTGGTGTGTACGGTTTTCTCCGCCATAAGGGAGCTTGTTGATATAGTGAAGAAAACTCTCGAGTTAGGTGCTCGGGGAGTGGAGTAGGGCAAGTAAGGTGTCCTTGTAGCCGAACCACTATAAATCTCTTGTCTCGCGGTTCGATCTTTCCATCTCTTACTTATTTCATTACTTATCATTATTATACTTTGTGTAGTATTAATTGTTTATATTGTACAAGACTTGAGATCACATATTTTCGAATCTAAGTTTTTAAAAGCTAAGAAAAACTCTAAAACTAATTTTTATAACTAAGTAAAAAGACATAAAACTATTCAACCCCCCTTCTAGTTTTCCACACCATTGCAATCCAAAACACTACCCTGCTTAGCCTCTTCTTTCTTAGAAACTGAATTTTTTATTTTCACTCTATTTATTTTTGATTTTTAAGTATTTTTGAAACCTTGAACAAAACTTGTTTAAACTGCTTAGAAGACTTATAAAAACTTTTCAATAACTTGATTTAGCTCACTGGATCACCAAACAACAACTTTTGACATCAACACAGTTAAAATGGAAATTTCATTAGAATATGCAAATTCTGACTAAAAAAAGAAAACTTGGAATTGATGCTCAAAAAGAGTTTAAATTACATTGATACAACTTAATACAATAATTAAAAGCTACAAAATACAATTGAAAGGAAAATTTTATTAAAACGACACTACAACTACTCTAAACTACTCTACAGTTAACTACTTCTTTCCTTTGCTTCTTTTCTTGACTTTTATAGCCTGAGGAGATACTCTCTGTCTTTCCCACCTCTTTTGAAGCCGTAGGATTTGCACAATTGATCTTGGCCGTTGAAATTTGTTTTGGCGGGAAAAGTTACACTTGGTCAGTTGGTGTTACTTGGAGGGATTGAAGGGCATTAAATGTATCTTGGAAGTATTAGTGAGCTGGGGGGACATGGAGTGGTGTTGGTGAGGTGGAGGTGAGGGTGAGCAGGGAATTTGGCAGGCTGCAAGTGGAGAGGTTGAAGGAGAGGGTGAAAGTCAAACTTGGTTTGACTTGGGGAAATATTAAAACGGGAGGTGGGTTGGGTTGTTTTGTTTGGGGTTGGGCCTTTAAGGTGATTGACTGGGCCAAGGGTGTTTTGGGTTTGTATTAGGATTGGATTTTTGGATAATAGAAACAAAAAGGTCCATTTGGTTAGGTATTTAATCACAAGGACCATTAATGCAATTTTTGAATTTGGAGGGGGCTGATTTGGCACTTTTCCAAACTTGCCACAAGGGTTAAACATGCTAAGTTCCATAATCCAAGTACCCTTGTTGAATAAATTTCCAATTTCAAACACCCAGGGACTAAAACTAGCAAATTTGCAAAGTTAAGGGACCAAACTTGCATTTTCCTCAAACTTTTCATCAAAAGGCTATTTGTGATAACCTTTGAGTTTCCAAGGACCAAAAATGATTTTTCTTTCAAAAATATCCCACCAGGGACCAAATCTGCCAATTTTGAAACTCCAGGGACTAAACTTGTAATTTCTCAAAACTTTTGAAATTTTTCACCAAAGGACTAAATATGACAACTTTTGATTTCAAAAGGACCTTTGGTGACTTTTCTTTAAAAATAAGTGCTCAGGGACTATTTTTGCCAAATTTTGAAAGTTGGGGACTGAAACTACCAATTATGCAAACTTTGTTTGTTTTTCATCTGTTTTTGCTCATTTTGCATCTGAAACATATAAAACACAATTTTGGGATATTTTCAGTATTTTGATGCATTTCTGAGTGTTTTTGAATGTTTTGCAGTTCAGATTTGACCAAAAATGATGAGTATTCACACACTCATCAATCCCCCACACTAAACTATTGCTAGTCCCTAGTAATCTTTTGAGAAAACTTAATGGATTTGAATCTCTTTACCAAAAGCCATTACTTCTGGAGTAGCCAAATGTTTCAGTTCAAGTAAGAACTATGGTACACTGATAACCATATGATTTTGAGCAAACCATCAGCTTTCAACGGATTTGATTTGTCTTTACCAGAATCCGTTTGCTTCTGGACTAACCAAATCTTGATGGACATAGTCAACATCTTGGTGAGTTGATTACCAATTATGGCTTTCCACTGCCTTTACCACAAGCCATAATCTTGCGGGCTAGCCAACTCTTTTACTTTTTAGGATATAGAGAGTTGAATACCATACAATTTTGGGCAAATTGTAAGCCATAAACAGATTTGAGATATCTTTACCAAGAGCTGTTTGCTCCTGGATTAGCCAATCCTTTTGTCGATTAGACATGGCGGACTGATAACCACAAAAATGTTTTTGAAATAAAGTGAAAAAATTTTAAAAATTTTGGCCAAAAACGGGGGTACTAGAAGGTAAAGTGTGATAAATTTCGCTAGAAACGGGGGTACTAGAAGGCAAATTGTATGGTATTCAAAAGGACCTTTGGTGACTTTTCTTTAAAAATAAGTGCTCAGGGACTATTTTTGCCAAATTTTGAAAGTTGGGGACTGAAACTACCAATTATGCAAACTTTGTTTGTTTTTCATCTGTTTTTGCTCATTTTGCATCTGAAACATATAAAACACAATTTTGGGATATTTTCAGTATTTTGATGCATTTCTGAGTGTTTTTGAATGTTTTGCAGTTCAGATTTGACCAAAAATGATGAGTATTCACACACTCATCAATCCCCCACACTAAACTATTGCTAGTCCCTAGTAATCTTTTGAGAAAACTTAATGGATTTGAATCTCTTTACCAAAAGCCATTACTTCTGGAGTAGCCAAATGTTTCAGTTCAAGTAAGAACTATGGTACACTGATAACCATATGATTTTGAGCAAACCATCAGCTTTCAACGGATTTGATTTGTCTTTACCAGAATCCGTTTGCTTCTGGACTAACCAAATCTTGATGGACATAGTCAACATCTTGGTGAGTTGATTACCAATTATGGCTTTCCACTGCCTTTACCACAAGCCATAATCTTGCGGGCTAGCCAACTCTTTTACTTTTTAGGATATAGAGAGTTGAATACCATACAATTTTGGGCAAATTGTAAGCCATAAACAGATTTGAGATATCTTTACCAAGAGCTGTTTGCTCCTGGATTAGCCAATCCTTTTGTCGATTAGACATGGCGGACTGATAACCACAAAAATGTTTTTGAAATAAAGTGAAAAAATTTTAAAAATTTTGGCCAAAAACGGGGGTACTAGAAGGTAAAGTGTGATAAATTTCGCTAGAATTCCCCCCCCCCCCCACTTAGAATTGAATATTGTCCTTAATATTCAAAGTCCCGGCTATTATGACGACTCTTTGAACGTAAAAGACAACATTACAATCTAAATGTAGAAATACCATTTTTCACTTTATTTCTATACATACATTTTTTTTAAAACTTATATACATGGTAACAACAGCAGGGGCACTCCCCCACACTTAGGGTGAAAACCCCAAATGCATGCTACTGTTTTTGTTTACCGAGTCGCTAGCTTGACTCGACCCCGAATTCATTGGTTCTTGGGGAAGCAAGATGTAGAAGAAACAATCTCCATCGGACTTTCATTCAAGATGTTTGGACAAACATTTGAAGCACGTGAAAGTTCCACACCGATGAGATATATAGTCCCAGCTTTAAATAGTATAAACTATAAGCGGTGATGCAGGGGTCAAAGATAATGTCTTCATTCCCGAAGGAGTGAAGAACAGGAGAAGTCACCTGGTAGGTGAAGAAAAGGAAGAAAACCATGATGAAAATCATGATAAGATCTTCTTCCTCGAGATCAGGCTCATTTGCCTGAATTTGGATTTCAAGGGTTAAGCTCGTTGGGTTTGAAAACATCCCGGGAGGGAGGGTGGGAATTTTCAAATCCTCATGAATGAGTGCATCTCCCCCCGGGCTATCATGCTCCGGAGGAGTCATGATATGAGTGAGTTCACCGGAGGACTCCTCATGAAGAGAATCATTCACATGGTGTGAATCTGTGAACTCTTGTTCCATTGTGGACTCATCACTATCCTCGTTCTGAGTACCAAAGATTGGATTATCAGAAATCAAAGTGAATTCAGATTCGAATTCAAAAAGAGGATTGGTGAGAGTGGTTTTTAATGCTTCGGTAACAAAGTGATTAATATTCTCTATTGGACTGTTTGGATCAGAAGCGAGTAACGGTTCATGATATAAGAGACTTTCAATCTCTCCCAGATCGGTTTCAAAGTCAACGAGATCATCGTTACTTCCCGTTGGAAGTGGATTGATGTGAGTGAGTTCATCGGCGAACTCCTCAAGAAGATGATCAGCATCAGAATGTGGAACTGATGCCTCAACATACTCGATGTCTCCATAAGATGCACAATCTTCGCTACAATCGCAGAAAGTCTCAAAATGATCTTTTGGACACTCAAGAGGGGAAGGAATATCACACATATGATCAAAAGTTCCCTGTGACTTTCTTGGGATTGGCACAAGGTTCTCAACACTAGACTTTATGAATTCGTCCGATTCCTTTTCAGGAACAGTGCTAAGATGCTCGTCCCCCATACTTAAAGAGTGAGTGGGAACTTCGGGTGTGATAGCAGTTGTTTGAGATGGAATCTCAACTGCAGGGATATCCACTGATGAACTTGATGAAGTTTTATAAAATTGAAGAATATCGAGAGTATCTTCATCATCACTGTCATCAGGAATAAAATGGAACTGAGAGCTAGATTTGGCTGCTTTTTCTTTTGCAATTGATTCCTTAATAGATTTTTCATAGGCATCTTGGGAATTTATTTTAGCAGCCTGTTCTTCAGCTAACAATTCTTTCATCGGTTTTTGTTTTGGATTATCTGGGGTATGTACGATTCCTTTCAAATCTTTCACTAAATCCAAGAGATCAAGGAGAAGACTTTGAGGAATTGGCTGAGGTGGAGGTTCGTCATAATACGATGTGTCAAAATTGTTACAAGGAAATGGATTCCTTGTTTGACAATCGGAGCTGAAGTGTGGACCTCCACAGTAATCACAACAGTATAACTGATGTGGCTGTGAGTTGTATGTGCTAGAGTCATAATCGTTATCAGGAAACTGCTCATAGACAAGCGTGTTTCCCGATTGACAATCAGAACTGTAGTGTGAACCACCACAGTAACCACAACAGTAAAACTGCTGAGTCTCATGGTGTGGTAGCTGATGGAATAAATCAGTCGTGTCATGGTAAGAATAGGGATCTTGGTTATAGACAGACCCGTTTCCTGACTCTACCATGCCACAACTGGGGCAATTACCATTATTATGAGGATTACCACACCATTGACAAATCAGAAAGTGTGGATGAGACATAGAAAGAATCAAAAGGTTTGGGAGGGTAAGGAATGAAGAATCAAAAGGGTAGGAGGGTAAAGATGAATATTTTTGGATTTTTGGAAAGACATTTTATATACAAATAAGAAAGAAAATCTTTTTGGGTTTTTTGTGTTCGTTGAAAACTGATTTTAAAATGTTTTCGTGAACCGTTTTGTTTTTATATGATAATAATAAGAAAATATGAACAAGGATGGGTAAATATACAATGAGCGTATATCCAGATTCACTAATCTGCAAACCGTTTAGAATATGCGCACAACCTCCCCGGCAGCGGCTCCAAAATTTGATTGGCTCCAAACGGTCAACTAAAGTCAACCATAGGTGTGGTTAAAATAGTCAAACTGCTCAAAGTCAATCTCCGTGGAAGTATAGGGTTTCCCCGGGTCGTTATGTCCCAGCGAGGCGTGATGGTACGAAAACGAGTTTGTGATCGGGTGAATTTGGATAGAAAGGGGTTGTGAATGATTACACTACTGATTTATACAATGAAATAGCTTAAATAAGCTATAATAACAAGACTGTAAAATTAGAAAACCCATAAACGTTTTAAACCTAAAAACGCGTACGTTCAGTTTAAATTTACGTGAACGTACAAAATAAAAAGTGAAAACTGAAATCTGAAAACCCTCAGGGGGTAAAAACGACTTTTTTACAATCCTAAGGATGAAAGAAAATTTTTAAAAAAATAAAATTAATTTTTACACTATTTAATTATTTATTATTAATTAAATACTATTTAATACTAATTATTAATATTTAAATAACTTAAATAAAATATGATATTATTTTAATACTAGAAAAGTGAAAATTTAATTTCTAAAATTATAAAATAACTAAAAACAAATTTTAAAATTAAAAATATGTATTTTTGTCTTTTTGTGGATTTTATATTAATTAATTACTAATTTAATATTAATTAAACTAATTAACTAATTTTAAATTACTAATAATACTTAAATGACTTAGAAAATTATAGAAAAATTTATAAATCTAATTAACCAACACAGGAATCCTAAAAAATTATAAAAAGTTTATTTTATATGGATTTAAACTATTTTACTTATTGTTATCCTAATTATTAATTAATTACCAATGAAACTAATTAAATTCTAAAAATTAGAAAATGAATAGTGAAAATTATGAGAAAATTTCTAAAATTATTTTACAACATATAAAAGCTAGAAAAAATACAAAAACTAGGTATTACTTTATAAAAACTAATTATGCTATTTAATACTTAATTATTAATTAATTATTACTAAAACTAATATTAAATCTAATAAATAGCAAAAACAATATAAAATTTTGGAAAAATTTCTGAAAATACTTTAATATAAAAGAAAAGTAAGAAAAATATAAAAATGGCAAGTACTTAATAAATATCTAAAAAGGAAAATTAAAGAGATAAATTAAATTAAATAGAAACTATCACTTATTTTTATTTTTGACTTTTTTGGAATTTTCTTTTACAAAACTATTTAAATACTGAAAATAACAAACATTAATGAAGACACTTTTGTTGGAAATGAAAAATAAGCACTTTGGAAGCTAAATGGATTTAGTAGATGAGTAAGCTAGCTTATTAGACTTTGAATGAATTTGAAAAGGCTTGTGATAAGCTATTAACTGAGATGTAAGCTAACACAGATATAGAGACAGACTTGGATTACGCCAAATGAAACTGAAAAATACAAGAAATAAGCTATTATAAGCCACTAAGCACAACCACCCAAACCTGAGTACCAAACAGGCTTGGTTAGCCAAGTTCAGACCAATGTGGGGCCCACTAGGGACTTTGGAAGTCCAAAGTAAAAGTTGATATGAAAAGGCAGCTTATTGAAGTTTCTAAAAAGCCAGAGCTCATGTTTTGGGTCCCACAAATAAACCCTGGGGGAGGCTTGGAACTTTGATACAAAATCTGAGTGCTCAGCATGCACTCAGAGTGGGACAAAAAAAATAGAGCATGCAGCCCTACGAAATAAGCTTTAATCTCAAAAATAAGACTTGGTACTAAAAGAAGAGCTTATTGGGTTTTCAAAAAGCCAATAAGCTCTATGTGGGGCCCACTAATGAGTACATGAGGGACCCTTGAAGTTGGGCTGTTTGGACAGTGGTGGTGGTGTAGGGGAGGTAACTCCCCCTGCAGGTGTGTTTGGGGGGGTTCTAGGGCCCACAAAAAAATTGCAAAAATAGAGTGAAAATGGGATTTCAAAGTTCAGCTGGGATACTTTAACTCCTGAAGGTTTCAATTCCTAGTTCTAAATAGAAAATTCACTAAAAATCCTACAACATTTGGAAAACTGAGAAAATGCAAATTTGACTTTTAAACTTTTTAGCCTAAGTTGACTTATATGAGATTCTAACTAACCTAGATGATTAATTATGTTGTAATATGCCTAAATGCAATGAAATAGCACACCCTAAGCTAACTATGGACTAATTTGAATGCTTGTAGAGTCCAAAAATCCACACAGTTAACAAAATGGGTGGGTGAAATGGTGATTTTGACTTTTGGTGAAACAACAACTAATTTTTATGACTAAACTAAGCAAATTTGACCTAAAGGAACTTGTGTAAACCAGAAATAACAACAACAATAGACCTGAACACAAGATTGCAGTGCAATCCAAACACTCCTTAATGCAAACTACTTTTGAGGTTTTCAAGGAAAACAACTGTTTTATGCCACAAAATCATTATGCAAGGTCATATAAGGATGTTTTACACTGATTTAAGGATGAAGACACAAATAATAACAACATAACACAGATTAATCCATATTAAGCAATTAGACAGTTAACTTAGCATTAGGTAACAAATAAGGGTCTAAACAATAACAAGCAACCTAGTAGCATCAAACCATCTCAAATTTACTTAATAAACATAAAAATACAGATTAACACATGTATAAGCATAGTAAACAGTGAATTGCCAAATTTGAAAAAAATGGCTCACAATTGGTCCATGCTGAGAATGGAGCTACTAGGTACCAAAATCACAAACCTAAGACTTCCCATGAAGTTTTAAACCCATTGCAATCCAAAACACTACCCTGCTTAGCCTCTTCTTTCTTAGAAACTGAATTTTTTATTTTCACTCTATTTATTTTTGATTTTTAAGTATTTTTGAAACCTTGAACAAAACTTGTTTAAACTGCTTAGAAGACTTATAAAAACTTTTCAATAACTTGATTTAGCTCACTGGATCACCAAACAACAACTTTTGACATCAACACAGTTAAAATGGAAATTTCATTAGAATATGCAAATTCTGACTTAAACAAGAAAACTTGGAATTGATGCTCAAAAAGAGTTTAAATTACATTGATACAACTTAATACAATAATTAAAAGCTAGAAAATACAATTGAAAGGAAAAATTTATTTAAACGACACTACAACTACTCTAAACTACTCTACAGTTAACTACTTCTTTCCTTTGCTTCTTTTCTTGACTTTTGTAGCCTAAGGAGATACTCTCTGTCTTTCCCACCTCTTTTGAAGCCGTAGGATTTGCATAATTGATCTTGGCCGTTGAAATTTGTTTGGGCGGGAAAAGTCATACTTGGTCAGTTGGTGTTACTTGGAGGGATTGAAGGGCATTAAATGTATCTTGGAAGTATTAGTGAGCTGGGGGGACATGGAGTGGTGTTGGTGAGGTGGAGATGAGGGTGAGCAGGGAATTTGGCAGGCTACAAGTGGGGAGGTTGAAAGAGAGGGTGAAAGTCAAACTTGGTTTGACTTGGGGAGATATTAAAATGGGAGGTAGGTTGGGTTGTTTTATTTGGGGTTAGGCCTGTAAGGTTATTGACTGGGCCAAGGGTGTTTTGGGTTTGTATTAGGATTGGATTTTTGGATAATAGAAATAAAAGGGTCCATTTGGTTAGGTATTTAATCACAAGGACCATTAATGCAATTTTTGAATTTGGAGGGGGCTGATTTGGCACTTTTCCAAACTTGCCACAAGGGTTAAACATGCTAAGTTCCATAATCCAAGTACCCTTGTTGAATAAAATTCCAATTTCAAACACCCAGGGACTAAAACTAGCAAATTTGCAAAGTTAAGGGACCAAACTTGCATTTTCCTCAAACTTTTCATCAAAAGGCTATTTGTGATAACCTTTGAGTTTCCAAGGACCAAAAATGATTTTTCTTTCAAAAATATCCCACTAGGGACCAAATCTGCCAATTTTGAAACTCCAGGGACTAAACTTGTAATTTCTCAAAACTTTTGAAATTTTTCACCAAAGGACTAAATATGACAACTTTTGATTTCAAAAGGACCTTTGGTGAATTTTCTTTTAAAATAAGTGCTCAAGGACTATTTTTGCCAAATTTTGAAAGTTGGGGGACTGAAACTGCCAATTATGCAAACTTTGTTTGTTTTTCATCTGTTTTTGCTCATTTTGCATCTGAAACATATAAAACACAATTTTGGGATATTTTCAGTATTTTGATGCATTTCTGAGTGTTTTTGAATGGTTTGCAGTTCAGATTTGATCAAAAATGATGAGTATTCACACACTCATCACCTACAAAACAAACACATTCAATGACTTTCAAAGTCATAGACTCATTCCCATTAACCCCAACCAAATGGGCCCTTAGATTAATGCAAAAAAAAATATAGTGACAATTTTTGGTACGTGATTATGTGACTTTTTTTTTACAAATATAGATTAATGCACAAAGATAAATGAATTGTTTCTGAAAATGAAACGATATAATTTATAATAGATGACAATAGGGCAACACAATATTTGTTTCTTTCTTAATAATCAAATAAATTAGAAACAAAAAATAAATTATGAACAATTCATTTTCAGAAACAAAAATTATATTATCAAAATAAATTATGACATAATGTTTGAAAATGAAATAACATAATTTAAAAAATTAAAAATAAATATTAGGCGATCATACGATCTTACGTGCGATCCTACGATCCTGATACGATCCTTCTCGAATTACGATCTTGTTAAGATCCTGATCGTTTTTTGTGTGTAGGATCGTAGGATCGTACGATCTTACGATCAGGATCGCGATTTTGATAACTATGTGCATGAGAATTGACATTTTCTAATAATTTCATAAAGCAAACACGTAGGTATGTGTTTATGAGAATTGTCGTTTACTAATAATTTCATAAAGTAAACACGTAGGGGATTGTGTATAATTTCATTTATTGATACCCCTGGTTGGGATGGGTAGGCCCACCACTTCACTTTCACTTTGGCCCGGGCCAAGTCAGTGGGGGACCCTGTCGGGCTCCTTCCCCCCAAAAAAAAGAAATTGTACGTGAGAGTTTCTATTCATACGGCTCGAATCATTCTCAGATGCCCCGAGAGGCATCCTTTCCTTGTTTGTTGGGTTGGTTCACGCGCGCGCAAACGAGCACCAGCTGCAACAGCAGGAAACTAGGACCAATAGAGTCAGACACTTAGCTACATCCGCACGCAAAACTTCATAATGTGTATACTGTAAACACATTAATACTTATCAAGTTTCTAGTTAAGCGTTTAATGCAACTAAACAAAATCTAGTTGATGGCTTATAAAAAGAAATATCTCACGGTCTATCAAATACAGTAGAATATATTATTTGAATGTATCTTACGAAAAGTCAAAATATCAATTAGAAATTCTTAAAATGAAAAGAAAATATATAAGTGGTGCCAATGCCATTGTGATGGAGCTTAGTAGTCTAAATATATTTTACTCCCTCCGTCCCATATTAAGTGTCCATAATGGAATATTTGGACGTCCCAAATTAAGTGTCCACTTATACCTTTCAACCAATAAGATGAGAGTTTAGTGGTAAAAGTAATATTTGATTAGTGAGAGTTTAGTTAGTAAAATCTTCTAAAACTTTGTGCATTATGAAAGTGGACACTTAATATGGGACAGAGGTAGTAATATTATTCAAGAGATAAAACATAATGAGACAAGCTTCAACATAGTAACAATCTTAAGAAAAAACTTGATTTCATTGAGTACTCTTAAAAAAGAGGGTTATACTGTGAAGATGCAGATGGGTAGAGTCAAGATGATGACCAGGATCAGGGGAAAGAACTGTGTGTATACTCTTGAAGCAAGTTGGATTCAAGCAACTTGGTCATAAGCAAGTTGGGATAAAACAACTTGTCATAAACAAGTTGGGTTCAAACAACATGGTCCTGGTGTTAAAATAGGAGTCTATGGAGTATAGGTTGATGAACGTGTTTGGTTTGAGGTGGAACTGCAGGGAGCTCAGGAAAATCGTGAAGCTGAGGCTGTTCAAGTTAGTAACGATGATGCTGTAGTGGCTCAAAGAAAGTTGGAGGACAAGCAACTTGAAGAAAAGACAAACACGGGCTTGGTAAAGGAGCAGGAAAATGTACACCTTGGTATAAAGGTGGGGTCAGACATTACGGTAACCAGAGTACCTGGTCAAGAAGGTGCAGAGGGTAAAGTTGCTAAAAGAAGAAAGTGAAGGAATCTACGAAAGCTAATCTTGGAAAATTACTGAAGTACAATGTCTGGTCGACATGGTGGTCCCCGGTCCAAGGTTCCAGCACGAGGAAAAGTTGCTGAGTATCGGTTATGTTTAAGTGTTACTCATAAGGTGGAAATTGTTATATATTAGTAGTAAACTTAAACATAGATGAGGGACTTAATTGTACTTTATAATTAGATTAGGTGGTAGACTAGAACTAGGATTAGTTAGTTTGTAGTGCAAGGCAAGCTAAGGTTTCTACCCCCTCATCTCTATAAATAAAGATAAGGGGGGATGCTAGTTATTCATTCTTCTTCCTCATTGTAATAGCTTTATTAGGTTTTTAATAAAGGTTTGGTATGAGGTTATATCGTGTGCATACATTCTTGTCGGTTCTTTATAGTCTCTCGTGTTTACTACTTGTGCTCAATACAACTCGAGATCTAGCGTTCTGCGATCGAACTTTGGGTTGTTGTCGAGGTATTTTCCAACAGCCACAGACACTATTTTTAGGCAAATCATGTATTGGTTCAATAGACAATTTTTTCATACAAATCTCTTAAGTTTTTTTTTTTTTTTTTTTTTCTTTTTTTTTATCTAGTTCATGTATCAGCCAAGAAATTTAAAAAGAATGATAGCTATCCCATGGAATTTGTTTAAATGGAGACCACCCGACTGAAGTTCCAAATAAGATATATATCGTTGTAACTTAACTTGCTGGCAGTGCTTTTTTCTATGTAATTCATTTCTCTATAACGTGAGTCAAGTGACTTGAGTCATGTGAAATTCAAACTGAAGAACCTCTCTAGGTTAACTTGAAGAAGTTTTCAGTAGTCGGTATGCTTGAACAAACTCAGTAAAACCATATATTTATGCAGCATTAATAAAAAAATTAAACAAGCTAACAAGTTTTTTACCGAAACAAGGATGAAATAATTGCTATTCTTGTGTTTAGATATTTACAATAACCAAAGAACAAACAACATGATGACAACGTCCCTTTTGATGGGAACTTTGTTAATAAGTCTACCACTGAATTTTTTTTTTAACCATGATTTCTGACCTTTTGGCCACTAACTCTACCACTGAAAATTACATGTCACTTGACGTGGTCATTGATATAAGTCATGATTAACATCTCAATAACTAGGGGGTGCAATTTCTGTCCTGACATGAAACCCGACCTAAGACCGACACGAAAATTAATAGGTTTGGATTAAGTATGTGGGAAATTAGAAGGGGGTTGAATAGTTTACTGACTTGTTTTCTTTAGTTATAAAAATTACTTTGTGAAAAACTTAGATTCAAAAGTGGATGAAATCAATCAACACCAATATGAAGACAACTCTATGCTAACACAATCAAACAATAAGTATGTAAAGAAAAGAGATGGAAAGATCAAACCGAGACAACGAGATTTATAGTGGTTCGGTCATGAAGCTCTTCTCCGCCCTACTCCACTCCCCGAGTACCATACTCGAGAGTTCTAAACACTATGTCAACAAAGCTCCCTTCAGGCGGAGAAAACCATACAACGTCGCTTACGTTATTTTCCGACACTAAGCTAGATGTCGAGTACTAATCTTAGCTAGTACCAATCTACCACGATCCACTTGATCCTAGCTTCTTACACGATCTACACGATCCTTACTTATCACAAGATCAACACGATCCTCACACAATGTACACGATCCACACAAGATCCACACAATCCTCACAATCTACTCTTGATCCACTTGATCAATACTTAATCAATCAACACTCAAGAGATCCTCAAGATCTCAACAAGATCACAATGATCAACACAATAACTAAGAAATACTAAAACACTTGTTGTATATCAAGATACAATCAAGTAGACAACTAGTAATGCAAGTGCACTACTCAATGACACTAACACTTTGTATCTTCTTGATACTTTGTGTTCTTCTCTTGACTAGTAGAGGTATGTAGATTATTCTTGGTTGGATGAAAGAATCACTCTTTAAACAAAAGAAAATTAACTAATGATCAAATGAGAGTTTAGGTAATTGAGGATATGACTACAGAAAGTTAAGTGTGTGAAAGGATAGCCAAAATCTGGGAAATGAAGTGGTATTTATAGGAACTGAAAATTTGACCGTTTTAAAGAGACGGCACCACTAATTGTCATACGGTACCACTAAAATTAGTGGTACCGTGGTACCGTGCTTGATAAACACGCTCCAAATTTTGTCCTTAGTGGTGAAATTTTATTTGGGGGAGTTTGGAGCTGGTTTGGGTAAAATATAGCTGTTGGGAAAATTTGAAATTTATTTCCCAAATAAAACATTGCTTAATATTTCAAAAATAATTTGTAAAATGTATTTTTGAAAAGAAAGTTTTGTCAAGCTAAAAATGTGAAGTTCAAAACACAAATTCTCTTCTTTGATTATTTGTCAAGTTGTAAATTTGTTTGTTCATACATATAGTGATTATCGTAGAAATCGGATATATCGACTAAAAACTTGTTTACGTTAATTTTGACGTAAGATGTTTTCACATTTTGTTATCATCAAAACATAGAGATATCGAAAGATGATAATAACGTTTTTAGACATTATTTGCATCAACAATCTCCCCCTTTTTGATGATGACAAAACATAAACTCATTTTATGTGAAAAACTAGTTTCGACAAGTTTATAGTATGAATTTATATCCCATTTCTCTCCCTTTTTGTCGAAGCAAAAAGACTACTAAGGCTACCCATTGGTGTATACTCCCCCTCATTTGGAGCATACCAAGGAATCGAACAATGGTTGATACTACAAAACAAAGTTAGTTGACACGAGAAATATTCTAACACGTAGCAACTAAGACAAATATCCAACCATGAAGGAACAACTAAGATAAGATAATAAGCCCATGCATTAAAAGAACATCCACACTGATTGATGCTAAACCGTCAACTTATATTGACCAAGGAATGGTCAACAAAGTCAAAGAGCCTAGAGTCAATCTCCGGGTAATATAAGGTATCACCAGGTCGTTAAATCCCGACAAGGTGTGAATTGTGACTGAGCGTGCTTTGTGATCGGGTGATTATTCAC
This sequence comes from Artemisia argyi, assembly GCA_030686995.1. Lineage (NCBI taxonomy): Eukaryota > Viridiplantae > Streptophyta > Magnoliopsida > Asterales > Asteraceae > Artemisia > Artemisia argyi. The sequence goes on along the minus strand of CM060696.1, from coordinate 74,706,843 downwards.
AGAGAAGGGTTGTCATGAGAATTATTTGGAAATGATTAATAGAAATAGCTTAGGAAAGCTATGTGATAAATTACTGAAACTTAGATTGAGAAGAAATTACTTAAAACCTAAAAACCGTACGTTTGCTGAAAACGCGAACAAACGTACGTGAAATAAAAGTGAATGAGGTTATCTGAAAAGGCTATTGGTATTAAAATGGTATTTTTACAAACCTAATGTTTAAGGAAAATTTTTGGAAATTTAAAATTAATTTTTACACTATTTTTATAATTACTATTAATTAAATACTAATTTCCTAATTACTTTTTAATTAATTAAATTAACCTAAATTACAAATGAATCTGAAATTAACCTAGAAAAATGAAATTTAAACTTAGAAAAATCTAAAATACTATAAAACTAATTTTAGAAATAAAAATATATTTTTAAGACTTTTTAATTAATTATTACTAATTATTAACTAATTATTAATTACTTCTTAATTATTTAAATTATCCTAAATTCTAATTAATTATGAAATTACACTAGAAAATTGAAACTAAAATTTGGAAAAATCAAAAATAACTAAAAACTAATTTTAAAATTTAATTTATATTTTTCTGATTTTCTAATTAATTATTATTAATTATTAACTATTTAATATTTATTAAAAACTAATTTAAATTAAGAAAAATACTAAATGATGCAAGAAAAATCTGAAAAAATTACAGTAATTATTTTTATATACCAGAAGCCTAGAAAAAATATAAAAATGAAAATTGCTTATTAATAAGCTGAAGAATAAGCCAATTGGCTTAAATAGAAGCTATCACTTCTATTAAGTTTGACTTTTTTGGAATTTTCTTTTTCAAACCTGCTTATTAGATGATATTAAGCAATTTTAATGAAGGAATTTTGGCTGAGACCAAGTGAATAAGCATTTCAAGTGCTTATTGCCTTGGCAGTTGACTTTCTTTGACTGAGAAGAGAAATAAGCACAAATGGCCTAGTGTGGGGTCCACAATGGTTAAATCTGATTCACTTGAGTTATATGAACAAAGTTGAGCAGGTTTCACTCAAATAAGCTGCTTGAATAAGCCAAAACACCACAATAAGCACTTGCTTATTTTGGTTCTGAGACAGAAAAGGGGACAACCTTTGGGAAAGGTTTCAGGTGGGGTCCACAGGGTCCAAAGTCAAATAAATGGTCAAAACCTCAACCCTGCCAGGAGGGGGGTTGTATGGACCAAGATTGGGTCAGTGGGACCCACTGAGGTGGTCACAATGAGCCACCAAAGTTAGTGGTGTGGCTGGGTCTGCTGATGCACAGGGCAAAGCCTTGCCCTGCAAGTGTGTTTGGAGGGCAAAAAGGTCTTCAAGAAAAAATCACAAAAATCAAACAAGTGTATGAATCAAGAGCTCAGCTGGTAGACTACACTCCCAACAATTTTCAAAGTCTAACACCAAACACAAAAATCTAGAAAATTCATGCCATTTTTGGTTTTTCTGAGATGATGCACTTTTGACTTTTTCAAAAAACTTAAGTATTTGACTTTTATGACTTTTGCTTGCTTCTAATGATCTTAAAACATGTTAATAAGATATAATAAGACTGATTTTGGATGAAACAACACTTTGTGCTAAGTTGTGAAGGCTTTTGGACTTAAAATCCCACACAGTTAACTGTGTGGGTGAGTTTGATTGTGATTTTGACTTTGGCTGTTTTTATGACCAAGAAAATGGTTACCCTGGGCTTATATCACCCCAAGTAACTCAATGAGACCAAGAGTTGTACTATGAATCAACTAGAACACCACAGACAAGCTAAAACCAAACACCCCTTTAAAAACTGTTTTTGATGATTTGTGAAACAAAACTAGCTTATAACCTTAGTGACTGATAAATAAGCTTACCCTAAGTAATTTTAAGCATAATTAAACCGAAATCACTAACATTAAACACTACTATAACAAATTAACACAGTAAAAGTAAAATGGGTACCAAAAACTCACCATGTGCTTTCCAAGCCAACAACTGAGATCAAGAACCACAAGAACCAATCCTATTGCTTACCAATAAGCACTAACCCACTGCCATCCCATATACACAGTGCTCCTTGCTTCTTCAACCATTGTCCATGATTTTTCTTATTTTTTTTATATTTATATATATATTTTTTTTTACTTATAAGAATTTTATAAAGCTGAGTTTGGAATTGATGTAGAAGCTTATAAATCTTTTTAAAACTTAACTTCTAAGCTTATAATAAGCTTATAACAACCTAAGTATCCTTAATTTAATACTAGAAATTCTTGAATTGAACTTGAAATTTGAAACAGCAATTGAACTCAGAACATAACTTTCATTAATAAAAGATAAATTACAGAGGATAAAAATAAAACACTAATACTAATAATACAATAATACATGCCTTTTTAGGCTCCCTACCACTACTACTTATACTACGAGATACATGATAGGCAATTCCCTCTCCACATGCGTCCCTTTTTGCAATTTGTGAGTCCCCAAGGTTGCTTTGTTGACCCAAGACCATATCCCAGTCATCAATTTGAGACTACACCAATCCTAGCCCTTGATTGCGTTTTCCCGCAAAAAAAACTAATATGGTAATACTGAGTGGGTTTAGCGAGGGTATTTAATGTGGTGGTAGGGGTTGGTGAGGTTGGTGAGGGATATTAATTGAGGGGGGCTCATGGTGAAAAAGGTGAGGAGGAGGGGGAGCAGGGTACCCTGGTTTTGTGGGATATGGTTGGGAGGGAAGGTGGTCAAAGGGGTGGTTTAACCGGAGGGTTTTTATTAATAAAATGGGATTGGGCCTGGGAGTGGAGTGGGCTTGGGGATGGTTTTGGATCAGGGTTGGATTTTGGGCTTGGGGTGTTTGTTTGAGAAATAATAAAGGGTCCGTTTGGTTAAATGTATCACAAGGACCAATTTTGTAATTTTCCAAACTATGAGGACTGAACTTGTAATTTTCCACATTGCTTCCAAGGACCAAAAATGCCAATCACCAACAAACCAAGAACCAATTTTGCATTTTTCTATATTTCAAAATTCCCAGGGACCTATTTTGCCATTTTTGAAATCTCAGGGACCAAACATGTAATTTTGGAAATTTATGACCCAAGTATAATATTTTGTGATGTTTGACTTTCAAAACCTTGGGTTGACTTTTCCTTTCAAAATAAATGCATAGGGACTATTTTTGACAAGTTTTGAAACTTGGGGGACTGAAACTGCCAATATTGCAAACTTTGTACGTTTTTCATGTGTTTTTGCACATTTTGCATTTAAAACACATAAAACACAATCCATGGGATAATTTAAGTATTTTGATAACTTTTTGATTGTTTTTGTATGTTTTGGCAGTTTAAATACGACAAAAATGATGAGTGTTTGAGCACTCATCAATCCCCCACACTAAACTATTGCTAGTCCCTAGCAATCTTTTTTAGAAAACTTGATGGATTTGAAAACTCTTTACCAAAAGCCATCACTTCTGGAGTAGCCAAATGTTTTGATTCAAATAAGAACTATGGTCCACTTGATAACCATGTGATTTTTAGCAAACCACCAGCTTTCAACGGTTTTGATTAGTCTTTACCAAGAGCCGTTTGCTTCTGGACTAGCCAACTCTTAATGGACACAGTCGACATCTTGGTGAGCTGGTTACCAATTATGGATTTTCCACTGCCTTTACCACAAGCCATAATCTTGCGGGCTAGACAACTCATTCGCTTTATGGGATATGGTGAGTTGATTTACCATACAACTTTGGGCAAATTGCAAGCCATCAACGGATTTGAGTAATCTTTACCAAGAGCCATTTGCTCCTGGATTAGCCAATCCCTTTGTCGGTTAGACCTGGCGGACTGATTACCACAAAAATTTTGAAATAAAGTGAAAAATTTTTGAAAATTTTGGCCAAAAACGGGGGTATTAGAAGATATATTTTGATAAAATTCGCTAGAATTCCCCCCCCCCCCCACACTTAGAAATGAATATTGTCCTCAATATTCAAAGTCCCGGCTATTATGCCGACTCTTTGAACGGAAGAAGCTAATATTCGAATCTAACTGTGGAAACACCATATTTCACTTTATTTCTATATATACACATTTTTTTTAAACTTATATACATATATACATTTTTCAAACAGCGAGGGGTTGGCCATTCCCCCACACTAGGTGGTAGAAAGTAGAAAGAAATCAGAGATACGGGTGAAAACCCGTATTGTGCTATTGTTTTTGTTCATCGAGTCGCTAGCTTGACTCGATCCCCGAATTCAATTGTCCTTGGGGAAAGTTTGGAAATCCGGGACAACCATTGATGGTATGTCCTCTCCAAAGTAGTGCTTTAAACGTTGTCCATTCACTTTGAAATTAGGACCGTCATTTTGAGATAATTCGACGGTGCCATAAGGATAAACCTTAGCGATAGTGAATGGACCAGTCCATCGGGTTTTTAGCTTTCCCGAGAAAATCTTGAGTCTAGAGATGAAAAGAAGGACTCGATCACCAACGTTGAAAACGCGGTTCTTGATTTTTGAGTCATGAATCTTCTTTGTCTTTTCTTTATAGATCAAAGAGTTCTCGTAAGCTTGATCACGAAGTTCATTTAATTCATTCAGTTGAACTTTTCTATGATCACCCGCAGTTTTGAGGTCAAAATTGGCATGCTTGAGATCCCAATAGGCTTTATGCTCAAGCTCGATCGGAAGATGGCATGCTTTCCCGTACACAAGTTTGTAAGGCGTACACCCAATGGGTGTTTTGTAAGCCGTACGGAAAGCCCAGAGTGCATCATCAAATTTGTCCGACCACGATGCACGATTTTCACCTACGGTTCTTTCTAAAATTCTTTTGATGCCCCGATTGGAAACCTCGACTTGTCCACTTGTTTGAGGGTGGTACGCAGTAGAAAGACGGTGAGTTACACCGTACTTTTGCATGACTTTGTCGAATTTGTCATTACAGAAGTGCGTACCACGATCACTAATAATAGCACGTGGAGTTCCGAATCGGGCAAAAAGAGCTTTCAAAAATTTCACAACTACTCGGGCATCATTAGTGGGTAAAGCTTTCGCTTCAACCCATTTTGACAAGAAGTCAACAGCCACGAGTATGTATTTGTTGCCATGAGAAGACGGAAATGGCCCCATAAAGTCGATGCCCCAGATGTCAAAAATTTCACAAACTTGAATTGCATTCTGAGGCATTTCATTCTTTCGTGAAATATTCCCGTGACGTTGACAAGCGTCACAGGACTTGACCAATTCTTGGGCATCCTTGTAGATTGTGGGCCAATAAAAGCCGGAATCAAACACCTTTTTGGTGGTGTAGTTGGGATTGTGGTGGCCCCCTGTGGGACCAGCATGGCAAGCCTTTAAGATTTCAGTGGCTTCCTGACCATACACACACCGCCAGATGACTTGATCCGCGCAAATTTTGAATAGGTAGGGGTCGTCCCAGAAGTAATGTTTTACATCTTTGATGAATTTATTTTTTTGTTGGGACGACATCCCTTTCACAACAAAGTTACCCGCAAGGTAGTTTGCAAAGTCGGCAAACCATGGGGTAATCGAGTCTCTACGAAATGAAACCGCATTGAGGGTTTCGAGGGGAAATGTTTCATTTAGTTCCTTTTTCTCGAAAGCATCTTGGTAAGGTTTTCAAGACGGGAGAGATGATCAGCAGCTAGGTTCTCAGCTCCTTTTTTATCACGAATAATGATATCAAATTCCTGTAGGAGGAGAACCCAACAGAGGAGTCTCGGCTTTGCATCTTGTTTTGCAAAGAGGTACTTCAAAGCCGAATGATCCGTATACACTATGCTCTTGGTCAGTATCAAGTATGGCCGGAATTTTTCAAAAGCATACACCACAGCTAATAATTCTTTTTCAGTGGTGGTGTAATGACTTTGAGCCTCGGTCATAGTTTTACTGGCATAGTGTATAGGCTGAAAATGTTTTGTTTTTCGTTGCCCCAAGACTGCCCCTATCGCATAATCACTAGCATCACACATGAGCTCGAAGGGCAAGTCACAATCGGGGGCAACAAGAATCGGTGCCTCGGTAAGCCTTTTCTTTAATGTCTCAAAGGCTTCGATGCACTCTGGGGAGAAGATAAAAGGAGCATCCTTTTCGAGGAGATGGGTCATAGGCCGGGCGATTTTAGAAAAATCTTGAATAAACCTACGATAGAAACCGGCATGACCCAAAAAGCTCCTAACACCTTTTACAGTTGTGGGATGAGGCAATTTTGCAATGACATCCACTTTGGCTCTGTCAACCTCAATCCCGTTCTTTGAAATTTTATGGCCGAGGACAATGCCCTCTTTGACCATAAAGTGACTCTTCTCCCAATTTAGACATAACTTTGTGTCTTCACAACGTTTTAGCATGCTGTCTAAATGGGAGAGATATGATTGGAACGAATCCCCAATGACCGAAAAATCGTCCATAAAGACCTCCATAGTTTTCCCGATCATGTCGGAAAATATGGCCATCATACATCTTTGAAACGTGCCCGGAGCATTACATAAGCCAAATGGCATACGTTTATATGCAAAAGTTCCGTAGGGGCACGTGAAAGTGGTCTTTTTCTGATCTTGCGGATCAATGGGAATCTGAAAGTAACCCGTGAAACCATCGAGGAAGCAATAGTACTCATTCCCCGCTAATCTCTCGAGCATCTGATCTATAAAGGGCAGAGGAAAATGATCTTTACGGGTGGCGTCATTTAACTTACGATAGTCAATGCAGACGCGCCAACCCGTAACCAAACGAGTTGGAATCAACTCATTCTCCTCATTTGTGACAACAGGAATGCCACCCTTTTTTGGAACACAATGAATTGGGCTAACCCAAGGACTGTCCGAGATAGGGTAAATCAATCCGGCATCAAGAAGTTTTAAAACCTCTTGTTTGATAACCTCGTGAATTTTTGGATTCACCCTTCTTTGTTGTTGGACTGCAGGTTTGAAGTCGTCCTCCATTAAAATCTTGTGAGTACAAAATTCAGGGTCAATGCCCTTGATGTCGGAGAGTCGTCAAGCAATTGCTTGTTTATGTGACTTCAAAACTTTTATGAGAGCAGCCTTTTCCTTAATGCTTAAATTTTTGGCAATTATGACTGGTAATTTATCATCACCCTCCAGAAATGCATATTCAAGATGAGGCGGCAAGTCCTTAAGTTTAACCTCGGGAAAGTCATCAGTTTTCTCAACATTTTTTACTTCCTCTTTATGAAGTTGTTGTGGTAGAACAGGAAGAGGAGAGGGATCTTCGTTTAATAACTTCTCAAGCAGGAGAATATCCCTCTCGGGGTCAATCTCTTGGTTATCGATTCCATCAGGAATCGAATCACTTTTGAGAAAGGCCTCAATTTCTTCTAAGATGAAGTCACTTCCCTCAAACGGAGTGAGGGAAGGAGAAGAATTGGCAATGATGGGATGAGAAGATTGAGTAAGGTTTTCACTCGAAGAATCATCAATGAAACCTAAAATCTCTTGAGCATACTCCTCAGCAGCAACATCGATGACATCTATTTGGTTCACTGATTCACAGTCATAATTGGAGGAGTATCTCGAAGTTTGATTTAGGTTGAAGGTAATAGCTTCCGTTCCAACACGTAATGTGATCTCATGCTCAAATACATCGATAAGAGCGCGCCCAGTTCTAAGGAATCCCCTTCCAAGAATGAGAGGGACCCTAGAATCGGCATCAAAGTCAACAATCACAAAATCTGTCGGGAAATGGAACTTTCCCACTTTAACAAATACGTCCTCGGCAATGCCAAGGGGACGAGAAATTGAACGATCGGCAAGCTCTAAAGTCATGCACGTGGGAGTGAGTTCGGGAAGAGAAAGTTTCTTCCACACAGAATATGGCATTAGGTTAATGCTAGCACCTAGATCGGCTAAGGCGAAGCATTCAACCATACCCGGGAAAGTACAAGGAATTAGAAATTTCCTGGGGTCTCCAAGCTTTTCAGGAAGCTTTTTCAAGAGAACTGCTGAGCAGTGCTCATTCAGAGGAGTTTTTGCCATCTCAAAGAGTTTTTCTTTATTACTCAACAGATTTTTGATTGTTGATGCAAACTTGGGCATCAAGAGAATAGCGTCCGCGAAGCTAATGTCAAAGTGCAAATCTTGGAAGATTTGGAAAAATTTATCCATTTGGTGACTAGCCTTTTCGCGGAGCTTTTGTTCATTGAGACGTGATGGATAAGGAATAGAAGTTTTGGATTTGTCCACTGGAGTTTCTGGTGGTTCAAAGACAACTCCAGGCTTACATCTGGTTTCAGGATTAACCTGAGGTTGGACGTGTGTTGTACTTCGTGGGCTAGGAGTTTGCACTTTGTCCTTTGTCACCTCAGGTTCACGTTCCACTACCTTTGGAGGAGAAAGAGAAGAGGTAATAGGAATCGCGGGTTCATCATATGAAGCACCACTTCGTGTTGTGATCGCCTTAGCATCACCCCTTGGGTTAGCGATCGTGTTACTCGGTAAAGTAGTACCTGAGCCCGAGGGTCGATCATTTAAAGACTTCTTGATGTCAGAAATCTGGCTGACCAGCAACTTGTTCAACTCTTCTTGGGACTTCATGAATTGCTTTAACAACTCATCAGATGAAGGCCCGGTTGGAACAATGGCTTGATTCGGATTAGGAAGATTTTGAGCTCGATTGTTCGGATTGGGACCTTGGTTGAAATTTCCTTGGTTTTGATGATGGAAATTCCCTTGATTCTGGTGATTGTTTCCATGAAAGTTCCCGGGATTAAAATTACCCTGACCTTGGTTCCGGTTAAAGTTTCCTTGATTTTGGTGTTGGAAACCTTGGTTTTGATTTTGGAAACCGTGACCCTGATTGAAGTTACATTGGTTTTGATAACCTTGGTTCACTCTATTTTGATTTTGGCCACGGTTTTGGACATTTTGGTTTTGATTAAAACCGGGAGGTGAGGACGATAGTTCGGGTCCATAGGAGGGCGGTATTGATTGCCTCCTTGATTTTGGGACCCGACAACAGCATGAGCTTCACATGGAGTACCATCAGTAGCTGTGCAATTGTAGTAGGCATGCGGCCCACCACAAGTCACACAGACTTCCACTTTTTTAACCTCAGCAGGGGGAGGATGTTGTAGAAATGAGACTTTCTTTATTTGGGCGAGAACCAAAGCTTGGATCGCTTCAGTGAGCTTGTCAAGCTTAGCATCCGTGCTAGATTGACCCACAGAAGATGAAGAAGAAGGACCTGCATTGATTTGAGAAACAATCGGTTTGCTTCGTGTAGAGCGGACTTTGGACTTGTTTTCTATGAGCTGTAAAGCTTCTTTTGTGGTTCTACTCAAGAAATTACCTCCTGCAGAGGCATTGAGAGAATCCTGGTCATCTTGGCTCACGCCACTGTAGAAAGTATCGAGTTGCATCAACTCTGAGAAACCATGATGTGGACACTTGCGAAGTAATTCTTTGAAACGATCCCACGCTTCACCAAAAGATTCATCATATTTTTGAGTGAACTTGGTGATTTCGTTCTTAAGACTCGTGGTCTTGGAAGGTGGGAAGAATTCATTCACAAGATCTTCCCATGTCTCAATAGATCTAGGAGGTTGTTTTTCAAGCCAAATCCGGGCTTGTCCCTCCAGGGAGAATGGGTAGAGAAGAAGTTTTATTGCTTCACAAGGGAAATTCTTGTACTTGATGGTCGAAGTGATTTTATTGAACCATCGAATGTGAGCATGAGGATCGTCCCTCTCAAAACCGTAGAATTGACTTGAGGTTACAAGATTGAGTAACCCGGTTTTGAGCTCGAAATTATCAGCCACGATGGCTGGAACAACAATGGCATCTCCGTAACCCTCGATGGGTGCTTGGAGAAGCTCACACATGGGGCGGTCTTCCGCCATGGTGACAGTGGGTGTGGCAACAGTACGGATCTCAGATCCGACTGTTGGTGCAGAACGTCTACGAGGTCTTCGAGGTTTCCGGACAAGCTCACGTAATGGGCTAGTGGACCTTGAAGAACGAGTGCGCATGCACTAGGGATAAAAACCAATCAAAACAAAATCGAGGCAAATCCACAGTGAACTTAAACCAATAATCACAAGCAAGTGTCTTCTTTAAGGAAGATACACCACTCACAGGGATACAAAGGTAAGTTTTAAATCTTAGGTTTGGTAACTTATTATGTTCACACCCCCAGTTGGTAGGTGTTCTGTCTTGGTTTGTGACGGTTAGTTTTTATGTATGATTATTATTCACAAGAAAAGACGGATGTTTTTGGGTTTTGTGTATGGGTGAAAAACATTTGAACAATATTTTTGGTATCGTCTCGTAATCTAAAATCGTTTCCCTTTAAGAATCACCTTAAAAGAAAATCGATTCAGAAAACGTTACGATCTGTTTTGTTGTTTTTAATTTTTTTTTAGTGTTTTAACACTTTAGGAAAAGTGTTAATGACTTTTTCGTGTTTTGATTTCAAATTTACAAAAGTGGTGGTATTTGTACAGTGATGAAGGTGAGATAATACTAATCTCAAAAGACGCTGCAGAAACGCGCACACCTCCCCGGCAGCGGCGCCAAAATTTGATTGATGCTAAACCATCAACTTATATTGACCAAGGAATGGTCAACAAAGTCAAAGAGCCTAGAGTCAATCTCCGGGTAATATAAGGTATCACCAGGTCGTTAAATCCCGACAAGGTGTGAATTGTGACTGAGCGTGCTTTGTGATCGGGTGATTATTCACAAAGAAGGGTTGTTATGAGAATTATTTGGAAATGATTAACAGAAATAGCTTAGGAAAGCCATGTGATAAATTACTGAAACTTAGATTGAGAAGAAATTAATTAAAACCTAAAAACCGTACGTTTGCTGAAAACGCGAACAAACGTACGTGAAATAAAAGTGAATGAGGTGATCTGAAAAGGCTACTGGTATTAAAATGGTATTTTTACAAACCTAATGTTTAAGAAAAAATTTTGGAAATTTAAAATTAATTTTTACACTATTTTTATAATTACTATTAATTAAATACTAATTTCCTGATTACTTTTTAATTAATTAAATTAACCTAAATTACAAATGAATATGAAATTAACCTAGAAAAATGAAATTTAAACTTAGAAAAATCTAAAATACTATAAAACTAATTTTAGAAATGAAAATATATTTTTAAGACTTTTTAATTAATTATTACTAATTATTAATTACTTTTTAATTATTTAAATTATCCTAAATTCTAATTAATTATGAAATTACACTAGAAAATTGAAAATAAAATTTGGAAAAATCAAAAATAACTAAAAACTAATTTTAAAATTTAATTTATATTTTTCTGATTTTCTAATTAATTATTATTAATTATTAACTATTTAATATTTATTAAAAACTAATTTAAATTAAGAAAAATACTAAATGATGCAAGAAAAATCTGAAAAAAATACAGAAATTATTTTTATATACCAGAAGCCTAGGAAAAATATAAAAAAGAAAATTGCTTATTAATAAGCTGAAGAATAAGCCAATTGGCTTAAATAGAAGCTATCGCTTCTATTAAGTTTGACTTTTTTGAAATTTTCTTTTTCAAACCTGCTTATTAGATGATATTAAGCAATTTTAATGAAGGAAGTTTGGCTGAAACCAAGTGAATAAGCACTTCAAGTGCTTATTGCCTTGGCAGTTGACTTTCTTTGACTGAGAAGAGAAATAAGCACAAATGGCCTAGTGTGGGGTCCACAATGGTTAAATCTGATTCACTTGAGTTATATGAACAAAGTTGAGCAAGTTTCACTCAAATAAGCTGCTTGAATAAGCCAAAACACCACAATAAGCACTTGCTTATTTTGGTTCTGAGACAGAAAATGGGACAACCTTTGGGAAAGGTTTCAGGTGGGGTCCACAGGGTTCAAAGTCAAATAAATGGTCAAAACCTCAACCCTTCCAGGAGGGGGTTGTATGGACCAAGATTGGGTCAGTGGGACCCACTGAGGTGGTCACAATGAGCCACCAAAGTTAGTGGTGTGGCTGGGTCTGCTGATGCACCGGGCAAAGCCTTGCCCTGCAAGTGTGTTTGGAGGGCAAAAAGGTCTTCAAGAAAAAATCACAAAAATCAAAAAAATGTATGAATCAAGAGCTCAGCTGGTAGACTACACTCCCAACAATTTTCAAAGTCTAACACCAAACACAAAAATCTAGAAAATTCATGCCATTTTTGGTTTTTCTGAGATGATGCACTTTTGACTTTTTCAAAAAACTTAAATATTTGACTTTTATGACTTTTGCTTGCTTCTAATGATCTTAAAACATGTTAATAAGATATAATAAGACTGATTTTAGATGAAACAACACTTTGTGCTAAGTTGTGAAGGCTTTTGGACTTAAAATCCCACACAGTTAACTGTGTGGGTGAGTTTGATTGTGATTTTGACTTTGGCTGTTTTAATGACCAAGAAAATGGTTACCCTGGGCTTATATCACCCCAAGTAACTCAATGAGACCAAGAGTTGTACTATGAATCAACTAGAACACGACAGACAAGCTAAAACCAAACACCCCTTTAAAAACTGTTTTTGATGATTTGTGAAACAAAACTAGCTTATAACCTTAGTGACTGATAAATAAGCTTACCCTAAGTAATTTTAAGCATAATTAAACAGAAATCACTAACATTAAACACTACTATAACAGATTAAGACAGTAAAAGTAAAATGGGTACCAAAAACTCACAATGTGCTTTCCAAGCCAACAACTGAGATCAAGAACCACAAGAACCAATCCTATTGCTTACCAATAAGCACTAACCCACTGCCATCCCATATACACAGTGCTCCTTGCTTCTTCAACCCTTGTCCATGATTTTTCTTATTTTTTTTATATTTATATATATTTTTTTAATTATAAGAATTTTATAAAGCTGAGTTTGGAATTGATATAGAAGCTTTTAAATCTTTTTAAAACTTAACTTCTGAGCTTATAATAAGCTTATAACAACCTAAGTATCCTTAATTTAATACTTGAAATTCTTGAATTGAACTTGAAATTTGAAACAGCAATTGAACTCAGAACATAACTTTCATTAATAAAAGATAAATTACAGAGGATAAAAATAAAACACTAATACTAATAATACAATAATACATGCCTTTTTAGGCTCCCTACCACTACTACTTATACTACGAGATACAAGATAGGCAATTCCCTGTCCACATGTGTCCCTTTTTGCAATTTGTGAGTCCCCAAGGCTGCTTTGTTGACCCAAGACCATATCCCAGCCATCAATTTGAGACTACACCAATCCTAGCCCTTGATTGCGTTTTCCCGTCAAAAAAACTAATATGGTAATACTGAGTGGGTTTGGCGAGGGTATTTAATGTGGTGGTGGGGGTTGGTGAGGTTGGTGAGGGATATTAATTGAGGGGGGCTCATGGTGAAAAAGGTGAGGAGGAGGGGGAGCAGGGTACCCTGGTTTTGTGGGATATGGTTGGGAGGGAAGGTGGTCAAAGGGGTGGTTTGACCGGGGGGTTTTTATTAATAAAATGGGATTGGGCCAGGGAGTGGAGTGGGCTTGGGGATGGTTTTAGATCAGGGTTGGATTTTGGGCTTGGGGTGTTTGTTTGATAAATAATAAAGGGTCCGTTTGGTTAAATGTATCACATGGACCAATTTTGTAATTTTCCAAACTTTGAGGACTGAACTTGTAATTTTCTACATTGCTTCCAAGGACCAAAAATGCCAATCACCAACAAACCAAGAACCAATTTTGCATTTTTCTACATTTCAAAATTCCCAGGGACCTATTTTGCCATTTTTGAAATCTCAGGGACCAAACATGCAATTTTGGAAATTTATGACCCAAGTATAATATTTTGTGATGTTTGACTTTCAAAACCTTGGGTTGACTTTTCCTTTCAAAATAAATGCATAGGGACTATTTTTGACAAGTTTTGAAACTTGGGGGACTGAAAATGCCAATATTGCAAACTTTGTACGTTTTTCATTTGTTTTTGCACATTTTGCATTTAAAACACATAAAACACAATCCCTGGGATAATTTAAGTATTTTGATAACTTTTTTATTGTTTTTGTATGTTTTGGCAGTTTAAATATGACAAAAATGATGAGTGTTTGAGCACTCATCACACACATAAAATGTGACTACATTATAGACATAACAAAATCTACAACTACAAGAAGCACATATTAATCTTTAGTGACTTGAGAGGTCCTAAGATTTGCTTCTAGTCCTAGATGAAGTCCTAAGAGTTATTCATGATAACTAAACATAAGCATTTTTAGTTGAATGAGCTAAGAGATGGTGATGGTGACATGATTGGTGGTTGTGGTGGTGTCAAGAGTTGTTCCACATAAGAGAACATGTAGTAGAGTTCATCTCTTAAAGAGGAAATGAGGTTACGGTTGTGAAGACAACATAGGCAATTAGTATGTATATCAACAGGATTGAGTTGAATAGGAGGGCCCATGATTGGTGATGTCATGTCCTGGGAAGAGCGAAATTTTTCTGTGATACCTATGTTTTAGTAGCTAGAAGGAGTTTCCTAGGTGAACTATTTGCAGGAAATGGTAGTGCCTCAAATCACTAAGGATTAATTTACCAAATAAGTCCAATAATGCTCTACATCTAGCAATCAAAGACGGTCAAACATGTATCTATGTAGAACTAAGCATGCACCCAAATGGACAAAATAATCTAAATCTATCATAATATAAGAATTAAATAATCTAAGAACTTAAGGAGATAGTCAAGCATGCAATAAGTTAAGTCAAATATTATTAATTCCTAAAATGAGATAAAGCTACTAATCCCTTCCTAACTACTCAAGTCTATGCTTCTCAAGGATCATTTCAACTTCATTTGGTTCCATCACATTCTCTAGTTGAGCTCGCACCATTCCCTCATCCGAGGGATCATCATAGATGTCGTAATCAATGGAGGCGGCGGAAATAAAAATGGAGGAGATGTGAGACCCATTTAGGGGTTCCATGGTTGGAGAGAAAAGTGAGTAATGAGGACCACGAAGGTATGGGTGAAAGTTCATGAGATAGTGGTAAAGACGAGTGAGGAACATCCCATAAGGTATCAACTTATCCTTGTTACCTTTGAGATGGACAATTCGCTTAGTGAAGAAGCAGGCAAGGTTGTATGGATGTTGAGTGAGGAGACAATACAACATGTGAGCACAACATGCCGGAAGTTGCTCACGGACACCCTTAAGGCTAAGAACATTTTCTTTTAAAATGATAGCACGAGAACGAAGTTCATAGCGAACTTCCGCCCATCGAATTTTTGTGGGATGGAGGAAAGGAGTGTACTTATGAGTACGGAGTAGTTTGGTGAGCTCACTATGAGAGGGTATGTAAGAACAATATGGACTATTCTCTTCTCTATAATTGAAGAGAGACTCAAGACACCAATCTTCGGTGTAGGCACATTGCCTGTGATTGGGAATTCGAAGAATTTGAGAAAATTGCTCAAGAGTAAGGACAAACTTAAAGTTGCGAATCCAAAACCAAAGTGACAAAGATTGATCCTCGTTACGTACGAGTTCAACTTGTCGAAAGAACTCTAGCATAAAACGAGGACAAATAGGCTCGTTAATGTGTAGTAAGCAATCAAAACCTATAGCTCTAAATGACATGTTTATATCCCTTTAGAGAAGGATCAATGACTCGACCTTCATGAAACCGACGGGTTTCAAGATTCACATAGGCACGAATTTGGTTTCCATGTGTAGTGGGTTCACGAGATATATCAGGAATGTATGTATCGGTTGTGAGGTGATCAAAATCATAAAGATGAGACATGGTTGAAACCTATAAAAGATAAGTTGTAATCATCAAAGATGTCTATTATTATTAAGATATGTGCCTAGTGTGTGCCTATATGCAAACTATGTGGAGGTGCAATAATATTGACTCTAAACTTTAACTTAATAAGATTACCCAAATACTCCTAATTTTGCTTTTGCTCAATTCAATATTTCGAAGAATACATATTAGTTATGTAATTCGATTAATATTCATGAGATCATGTATGCATGAGAAAACGTTTTGAATTTGAATCAACAATGCACAAAAATAATTTGATTTGTGAGGTTTTGGAAATTATGGAATTGGGTTTTGAGTTTGAAAGATTTATGTGTAATTTGCTAATCTAATCTCTTAAATGGGATTCTATGTTAGGATTCTATCTTGGGAGGATTAAAATAACTTATTAAGAGATCCCCAATTCCAATTTTTATGTAAGAATAACCCTAGACTCAAGATCAAAGAAAAATTAGAATGGAGTAACTTACAATTGATGATAAGAGATTAGTCGTGATTGATTTTCTTGAAGAAAAGTGCCTCCAATATGATTTTGAGATGTTTTAATTGAGGTTTGGATTGTGAGGATCGTTTTTGGCAGCAATGGAGGAAATTGGGAAAGTTCAAATGTGAATTACGAGGGAAAAGAGACTGATATACGACAATGTTAGACCTACAGTACCGCGGTACCACTAAAATTAGTGGTGCCGTGGTCTGCTGGAACAAATTTTTGTCCCTTTTTGATTTTTGACGAACAAGTCTCGCTGACTTAGTGAGACTCTTTGACACGAGGAAATAATTTATACCTAATAAATTCTTCTAACGAGAGATAGACCGAGCTAAACTAGACAAAACGAGATGATAGATCGATGCGAGGGATGACCTTAATATTTCAAATGAAATATTCAAATAGTCATAACAGGGGGTTTATGGGATGTGTTCCATCATTCCTAGACCTAGAAGGAGATAGTTAAAGGATTCGCATTTGAGAGGTTTTGTTAGAATGTCGGCGATATTGTCTTGAAAGGGAACTTTCTCAATAGAAATGTTTCCTTTTTGGAAATTATCGCGAAGGAAGTGGTGGCGAATTTCGATGTGTTTAGTACGAGAATGTTGGACGGGATTCTTGCTCAAGTCGATGGCGCCTTTGTTGTCGCACATAATTGTTATGTCGTCTAGATGGATGTCGTAGTCAATAAGAGCTTGCTTCATCCATAGTGCTTGTTGACATGCCTTTCCGGAGCTTATGTATTCGGCTTCGGTCGTAGAGATAGCAATAGCCGTTTGCTTCTTGGAGAACCAAGAAGTTAGACAACAACCCATGAAGGTACAAACTCCACTCGTACTTTTTCGATCCACATAATCTCCTACATGATCAGAGTCAGTGATGAGTCTCGTATTATACATATTTATACCCCCGATATTACGTGAATTATATGATAGATGACCTTATTATTAGGACTTTTGGTACTTAATATGAGAATATATGTGTAGGACAAAGGTTTGGAGGAAAATAATGAGAAACACACGAGAAGGATGACTTTGTGGACATACAAGGAAAAAGGCATAGTTTGGACTAAAGCACGCCGCTTATAAGTAGAAACAGCGCCGCTTATGAGTATCTTTGGTCAACTATATATACACGAGTCAAATAGAAAGAGCGCCGATTATATATTATATAAGCGTCGGTTACACGAAATGAAGCTCGCCGGTTTTACACCAAATGCATGGCGTACTTCACATGGCAATTATATTCTCTACATTAATGAGCTACTTCAATGATGAGGCCGGTCACTTTCTTATAATAACTCTCCAGGGACGTGCTAGGGTTTCATTTACACTGTAAATAGAGGCACAATTCGTGGTTCTATACATACCTCAACAAAGAATCACAACTTGATCACTAGAAGAAGTTTAGTAGTGGTTTACACCAAAGCCACTAGCTAAAGCCGGAGAAACATTTGGAGAACTCAGTTGGAACGTGAGTACATTCGGAAACCTCGGTATAATAACAACATCACTTTTTTACTTAGTTTACTTTTATATGAATATGGAGTAGTACATTTATGTTTGTTATAGGCATTGTAATACACTTCAGATTATAACAAGCTTAGATATATGTTTATATGGATCGAATGTGTAGGGATTTAGTGAGAGAAAGTTAGTGAGAGAAAGTGGATGGGAGCCTTTGTAAAAATGAAAGAAAGATTGAATTGCAAATGAAGGTCCAACCCTCTCCATTGGGTGGAAGAGGGTATTTATAGTTACAAGCTTACCGCCCTATGAAACGGGTTGTGGACTGGGCTGACAGTGGGTAAAGACCCGACCCGACTCCACATATACTACACTAATATAATATTTACTACGAGCTACACTATGCTAAAACAATACTTGGGGTGACCGAGTCTTCAGTGGAATAAACGTATTCCTAACAATCTCCCCCTAAGGGAGGTCACCCCAGAAAATAAGTGTTGAATCCTAGCATTTAATCTTTGTAGATATCTTTGTAGCTCGTAGCATGTTGATTCTTCATATTGAGATCTTTGTGCTTTTGGGCAGCCGACTCTAGATGACTTGATCAATGCGTTAGATGGTCTTTGAGAGTTACTTCGAATTCACCATCCAAAAATGTGAGTCTGAAAGTCATCATAGAGTAATATCCTCTTCATGTGATATGATCATCTTTGTAGTGGCATGCTCAGACTCTTCAGGATCATGATCTTCAGCATCAGAGTTGTGGAAGCATAAATGAGGCCCAATTAATGATCATGATTTCAAAGGATGTGATGATGAAGTGTGAGCATGTGTTGATGGATCAGCATTTTTTCAGAATTCTGCAGCAACCGTCCGAAATTCCTGCAAGCAAACAGTTAGCAACAAATCTTCCGGTACTTACAGGTTTGGAATTAGAGATTGTCAACAGCATAGTGTAAAGACTCCTTCTAACCCTCACCAAGACCGTTCCTAATCGAAAACCCACAGAGGGCCTTTTAAGATTATACCGTAGTATATCAACGATTAGGTGAGTCGATGGAGATCACTCCACGACTGTAGACCTTTTGTAACCGTCGGGACCACTTAGCGTAATCCACAAGGAATTACCTAAGTGACCTGCTTTCCGGGCTGCTTGATGTTGACCCTGGTAGGAGTTTCCATTCAATCATTGGGAGTTACATAAATAACATCCCTCATAAATGTTCTGGCAGATTGCTAAGATCTGCGTAGGACTCATAAGTTTTCCACTGGTATCCTTCATGTTGAACAACCAGGGTAGAAGTAGCACATGTTCCTATGAGATCTTTTTATGTATCTCGAGGCTCTAGACTCAATAAGTGCATTTGGTTTTCCTATGCGGAGATTAGGGAGAGGTCTCCTGCTTCAATATCAACCATCTCTAAGAGATAAGTCGATAGATTACACCGGTTCCCCGTGAGAATGAAACAAGTTCTTTTAAGAGAACTTGAGTGGCTAGAAGGTTTAGCGCAGTGCGTCACTGGGTCCATGACGTCTTGTCTTCAATACCAATGTCGCCTTAGCAACCATCAGTAGATTATGAATTGAACCCGGTTTCTGCCCTAAGGTTAAATAAATGGAGGGCTATTTCTTTTCACCCTTTCTCATTTCATTTCTTTTTCATTCTTCAACCCCTTCTTTCTCCATACTCACATTTCTCCTTTTTTTCATAATCATACCTACGGACTTTCTAGTACTATCTAGATGGTATTGTCCATGGGTAGATCCCTCCGGCTCTGGCGGATCATAGGACGGTTTTCCTAACCTTAGCCACCTTATAACTTCATGACTATCCTATGTTGCCATAAACCAAATCATTGAAAATTTTCTCAACGTGTTTATGATCGAAAACTTAATTTTTTGTTAACACGTTGAGAGTTTTACCATTTTCAAATGCTCCCCCTTAACATGTGCACCGATGTTTTGATAGTAAATTTGCACATGTCGGGAAGAGTTGCACTTTAGAATTGATCCACCTTTAGTAAACATGAACAGGCATTCGAGACACGCTTACATCACTAGATAAACTAGCTTGAAATTATTACCCGGCTTGATCAAGTTCACAAAAGGATTCTCGAAACGGTACACTCTACTCAGACAAGTCCTCTTCGAGACACGCTTACATCACTGGTTAACCCAGCTTGAAGTTATTACCCGGCCAGGACAAGTCCTTTCGATTGAAGACGGTTTTTGTTTCGTCAATTCATTGGTTAAGACTGAGTCTCGATCTCACATGATGCTCGGATCCTTTTTCTCAAATCATTTGCTCCCCCTTAATATGTGCATTGGTATACAAAAGGGTTTAGCACATATAGGAGAGCATACATTTTGAATCAACACCACATTTTAATCAGATTTCCATATTTAAATCACATTTTTCTCCCCCGATCAAAAATTTCAAACCAGTTGAGATTTGTGATCCCAAGTGATTTAAATAAGTTAAAAGGTTTTGGGAGAAAGGTGTGTCATGTTTAAGAATTACTGATTTTTGAGATGATACATTTGCTCCCCCTCAAACCTTGAGGGAGAATGTTATGTGTTAGAAGTGATGAGTTTATAAATGATTTAGAGTTTAACGAGAAACTCATGAAAAATTCATATACTAACACATAACAATCACATGTCGAATACGCCCTTACGCACAAAGATCTTGTTATGATGACATATAGTTTTTGAAATCATGCACCCCTCAATCGATGACGCATTTTCAATAATCGTATTTTCCACAAGAGATAAATTCTTTTTGCATCGATTGAGTGGTATATTTTAAGACACTATTTTAAGTGTATTTCGATCTTCAAAAACCATGGTACCACCAAGTTTGGATCAAATACTTTCCCGAAGAATCTTTGAAAGGAAAGTATTTGTTTGATAAAGAAGACTTCTCTTCTTTTTCAAGAAATGATGCACTTAAGCGTACATCAGATCGGAAAGGCACGAATATAACGTAATTCATGCCTTTGTTAGGAATGGACGTCTTTTTGGCGACGAACTTTCCCCAGTATGACGACCGGGTTGCTATCTGAAGTAATAGCAAACCATATTGAAGACCGAGTTACAGCCTGAAATGACTGCAAACCATTAAGACATGTTTTACTTATTTATTTTACACTTCTGCTCGAGCTTCATTTAAAGTTCCGTGCCATTGTTGAATGACATTTCTAGAACCGTAAATGTTATCGATAAACAGAAGACATGCCTTAAACAACTATTTTTGGTATTTTCATGTTTTTCCGATTTTTATGGTTTTTCTAAGTTTTATATTTTTGTTTTTTCTTTTCGGTTTTATAAACTATGTACAAGGATATGTGAAGCGAATCCATTACTCCTCATTCTCTTCATGAAGACTTTTGAATGATTCTGGCGAAAGACTCTTCATCCCAAGTAGCAAGAGAATAAATCGAAACCGTTCTCCTGGGAGTGCCTTAGTGAAGAAATCTGCCAGTTGTAACTCTGTCTTTACGAAGAAAAGTTCCACAACCCTTTTTATTTTTATTTTTTTTTTCACTTTTTCAACCACACCTTTGGAGAATCCATTTGCCTTGTGTTCAGAACGTCATGATGCTCATCAAGATTTACTTTGAAGAACCACTTAAGAGCTATAATTATTGCGCAGTCTGGTGGAGGTACCAATTCACATACTTCAAGTCGATAGAACTCATGTAATCTTCGGGCTCGACTTTGGATAGTACAGAATTATAAAGGCACCACAAGACATATGTGTCAAGTTTCCTTCGCTTGGACACTTGTTAAGAAGGATTCCCAAATATGTTCTCAAAAAGTATTATCATTGCTCCATTTTTCAAAGTTGTTCATGTGGTTGAGGGTTAGGAAGTGATGTAGCCGTATCAAGATCTCCTGAAGAAGGTGCCTCAGATGAAGACTCAGGAGCAAATGTGTTGTAGAATGGAACATCATTAGGAGGAGGAAATGAATTAACTTCAAAAATAATAGTCTACTGCAGTGCTTTAATGTACGAAGGAAGATTGAAGATTCGGCTATAAAGGAGACTGACTTGCTTATGGTGCAACTTTGATCAATTGAGACAGACATCGATACACCATTTGAATTGTTTGGAACCGGAGCTACTGCAACTGATGGTAAAGGCGTGTCAACAGTTGGTGGCTCGAAGTATTCATCATATCTCTGATCAACCAAACTCTTCAAATCGTCGCTTGTAGGAAGTACATAAAGTACTGCAGACGTGGAATACTGTACAGGACCTGAACTGAATGGTTCAGAAGACAAAAGTTTAGACACGCGTCCTGCACTGATGTGTACAGAAGCCATTATCACAGTCGGCTCATTGTAGGAGTGTGTAGCCAACATCTCTAAAACATTCACTACCCAAAGCTTTTGAGGCTCCTGATTAATCGTCTAACGACGTAGATGCCATGATAAGATCTTAAACGGGATTTTACAACTCTAGAGACTTAAACCGAGAGATCGGTTCTCTCCCGGGATTTTACTAAAGTCAACAAAAGAAACCGAAAGATGTAATATGCGAGCTGGACTTAGAGTGAGATCTTGGATAAGTTACAACTAGCACTAAGTGTCAAGTCGCGACAAGTCAAGTTACAATCGATCTGATCGTAATAAGTCAAGTCGTAAGTATTAACTCACAACTTCAAATTACAGTCAGACTAATCGAAACGACTTAAGTCACAACAATTCACCAAACACAAGTAGTTAACAAATCACAAGAATCTCACAACTGAGTCAATCGCTAGGCACCACCAAATTGTCAAATTATAGCCTCCTCAATGTGAAGCTTTGGTAGCTTCCCCCCAAACCGACAATTATCTTCATGAGACCACTTCCCCAAGTAGTTGAAGTGATGCAAAAGGTCTCATTGTATGACGCTCAAAGACCCAAAGAAAACGATAACACCGAAGTAACAGGGTGAACCATGGATCATCTCTGCGGTTAGCAATCCCGGAATGTATGATGAAGCTCGATCACATGACCCTGTTGTACATCCCCAATGTACACATTACTTTTGAGGTTTGGAGCAGTTGTCTATTAGGGGCAATCAGATATCAACATCTTCATTTCACTAAATGCTTTCCAGTTATCTTACACATGCCAACTCAAACCATATTGTACGCATGTATCCAACACAAGAAGAAATGATGACACCAAAGTAACAGGTTGAAGCACTAATCATCTCTGCGGATATCACCTCCGGAATATATGATTAAGCCCGATCACGTGAACCTGTTGCACATCCTTGATGTACACAAATCTCTCCCCTGATGGTTGCGATCTCATCGGAATCAGCATAACATTGTGTACGTGAAGCATTAACCAGAAGCACTTTACCAAAACTCATATCAGCTCATATGAAGATGTCGATAAGCAATATCATCTCACTCTCCAGTTGTTCTTCTCATATTTCTTCCCACTGAAAGCTGAAGTAATACATACCACAAGTGTCAAGAGAACACTTCCCCCACATAGTTGGAATGATACACCAAACGCCACAAGTTAATACACTGATATTCTCTGCGGTTATGACATTTGTCTTCCCGGGATAACTTCAATTAAGAAGAAGTATTAAGTTCATCACGTGTACACATTATGCATTCAGATGCATGTCTCCTTCCCCCTTGCTGGTTTTGATACCTCAGAATTAGCAACACATTTAATGTATACGTACTAGAAATCTTGTGAGAAGAACAAAAAATTGCTAAAATGGATCTGGTGAGAATCAACTGCTACAAAAAGACTCTCTCTGACTATCTTTACCACCTCTTATGTAGGCTATTTGAAGTGAGCACTGATGAAGTAAACCCAACATACCAAATTAGAAACTGAAGTAGAATTCCCCATTTTTGTGACTTAGGCTTGCACTAGTGTATGACTAAGAGCGGTGTAGAGAGTTTGTTCAACATCAAATCCCTAAGTACTCTATACTCTTCAACCAACCAACCATCAAGTATAAGACATACATCACCTCTTGACTACCGACAACTTCATGTAAGTTGTGACACTCCTTAAAGTGATAGTTATTTTGTGGTAATAAAAAGAAGAATCACCAAAATAACTAGATATCCAAGTCTTCGTCATTGTAAAGGTAAAAGCTCAAGCAAGGATCTCGAAGATTCTTCATCCAACCAACCTCGACTTCAAGATAACATAAGATCACGCCTTTGTGAAACTAAACTTCAATCTCAAATAAGGGATACCAAATAAACTCCGTGATTACTTGACATTCCATGTCCAAATTCTTAACCGTTTTGACATTATAATCGACATTTTTCATTATGTTCTTGTGGTTGATTTACAAAGTGCACAATTGGTGGAACAACAATCCGTGATGAAATAGGACAAGAGGACGGATCATTATTCATGTGTGGAACTTCACAATCATGATAGTCATCATCAACACCTAGAGGAATAACTGGAGATTGGGTTACTTGAGTAAGCTGAGTAATACTTCTAAATGGTGCATCTTGATCAATGGAGATTGAGGACGGTGAACCAGTAGAGTCAGCAGGAACCGGAGCAAGAGCTTCAGGAACTAGATGATCAACATACGTTGAAGCTTGGAAGTATTCATCAACCATAAATCCCAGTCATCCTTAGTAAGTAGAACATTAGGTATTGGAGGAGAGTCGTATAACCATTCTTCAAGCATCAACCAACATGTGATATATTCACACTTCTCCCCCTCAAAAATTGCAAGCGAGATTTGCCATTTTTGATTGAGCAAGTGAATAAGAATACAATCGATCATGTATTTTATTCACACTTCTCCCCCTCAAAAATTGCATACGTGGTTGCCATTTTTAATTGAGCATGTGAATAAGAATACACTCAATCATGTAGTTTATTCACTCTTCTCCCCCTTAAAAATTGCATACGAAGTTTGCCATTTTTGATTGAGCAAGTGAATAAGAATACAATCAGTCATGTATTTTATTCACACTTCTCCCCCTCAAAAATTGCATACGAGGATGCCATTTTTGATTGAGCATGTGAATAAAAATACACTCAATCATGTAGTTTATTCACTCTTCTCCCCCTCAAAAATTGCATACGAAGTTTGCCATTTTTGAATGAGCAAGTGAATATGAATTCAAGCAAAGATGAGTATATCCACTAGATGACTGAACGAACATGGAGGAAGCATGAACCGTATTGTTGAGAATGGTCAAAACTAAGAAGATTTCTCTTCTTCCGAAGATAAGGCGCACTGAATCGTACACCTTTCTTTTCTTTGATGAACGGGGCCTGAAGTGTTGTCAGCAGACACCATAATGTTGACAATGAGGACCAAGGCCTGAACTAATTTGTTCAAACGACATAATGATGAAGAGCGAAGCCTGAACTGATTTGAACAGACGTCATAGTCGTTGAAGAGCGAGGCCTGAACTGAAGTGTTCAGACGTCATAGCAGATATACATCAACATAGACCTTCTATACCTCCTAAAGTAGGAGATATGCTTGCTTTAGGTCTCCAGACTTTGAGTTTTCTCATGTGGTAAATGATAGATGTACCTGCAACTGAGTAAGGACTACCTGCACTAACATTACAAACTTGATTGCATATATATGGGTTAGTGACATTGGTATCCAAACCCTTGGGGGATTCACGTTCAACCATGGTATTACCATCAGTGAGCAACTTTCCGGTAGGTATCCACTTAAGTCCAACATTCTTGAAAGTTCTACCCGTTGGAATCCACTTATGGTAAAGTCTAGGATTATGAAGTTTCTTATGCATAGCGAAAGGCTTATTGATATTCCTAATCTCCACAGATTTAATAGTTTGTATCCACCTAGGAGAAGATTTAGGTTTGTTTTTCTGCATATGCATTGTAGATGACTTACTAAAAGTCCTAGACCTAACTGGTTGAATCAAAGGAATGTTCCTCAACAAATCATAAGGCATCTTACGAGGTTGTGAACCTAAGATTCCATCCTTATGAAGTAGTGCCCTTTTCCTAGCCTTTTCTAGATCACAGTTCTTGTACATGCCATTAATATCGAAAGAATTTAGAATCTTAATGCTTGTTTTCGACACTGTTTTAGAACTAACCCTAGAGGAGCTGGGAGCAGGAGTAGCTACATTTTGAGGTTTAACCGAACTAGAAGCAGCTATCTTAAGCAAATAATGTGTAGTGACTGGTTTTGTCAAAACTTGTTCCGCATCAACTTGGGAGACAAACCGTGTTTTTGAAAGTTTTGGTCGTTCTGATCTAAACGCGGTAGGTTGCCTAACAACGGATTGGTTTCTATTTGATTGAAAACCTGGTTTCCCCAAGATTGATGGTTTTGCAAACTTAGTGTTCACACTATCCCCTGTTGCTTTTCTTAGCTCATTCTTTAATGCGGTTATAGTGAACCCCTTTTCAAGAAGTTGAGCTTTGAATTCATCATTTTTGGCAATCAAAGAGGTTGTTTGTTCTATCGTCTTAGTTCTCATATCTTTGATTGAGTCACCTAAATCCTTTTGATGCTTTTTCAAAGCCTCATTTTCCTTAAGCAATTCAGCCACATAGATTGACAGTTCACTAATTCTTGTCTTAGTTGCATTAATGTCCTTGTTAGTTTCGACTAAACTACATTTCACATTCACAGCAGAGATATGTTTCTTCAAGTTGGTGATTGTCAAGTTTTTGGCTTCTAGCTGGACTTTTAAATCATTGATCATAAAGAATAATCAGGAAGTTCCGGATTTTTACATGGTTGGTTACTTTGAAAACTTTCTTTCTGTTGTTGCATTGCGATTTCAAGTGAAATGCAATGTTTTTCAAGTTGTAAGAATCTGTTTGAAAGTTCATTAAAAATTTCTTTATCAACCATGTCATTTGATTTAAAAGACTCTGCTGTAAACAAAGAACTTGACTCATCATCACGTTCAGCATCTTGATCACTTTCTTCCCCTTTATGATTCATATTTGTTAAATCAGAAATGGTATTACTATCAGTCTTTTTCAACAAATACGTGTCATAAGTGGGCATAACTTGATCAGTATGCAATCGTTCATCAGAAAGCACATTATGATGTTCAGTTAGGGGTACCTCAGCACATGACACTTGTTCTTTTACTGGTCTTAATTTAGTGCCCATGTCTGGAGTATCACTAGTCACTGAGTTGCAGGGTGTGTCAAGCTTATCAGTCGCTGATTCTTTGCATATCGTGACACCTGACCCAACATCTGATGCTATACCCGAGTCACCAACACCATCACATGATTGTACCCTACATGCCTTCACCTTGTCATCATGTGCAGGTATATGCTATGCCTTTTTGTTAATGAATCTTTTCACTTTATCCATAAGCTGGACAAGTGTGTCTCTGAACGTGTCAACCTCAATTCCCGTGTGATCAGCAAAGCACTTCTTCGTCATCTCACTATAATGGTCATACTCCAGAGTGAATTTCGAATCAAAGAACACTTGGAGTTGTTTGTTGATCACACAAAGGGCAGCCATGGATCCCATTTTGGAAAATTCTCCTTGGTCAAGTTGTTGTTGTAATTGATCTAAGTAAAGAATCATTGTGCATGTGAAAGTCTGAACATCTTGACCAAAGAGTGTTGTAAATGCACGTTCGAATCCCATCTTGAATCCAGTTCCCTCTAAAAGTACCGAGAGATGTGAATGAAGTTGTCGAAAACATTCTATGCAGCTTTCATTTGCATTATCGAGCAATTTTTGCGGCTGATGAAGTTCTCTCTCAGAAATGACAGAGTCTGAAGTGGTAGACATGATGTAAACGTGCACGGGATTTTACAATTCTATGATTTAAACCGAGAAATAGATTCTTTCGCGGGATTTTACAAAATCAAGAAGAAACCGTGAAATGATGCAAGAGGACTTTAGTGATAGAGTGTGAGATGATAAACCTTGCAAGGTACAATTAGTTATCTAAGTCAAGTCACAACGAGTCAAATCACACCAAGTCAAATCACAATTAGTCAAATTGCAAGAATTAACTCGCAACGTCAGATTGTAATTGGACAAGTTGCAACAACTCAAATTGCAACAATTCTAAAATCACAGAACTATTCAACTCGCAGTGTATAGTCACCTCACAACAACTTGATCAACTAGCAGTGAGTTATCAATTCGCACTAGGAGTCAACCAACAGTGAGTTATCAACAAGCAATATGATTTGGTTTGGTTGATGCAAATTGTAATGTTGAAAAGTTTGGTCTAAAAACTTAAAACCTCAATAACTTCACTCCGGAGGTGATTTGGGCCTCAAAAAAAATCCGTTTCACAACTTCATGGTGAAGCCTCACAATATTCAGCCTGTTCCGAATGTTTTGACTGCTAATTCGCTGAAAACGGAGTTACGGTTCAAAAGTTATGGCCGTTTGAAGTTTTGACGTAAAAAGTCAACGTTGGTCAACTCGCTGAATGACCAACTCGCTGAATGACCAACTCGCTGAACACCAACTCGTTGAATGAGCAACTCTCTAGAATGGCAACTCGCTGAAAACCAACTCTCTAGAATAGCAACTCTCTAGAATGGCAACTCCCTAGAATGGCAACTCTCTAGAATAGCAACTCTCTAGACTGGCAACTCTCTAGAATGACAACTCTCTAGAATGGCAACTCTCTAGAATGACAACTCTCTAGAATGCCAACTCGCTAGACCAACTCGCTGAATAGGTCAACTCGCTAGATCAACTCGCTAGACCAACTCACTAGAACCAACTCTCTGGAACCAACTCGCTAGAACCAACTCTCTAGAACCAACTCGCTAGAATCTGGAACCAACTCGCTAGAACCAACTCTCTACCAAGAACACGACAAAAATGTCACTTTCTAGCATTTTGTCTTCTTTCCCCTTTATAGTAAACTGCCAAATCTCTACACCCAACTCTCTAGAAAAACCTGTCAACCCTCTACAATGAAATGGCAACTCTCTAGCAAGAAAAACAACACAAAAGTCCTCCAATGTCCACGAAAATGATGAAATAACTTAACCAAAAGCTACACAAGATGTATATAACCTTTCTAACTAAGAAAGTACAGCCAAAACATCAAGATAACCACCATACGAGATCAAATGGAGAAGAAAACCCACCAAAACATTCGAACCACAAAAACCATAAAACTAAGCTACAAATTTGAGTATACCACTAATCCTAGGATAGAACCATGGCTCTTGATACCGATTGTAATACACTTAAGATTATAACAAGCTTAGATATATGTTTATATGGATCGAATGTGTAGGGATTTAGTGAGAGAAAGTTAGTGAGAGAAAGTGGATGGGAGCCTTTGTAAAAATGAAAGAAAGATTGAATTGCAAATGAAGGTCCAACCCTCTCCCTTGGGTGGGAGAGGATATTTATAGTTACAAGCTTACCGCCCTATGAAACGGGTTGTGGACTGGGCTGACAGTGGGTAAAGACCCGACCCGACTCCACATATACTACACTAATATAATATTTACTACGAGCTACACTATGCTAAAACAATACTTGGGGTGACCGAGTCTGAAGTGGAATAAACGTATTCCTAACAGGCATTTCTGCCATGAGTTGAATTTGGATTTGTATCATGACTATTGAATCTATCTTTTATGTATTTGATATGTTACGGTTTAGACTCCTATCATATGTCTTGATTGGTCATTATAATTGTTTACAGGTCGAAAGACGCAATTATGTTGATTATATTATGAATCGTCTGTCTATAACGAGGCATTGCTATGCTTGTGAGAATTGGATAGTAAAACATATGATAAACTCAACCATAACATGTTTAAGGACTAGCCTCACATCCAACGACTTGGCTAGGGGAAATGCATACTTGGTACTTCATGCTTGGACCATACTTTATGCACTTTATGTATCTAGGATCATAGGCAAAAAGGAGATTCTTTACATCAAGTAGATATATTAGTTTACATGATCACCAGTCATGTTTTACTTCTATGCTTTGTCCAAGTACTTTCTATGATACTTATGCTCATTCATCTTATGTGTTTAGCCTTTAACAAACATACTTTTAATATCAATTGGGAAAAGACTTCAAGAATCTTAAATCCAACAAAAAAAGGTTTTAGTGATAAGTGACAATCATTGGAATCTAATTTTGTTATCTTTAGCTAACAATAGGAACAATTACCTCTTTTGGGACGACCTGGTCTTACCTCAAACCTTTACTATAAACGGGGGTTATACTTTACCTATGTGTTTTATGAATTAAGGAAATGGTGAAATTAGTCTTATAAATTTAAAGCTTTCGAAACACATCAAATTTTTTGGCGCCATTGCCAGGGAGGTTAGATTGAATCATATTGTTAGTTTTACAAAAGAAAATTTACTTAATACCAAGAATTCCTGTTAAAGTTTTGAAAATTTTCATTTCTGAGACACTAAGAGCGCCGGTTTTTCTGACCAAATGACACAGTAAATGAATAGTTGGATTTGATTTCACAAAACCCCAAAACCAATCTTTTATAATGCTTTTTCCAGATTTTGAGAACATAGGACTTATGCTTCTTTTGTTTTTACTGTCTGAATTATTGCATGAGTATATAATTCACATTAAAAAAAATACAAAAATATTTTGTTTTTACTTTTTAAATGTTTGCTTGCAAATGTTCTATTGGATTGCTCTATTGAATGAAATGATAATTGCAATATGTTTTCAACTATTATATGAATTTATGAATGATTATATCTCTTTTGAAGAATTGTTAAAACCCAGAAGCACGCCGATTTTTATCCTTAAATCGCCGTACTTATGGAGAATTTCAAATAAAATGGCTATAAAATCACGTAAACGCCGTACTTTTATTAAAACTCGCCGAACTTTTCAACAAAAATCTTTACAGAAGACTAGTTTCTTTTCTATGATGATTAAGTAGATGCAAATCTTGACATATATCAGTTATATGAGGTTATTGGAGTATGATTATGTGCTTACAACTTATTTGACTAACCAGCTAATGTTTCATTTGATGTTTTTGCACATTTTAGCTATGTTAGCCATGGATCACAACAATGGGTTTAAAAGAGGTTTTGAGACTAAGCACACTAAAAGGAAGCCATCTGGTTCCTACAAGCTGGGTGACATCATGTCACCAAAGCATTTTACTGCCTAAAACACCAAAGTAACACCCAGAAATGAGTTGAAACAATGCTCCTTTCTTAACTTTTATTTCTATGTTATTTTGCAAATTTTGAATAAGTTGTATCTCGAGCTTATGCTTGATCAATATGCCTCTGATAAAGAGATGAATGAACAACCTTTGTGAATCTTTATTTGATTGCTTTTATTATTAGTTTATTATTTATCAATTTCTAGAAGATCATAGCATGCTGTAAGAAAATTTGCAGAATTAGTTGCCGCTCTTTTCATTAAGATCGCCGAGTTTTTAACGAGGGAAGCCTTCATTACTCAAAAACTGAACATTTTGACCTTACGCGCTAAGAAAGAAAAAAAACTCCCAAAAACACACACACACAAAACCGACGATTTTTTCTGAAGATAATTTTCAAAATCAAAATCAAATTTCAAAACAATGAAGGTAAGTTTACACTTGTCTTGATCTTTCGAAAATTTTCTTAAGGTTTTAATGAATTTAAGGTATGATATTTTGAATTTTAGATGTTTTATGATTAATTCTATGTTGCTTTACATGATTTTAGAGTTTGCCCCTTGATTAGTTGTAGAATTTTGATCACTTCATATTTAGGATTTTTCTGTGCCCTAATGTGAACAATTGCCCATGTGAGTAGAATAATGTGATTGATGAAAACATTTGCTTATGAGTTTAGAAGGGAGCATACATGTTTAAGAGTTGCTATATAAACATTTGGAAGGATTTTGACTATGGATGCATGAATTTCTAAGTATATGATGCTTAACTATTATAAATAAATTCTTATATGGTTAATTTGATACTTGATACTGCTTTTGAGATGATAGAAGCCAAATAAGGAAAGAATTTTGATGCCTTGATATAATGAAAATGGTTCTTGAATATAAAACAGAGGATTTGTGTGCAGAGTATAAAAACCGCCTGTCTTGAGGGTCAAGACCGCGATATTTTTATTAAAAACAGCCGAACATTTTCATAATGTTGGAAATTTTGTCACGTAATCGATGGTTTTATTCTTAAAACCGCCGCTTTTCTGGAGATATTTGAACACAGTATACTTGAAACTTGCTTAATTGGATACACATTGAATGCCTGTGTTTTCTAACAACAAATGTTGATTA
Organism: Artemisia argyi; assembly: GCA_030686995.1. Lineage (NCBI taxonomy): Eukaryota > Viridiplantae > Streptophyta > Magnoliopsida > Asterales > Asteraceae > Artemisia > Artemisia argyi. The sequence goes on along the minus strand of CM060696.1, from coordinate 74,674,804 downwards.
TTTGTGGATGTTTAAAGATTAAAACTGCTAGGAAAGATGATGAGGCTAGATCCTCATGAAAAAGGCAATCAAAGAGGAGGAAGGAGACTATATCTGTAGATGAGTTGTTGTTGCCTATAGTTTCTCACCCTCATCTGCTCTGGAGGACTTGCAACACTAAAGAAAGGAGAGATTACAACAAGGTTCTGAGTACCTTGTATCAGAAAAGCCCTTATGCCCCATATCTACTTAATTGGGAGGTATTGAAAAAATCTGGTTGTGCAGAAGAAATTGAGGAGATGTTAACTAGAAGGTTGGTGAATGCAGATGATGATGAGGTGTTGTTCGAATCTGAAGCCTGGAGGAAAGTGTTTGATATCAGAGAGAATATTTATACGGAGTTATGTCTGGAGTTTTATTCCACATTTAGTTTTGATGAGACAATTGGTGATGATAAGATAATGACAGAGAAAAGTATATTCTTTAGGTTGGGAGGTAAGAAGCACTCTTTGACACTGGAAAGTTTTGGTGTAGCTTCAGGGTTATACACAGAAGAGTATCTAGAGGATGAGTATTTAGAGGAAAGCATTGTTTGTTTTTCATTAAGAGGCTCTTAACAACCTCTTAATCTGAACCGTTCAGACGCGGTCAGACATTTTGGTCGTTCAGACCGTTTGTTTTCTTTCCCATTCAGACGTGTTCAGAGGCAGTAAGATCTTAATAGTCTAGACTTGAGAGGGGTGTCTGAATACTTCTTGTTGCCTCTTGCTGACACAAATAAAACCCAAAAAAAATAATACAATCAAGCAAATGTACGGTTCAAACATGATTTTTTTCCCGTTTAGATGCGGTCAGATTCAGACATTTACGCCTCAGATTCAGATTCCGATGTGCGGTTCAGATTCAGATTAAGAGCCTCTTAAAAAACAAACACCACCAAATATTTCACAGGAGGAGTTAGGAATGAGATTAAAATAACAAATGAGGCATTGAATAAATTCTGGGTCAGGGTAAGTTCAGAGGATAGTTTGATTTTTTCAAAGAGCAAGGTGAGCACCATAAGGAAGAATGTTTTGAAGGTCCTACACAAATTGATTTTTTAATTGCTTTTCCAGAGTACCACTGGTTTTGATAAAACTCAGAAGATGGAATGTTGGTTATTGAGTTTGTTTGAAAAGAAGAATGTGGGTGAATATGCAAATGTCTCTTGGGTTGTGGCTCACTAGTTGAAGAAGAAAGGAAAAGAAAGCCAGAGTGATAGTAAGTTGATGTGTGGTCATCTGATCGCAAGATTGGCTAAAGGTCTAGGTGTGTTCACTGAGGAGAACATGGCAACATACTCTGCACCAATAGCTTACAAGGCATTCAACCATGTGACTCTGAGAGAATTGGTAGATGATAGGGGCAAATTGAAGCCTGACATTGCTAAGCCTGAAGCTATGAGACCACCAGAACCACCCAGAGAAAGAAAAAATAGTGTGGTTGAGAAAATTGAAGGAATAGAGTTAAGGTTGGGAATCATAGAGAGAAAAGTTGACAGGATTTTGTACCACTATGACAAGTATGCATTGGTGTTGGAAGAGTTGGGAAAGGTCCACAACATTGCATTAGGTGAGTATAGTCCACCTAGCATCTCTGAGCAAGTTGACGAAAACGAAAATGCACCAGCCTCACAAGAAAAAGACCAAGAAGAGGAAGATGAGAGCAGTGGCAGTGAGAGTGGAAACACTGGGGGTAGTGATGGAAGTGAGGATGTTGGAAGCAACAGTGATAGTGAAGAAGCAAAAATGCAGGGATGAAGACTGATAAAGTCATTTTAGTATAGTGATTGTTTCCAAAGAAATGCTCGTGAAAGTATTTCCCGGGTCGTTCTCCCAACGAAAGTAGAATGGAATCGTGAATAGTCGAATCGCGAAATCGTGTCGTGAAAAGCGGTGAAATGAAAAATATGATTTTGGAATTCAAGTTGTGATAAGAAATGATTAAATATGAAGAATTTACAAGCTAAGTATGTACAAACGTTAAAAACGTAAAAACGGGAATTCAAACGTGAAAATTAACGTAACGTACGAAATAAAAACGTGACTTATATACAAAAAATGATTCTACGAATGTGAAACAAGTTTTTAAAAATCTTAAACTACTAAAAAGAATTTCCAAAAAAAGAAAAATATTTTTTAGACTTTTTATTTATTTTCTAGAATTTATTTTCTATTTATTGAATTAAAAAGTAATTAAAAATTAAAAGAAAATATGAAAAATAATGGGAAAATTATGAAAACTATTCTGAAAAATCTAGAATATTATAAAAGAATTTTCTAAACTATTTTTGTATTTTTCAAGGCTTTTTATAACTTTTTATGAATTTTTGGTAATTAAAATCTAATTAAAAATTGAATAAAACCAAAAGAAATTAAGAAAAATAACAAAAAGCCTTAGAAAAATCTGGAAAAATTCCAGAAAATCAAAAATATTAAAAAGAACTCAGATAAAAATTTTGAAGTAAAAATGAACAGTAGAACTGCTTATTTAAGGAAATCAGCTTATCTTAAGTGCTTATTATTAAGCACTTGAGATCCAATCAATCTGAAACTTGACACTTAAGATGAAAATGATGCTATGAACTCAATAATGCAATGTAAGAATAGATTCTAACTCAGAATTCAACAGTAGCTCAAACTTGAAGCAATAAGCTAAAGCAATAAGCACTAGATTAATGAACAGATTAAGCAAAGGCAAAACAGAGGTAAAGAAATAGTTCAGAATACTCTATTTACTCTAATACAACTCAGAAACAAGCTCAATACACAAATAAAAGCAATGAAACTAAATTTGCAGGCCAAAAATGAAAAGCATAACCCTGTGTACTCAGCTTATTAAACAGGTACAAAAAGCTAATCTAACAAGCTTCAAATAGAAAACATAAAGAAGCAAAAGATAGTCTACCTAACAGAGAACATAGAATTCCTAAAAGCCCTATCACAAGTATCAAATTACTTACCTAAATGGAACCTAAATCAGCAGCTCATGAACCACTACTGCTGCAAATTTTTATTTTTTTAAATGCTCATGAACTTTGACTAATCCCAACTTTTATGGCTTAGATCTTATCCTAGATGTGATATTAAGCTATTTAAACCCTTGATTACCCTACATGAACTCTAAATCTACAATTATGAAGGTATAAAATATGCTCAGAACATACCGTAGAACACAGACTTGGATTATCACTGACTTTTGACTATTGATGTTTGAATGACTAAAATTATGACTAAGTTTACCAATATGGAACTATTACAATCTAGCAAAGCAGAAATCACAACAAGATATAAACAAGAATATAACAAAACTAAGTTAACCCAAACACTGCTATAACTACTGGTTATCACTAAAACTATCTGTAGATTACTACAAATTACCACTACAGCTACCAATTACAGTCTAAAATCTCTGATAAATCAGCAATAAAACTACAGTTAACACCAAGATCAAACAGAAATTAAATGCTCAGATCTACAGCTATGATAGATATACTAGTGAAACAGTTCCAAGCAAAACCTACACTACTACAATCTATGCAAATCAACTGAAATCAACTAGTCAAACAAGCTATAATCCAGAAATGAAATCTAGATCAACAACTAATGAGTATCAATAAAACAGTAAATCTAAATTTTACTCTAAAACTGAACAGACACAAAGTAATAATAATGAAAATCAATAGTTACCACTAAATTCCCCCTCAGCAAGAACAGAGGGGGTTCCCTTTGCTTGCCTGTCTCTAGACAGGCCAAGAACTTCCAAATCACTCCTTGGACTATCAATTCACCCTCTGAATCACCAAAAGGCCAAGACAGTTGACCTTGTTTGACTTTTAATGAAAAATGAACAAGGAACTTTTGTAAACTCAAACCACAACTTTACAATATCTGTAAAGCTAAAATAGATGAGATAAGCTATTTATCAGCTTATGAGAAAGCTGAATCTACACAATCTATTTTTATGTTTTTGAGTTTTTATGAAATTTTGTAAACAACTAATTCTATTTTGCAATGAAATTGTAAACAAGTAGATTTAAAACTGAGATACTACTGAAATTTAATGAGATTTATACTAAAGCAATTTAACCAAAACAATAAGCTATAAAGAACAATGATGATAAATGATTTAAAGGAAAACTGATTTCATTAAAATAAAAGAGATTACATCTAAATTAATCTAATACATTTCAAAAGAAAATTCGGTAGAGCTTGGCTATTCCAAGACTCCACACCTTTCTACACTGATCTAATCCTCTATTTATAGCTAAAATGAGAGTTGGGGGTTACAATGCCATGCTGGCAATCCTTGCCACTTCTGTGCTTCTTTTCATCACCCTTCAGCCCTTAGATCATGTCCCATCAATCATAGCCTTTAGATCATATATCTATGACGCGTCTCACCCAATCAATGGCTGCCACGTAGCCCATTTGTGCTTCCTTGGTACCCTTACACCTCTGAGCTTCTAGAAATGCCTTCGAATTGACGTCCGTACCCTTAATTGCGGTCAATTTTAGACGGAACAGTAACTAGGGTTCTAAGGGTCTGGGTAACTTTTGATTTGGGGGAAAAAATAAGAGCGGGGTGACTTTTTATTTTTTTTTTGTTTGACCCTATGACCTCTTTGACCATATTTACTATGCTTTGACCGTGGGTGAAAAGTTATTGGATCGGGTTGTTTTAAGGTGTAGTGGGCTTGGATTTATTCTTTTGGGCTTTGGTTAAAACTGGTGGAAATGGCTTTGGGTTAATGTTATTTCAGATTTTATATTAATAATCTACCAAGGACCAATTGTGTACAATATTGATAATTCAAGGGCTGTTTTTGTCACTTATACAAAAATAACTTCCAAGGACTTATTTTGCCAAACTTGAACATATGAAGGACTGAAGTTGACTTTTTAATTCCAGCATTGACCTTTTTGACCGTCTTCCACTCTCGTGCCCGTTTTTCCGATATTCGTGTGATTTTTCGTCATTTTGAGATTAATCCGTACCTGCATATTCACAACATAGAAACACGTGTTTTCTTGGCATTTGTTAGCTCAAATAAGTCGTTTTGGGTCGGTTATTTGGTAATGAAAAGGTGTGTAAATTAATACATACCAAAGACCGCCAGGGTTGATGGGAAACACGGCGAGGTTTCTTTTGTTTGAATGATCAGTATGTTGGTCATATTTTCAAAACAATTTCAAAACATGTTTAAAACAAATTTATGGTCTGTAACTTAGGTACCTCTGTTGGTACCCAAAAACAAAACAATTTGGACACTTATACCACCAACACGATTGCACCTTGATTGCCACTCAAAACAATTCGAACTTATTTACTACTATCTACTATTATCTATAATGCTAACGTAATGTGTTGACGCACATTACAATTTTGTGGATATCTGTTTATTGAATGATGTATGAATACAGGAAATGAAAGAATGGTCCAAAAGGTGGACAAATACTTGGAGATTCCTCGGGCAATAACAAAGCATACCCGGGAAGTACCGTTATCCTTTATTTTTCCCGCTATACTTTGTTTTTAATTCTAAAGCATTAGGGACAATGCTTAATTTAAGTATGGAGGGGAAGATAACTTGAAAAATAAAGAAAACTTATGTTGAACATGAAAAATTTTAAACTGTTAAAACAACAAATATTGCATAAAAAGCGCGCTTTTTACAAAAGAACGTCGTAGTTATAACTAAAGACCGACGCACATTCTAGTGATGTACACCGATTACGGGGGTATAAAAAGAAATAAAATTGGAAATAACTAAAGGCTTTTATAGAAAATGTATCCAAAGACAATCATAAGAAGTCTGAATCGGGATTAATGACATTATTTGCACATTTTATGACCATTACCACTATAAATGTGAGGATTTCGAGCCTATATCGGCGTATACCTTTTATGGTTGATTTCTTTGTTTATGAGTGTGCTGATAATTTATTTGATTCTTGAACTTGTATTAGAAATCATTATGAGACCGCAGTGAGATCACATTCGTGTGATATAAGTATTTTTAAATGATAAGAGGCAAAAATTAGGAATTACACCAAATATAAGCCATCCGTTTTCTAAATCGAAATTTAACCGATTTAGCACTCACTTTTAGTGCTATTATCCACTAGATAAACCTTTCGGAGCCTTAAAATTTTTGTTTCTATTTATCCACCAAGAAAATAATCAAAAATATGTTGCTTAGTCGGGAATCTAAAGATTGGAATATATATGAGAAATAAGATACCAATTGCGATGAGTATGAAGAGTGCACGCTTTATGTTTGTTATAATGTGGTTGTTACGGTCTAAAAACAAGTGACGGAAAAGAAGAAATATGGTTATAAAGAAAGAAGTATGATTTCCCGACTTAAGTTTTACAACAATTATTCCATATACGTACCTTATAACCCTTAAACCAAATAAAAGACCTCTTTGATATTGATACTTGGTGCTTACGCATGTCGGTGCAGTTTTGTTTCTTTTACAAGCATATGGTAAATTTAAAAGTTATGACTGAGCTATAAGAGTGAATTACAAACCAAAAAATATTTCTCTGAGTGCTTGAGTGAATTTAAAAATATACACTTTCGTGAGGATCATGTCATGTTATTCTTGGTTGTCTTGGATACACAACACATACATATTTGAAACTTATACGAGACTTGGTTTTTGAAAGACAATTTTTATATGCTTGAGGGCAAGCATTGGTTTAAGTATGGGGGAGTTTGATGAGTCTCGTATTATACATATTTATACCCCCGATATTATGTGAATTATATGATAAATGACCTTATTATTAGGAATTTTGGTACTTAATATGAGAATATATGTGCAGGACAAAGGTTTGGAGGAAAATAACGAGAAACATACGAGAAGGGTGACTTTGTGAACATACAAGGAAAAAGGCATAGTTTGGACTAAAGCACGCCGCTTATAAGTAGAAACAGCACTGCTTACGGGTATCTTTGGTCAACTATATATACACGAGTCAAATATAAAGAGCGCCGATTATATATTATATAAGCGTCGGTTACGCGAAATGAAGCTCGCCGGTTTTACACCAAATGCACGACGTACTTCACACGGCAGTTATATTCTCTACATTAATGAGCTACTTCAATGATGAGACCGATCACTTGCTTGTAATAACTCTCCAGGGACGTGCTAGGGTTTCATTTACACTATAAATAGAGGCACAATTCGTGGTTCTATACACACCTCAACAAAGAATACAACTTGATCACTAGAAGAAGTTTAGTAGTGGTTAACACCAAAGCCACTAGCTAAAGCCGGAGAAACACTTGGAGAACTCAGTTTGAACGTGAGTACATTTGAAAACCTCGGTATAATGACAACATCACTTGTTTACTTAGTTTACTTTTATATGAATATGGAGTAGTACTTTTATGTTTGTTAGAGGCATTTCTACCAAGAGTTAAACTTGGATTTGTATCATGACTATTGAATCTATCTTTTATGTATTTGATATGTTACGGTTTAGACTCCTATCATATGTCTTGATTGGTCATTATAATTGTTTACAGGACGAAAGATGCAATTATGTTTATTATATTATGAATCGTCTGTCTATAACAAGTCATTGCTATGCTTGTGAGAATTGGATAGTAAAACATATGATAAACTCAACCATAACATGTTTAAGGACTAGTCTCATGTCTAACAACTTGGTTAGGAGAAATGCATACTTGGTACTTCATGCATAGACCATACTTTATGCAATTTATGTATCTAGGATCATAGGCCGAAAGGAGATTCTTTTACATCAAGTAGATATATTAGTTTAAGTGATCACCAGTCATGTTTTACTTCTATGCTTTGTCCAAATACTCTCTATGATACTTATGCTCATTCATCTTATGTGTTTAGCCTTTAACAAACATACTTTTAATATCAATTGGGAAAACACTTCAAAAATCTTAAATCCAACAAAAACGGTTTTAGTGATAAGTGACAATCATTGGAATCTACTTTTGTTATCTTTAGCTAACAATAGGAACAATTACCTCTCTTGGGATGACCTGGTATTACCTCAAACCTTTACTATAAACGGGGGTTATACTTTAATCATGTGTTTTATGAATTAAGGAAATGGTGAAATTAGTCTTATAAATTTAAAGCTTTCAAAACACATCAGTCGGCATAGACAATAGTTTATACGCCGGTCCCCTTGGGATAATATAATCCCAAGTGTATAATGCCTTTAACGTATAGGAAAATACGTTTAACCGCTTCAAGATGAGAGGTTTTGGGATCCTCTTGGAAGCGTGCACAAAGGCAGACACTAAACTTGATATCGGGCCTACTTGCCGTTAGATATAATAGACTACCTATCGTGCCCCTATACTTAGTGTTATCTACGGACTCACCTTCTTCGTCTTTCGTGAGTTTCACTTCCGTAGACATGGGAGTTTTCATGGGCTTAGACTCTTCTAGACCAAATTTCTTAAGCATCTCTTTAATATACTTAGATTGATTAAAGAAGATACCATCTTCCAGTTGTTTTATTTGTAGACCAAGGAAGAAATTTAATTCGCCCATCATGCTCATCTCAAACTCATCATGCATGATTTTAGAGAAATCATCGCACAATTTAGGACAAGTTGAGCCGAATATAATGTCGTCGACATATATTTGAACAATAATGAGGTGTGAATCGCGTTTCTTCGTGAAGAGTATGTTGTCAACCATTCCCATGGTATATTCATGTTTAATCAAAAATGCCTTTAGTCTATCATACCAAGCTTTAGGAGCTTGTTTAAGACTGTAGAGGGCTTTCTTGAGTCTATAAACATGATTCGGTTGTTCGAAATCAGCGAATCCCGGAGGTTGTGCTACGTATACTTCCTCGATGATAATACCATTTAGGAATGCACTTTTCACGTCCATTTGATATAGTTTAATGTCTAAGGCACAAGCATAGGCAAGGAGTATTCTAATAGACTCTAATCTAGCTACGGGTGCATAAGTTTCATCGTAATCAATTCCCTCTTGTTGATTTTAGCCTTGTGCAACTAATCTAGCCTTGTTCCTAGTTACGATGCCATTTTTGTCGAGCTTATTTCTAAATACCCACTTAGTTCCTATGATGGTTTGATTCTCAGGATGAGGTACTAAATCCCATACTTCATTTGCGGTGAATTGGTTTAACTCTTCTTGCATAGCAACTATCTAGCTCTCTTCCTTAATCGCTTCACCGATATTTTTAGGTTCTACGGTGGATATGAAACAAAAGAAATTACTTTTGTTTTGTGCTTGTGACCTAAGAGTTCTTTGGTTAAGATTTCCTATGACATTTTCTATTGGATGATTTTTGGATTCCTTAATGTTAACGAATTCGTCAACTTCGACTATTTCATCCTCAATGTCATTTTCTAGAACTTTCTTGCGATTAACCTTAGTGGCTTCTTCCTCATCTAGATCATCATCCACCAAGGGTGATGTTTTCGTGGGAGGAGGACTTTCATCGAATTTCACGTTAAGTGATTCTTCGACTTTCATAGTCTCCTTGTTTAGAACTACATAGGCTTTACTATTTGGGGAGTAACCTAGGAATACACATTTGTAAGACTTTGGGTCAAACTTGGTGAGTTAGTCTTTCGTGTTTAGAATGAAGCACTTGCTTCCAAATACTCTAAAGTAGTCTAATGTAGGTTTTCTTCCTTTCAAGATTTCGTATGGTGTTTTGCCTAATAATTGTCTAATTAATATCCTATTATTAAGTATATAAGTTGAAGTGTCTACGGCATTACACCAAAACTTTTGCGGAATAGATTGCTCATTGAGCATTGTTCTACTCATCTCTTGTAGAGTGTGATTTTTCCGCTTAACTACCCCATTTGATTTTGGAGTGCATGGAGCTGAGAAATTGAGAGTAATACCATTAGCATCACAATAAACTCCAAGTTGCACTTAATTATCAAATTCCCAACCATGATCCGTCCTAATAGACACTATCTTACAATCTAATTGATTTTGGACCTTTTTACTAAAGATTTCAAATTCTTCGAAAGCTTGTGTCTTATTCTTAAGAAACCTAGTCCAAGTGTACCTAGAGTAATCATCTACTATTACTAATGTATAGTAATTCCCTCTGTAGCTACGTACGGCGGATGGACCGAATAAGTCCATGTGAAGGAGTTCTAGGCATCTAGTGGCAGAGACCATATTGTTGGCCTTGTGACTAGAATGAGCTTGTTTACCAACTTTACAAGCATCACAAAAATGTTTATCGAACTTAAGCTTAGGAAGATTTCTAACTAATTCTTTTGATGCCAATGATTGTATTAAACGCATATTGGTATGACCTAGTCTCCTATGCCATAATGTGGAATTGTCATCTATAGTGGCTAGGCAAATCTTATCCTGAGGTGTATTTCCTATCTTCATAACGAATAGGCCATTTTTCCTAACTCCTTTGCCTATGGTCTTGCCATACTTAGTTATCTAACTACCTTCTTCCGAGAAGATTACTCTACACTTATTGTCAACCATTTGACTAATACTAAGCAAATTAAATCCTAGGTTATCTACATGCTCAACATTTCTAATAGTAAGGGAGTCATGAGTAATCGTACCTTTGCCAATAATGTTGCCCTTAAGTTTGCTACCAAACGTAACATTACCTCCATTGTACGCTTTGTATGAAGAGAATAGACTTCGGTTGCCTGTCATGTGATTAGTGCATCCACTATCTTTGATCCATTCATCCTGATCCAAGTCGATTCCCAAGCATATCTCATTTGAAGCTTGAGCCTATGACATGTTTCGTCGTTAGGCTTCTTCTCCTCATTATCACCACTATCCAAGACCCTCCTACTAAGGCTCTTTGGTTGTTGTTTCTTGGTGGCTTAGGACAATCTCCAATGAGGTGATTTGGGTCTCCACATCTAAAGCATTTTCTATCATTCTTTCCTTTCTTATTGTCTCGGTTCTTTGAGAATGACTTCTTCTCATCATGAGGTTGTCTTTCGAATCTACCCTTTCTTCTAAAGAACTTTTTAAAGTCTCTAACCGCTAATGCATACTCTTCATCTTCACTATCGGAATTAGAGCTTTCCTCATCACTAGACTCTTTCTTAGCTTTCAAGGCTAAAGATCTAACTCTCTCACTTTTGCCTTTGACTATGTCGGAGTCTTTCTTAATTATCATTTCATGAACTTTCAAGTTTCCTATGAGTTCATCAAGTGAAAACGTCGCTAAGTTCTTTGACTCTTCAAGGGCGGTGACCATTGCTCTCCATTTGCGAATTAGAGCCCTAAGAAACTTCCTAACATAGTTCTTGCTAGAATAACCTTCATCAAGAGCTTTAAGACTAGTAATAATAGTATTAAAACTAGCAAAAGCACTATCTATGGTTTCATCTTCCGGAATGGAAAATTGTTCATATTGTTGAACATGAAGATAAATCTTGTTCTCTTTAACTTGATTATTACCATGATGGGTGACTAACAAAGTTTTCCAAATTTCCTTTGCTGTATTGCACATAAAAATTCTTTCAAATTCCTTTTTAGTTAAAGCATTGTAAATTACCATTTTAGACTCATCATTTTTGGCTAGCTTTCTTTTAAGATTATCAATTTGTTGATCAAAAGAAATAATTTGACCCTTTTCAATAGGTTTAAAGTCACCATCGGTAATAACATGCCAATGATTTCACATACGTTTCAAATCTTATTTTCCAATAAATTAAACAATCGGTTTCAAAAAGTGGTGGTCTTTGTATAGATTGCCCTTTTTGATATTTGTCAAAATCCATTGATCGATTCAAGTTTTAAAATACAGTTTACTTTAAAAACTTTCCTGACGTGGCTCTGATACTAATTGTGGGAAACTAGAAGGGGGTTGAATAGTTTACCAACTTGTTTTCTTTAGTTATTAAAATTACTTTGAGATTAACTTAGATTTAAATGTGAATGAAATCAATCAACACCAATATGAAGACAACTTTATGCTAACACAATCAAACAATAAGTATATAAAGAAAAGAGATGGAAAGATCAAATCGAGACAAAGAGATTTATAGTGGTTCGGTCACGAAGCTCTTCTTTGCCCTACTCCACTCCCCGAGTACCACACTCGAGAGTTCTAAGCACTATGTCAATAAAGCTCCCTTCAGGCGAAGAAAACTGTACAACGTCGCATACGTTATTTTCCGACACTAAGCTAGATGTCGAGTACTAATCTTAGCTAGTACCAATCTACCACGATCTACTTGATCCTAGCTTCTTACACGATCCTTACTTATCACACGATCAACATGATCCTCACACAATATACACGATCCTCACAAGATCCACACAATCCTCACAATCTACTCTTGATCCACTTGATCAATACTTAATCACTCAACACTCAAGAGATCCTCAAGATCTCAACAAGATCACAATGATCAACACAATAACTAAGAAATACTAAAACACTTGATGTATATCAAGATACAATCAAGTAGACAACTAGTAATGCAAGTGCACTACTCTATGACCTCAACACTTTGTATCTTATTGATACTTTGTGTTCTTCTCTTGACTAGTAGAGGTATGTAGATGATTCTTGGTAGAATGAAAGAATCACTCTTTAAACAAAAGAAAACTAACTAATGATCAAAGGAGAGTTTAGGTGATTGAGGATATGACTACAGAAAGTTAAGTGTGTGAAAGGATAGTCAAAATCTGGGAAATGAAGTGGTATTTATAGGAACTGAAAATTTGACCGTTTTAAAGAGACGACACCACTAATTGTTACATGGTACCACTAAATTTAGTGGTACCGCGGTACCGTGCCAGACAAACATGCTCCAGATTTTGTCTTTAGTGGTGAAATTTTATTTGGGGGAGTTTGGAGCTGGTTTGGGTAAAATATAGCTGTTGGGGAATTTTGAAATGAATTTCTCAAATAAAACATTTCTTAATATTTCAAAAATAATTTGTAAAATGTATTTTTGAAAAAAAAAGTTTTGTCAAGCTAAAAATGTGAAGTTCAAAACACAAATTCACTTCTTTGATCATTTGTCAAGTTGTAAATTTGTTTGTTCTTACCTAGAGTGATTATTGTAGAAATCGGATATATCGACTAAAAACTTGTTTACGTTAATTTTGACGTAAGATGTTTTCATATTTTGTTATCATCAAAACATAGAGATATCGAAAGATGAGAATAACATTTTTAGACATTATTTGCGTCAAAAAAGTCTAAATATATTTGAGTCGGGTTCGGGTTGACTCATCTAACCCGTTTATTACACAACTCATGGAAGATGCGTATAACAAGTATAGTTTGTAAGGACTCGGTCAAAAACAAAACTGAGTTGTGTGAGCCTTCATAAGTATTGTAGTCACATGTATCCTCTTTCCATTGCTCCAAAAAACTCTTTGTGTTCCCTCCACCACCAAAATAATTAGTCGCGTTGTAGTCTTCAAGGACCTCATCATCGGCACTGTCAGAAACAACTACATTTCCCACCTTAGAGAATGGGTTACCCACCTTGGTTGAAGAAGCACAAGGAGATGAAGAAGTACTAGGCTTAGAAGCCTTAACCTGTACCTTCTCATTCACGTTACTCACATGCTGATCTTGAGACCCCTTACCATTCTGTTGAAGCCCGTCTACATCCTCCTCAACCAACGAGTTCAAAACATCAAATAATTGGAAGACTTAGTGTTCATACTGTAAGGAATTAGTGAAGTTCATTTGTTGCTGAAGATTTCTGCTGACAGGTTTCTGCGGAAGCATATACTGGTTTTTGCTGAAGACTAGTTCTTGCTGGAGAATAGTGATACTACGGATATAGTTAATCCGTAGATAGAAGTTAGTTATTTATAGATAAGATATGCAGAATATATTCTAGAATATTATGTTTATACGTTTCTTGTAGAAGAATTTAGGGTTTCCACTAGTATATAAGGAACCCAAGGATATTGTATTATGTACGAGTTTCAAAAACAATTATTAGTGAATAATATCGATCCATAGAGGATCAAAGTTTAGCATACAAGTTTATATTTATATTCCGCAATAAGTATAAGCTAACAGAGATTGTCTATTTAGTTTGCTATTGATTACATTAGTAGACTAACGATCTATTGGCTCGAGATCTATCAAGTGTAGATCCCTACAAGTGGTATCAGAGCCACAAGATAATCTCTGTAATCTAACTCACACTCAAATACCTTTTTCACTCAGTAACAATGGTTGATGGAGATGCTACTGATGTCACTTTTACAAACACCCACGCCCTCACTCTACAACTCCAACAGGTTGCCTTCTCCTACAACAACGCCAAGTTTCCCTATCTCAGGAAGGATGAGTATGAGATTTAGGCCATGAAGATACAGAACTGGATTGCCAGTGTCGATTTCAACCTGTGGAATGTTGTATTAACTGGGTGCAGTCCTAGGAAGCAAGGAAAAGATAAACAGAGTAATATAACTATTTTGCCTCCAACATCTGCTGAAGAAATCCTTGTTGTACAAAGGGAAAACAAAGCAAGAACTATTCTGCTTTAAGCAATTCCTGATGATCACATGGGAGATTTTCATCACCTGACTGATCCCAAAGAACTTTGGATGGCAATCAAAACTAGATTCGGGGGCAATGAAGAATCTAAAAGGATGAGAAAGACTATGTTGAAGCAAGAATTTCAGGAATTCAGAATTATTGAAGAGGAGGGCATTCACAAAGGCTATGATCGGTTTCAGAAGATTCTAAGTCATTTGAATCAGCTTCTAGCCAGACCTGACAATGAGGAGGTTAACTCCAGGTTTTTAAGAGCCTTACCTCCCTCATGGTCTCAAGTCAACATATCTTTGAAAACCAAAGGAGGCCTGGACTATCTCTCGTTTGATGACTTGTACAACAAGCTCAGAGCTTTGGAACTTGACATCAAGGGTCATTCCACTTATGCAGCACCTCCTTCACACTCTGCATTCATCAGCAGATGCATTCTTTGTTGCTGGAAATATGTGGTATCATCTGATAAGACAACATCAGCTGATCTGATGCCAATGGAAGTTCCTGCTGATGAACAAGCAGATTTCCATATTGAGTATCCTGAAGGTTCTCTAGCACAAGATACTACTGATCAGCATTCTGTTCCTCCTAAAGCTACTTCCATTCAGAAAGATAAAGGAAAGTCTGTTATGGTTGATCAAGCCATTCCCTCTAGAGAGAAAACTAAGCAGGAAATAGCTAATGAGAAGCTTAGTGAATTGCTTGCAGCACAATTACAAGCTAAAGAGGAGGCTGCAAAGACTAAGAGGGATCTGGATATGCAGGCCTCTGAGCAACTTGCTAGAAAGATACAAGCTGATTCAGATAGAATGGGTACTCCAATTACTCATACACTACCTGCTGAAAGACAGAAGGAGTTAGATGAAATTGCTAAGAGGTTATCAGCTGAGCAATGGGAAACTTTAGCCAATCAAGTATCTGCTAGACCTGATTTGGCAAAGTCTGTTCTTGGAACTGATTATCATGAGACTGATTTTGCTAAAAGGATGGTTGAAAGAGGTAAGTTGCGGAAGCAGGCTGAGGAAGAGCGTAAAGCTAAAGAGTTAAGGGACAGATCATGGACAAAAGGAGAGATTAGAAAGTATATGAGGAATTTTGTCAAGAACCAAGGGTGTTCTATGTTTGGATCAGGATGGACTCAAAAGAAAGTTTGGGGATTTTCTGACATTCAGCTAACTTTATTCTATGACAAGATCATCCCTAATCTTAATTCCTCAGGTATTAATGTTCCAGATGTCTTAGAGAAGCGTGGCAGGCTTATTGGTCAACCTGTTGCTAAGAGGATCAGGCTTGATAATTTTGCTGATCAACCCACAAAATTCACTGAGTCTTCATTTGGTGCTCAGGAGCATATTCATTCTCCTTCAGTGTTAACTCAGGTTGATGATTCTACTGATGTTGTTCCTTCACCATCTGCTGATATTGCAGCTGATACTAGTGTGGAGCCTTCTGCACCTTCAGATGTTGGTAGATCTTCTACTCCTACTCTTAATGCTTCATCAGCTGTTCCTGTAGTTCCAGAGTCTGTTTCCACTGAAGCTCCTACCACTGAACCTATTCCTGCTAAAGACCAAAAGGATGGTTCTCCTATTGCTTCAGCAGATGTTCCTAAAGATTCAGAATCTATTCCTTCTGAAGATCCAAATAGTGTAACTTCTGAACCAGTTCCCACTGATGATACCTCTGATGCTCCTCCACTTGTTACTCCTTCTACCCCTGGTACTAGGAAGAAGACTGTTGCTAAGAAGAGAAAGGCTTCTAAGGGTGAATCACCTAAGGATAGTACATTTATTAACTTTGATTCTGATGATGACAATCCTGTTGTTTGGGAGAGAATAGTTAAATGGGAACTTATTGACTCTTCAACTGGTCAAGGACAAGTCAATGTACTTCACAGACAAGATGGTACCACCAAAGAGTTTACTTTTCTGAGTCAAATTTTACATATGGTGGATAGGCAAGACATTCTTTCTCTATGTGGATGGGTTGTCACTTATTATAAATCTCATAAACCTGAAGGGATTGGTATGTTTTTGCTGGGAGATTTACAAATTCTCTGTGATTCTTATCTTTCTACTGGTACTGGATTTCATGTGTGGAAAGGTCAGAAGAATTGGGTGGTTGATACTTGGAAATATTTTCCTTTGCCTGATGTTCATATGATCATTACTACCTCTGGCAAAACATTGTATTGTTGGGCAGATGTGGTATATCCAATCACTATAGGTGTTATGAACCAATTGTTGGAAGTGAAACTAACTGTTCCTCTGGATATGATTGGGAATGATATGCATATGGCTGAACAATTGATTAGAGCTATCAAGAGGAGTATTTTGGTTAAGATGGAACTGGAAACTCAGCATGGTGTTCGTATTGAAACTTATCTGGAGTGTTGGGTATTGGTATGGTATCTTGTTGTATATTTTTTTATTTTCTTTATTTAAAAAAAACAAAAAAAAAACAAAAAAACCTAACAGATTTGTATAGTACTGTGTATGTTGTTTGCAGGATTTGGTGTTGGTTATCTCCACACCTTCTCTGGTTATCAACTTACCTGATGTTGACTATTCCATCAAAAAGTTGGCTAGTCCAAAAGGTACAGCTTTGGTAAAGACAAGTCAAATCTGTTGATAGCTGTAATAGTTTGCTAAAAACTATTGGGTTCTCAACTCACCCATGCTTAACAGCTGAGAGTTGGATGGTTGTCAATTGACCATGGATTTTTCCTTTATGGATTCCCAATAATTGGCTAGCCCACAAGAGTATGGCTTGTGGTAAAGGCTGTGGCAAACCATATTTGGTATTCAATTGACCAAGATGATTTTTCATCCAATAATTGACTAGTCCTGAGCAAACGGCTACAGGTAAAGACATCTCAAATCCGTTTATAGCTGATGATTTGCTAAAAATCATATGGTCATCAGTGTACCATAGTTTGTGAACTGAAACATTTGGCTACTCTAGTAGTAATGGCTATTGGTAAAGAGACATCAAATCCATTATTTTCAATGATTCACCTCTCACAGGAGTTAACACACCTGGATGTGATGAGAATAGTATGAAACTAATATGTTTTGATGTACATTTGGTCATTTGTTGCTGCAAAGAATGGTGCTTTTCAATTTGTTGCTGATCATAGAGATTTTGCTGATAAAGATTCTTTGTTGCTGAAGTTCATTCTCAATCCTCTTCTTCTTGCCTTTGAAGATCTATCAAGAATCTTGGAGTTAACCATGTCAACTTCAAGATTAGGGGAGGATTGTAAGGAATTAGTGAAGTTCATTTGTTGCTGAAGATTTCTGCTGACAGGTTTCTGCAGAAGCATATACTGGTTTCTGCTGAAGACTAGTTCCTGCTGAAGAATAGTGATACTACGGATATTGTTAATCCGTAGATAGAAGTTAGTTATTTATAGATAAGATATGCAGAATATCTTCTAGAATATTATATTTATACGTTTCTTGTAGAAGAATTTAGGGTTTCCACTAGTATATAAGGAACCCAAGGATATTGTATTATGTACGAGTTTCAAAAACAATTATTAGTGAATAATATCGATCCATAAAGGATCAAAGTTTAGCATACAAGTTTATATTTATATTCCGCAATAAGTATAAGCTAACAGAGATTGTCTATTTAGTTTGCTATTGATTACATTAGTAGACTAACGATCTATTGGCTCGAGATCTATCAAGTGTAGATCCCTACACATACTAGATTTATCATTAGAAGAAGAAGTATCCTTTTGAACCTTAGGGTCCGAACCTTGATTGGTAGATGCCATCGGTTTAGGTCTCTAAAAATTTGGTTTTAGCTTGTTAAACCAAACACCTCCTATAGGCCGAGATTGAGAAGGAGCAGCCACACTGTTCCCTTTATGTCATTAATGTCATTATAAATAGTCTCCTTAACATATTTCAGACAATCTATAAGAGCATGCCCAAATGATATACAATCACCACAATGAGGAGTCTTCCATTCATATTCGACATTAATGATTTCCGTGGTAATATCCACTTCCATCCTTTTTTGGAATTGCCATACTAACTTAGCTCTTTAATTCAGAATCTGAGCTTAATTCAACTAAGGCACGAGCAAAACTAATATGAACCCATGAATCAACACACATAGAACTCGTTAAATCATCCAACATTATAGGTATAACACCCCCATCCAAGAATGGGTAAAAAATGTTACATTTATGGCATCAACAGAACTAAACGCAAGTGGAAGACTTTATTAAATAATGATAAGTCAAG
The DNA here is from genome assembly GCA_030686995.1 of Artemisia argyi. Lineage (NCBI taxonomy): Eukaryota > Viridiplantae > Streptophyta > Magnoliopsida > Asterales > Asteraceae > Artemisia > Artemisia argyi. The sequence continues at coordinate 74,656,001 of CM060696.1, read as the reverse complement.
AAACATATGACTTCCAAATGAGAATTACAAGTCAAACCAAGTCTAAAATGAAACAAATATCCAATGACATAAGTCTTAAACAAAATCCAAAGAAAATAGGAAAGCTATCATAGGGTTGGTCCACCAAAAGTTCCTACTCTCTTCACTCAAATCCCAGCTTCCCTCTTATTACCTGCCGTAAAGAAAAGAAAATGCGGATGAGCTTAAAAATCCTAGTGAACAGATATAAATAAACTAATAACTAAACATGAATAAGTATGCGAAATGGAACCATAAGGACCTGCTGAACAAAGATATCATATGTCATACGAGTCAAATAAATAATGAGTCACAAGAATTATAAGAGAGCCAAAGAATCATAAGGAAATGTCCACGAGCTCAAAATATATGTCTAAGGCATGATACATGTCCTAAACCAAATATCCAACTATATATCATATCCTGTCATGGCAAATGTGTACATGGAGTAGCTAGCTCCAAATGTACCAAAACAAAAGTGAAATGGGGTGTATGGCACACACAATTCCATTTACATAAACTGAACTAAAAAAAGTACATAGGATGCATCCGTACACTTCTTACAAAACAAATCATATATATATATATATATATATATATATATATATATATATATATATATATATATATATATATATATACAAGTACTCGACAATGCATATACATATATCATAATAATAACAAATATGGGAACGCATGAATCAATCACACCTCCATAGAAAGTGTCATGCCATTGGTGTCTCAATGACATGGTCATTGTACATCCATGACTCGTTAATAGTTCGGGCAACAGAACAAACATAACGAAACAATCATAGTATGTCCAAACAGAGGTATGTCTAACTAAACTGAATATCATATCAAAATGGAATAGCAAAAGGAATATCGAATCAAATGATAAGCAAATCAGGGATAATGATAACAAATGAGCCAATGATACGGATCAAGGTAACAAGGGTGCAAAAGACATGGATCAATAGTCATGAGAAATTCTTATTGAAAAAGGATAGAATATCTGCACCTTAATGTAAATGAAAGGATCACATGGAAACATACATCACTCCTTCTTCAACGAATCTACATTAATTATAGTTATTAATGTGTTTAGGGTTTCACATGTGAAATTAGGTTTAAATTAGGTTTAACTTAGGTATTCATAACATAGGTTTTAAGTGTATCTCGAATTATGATTTTAACCTAATTAGAGACAAAACAAGTTTAACGAGGCTAGGTTAAACCACAACTTTATTTCCACATTCTGGTTCATTTCTTTATGAGTTTTATGACACATCAAACAAGCTCCTGTGGTTCTATAATTTTAACCAGTGGCACCTATATATGTTTAGTACTTCCCATAATTTTTTTAGATTTTATCTCCTTGTATAAGTATTTAATAAAAATCGTTCCTTTTAAATCTGTCAAGAAGGTGACCTGTTTGTATACCTGAAAAGTTTGTATTTTATAAACACACTTAAACCTTCCAGAAAAATATATAAAAATTACAGTAACTAATAGACGTGTTAAATATTCTCCTTCTAAAATTTGGGGTTCTCAATCTTATAGTTTGTGAATTAAAAATCATAGAAACTGATTGAAATCAGACTCAAGATTTTTAGATTTGACAACCGATCTTGTAAAAATCATATGACCACTATCAGAATCATTTACTCCTCACACTCTCTGTATATCCACATAAACACACTCTCGGACCTAAATATTAACGAGACAAAAATACCACACACAACTTATTCATTTTTAATCTGATTTCAAGCATATTTATGTATAAGTTTTAGAAGTAGTTTGACACCAAAACACGCACATAAAATGATAACCAGAATTAACGAATACACACATGAATTAACGAGACATGATTATCTTTCTTTTAGCATGTGTGCGATTATAAACCAAGCCCTAAACCCCTAGCTAAAACCTTATACACCTAGGGTTTCTTTATTTACTCTTAGCATTAATGGTGTATTAATTATAAACTAGGGCTTGGTGTTAAGGCTATGTCAACATGAAAGAAGACAACCAGATTCGACACTAAACAAGACTCAAGGATTTACGAGGCAACATGACATGTTTTTTGTTAAGTTTATGATAACATATATGCTAAAGATTAATAATGATGGTACCTAAGGGCTGGAATCAAAAGAGATCGAATAGAACAAGAGCAAAACACCACACGATCACCAACACTTGCTAGCCTTCGTACCTTCAATCTTTGCAGCAGCAATGGAGTTTGTTAAGTGTTTAGTTTTTGTTTAAATAAGAGGGAAAAATACATGATGTGTTATAGGGCTTAGGAGAAAGCGTGTGATGTGATGAGGCAATAAAAAGGAATATTGTATAATTGAGATAGGCAAAACAAATCATATGTATCTTCTAAATGATGAAAAGATTTGGTCTTGTTTTTCTTTGTCTTATCAAAACGTGTAGATTAAATATGGGAAGTAGGGAATTTGGTTCTTATCCCTTAGAGAGGAAAAAAAAGTGTAAGGAGTAGTAGCGCAAAAAGGGTGTGTCGTTTGTTAGTAGCTTAGGATAAGGATTTGTATTTTGTATTTTATTTTCTTAATCCTATAGCATATAGTATTGTATCTCCTAATTATTTAATTATACTTTAGGTTATAATCCAAAATGTTCAATCAATTCTAGGGTGTTATAATAGGTTTCCCTACTTATGTAGCAATCAAGCTCAAACCATCCTCAGAATATGCAACTAAAATTTAATCCAAACCGGAACCTTGGTTACCTCATTTCTATTAAGGGATAAGGAAGGATTCCATTTATTAAGGATGATATACGAATTATGGATTAACCATGGATCTCTTTCCAATACACGATCCGCACCATCTTTAGTAGCAAACTTAAAAAGAAATACACCATCACCATTTTTCAGTAACTTTTGCAAACCAAATTTACCCCACGTATTAGTGACATAAATTTTAACAATAGGGAAAGCAATGGCCTTACCAAGGAAGTATCCAACCAATGTATTATCAAAATGACTTAAAACCTTCTCCATCGCAGCCATAGGAAGCATAGTGTCATGGTTATCCACACGATCCTCATTGACCAAAGTCCAAAAATTCACTTTCTGAAGAGTACGACCAGCCATCAGCACATGAGCAAATTAAGAACTCTTCGTCGGAGAGTCACCATTTTGAGTATCATACCCCTCGTTACCAGCAGCATGAGTAACATTCGAGGCAGCCTCCCTGTGGAAAACTAGAAGGGGGGGTTGAATAGTTTTACGTCTTTTTAATTTTTATAAAACAAATTGTTTAAAAGTTTTCGTTGATTTATAAAATATAGATTCGATGATATATGAAATCTAGTTATACACAATATGAACAACACTAAGTATATATCTACTATGAAGCAATAATTATGTAAGTAATGAAATAAGTAAAGGATGGAAAGATCAAACCGAGAGACAAGCGATTTATAGTGGTTCGGCTACAAGGCACCTTCCTTGCCCTACTCCACTCCCCGAGCACCTAACTCGAGAGTTTTCTTCACTATATCAACAAGCTCCCTTATGGCGGAGAAAACCTTACACACCAATATACACACCAATTTACACACCAATTTACACACCAATCTTCACACCAATCTTCACACCAATATACACGCCAATCTTCTTCACACCTAGCTTTTACACACCAATCTTCTACACACCTTCTTCTACACACCAATCTTCACAACTAACCTATTTCACAACTAATCAACTTCTACTATCTACACAACTATTCTCTAACAAATATTCACAACTAATCACACTATGAAATAATAATTAATGATGATGCTCAAACAACTTAGATGTGGAGATCACAACTAGTTGTAATACTTCTTGTCTTGAGGGATAGAAGTATTCTTCTCTTGCACTTGAATGGATTATGTATGGATCACTTTGAAACAAAGATTTAAGAATGTATGATCAAAGGATTTATAGATTGGAAATGGAGATCTAGAACTGAAAGTTCTGGAGTGCAAAAGGTAGGGAAAAAATCCAGGTTTAAGGTGGTATTTATAGACAAAAGTTTCTGACAGAGGACCGTGGCCGGTCCCCTTAAAGCATGGCCGGCCCCCTTAAAATTAAGGGGGCCGCCCCTTATAATTAAGGGGGCCGCCCAACTGTAACGGCCAGAAACTTTGTTTTTTAGTGGGGAAAGTTTATTTGGTGAAAAACTAACTGATTTTGGTTAAATATTTGAAATCATATATTTAGTATGATTAAAACATTTTTCCTTATTACCAAAAGTGTTTTTCAAAAATATATAATAAGATTATATAATTAAATAAACTTTGTATTAGTTAATTAAATACCCCTTTGATCATACATTGCACTAAACACTTTGTTTATTCATACCTTAAGTGATTTGGATGTAAAGAGAAATATTAATCACCAAATACTTGTTTATGTCATAAGTTTTAGTTCTTTGAAGTTATATTTTGTAATGATCAAAACATAGAGATATTGATAAAAACTTAATAATGTTTTTAAGGCATTATTTGTGTCAACAATCTCCCCCTTTTTGATTATTACAAAACCTTAAACTCAAAAGATTTAAAACTTGTTATTAGACAAGTATTATAGAGTTTACCATTTCTCTTCTCCCCCTTTTTGTAAAATCAAAAAGGTTAGGCCGAATAATCTTCGTGAAAGAAGTTTAAACGGGTAGAGAACCCCCCCTTGATGTATGATCCCTCTTGTTTGAGAGCACAAAGGGAACGAGCAATTGGAATCTTGGCTACAAAAATATTTTGAAGAGAACAACACACATATATATGCAAAAACAACAATTATGCAAATAAAAATAGATTCATTCAAGCATGATAGAAATAACTAGCATGACAACATTCAATATGCTTATAGCATATTGATTACAATAAAACAAAATAAAAGATATAGTCCTATATTGCCTAAGAGAGCACTTGGACTTGCTTGCAACCCATGGTTGATTTGTTTTATTTGCTTGAAGGAAAACAAAAGCATGGAGCTTAGATGTTTGATTGAGGTGGATATGGGGTGTTGTATGGAGCGGAAGAGGTGGATCTCACGATGTTGTATCGTGTTAAGGGTGGTATTGGATGATCACGAGTGAGAAGATATTCAATCCAAGAAATATCTTCACTCAAGTAGAGGATTTGTTTTTGAAGGAATATGCAACAAGGGCAAAAGTGAATGTGATTTGTAACTTGATCCAAGTTAAGAGAGTGGGGAAGGCAATTTGCATAGGGTGATGATGGAGGTAGCCCTTTGTTGCGTTGTGCAAGATGCATAGCAAGGAGATCACTAAGATCATGGATTTGGTTTATTTCATCACGGAACTTTTGTTTTTCCGTGGCAATGTGGAGGGGATCATAGGTTTGGTATGGATGAGTTGGGTTAGAGTAGTTGGAATTGTAGTTTGATGGTTCATCAAACTTGCATGGATCATTATAAGTTGTTGGAGGTTGAGGGGTGTAGTTTGGCTTGAAGGAAGATGTTTGGCCAATGTTGTATGGTTTGTAAAGTGGATCAAATGAATGCCTTTGTTGGTTTGATGCAAAGTTTGGGAAATAAGAAGTTGGTGGGGAGGAATGATTTCCAACTACATTTGTGATGATGGATTTGTTTCTAGGACTTTTTCGTCGCCAAACGGGTTTTTCCGTCATCCTTGCTAGCCTTGAGGCTTTTGATTTTGGTTTGTTTGGAGAGTTCATGATGGGATGAATGGAGAGCTTTGAGGATTGGGGATATTTATAGTGTAAGATTTGTGTGTTTAAGGATGGATAAAGTTTGTTTGGAGGATTAGGACAAAATATGTTGGTGAAAAATGGGAAATGTAGGTTGAAATGGGCTAAAAAGCAGAAACCGACCATCAGATGGCCGGTCCCCTTAATTAGGGGGCGGTCCCCTTAAAATTAAGGGGGCCGCCTTACATAATTAAGGGGGCCGCCCATCTGGTGATTTCCAGATTGCCAGAATTGGGTTTTTGGCAGAAAATTTGCAGAAAGGTTGTGTTTTTGGACTTGGATTCAAACAAGTTCAATTTCTTTAGGCAATATAGCATCTAATCTAACATTAGATATCATGCAAAAACACATAGGCACTAGAGCAAATAATCAACACATAATAAGCAATAGGAGGTAAGTAAATGCAAGCACACTTAAGCTTCCTAAGACACCTATCTTGAATTAAAGGCAAGGGCAATTACTAAGTGAAAGACTAATGATGGATCAAGATGACACCATTACTAGTGAACTTGTCCTAGTGAGTGTCTATATGCAACAAATGTGGAGTTGTGATTGTTTCGACACCTAGAAGCAAAAAGAAATAACGATCCTAAGAAACAATCCAAATGATCTCCTTGATTCAATTTTTACTCGATCATGAATGTCAAAGACATATATTAGATTATATACCTTGACAATTTATGTGAGAGTTTATGCATGATTTTGAAATATAATGTTTTTAGAATTAGTCAACAATGCAAGGAAAATGGTTTTCATGAGGTTCCTAGATTGTGAGAATAATTTTTAGAGAAAATTGATTGAGTTTAAAAAAAATTTATGCAACAAAAATAAATTTTCCCAATCTTTAGTTTTGTGCGAAATAGATTCCTAGACTCAGAAAAGATGAAATGGAAGAAAAATAAATTTCATGCAAGTATTAATTCGAAATATTTCAATATAATTTAGTCAACTTGTTCCATCATTCCTAATCCTAAACGCAAGTGGTTGAATAATTCACGCTTAAGGGGTTTTGTGAATATATCCGCAATGTTATCTTCCGACGCAACCTTTTCTATAGATATATTTCCTTTTTGTACATTATCCCTAAGAAAATGGTGACGTATTTCTATGTGTTTAGTCCTAGAGTGTTGCACCGGATTTTTACTTAAATCTATCGCACCTTTGTTATCGCACATAATGGGGACATTTTCTAACCTAATGCCATAGTCTATGAGAGCTTGTTTCATCCATAGTGCTTGTTGACATGCCTTTCCGGCGCTTACATATTCGGCTTCGGTGGTAGAAATAGCAAGAGCGGTTTGCTTCTTCGAAAACCAAGACGTTAGACAACATCCCATAAACGTGCAAATACCGCTAGTGCTCTTTCTATCTACATAGTCTCCCGCATGATCCGAATCCGCATAGACAATGGTTTCTATGCCGGATTCCTTAGGATACCATAATCCTAAGTGTATAGTGCCTTTAATGTATCGGAAGATACGCTTAACCGCTTCTAGGTGAGAGGTTTTGGGATCCTCTTGAAAACGGGCACAAAGGCAGACACTAAACATGATATCGGGTCTACTTGCCGTCAAGTATAGTAAACTACCTATCATTCCTCTATACTTGGAGTTATCTACGGACTCACCTTCATCGTCCTTTGTGAGCTTTACCTCCGTAGACATGGGTGTTTTTATGGGTTTTGAGTCTTCTAGGCCAAATTTCTTAAGCATTTCCTTAATGTACTTAGATTGGTTAAAGAATATTCCATCTTCTAATTGTTTTATTTGTAATCCTAGGAAGAAGTTAAGTTCACCCATCATACTCATCTCAAACTCATCATGCATGATTTTGGCAAATTCATCACACATGTCTTGACAAGTCGATCCAAATATAATGTCATCAACATATATTTGAACAATGATGAGATTAGGGTCTTTCCTTTTAGTGAAAAGAGTGTTATCTACCATTCCCATGGAATAATCATGTTTAATAAGAAAAGCTTTTAATCGATCATACCAAGCTTTGGGAGCTTGTTTGAGTCCATACAAAGCTTTCTTTAACTTATAAACATAATCAGGTTTTGCGAAGTCAATGAATCCTGGAGGTTGTGCCACATATACCTCCTCATTGATAAAACCGTTAAGGAATGCACTTTTCACATCCATTTGGAATAACTTAAAATCTAGGGCGCAAGCATAGGCAAGTAATATCCTAATTGATTCTAGTCTAACTACGGGGGCATAAGTTTCATCATAATCAATTCCTTCTTGTTGATTATAACCTTGGGCAACTAACCTAGCTTTATTCCTAGTAACTATTCCATTCTCATCTAACTTATTTCTATATACCCATTTGGTTCCTATGATGGTCATATCCTTTGGATTTGGGACTAGTTCCCAAACATCATTTGCCTTAAATTGATTTAATTCTTCTTGCATAGCTATAATCCAACTTTCATCTTTTAAAGCCTCACTAATATTCTTAGGTTCTATTGCTGAGAGGAAACAAAAGAAGTTGTTTTTATCTTGGGCTTGTGACCTAAGGGTTCTTTGGTTAAGATGTCCTATTATATTATCTAAAGGATGTGATCTAGATTCTTTAATATTAACGATTTCGTTATTTTCTAAGTGAGTTTCTTCATTGTCATTTCCTATGGGTTTTGTTTTACTAACCTCAATAGCTTCTTCTTCGACTAAGTTATCATCTTCTAAAGGTAGCGTTTTAGGAGGTGGTGGTGTTTCATCAAATGTTACATTTAGTGATTCCTCTACCTTCATGGAGTGTTTGTTAAGTATTATATATGCTTTACTATTTTGTGAGTATCCTAAAAATATTCCTTCATATGATTTTGGATCAAACTTAGTGAGGTAGTCCTTAGTGTTTAAGATATAGCATTTACTTCCAAATACCCTAAAGTAGCTTAAGTTAGGTTTTCTATTTCTTAATAACTCATAAGGAGTTTTTCCTAGAATTCTTCTAATTGATACCCTATTTAGAATATAAGTCGATGTATCTACGGCGTGACACCAAAATTTTTGTGGAATTGATTGTTCATTTAACATAGTTCTACTCATTTCTTGTAGTGACCTATTTTTTCTTTCTACTACCCCATTTGATTGAGGAGTACGAGGAGCGGAGAAATTATGAGATATTCCATTTAACTCACAATATTTTCCGAATTGTACTTCGTTATCAAATTCCCTTCCATGGTCCGTCCTAATGGCAACTATTGAGCATCCTAACTTATTTTGAATCATTTTGCTAAATATTTCGAATTTTTCAAATGCTTGGGTTTTGTCACTTAAAAACCTAGTCCACGTGTATCGTGAGTAGTCATCTACTATTACTAAGGTATACGTGTTTCCTCCATAGCTCCGCACAGCGGATGGACCAAAAAGATCCATATGTAATAATTCTAGGCACCTAGTGGTGGATACTATATTCTTAGCTTTGTGGCTAGCATGAGCTTGTTTTCCAACTTTACATGCATCACAAAAATGTTTGTCATATTTTAGATTAGGCAAGTTTCTAACTAATTCCTTAGAGGCCAAAGATTGTATTTGTTGCATGTTAGCATGTCCTAATCTCCTATGCCACAAAGTGGAATTTTCGTCTAGGGTCGTTAGGCATATCCTATCTTCAGGTTTGTTTCCTAGTTTCATAACATATACACCTCCTTTCCTAATACCTCTACCTATAATTTTTCCATTCTTAACTATTTCGCTATCTTCTTCAGAAAAGATAACTTTACATTTATTATCGCATATTTGGCCTACACTAAGTAAGTTATATGTTAAATTATTAACATGTTCAACATTTTCAATAGTAAGTGAGTCTTGAGAAATCGTACCTTTGCCAATAATTTTTCCACGCAAGTCACTACCGAAAATAACGTTACCTCCATTGTATGCCTTGTATGTAGAGAATAGCTTGCGATTCCCCGTCATGTGCCTCGAACATCCACTATCATTGATCCATTCGTTAGGTTCCAAGTCAATTCCAAGGCATATTTCGTCGGTTGCATTTGCCACAAAACATTTTTCTTCTTTTGGTTTTTCCACTTCTTCTTTATCACTATCACTCCATGTTCCACTAACAAATGCGCTTCGATTTTCATAACCCGGCGGCTTTAAACATTCTCCAACGAGATGATTTGGACTTCCACATCTAAAGCACTTTCTTTTCACGTAATTATCATTTCTATTTCTTTGGAACGATTTTCTATCGTCATGTGATGACCTAGTGAATCTTCCTCGTCTCTTGAAGAATTTCTTGAATTCTCTTACGGCCATTGCATATTCTTCGTCTTCACTTTCGTCACTTGAATCATCATTATCACTAGGTTCCTTTTTGGCTTTTAGAGCAATGGATTTGATTTGTTCTTTCTTGACTTTGACCGTTTCCGAATCTCTTCTTATGATTTCTTCATGAACCTTCAAGTTGCCAATTAGTTCATCTAGTGATAACGTCATCAAGTTCTTTGATTCTTCAATTGCCGTGACCTTAGCTCGCCATTTTGGATGCAATGCCCTAAGAAATTTCCTAACACAATTTTTACTAGAAAATGTCTCATCAAGTGCTTTTAAACTTGTGATGATAGTGTTAAACTTAGCAAAAGCATTATCAATTGATTCCTCTTCCGGAATCGTAAATTGTTCATATTGTTGTACAAGAAGATCTATTTTATTTTCTTTGACTTGGCTATTACCTTGGCGAGTGATTAGTAAAGAATCCCAAATTTCTTTTGCGGTTTTACACATAAAAATTCTTTCATATTCTTTGCGTGGTAACGCATTATAAATAACCATTTTAGCCTCATTATTTTTTGCTAGTTTCTTTTTCAAATCATCATTTTGTTTTTCAAAAGCTACAATTTCATCCATTTTGGTTTCAACATTATATTGAATAGGGGGAAAATCACCAAAGGTAATAATATGCCAAAGATCAAGATCTTTTGATTTCACATACGTTTCGAATCTATTTTTCCAATATAAAAATCCATCACTTTCAAATAGTGGTGGTCTTTGCATAGATTGCCCTTCTAAATATTTTAAAGATTCCATAGATCGTTACAAGTTTTAAAATACAATATATTTTAAAATTCTTGCTAGACGTGGCTCTGATACCAATTGTGGAAAACTAGAAGGGGGGGTTGAATAGTTTTACGTCTTTTTAATTTTTATAAAACAAATTGTTTAAAAGTTTTCGTTGATTTATAAAATATAGATTCGATGATATATGAAATCTAGTTATACACAATATGAACAACACTAAGTATATATCTACTATGAAGCAATAATTATGTAAGTAATGAAATAAGTAAAGGATGGAAAGATCAAACCGAGAGACAAGCGATTTATAGTGGTTCGGCTACAAGGCACCTTCCTTGCCCTACTCCACTCCCCGAGCACCTAACTCGAGAGTTTTCTTCACTATATCAACAAGCTCCCTTATGGCGGAGAAAACCTTACACACCAATATACACACCAATTTACACACCAATTTACACACCAATCTTCACACCAATCTTCACACCAATATACACGCCAATCTTCTTCACACCTAGCTTTTACACACCAATCTTCTACACACCTTCTTCTACACACCAATCTTCACAACTAACCTATTTCACAACTAATCAACTTCTACTATCTACACAACTATTCTCTAACAAATATTCACAACTAATCACACTATGAAATAATAATTAATGATGATGCTCAAACAACTTAGATGTGGAGATCACAACTAGTTGTAATACTTCTTGTCTTGAGGGATAGAAGTATTCTTCTCTTGCACTTGAATGGATTATGTATGGATCACTTTGAAACAAAGATTTAAGAATGTATGATCAAAGGATTTATAGATTGGAAATGAAGATCTAGAACTGAAAGTTCTGGAGTGCAAAAGGTAGGGAAAAAATCCAGGTTTAAGGTGGTATTTATAGACAAAAGTTTCTGACAGAGGAGCGTGGCCGGTCCCCTTAAAGCATGGCCGGCCCCCTTAAAATTAAGGGGGCCGCCCCTTATAATTAAGGGGGCCGCCCAACTGTAACGGCCAGAAACTTTGTTTTTTAGTGGGGAAAGTTTATTTGGTGAAAAACTAACTGATTTTGGTTAAATATTTGAAATCATATATTTAGTATGATTAAAACATTTTTCCTTATTACCAAAAGTGTTTTTCAAAAATATATAATAAGATTATATAATTAAATAAACTTTGTATTAGTTAATTAAATACCCCTTTGATCATACATTGCACTAAACACTTTGTTTATTCATACCTTAAGTGATTTGGATGTAAAGAGAAATATTAATCACCAAATACTTGTTTATGTCATAAGTTTTAGTTCTTTGAAGTTATATTTTGTAATGATCAAAACATAGAGATATTGATAAAAACTTAATAATGTTTTTAAGGCATTATTTGTGTCAACACTCCCCCTCCACACCAGCCTCCTTTACACTCTTACCACTCTTCATGTTTTTAATCGTATTCGTAAAGTTATTCAAGATAGAATTAATGTCTTCGTCACCTGAAGCCGTCTTCCCCTCTTGACCATCATTACTCTCTTGATTATGAGAAACACTCTTCAAAACCCCTTTTTCCATCTCCTTTTAACCCACGACCACCACAACTTTAAACAACTAGCAAACAAAACACATAAAAAAATAGAATGAACAACCAATAATCAAAAGAAAACCCTAACTAATCGTTAGGGTTTATGCAGCAACAGATAAGCCCTAACTGCCCTATATAATAAATGTACCTGATTTAATAATGATAAATTAAATGTGTAGCAGTGAAGATCCAATCAAAAGAAACTCTAAAACTAAACAACCCAGTAACGAGTTAATAACAGGGTTAACCGTACAGATTGATAGGGTTAATGATGACTAAATGGCAGCCGAACTAAACCAAGGAAAAAACATCAAACCCTAAAAAATATAAGCCAACTCCCTTTAAACCCTAATTAATCGTGAACTTGATAAGAACCTGTTAAAGCAACATAATCAAAGGTTAATCATCTATAAAAAGGATTGTTATAAGGCCTAAAAACCAAGAAGTGATAGAAAAAGTCAATTCGATTGGAGGGTTTTTAGTTTTCCGTTTTTTTTTTCGCGACTTAAAGAGAGAGAATTCTAGGGTTTATTATTTTTCTTTTAGCTTTGCTTGAGTTTGAGATGCAAGTTCTCTTTTTATTTATTTATTTATTTGCTCTTTCAGGTCACGTAGAATCAAATTTAATTATAAATAATATTATGGAGCGAGCAAAACGGTAGCGTTTTGCTGCCGTTAATATTAAAAAAGTAATTTTTTTAGCCCAATTCATAGACCTCTATGGACAAAAAAATTTAAAAATGTTACATAAACCACTCTAGACTTTGCTAACGAAAATTACCCTAAAGTTTTTACTATTTACGATTTTTTAATGTAACACCTTTTATTTGTCAAATTTAAAAGATATGTTGCGATTTATTCAATAAAAAAAATACCACTAAACAGGACTTTCGGTGACGAACAAAAGAAGACCAATATTGATATACTTTTGACATGTGCACGAGTTTATAAAAAAGGTGAAGTATAATATATACAAAATAAAAGAACTTTTAGAGTGCGCCTTTAAACTATCAAATAACTTTAAAAACTGTCATAAAATTTATTTAAACCACAAGGGCCAAATACGTACACCTTTATGAAAGCTTGAATTATGTACTAGATATTTACTGATCTACTGATCGTACAAAATGTGCTCAATATCGATATATTATAACATATGGCGATTTTATTAAAAATATTTAAACTTAATACATATATATTTCTTCTAAAAACTTTTAAAATGAACCTTTAACATACCAAATAACTTTAAAACTACCCCTAATTTTTTTTGACAATCTACAGCAAATAGTTAGCTAAAATATTAGCAAAAAACTCTTAGACACTTAAAAAACAAACTAGCAAGAATCCATGCGTAAGTCAGACGAAAATAAAATTTGGTCAAAAAAAAGTATATATCGTAATCTAGAAGTGATTGGCAACAAAAATTAATAATAATAATAATAATAATAATAATAATAATAATAATAATAATAATAATAATAATAATGGAAAGCCCAAATAACATAGCTGGAAAAAAAATAAAAATAAAACCCTACAACATCCCAAGGCCCAAAACAAAAAAATTTCGTTACGAGTTTTTCGCAACATAGATAAAAAAACGACGCACATGCCCTGCAGCAACGCTCGGGCACTTTCAGCTTGTTTTGTTTAAGTTTGACTCGACTCGATTTCACGATCACACCATGTAATTTTTTTTTTTTCTTTTTTTTGAAAAAAATAAAAATAAAAAATAAAAAAAAAATAAAAATAAATAAAAATAAAAAAAAAAACTATGATGGGCCTGCCGGGCCGATAGTGCCTAACTGGTCCCGAAGATGACGAAATCTCATATTCTTGTGCCCAATGGCCCTGGACCTTTTGACTCGTTCTCGTTATGCCGAAAGATCATTTATACCATTTTCACTTTTTGAATAGTCTATAAATATTGTGGATGCGACTAAACCATATGTCATTTCTAGAGCCCACAAAATGTATATATTAACGCGAAGTGACTTTGTTTTTCCAAGAAACGGATATAAAGTTGCAATAACCAATAGCAAAAAGCTATTACGCTTTAATACAAGTACTATTTGGATGCAGACACATGAAGCTTCCTTAATCAAGTCAAGTCAGCCATAGCTGTAATGTCAATACATAATAGCAACTTGACTCTTTAACTACTTTTAGGAAGTGACATTTACACCAGTGGTTTGCACACCACTAAGGGGGGAGAGAATGGTTCAAACTTTGCCAAACTTTGCCAAATTGCCACATCATCATCTACCAATCACAACCTTCCAACTCAAACTTTACCAAAGTTTACCAAACTTTACCAAAATGGTGGCGGCGGTTACCAAAGTTTACCAAATCCACATTTTCCACATCATATTTTTTTAATACATATAATTCAACAAAAAATATATAAAATTAAAACATAACATTTTATTAATAACAAAAAAAAAAACATTACACAATACTTAAAAAAAAAAACTACATAAAATTAAAACAAACCATTACATAATACTTAAAAAAAAGCACTAATCGTCATTGAGGTATGGCAAGTCTTGAGCGGCCACGTACTCCGTGAGATCATACCGAAGACGATGATGGACGTCTTCGTCTAGTAACTCGCCTAGGACATTATCATCAAACACTGGTTGTACCGGCTCATCCATTATATGAACCGATGAGATTGCTCGCCCGTCGCCTTTTATGATCATATTATGCAAAATAATGCAAGCGTGAACAATTTTCCCTATTTTTTCTTTGGTCATAGGCCGGAGAGGTCGACTGAGAATTTTCCATTTTCCTTTGAGAACACCAAAGGCTCGCTCGACATCCTTTCTTGCCCCCTCTTGTAACTTCTTGAACTTCTTTTCCTTTGGGTCGGTCGGATACGGGTAAGTGAGGTACCATGAGTTTCGTCGGACGAAGTCGGGAAAACGTATTCGGATCCGGATGAGGAATCGGAAGACATTTTTTGGTAAAAGGGTGTTTTAGATTTTTGGGGAAGAAAATTATATGTGAAATGGTATGTATATATACTTAAAAAAAATAAGGGATTTTTTTTTTTTTATTTGCAATAATGGCCAACGGCCAATTTTTAAAAATATGACCGTTCGAATGGATGAATCAATCGGCAAAAGTCACCGATTGGGTCCTTGCCTGAATCTTGCCGAAGGTCCGGCGGCGGTGTTACCGATTTTTGCCGAGCTTCACCGAGACTTTGCCGATCCCACTCCCTCCACTCTAAATTACACTGATAATGCACGCAGTACAACATCCAAATGCAAGATTAGTGGTGTTGACACCACTTTTAGTGGTGTACATATCACCTCCCCTTTTTAAAACTGTTTGTGCCATACACATCTAATGATCACATACACATGGGCAACTTTATCATCCATAATACAAGACTATGAGCTTTAATTCAACGATCATAATTTTTATCCCCTCATAATAAATTAAACTCGACAAAGTATCTTCTAATCTCATTCATGAAAAAACAAAGAGTTTGGATGAATCTTTCTTGTATTGATTGATGTAAAGAAAAATTGTTGCACCTTCTAATCCAGCAACCGATAAAAGAAAAAAACTACAACCACGAATCGAAAGCAGTGAGATACATTCTCAATCTATCAATAAAATGAATAAACAGTTCATTATTATTTTCGTAAGAGATATGATTTGCACATATGACATAGCTATGAGTGATGTAAATAAAATACAACTATCTTATGCATGAATTTAGGGGTGAGCAAAACCGACCCGATCCCGAATCCCGTCCCGATCCCGAGTCCCGATTCATGTCCCGATCCCGAACCGATGTCAAACGGGTCGGGACTCGGTTTGTGTTTTCCGGCTTGTCGGGATTCGGGTTAGTCGGGATCGGGTCGGGACGGGCTAAAAACCGAAAAACAACAAGCAAAACCGAGAAAACCGACCGATCCCGTCCCGTCCCGACTGTCCCGATACCGAACCGATGTCAAACGGGTCGGGAGTCGGTTTGTGTTTTCCGGCTTGTCGGGATTCGGGATAATCGGGATCGGGTCGGGACGGGTCGGGAGTGGCCCGATGCTCAGCCCTACATGAATTGGTGTGCAAATTAACGGTCTATTTATTTTTTATTTTTTCGCATCATCACTTTTACTTTGTGGACCAAGTATAGGAAAGCCCAATTCAGGCCCTTTCTTGTTAAAGAGCCCAGTCAAGGCCCCATTAAGGTTACTTGAGTAACGAGTACGAACAGTATTTAAGCATCGAGATGCTTTGTTGTTAACAAGATTAAAGCACCCGCCGCATTGCGGTGTCTTTTTACGATTTTTTTTGTTGTTTGTCGATGGTTGGTTGTGAATTATGTTTTTTTGCCGGGTTTAGTGTTTCGAATTATGTTTATTACATTTTGTTTGTAAGTATACCATAAATTTTTTTATTATTTTTAATTTTGTAACAAAAAATAGTGGGCTTCACCAGTTTTTAGGAAATGTGATCATTAGGAATATCTGAAGAGCTGGCTGAATGTTCGTATCATAACAGATTGGGCAAAACATTGGTTTGGGCTGGGCCAGAGGATCCAGAAGGCTAAAGAATGGGCTCCCGTTCTGTGACGTTGGATGACGCATCGAAACGGCAAAAACATACGTCGTTTTCGACGCGGTATATTAGATATACTTTTTGGTCAAAGGGAATGAAAATGTAAGGGACTAGTTAATGAAAAAATTCTCAATTTTTCCATCTCTAAATTCCCAGAGAATAAGATAGTTTTTCTTCTCTAGAGATAAGTTGAGAATTGTGAAAACGCGTTTAGTTTGAGTTATATATTTCTTTTTTAAAAATGATAAGAAGATTACCTCAAATTGCGACGGTGGCAGCGACGGCGGGCGGTGGCGGTGACGGTCGGCGGTGGAGGATAACACAAGAGATTAGGGGTAGAATGGTGTGTGTGTTTTTTTTTTTTGGAGTTGAGAAAAAAAAATAATAAAGAAAAAAATGAGAATGGTATAATGGGCTTTACAATTTCTTAGTTAAATTTTAGAAAATGATAATTTCATTTTTTTTTGAAAATTGTTGGAAAAAGTGTGACTAAACGCGTTTTCAGTTTTTTTATTTTCTTATGAAAAATTTCTTGAAAAAATGAAGAATTTCTCTTCAATTAAACGCACCCTAATTAATTTGAGATTTTCTATCTTGTGTCCTAAGGCATAATATAAAAAGGGTAAAAAAAAAAACATGGATTTATAAAAAATACATTTTTTCTATATATATTTGAGTTTTCTTTTGTGGGTCCGTGAGTACTTTTCTTATCTTGTGCCCCTAGGGCACACAAGATATTTGAAAAAAATAAATAAATAAATAAAAACTCAAATTTGACACTTTTTGTTTTATTGTGTTGTCATTTTTAGTTTTTCCTATCTTATAAATCATAGTTTTGAATTTCGTGTACTGTGTGTATTATGTGATCATTTTAACCTTTCATTTATTAGCACTGCTATTAATGGGGAGGCGTAAAATAGTCCGAAGATACACACAATAGTCAGAATTTAAAAATTAATTGTATACAATGATAAAAATAAAGATATCTACACAATAAAGCAAAAAGTAGTAAGTTAGCTATATTTCCGTGCCTTTTGCTTTTAATTTTTTACATCATCTCCCGCAAGCAACCATAATCTCTATTATTTTGCATTCTCACGATCTCATTGCTCTTTTCACGCCAAACGCAAAGACTCACCTAGCTACACATATCCACAACGGACATGAACTATATTTTATCTTTGTAACTAACATGATATTAGATGAATATTGAGTTTGTTTTACTACTGACTTGGGTCTGTCCGTGTTAATACTATGTTATTTCTTGTATTGCACAAAGTTTTGGAGTACTGATATAATTCATCTTTCAGGGGAAAAAAAATAAAAAAAACAAAAAAAAAAATAAAAATAAAAAACAAAAAACAAAAAAAAAATAAAAAAAATAAAAAAAGTTTGTTAGAGATTATTGCCAAGGAGATTGTAATCATCAAAAGTTCTATGGATTATTATTAAATAGATGTCATATAACAAATTACGATATTGATTAAACGGGCCCTAGTTTAAGGACCGGTCTTTAACCGGTTAAAATGTTTGGGCTTAAAGAGATGATTGCATCTTTACCAAATTAGTAGCCATTAGTTCCTTTGCAGTTTGCAGTACCTACATCAACATTTTAACAATACATGCTCCAATAGCATTCATATCATTTCATTGCATAAAGATCACATCTGAAGACACGGACAACAGATCATTTACACAATGAAATAATAATTAAAAAAATAATAAAAAAAAAAATCAAACAAATGCTTCTTATTTCATGAGAGAATATGTAACATCATGGCAATTTGCTCAAGCAGTTTCTATATTCGAAAAGTTTATTCTATCTACACAAAGCTTCAAAACTTGTATCAAGTATTCCTTTCTCCTATAATTTACACTTTGCATCACATTTGTACAAAAAATAAGAGCCACAATCTCCTAATGTATACAATCAATATTTACCCTTCAATTGGTCGTTTACCTTTAGGATCGGATACTGAACTTACAAAACTTGAACGGAGAGTATTATGATGAGCATTTGAGGTTGAACTCGTGAATGTGGTGTTGGATGACCTAGAAGAACGAGAATCTACCTGGCTTGAACTCCCGGATGTAGAAGATGAACTTGAGGGTCTTTGTGGTCTTCTAGTTTTTGTACCCTCGTATCCTGGCTTTGTCGGTTCATCTAGTGTGCCCGACTGCTTGGATAGCATTACTACCACCTGGCGTATGGTTGGTCGTAGCTTAGGGTCAGATTGAGTGCATAGTAATCCGATTTGTGTACATGTTGCCACTTGGTCAGGGTCAGCTGATGCGGCAAGAGCTGGATCCATAATTTCGACGGCTTTGCCCTTCTCATACAGCTTAAATGCCTGCAATTCAAAAAGTTATTAATCGTATAGTTTAATTTTAAGGGCAAATGGACATCACATTGATGTACAAAGCAACACGATTAATAAAGCTTATGGACAATCTACACAATAGTTAGCATAGGTTTTGTAGCATATGATATTAAAAGACCAATTTTGGTGCTAACTGTATCAAAAAGACATATACCTACAAGATTGTGTCTGATAAGTGTACATTTGACTTCAAAAGTCAAAGTTAGTTTGAATACGTTTAAAACAAACAAATTCTTACCCAGTCAAGTAAATTTTGACACTCTGGATCGAGACTGAATGTAGAATTTTTCTGGCCGCTAATGAGCTCTAGAACTACTACGCCATAACTATATACATCTGACTTCACTGATAAATTACCATGCATGGCATACTCTGGTGCCATATATCCACTGTAAAAAAAAATAATAATAAATAAATAAATAAAATAAATAATAAAATAAAATAAAAAATTAGATACCAAGAGATCTTATAAAAAATCAGTTTGCTAAACTGCATAGTTATGAAATTCACGTGTGACCCTTTATTATATCTGTACTTAGGAGCATGTTTTTGGCTGATATTCCCTAATGAGAACCAACTTTATTAGTTAATCGGCTTCAACAAAGTTAAAAGTGACATGTGTAGGAGCTTACTTGGTACCAGCTACACGAGTTGTGACATGAGTTTTATCTTCGGGGTAGAGACGAGCCATGCCAAAATCGGCAATCTTGGGTCTCCATTTTTTATCTAATAAGATATTGCTGGCTTTTATGTCTCTGTGAATGATGCGATCATGTGAATCTTCATGAAGATAAAGCAAGCCTTGTGCAACACCAACAATTACTGAATATCTCCGCTTCCAGTCAAGTACACCCCGCTTTTCAGATTCTAGAAAAAACAAAAAAACAACTTTTAATATTCCTTTTGGAAACTTTAGCCGAAGTGACATTTTTGCCTGTAACTCTTTACAAAACATGGCACTGGTCTGATTTACAAGGTTCCTTTAATTTGTAATTGTTGACGGGTACTTGAGATATTTCACTAAACACTTTCCTAGAAGCAAATGAATGTGTTGTCCCAGACTCCACGCATTTTGATGTGTAAATGCCTGGTTAACCAATACGCTTTCTATAACAAAAAACTAGTAGATTGGTGGCCTAATTTGTCAAATGTAAACATAACCTTCAGTAATGACTATTAAGACAATAATGTAGACCCAAATAATTTATTTTGAAACAAGGACTATGAGCAAAATAGGTATAGCAACTTGAAAACCTTTGACAAACAAAAATGTTGCACCTTTCATGGGACATCCTAAAACTGGAACCTTTTTCGCAATTCTCAAGTAATGAATGAGTATTATTTTGTAACTTGTAGAATAACGGCTTGTTCGGATGCATTGTCAAAAGCTTCTAGGTGACTAGATCTGTGAGGGCGAGGGGTGTTTGGGAATTATTCAAGTGTTTACAAGCTTATTGCATTTTAAAGTAGGCAAGTAGCTTTAGAGTTTGGATGAAACATGCTTATCTGCTTATTTTAGAGTAATTGTATCTGCTTATTTTTAATGCAGACAATCACTTTAGAAATAGAAATTCCAAACACCCCCTAATTACATTATCTTTAGTAAAAACACATCAAAACTAACACAGAGCTCTATTCCTAAGCTTGTTAACAATCCTTGAACAAAACTCAAAGGCACTTGTCAAGTGCATAAACCGCTCAACACACAAAAGGTATAAGGAGTAAATAGTAACAAAATGAAGGATAAGAGAACATACTGAAAAGAAGCTTGTCAAGACTCTCATTAGCTACATATTCGTACACCAAAACCTTTTCTGGGATAGCACAAAACCCCAACAAGCTCACAACATTGCGATGTTGTATGCACGCCAACAGTTTGGCCTCATTTGTAAATTCCCTTTTTCCCTGTTTCGACGTCTCTGATAGCTTCTTCACAGCAATCTCCCTACCATCATACAACTTCCCCTGCACACCAAAACAGCCAATTCATTAAACTAATCGTTAAGAAACCTTGATTATTTAAGTGCTTATAAGCTTATTGCATTGTTTTAAAGCGGACAACAAATCCCAAACTTTCTGCTGAAAATTGATAAGTTGCTTATTTTAGAAGGAATGAGCAATCCCAAGCACCCCTTAGACTTGTTGATCAATAAGCATACATCTAATCATTGAATAATACAATACAACAACAACAACAACAATAACCAATCCAGCCAGAAACGAGGTATCACCCGAGGGTAAAAGATTGCTTCTAAAAAGACCTATGACAAAAGCTTGAAATACAATAAAAGCTATAAATAAATCCATTAAATCTAACCTTAAAAACAGGGCCAAAACCCCCTTGACCAAGCTTATTCTCAAAATTATTAGTTGCAGAAATTATGGCTTGAAATGAAAAAATCTTCTGTTCTTGAGGAACACCAACTCTTTCCTCTTCTTCTACATCTATACATCACCAAATCACAACCCAATCTTCAAAAACACATAAAAATCAAAACTTCAACACAAATAATAAAAAGGGTATTAAAGATTATTATTACCTTTGCGATTATAACTACAACAAAAGCTCTTGAATTTGACCATGATGATTATGAACAAAAATGGATAAATAGTTGTGAATACCTACTTGTAATATTTCAGTGATTGTTTATAATGTTTCAAGACGTGTTAGTTGACTTCTAAGATTGCCAACTAAGTGTGTGAGAATGTTATGCATCATGATCATTTTTGACTTGAAAGACTATTTCAAGTTTTGTTTGCACCAAATTCTACTATTTTATTGACAACTTTATGAGACGTGTTAGAAAATACTTCATAATTATTTAAGATAGGAAAGTCAATCTTTAACGGGTAACTTTGGCGGGAGTTTATTAGTAACTGACAATTAATGACAACAAAAGGTGAATGGTAAATATAAAAACAAATTATTAGCTAAGTGAACTAATAAGTAATACCATACCCATCTAATTTTCATCGATTTACCGAGAACTAAATCGTAACGCGTTATCATTTCAAATGCATGCGCGCGCGTGTTCAGAAATGAATTTTGATCACACATGTGTCATGTGGGACTAACATCTTTCACAATATTTGTTTGGTAGTCTATACTAGTGTGAAAAACAAATAGCAGTAATGTTGAGGATTGGTGGTGATTAGACTGAGTAATCGAACGGATGAAAATATGAGAAGTGAAATCCTTAAACCAACGTAGATAATTGGGTGCTATGGTGCTAAAAGTCAACAGATTAACACTGTGTTCTCGAGTTAAGTAAAAAGGAGGAAGTAAAGTGAAAGTAAAAAATGTGTGTTTTTCAGTTTTTTTTAAGAAGTAAAGTGTGGTAAAGTGAAATAAAGTGGTTATATTTTAGTTATATAACTTTCACTCCACTTTTGGGGTAAAAGTCACTTTACTTCCTCTCTCTTACTTTACTTCATCTTTCTTTAACTTTCATTCATTTTTTTTCTCTAGAACGCAGCGTAAGTCACAAGACGATTTATTCTTTTCAAACGCGCATGAGTTTCTTAGCCTTCATTAACACTGTTCTCAAGTTGAGGAAAATGAAGGAAAGAAAGTGAAACTAATTTTAGTTGTGTTCTTCAGTTTTTTTTTTAAGAAGTAAAGTGAATGAAAGTGGTGATATTTTAGTTATAAAATTTTCACCCCACTTTTCAAATGAAAGTGATTTTACGTTCTCTTTCTTTCACTTTTATTTTTTTTCTTAAAAACACAGCATTACTGTTGGTACCGTAGCATGCCGTTTTCAGTTTGTTACTGTCAACTTAACTTCATCTCAATTTTAATACTCACATAAAAAAAAATGTTTCACCTCTCATAACATGCCATTTCACATGCCCAAAAAAAGCCTCGCCCACTATTTTATTTTCTTTTCTATTTTTTTTCAATAAACATAACTTTTTATTTATTAAATTAAAATAAAAATAATATTTTTATAAAAATTAACAAAATTAAAATTAAAAAATAAATAATAAATAAAAGTTAAATTTTTATTCGGTCCAACAGCCTAATTAAAAATAAAAAGTTATACTTCAAAAATTTTTCCTTTTTTTTAAGTTAAACTTTTATCATATTATACACGTTCCACACACACAACTCACAAATAAACAAAAGCCAACTAAAAAACTTTTTTTTTTTTTTTTTTTTTTTTTTTGTCATTTTCCCACTTTCACGTACGAGAGTTAATTGGTGAAAAAGATGGCGCTCGCGCACGCAGTTGGGGGGGGGGGGGGGGGGGGGGGGGGGGGCATTAGAGTAGTCAGATGGTATTAGCCACAAGTTGCGCACCATTTTGAGGAGCGAGTAAAACTGTGAGAGAGACGAGGACGGTGTGACATTAGTGTGAAAGTGATTTTGGTGTTCAGGGGTTTCCAATTATTTCCTTATATATGATTTGCTTTTAAAACTAATTAAACACGACTTAAATATTTATATAACTAAGATGAGATTTTATTTGCACCTAATACAACAACTTACAAAATAATGCACTATGCTTTTATTTTCTAGGATATAAGGTTGATTAAAGGTGTTCAACTTATGTTCCATTTTATTTCATCTTAATTTTAAGGTTTTCATTTTCTTTTTCTTAGCTCAAATCATTAAACTCTTTTTTGTTTTGCAACCACGAATGATTTATAGGTTATCAGGTGACACGTACAACTCAACACATCACCCTCTTTTTTGGCGATGTATTTTCGACCATCAATGCCGGCTCAAGGGAGGTGCAACCTGTGCAATGGCACAGGTCCCCCTTGTTCTTAGGGCCACAAATTTTTAATTTCACCCACTATTCTATTATGTGTATATGAAGTTTAAAAAGCCTCGTATTCTCATTGTTTTTTTGCTTTTTAGCTAAGATCAAGACCATGAGGCTAATATATTTTAATATTCCACAGATCACAGTTAATAACCATATTCGATTTAAAAAAAAAAAAAAAAAAAAAAAAAAAAAAAAAAAAAAAAAAAAAAAATTGCAAACTTTCTTTCGACTTATTACGGGTATATTAGAATTGTTCCATTGAATTTGAGTGATTTTCATTCTAACTCTATTATGAACATCAATCTATTTACCATATTACAAGAAATTGACTTTGTGGTACGTTGGAAATTATGTTCAAAATTTTCGTGTTTAACAGGGCCTCTTATGGTTAAGGCACAGGCCCACCAAAATTCACGGGACGGCCCTGTCAACCATCATATCTAACCAATTGTTTAACGCGTGACACTTACTTCAATTCTGGAGAAACTTAGTGAGTTTTGGAAGAAAGATGGTGGTTGTTGATGAAAAAGGAAAGACAACGGTTTGTTTTTTGTTTGATTTTTGGATTGGCCCGAAATTAAGATGTGTTAATAGTTTAAATTAAGAAAAATACTACAGAATGAGAAAAGTTCTTTTGTGGATCAAGTTTTTTCTACAAACTGAGGGACAAATCACCACCATCCATCTAGTTTGATCTAATGGTGAGGATTAACATAAGATTTTTCATGGAAACCTAAGTCCATGTTTTTTTTTTTTTTTTTTTTTCCTTTTTCTTTGTCTTTTTGTTTTTTTTTTATTTATTCACTCTTTTTCTTTCTTTTTTTTTTCTTTTTTTGATTTTTTTTAACTCACGTGATACTCTTTTTTCTTTTTTCCTTTTTCTTTTGCTTTTTTTTAAATGACGTATTCTATTAATCTAGTTTTTTTTTTTTAATCACGTTTTTTTAAATCCAGCTTTTTTTTAAATAAATTCATGTTTTTTTCACTTTATTACGTTTTTGTCAGTTTTTCTCTGTTTTCACATGTTTATATACGTTCTCAGATGTTTTGTCCATTTTCGTCCGTTTTTTTACGTTTTCGTTTGTTTTCAGACGTTCTCGTCCGTTTTTATACGTTTTCATGCGTTTTTTTACATTTTTCGTCTGCTTTAAGACGTTTTTGTCCGTTTTCAGCAATTTTCATACGTTTTCAGACGTTTTTGTCAGTTTTCATGTGTTTTCATCCGTTTTTATACGTTTTGGTCCGTTTTGGTACGTTTTTGTCCGTTTTTGTGCGTTTTCGTCCGTTTTTACACGATTTTGTCCGTTTTCATATGTTTTCATCAGTTTATATCCGTTTACATTTGTTTTCGTCTATTTTCTTAAGTTTTCATCCGTTTCAGATGTTTCGTCTGTTTTTATACATTTTCAGACGTTTTCGTCCATTTCCTACATATTCGTCTGTTTTCTTACGTTTTCGTCCATTTTTATAGGTTTTAGTCCGCTTTTAAAAATTTTCAGACGTTTTCATACATTTCTGAATATCACAAGTGATATTCTGTGATACTGAGACATTTTTGTACATTTT
This sequence comes from Artemisia argyi, assembly GCA_030686995.1. NCBI lineage: Eukaryota > Viridiplantae > Streptophyta > Magnoliopsida > Asterales > Asteraceae > Artemisia > Artemisia argyi. The sequence goes on along the minus strand of CM060696.1, from coordinate 74,630,341 downwards.
TGTCCGTTTTCAAACATTTTCGTCCATTTTCATACGTTTTCGGCAGTTTTTATATGTTTGTTTTACCCGCTTTTTCGTCTATTTTTTTTACGTTTTTCAAAGGTTTTCATTCATTTTAGACCTTTTTTTCGTCCGTTTTTATCCGTTTTCATACGTTTATAAACGTTTTCATCCATTTTTATGTATTTTTGTCCGTTTTCGTTTGTTTTCATACGTTTGCAGTAGTTTTTATATGTTTTTGGCAATTTTTTATACGTTTTCATCTGTTGATATGTTTTCAACAATTTTTCATATGTTTTCGTTCATTTTCAGGCGTGTTTTTATAGTTTCATACGTATTCGTTCGTTTTGTTATGTTTTCGTCCGTTTTCATACGTTTCTAAATATCACAATTGATATTCTTAATATCATAAGTGATCTCCTGTGATATTCAAAATATCACTTGTGATATTAAGAATGATATTCATAAACGTATGAAAATAGACGAAAACGAACAAAAACAGACGAAAACGTAAGAAAGTGAAAAAAACCGTGAAAATCACTTGTGATATTCTAAATATCACTTGTAATTTTCTGAATATCACTTGTGATTTTCATGTTACAAAACATTAGTTGAAAATCAAATGTGATATTCTGAATATCACTTTTGATTTTCTAAATGTCACTTGTGATCTCCTGAATATCACAAGTGATTTTCTACTAATGTTTTGTAACATGAAAATCACAAGTGATATTCAGAAAATTAAAAGTGATATTCATGTTACAAAACATTAGTTGAAAATCACTTGTGATATTTAGAATATCACTTGTGGTTTTAATGTTACAAAACATAAGTTGAAAATCATTTGTAATATTCAGAATATCACTTGTGATTTTTAGAATATCATTTGTGATTTTCTGAATATCACTTGTGACATTTTGAATATCACAAGTGATTTTCATGTTACAAAACATTAGTAGAAAATCACTTGTAATTTCCTGAATATCACTTGTGATTTTCATGTTACAAAGCATCTGTTGAAAATCACTTGTGATATTCTGAATATCACATTTGATTTTCTAAATGTCACTTGTGATATTCTGAATATCACAAGTGATTTTCAACTAATGTTTTGTAACATGAAAATCACAAGTGATATTTTGAATATCACAAGTGATATTCAGAAAATTACAAGTGATATTCATGTTACAAAACATTAGTTGAAAATCACTTTTGATATTTAGAATATCACTTGTGATTTTAATATTACAAAACATTAGTTGAAAATCACTTGTGATATTCTGAATATCACAAGTGATTTTCATGTTACAAAACATTAGTAGAAAATCACTTATGATATTCAGAATATCACTTTTGATATTTAGAATATCACTTGTGATATTCTGAGTTTTAAGGAATAATACTTTTGATATTTAGAAACGTATGAAAACGTCAAAATATGGCCAAAAACATTTAAAAATAGACGAAAACGTATGAAAATGGACGAAAACGTAAGAATATGTACGAAAATGAACGAAAAAGTTTGAAAACGGACAAAGATGTAAAAAAATGGACGAAAACGTCTAAAACGAACGAAAAGTAAGAAAAAGGACGAAAATTTATGAAAACAGACGAAAATAGATGAAAACGTATGAAAACGGACAAAAACATATAAAAAGGGATGGAAACGTATAAAAACGGACAAAATCGTATAAAAACGGACGAAAACATATGAAAATGGACGAAAACGTATATAAACATATGAAAACGGACAAAAAACGAACGAAAACGTATAAAAACGGACGAAAACGTCTGAAAATGAACGAAATCGTATAAAAATAGACGAAAACGCTGAAAACAAACAAAAACGTAAAAAATGGACGAAAACGTATGAAAACGGATAAAAACGCCTGAAAATAGACGAAAACGGATGAAAACGTATATAATGGACAAAAAGGACAAAAATGTATAAAAGCCGACGAAAACGTCTGAAAACAGACGAAATCGTATAAAAATGGACGAAAACATAAAAAATTGACAAAAATGGATGAAAACGTATGAAAACGGATACAAACGTTGGAAAACGTATATAAACATGTAGAAACAGACAAAAACGTAATAAAGTGAAAAAAACGTGGATTTAAAAAAAATAAAAAATAAATAAATAAATAATAATAATAAAAAAAAAACTTGATTTATTAAAACGTGGCTCAAAAAGAAAAGGCAAAAAAGGGAAGGAAAAAAATATCTAAAAAATGTGATTAAAAAAAAAAGTGAATAAATAAGAAGTAAAAAAAAATGAACTTAGGTTTTGATATTAAATCTTAGATTAATCCCCACTATTAGATCAAATTAGATGAATAATGGGGATTTGTCCCTCAGTATGTAACAAAAACTTAGTTTTTAAAATAACTCACCTTACTACAGAATACATAAACTGCAACTAAATATAAGTTTAATATCTTTTTTTTTTTAATTTTTTTATTTGCTCTTATTTTAAATTCGTGAAGAATCCAATATCAGGTTTGCACAAAGCAACATTGAATTATTTGGGACCCATTGATAATTATGTGTCCTATATTGAAAAAATGACTTGTCATTTGTCAACTACATTTTCCTTAGCATAGACAATTCAACATCGTTACTTTCCACGAGTTTCAACCTACACAAAAAGATGCTAACTAAATTATTATTATAAGAATGAACAAAATCAACTCGTACACTAGTGTGTTTGTTAATCATGAGTTAGATCATGTTTGACCAAGACTCGCCAAACTAGGAGTGTCCATAGTATTGGAACCTGACTGAACTGGAACTGAAAGAATCAAGAATCAAGAATCAAGAATCAAAAATAATTTTTTTTTGAAACAGCAATTTATAACAAACAAAAAACTAGCAAGGAGCTAGAGTTACAAGGAAACAAGAAAAGGATTTTTGAGCCAATCGTTCCAACTAAACGAGGCTTTACAACGATATCTACACCAGAAGAAAGACCTAGACACTATGTCGTCAAAAATCGTCGCCTTCAGTGGATTCTTCTTCTCGAATATAAGTTTATTCCTGTAAGACCACAAGTGCCACCACATGACATAGAACACACCTTCGAAAATCAGTTTAATTTTAGAGGAGAGACGCAATGACAGAAGCCATGATCTCCATTCATCATACGAGTTAACCTCGACATAAGGTACATCCCACCATTGAGAAATCTTGCGAGTAATTTGTTTAGCCATAATGCAACTGAAAAATAGATGTCTAGAAGACTCCACACCATTGTCACAAATAGGGCACGAAATAGAATCAATCATAATACCACGGCGAGATAGGTTAAATCTCGTTGGAAGACCATCGAGCCTCATTTTCCAAGCATGAACATTCACCTTATTAGGAACAGATTTGATCCACCGAGTCTTGTAGTTCAAATCTGGAAGCCTTTTGTCATCAATAGCCTTACGAATAGATTTAACAGAGAACTCCCTCGAGCCTTCCAAGGACCAACTCCATCTATCCGATATCGGCACAAGAGAAACATTCCGGACCAGATCAGACAGTGCGGTAAATTGTGCTTGTTCGATACCTCCCCTTGGCTTGCGACAAAATGAATCATCTAACGTATGAGCAGCCATCTTTGCGTTAACCGTCACCTGTTTACTTGTCTCGAGAGCATAAAGGCGCGGGTAAAGATCTTTGAGCATAGTACATCCAATCCAGTTATCATTCCAGAAGGATATCATATTCCCGTTTCCTAACTTTAGACGCATAAAGTCAAAAAGATTAATACCTTGCTTTTTTAGCACAGCAATTTCGTTGACAATACGCAGCCAGCCTGATTGATTATAAACTTTCGTATCTTTACCAATTTTCCCGTCATTGCCATGGATAGCCTTGATGACTCTCGCCCATAAAGATGAATTTTGAGAGTAAAATCTCCACACCTATTTGAGCATTAAGGCCCTGTTTAAAGCATAAAGACTTGAGACTCCGAGTCCCCCTTTTTCTTTCGAAGCCAATACACTGTTCCATTTGATCCAAGTTGCTTTCCTACTACTTATGTCTTGACCGTTGAAAAAATGATTCCGAATAAATTCCAACTTACGAAGAACAGTTAGAGGAACTCGAAAAATGGACATATGAAAAATGGGCATGGAACCTAAGACTGATTTGAGGAGGGTCAGTCTACCTCCTATAGACAAGGTTTTCATTTTCCACTTAGATAAGCGGGAACAAATCTTGTCAATGACCTCATCCCACGCATGCGTCCGAGCCATAGATCCACCCACTTTCGTACCTAGATAAGAGAACGGGGTGTTGAGCACAAGGCATCCGAGTTTATTAGCTGCACTTTTGACCTTATCATCTGCCACATGAATTCCCATAATTTTGCTTTTGCTCATGTTAATCCACAAACCAGAAACACGGTAAAAGCATTCAAGTACATGAATTAAAATGTTGATGTTGGTGTCACACCATTGACCAACGAAAACCGCATCATCAGCGTAAAACAAATGTGAAAGATTCAACGATGCATTTAACTTAACACCTTTAAACATACCCGCATCTACAACGCGCTGAAACGAGAGGTGCAAGCTTTCCATGATTAAAATGAATAAGAATGGAGATAGCGGGTCGCCTTGTTTTAGGCCTTTGAAGAAACTAAACTCTTCTGTGGGACTGCCGTTTATAATAATAGAACCTCTCGATGATCTAAGGCAGCTTTGAATCCAATTGCACCATTTATCTCCAAAACCAAATTTTTTCAAGACTTCATCCAAAAAATCCCAACGAACTGAGTCGAAAGCCTTCTCAAAATCAACCTTAAAAATTAAAGATTGTTTCTTCTTTAACTTGCACCATTGCAATACTTCATTAAGAATGAATGGGCCATCTAAGATTTGCCTTTCAGCAATGAAAGCTGATTGAACCTCATTAACGATATCGCCCAACACACCAACGAGACGATTTGCCAAAATTTTAGCTATGATCTTATAGAGACTTCCAATGAGGCTGATTGGTCTAAAGTCTTTAACCAAGGAATTTTCGGAATCAGTGCAATAAAAGAGGAGTTGCACCCTTTAGGGATGACACCGCTATTGAAAAAATAGTTGACTGCTTCAAAGACATCTTTCTCAATAGTATTCCAGAAACGACGATAAAAGCCAAATGTAAATCCGTCCGGACCAGGAGATTTATCAATCCCACAGTCCCATACTGCCTTTTTAAGTTCATCTTTAGATACCTCACGTTCCAAATCTGCTTGTTGCTCCAAAGTAATAGAATTCGGGTACACCATATCAATTTGAGCTCGTTGGTCCGTCGGCATAGCAAATCTGTCCCTAAAGTGTTTGTAAAATTCACGCTTGACATTATACGGGTCTTCAATCCAAACCCCGTCAGCCATAATACCGCGAATACTTAATTGGTTCCGTCTTTTATTAATCATACCGTGAAAGAAACTAGAGTTTTCGTCCCCTTCGATACACCATTTAATCTTAGCCTTTTGAGCCATTTCCATCGCTTGAAGTTTATCAATTTCTAAAAGCGAATTGACCAGCTCCGTCCTTTTGTTAACCAATTCAACAGATCCGTCACCCTTATCTATAGCTGCATCCAAAGCCTCCAGATCTTCCTTGTATTTGGATTTGCCAGATAACATATCTTTCATATTCCTTTTGTTCCAGTCTCTAATCTTGCACTTAAGATATTTCAGCTTCATCACCATAGTATACATAGCATTCGAGTCAGTAACGGGAGCATCTCTCCAAGTATCCTTCACAAATTTATCAAATCCTTCCACATCAAACCAATGGTGGTAGAACCGAAAAGGTATTGGCCCATAGTCAAACTGCGATTCACGAAGTAATATAGGGCGATGATCGGAAAGATACCTCTCCAATGTAATGGCCGTAATGTTAGGACACATAATCAATAAATTTTCAGAAATGAGAAATCTATCGAGTTTACTCATCTTAGTAGCAGATTTGTGACACCACGTAAAAGAACTGCCACCTAAAGGGACCTCCTCCAAACCCGCATTAGTAATGAACGAGTTAAACATATTGGAACCATGAGCATTGAACATCGAGCCAAACCTATCCAACTTATATCTAACCTCATTAAAATCACCCATAATCACCACCTCTCCGTTCCATCTATAAATAACATGCGTTAAATATTCCCACAACATGTATTTTTCTTTCATGTCGTGAGGAGCATAAATCGAGACAATGAGAAGGTCTTTACCAGTTTTTAACCACACACCCCGTATCATGACAAAAGAATCAGAGACAGTGGTATTAGTTTTACGAAAAGAATTGGTATCCCACACACATAAAATTCCTCCCGAGTTACCAACCGAGACACTATGAACATAATCGAATCCAAGATTGCCCCAACACATCTTCACATTAAAAAGATCCATACTCTCCATTTTGGTTTCTTGCAACGCCAAAAAATTCACCTTGTGTTTGATACATAGCTCCTTTACCCAGTCTTTCTTAGCCTTCTGGGCAAGGCCTTGGATATTCAATGACAAAAAGTTCATCGATAAAACTCCTTTACTCCTTGAGAATCAATTATCTCTGTCATGTTGGACATACACCCATCCATTCTATAACCCATTGTCTGCCCTACTTTCACTAATTCCTCCATAAGATTCAGAATAGAACCACCTGTGCGTGAGGGCCTCGACTTCTTGAAGTGCCCTGAACACACCGATTCAGATATATCCTCCTAGTTCTTCGGCTCTAGTCAAAAATAAATAAAAGATAGAACCGAGAACCGTCTCTAGTTCTTCGGCTCAGTTCCGGTATTGAAATTTTCGGTAATTTCCAACAAGCACCAAAGTGTTTAAAAAATTCATTTTTTTAATTATCGATCATTAATAAATGACATGTTATAACAAGACAAATACACACAAAAATGTCTTCCAACAATACAACCCTTTCCATAATTTAAATTGTTAAAAAAACATAAACAAAACTACAAAATGTCAAATACTACGTATAAGTTTATTATTGTTTAAAAGTATCAAGAACACTTATATGTGTTTTAAACCTCCAAAAATCGCTTAATGCTTCATCAATTATTTCCCTATATAACTTCGTACTGCTTTTTCTTTCTTTTTAATAACCTCGTCTTCATTCAAAAAATCTTCAATTTCATCTATATTTGTTATAACATGGTATCTAATCAATTATTGATGATCATATTTGAATTTTTGAATGATATTAGTAATTGTAAAATTGATAGCTTGGTTTTATTTAGAATGGATTAAAGGTTAAGGTTTTAATTTATTTTGGATTTTTAGGTTTTAGATTTTTTTTTTACAACTTTGTAATGTGTAAGGCTTTTTTTATTATTACTTTCTTAAAAGGATGCGTGTTCACAAAGTCGCAAACAAACCATATAAAATTTCATATTTTCAAAAGAGTCGGTTCTTTTCAAGAAAGAACCAGAACCAGACAGTTCCGACCTGAACCATCCTGAGAACTGAAAATATGGAATTTCAAGAACCAAGAAGTCAAGAACCATACCATGGTTTTAATATACGGCTTGGTTCCTAGTCGGTACCGGTACGGTTCCTAGGTTCATTTCATTCCTCGATTTTTTAGGATACAGATGATTGATGTCTAATTTTAGCAAAGAGTTATGATTGGGAGGTCTAAAGATGTGTATAAACCTATGTGGCATGTGTTTAGGCCTAAATTTATGTTCATATATCATATATTTTAATTTTATAATTTTAAAAATTGGTTTGTTTAAACAAAATAACACTTATAAAACAATATATTGTGAAGAATTTTATAAAGTTTATGTTTGTTTGTCTATTTTGAGTATTTTCATTTATTTTCGATCGTTTATGTTCGTTTAGTGTATTAATGAACGAACATAAACGAACACGAATAATTCATTTTCTTAATAAACAAACATGAACAAGAAAATTCGTGCAGCTAAGAGACTCACTTTTTCACAAACCATCACGATCATGTCACATGTGTTTAGGCCTAAATTTAGGCACATATGTTAGGTCTCCCATTCATTTTCTTTCGATAAATATGATTAAAAATCCAAAACTACTAAATTTAATGGGGAGTGATTCATTCACGGAAGAATTTGATTCATCCACAGCAAATAAAAGGGAAATTACTTATCCACCCCCTCACATTAGATACCCTTATTTTACGAAATTGATCTTAAAAAAATTTAATCAACGCATCCCTTAATATATTCATTCATTATTCTTTTACTAAGTCATAAGTTACATAGTTCCACCATTGCTAACTTTGCCTCCACCACCTCCATTGATCGGTTGTGATAAGTTAGAGATAACTGCGTTCGGTTTGTTAATTATTAAATGGGCATGAAACTTATTTGCCTTTCAAAACAAAAGTTAGATGGGCATGAAGATTTAGTTGCAACTTTTATATATTTATTTACACTTTTGATTATTTAAAATAAATGTTTTACATTTCTAAATGAGTTGTAGTGAACTAGCCTATTATTTTGGGAAAACAAGAACAAAATTTGATCTATCGCCCTTAAACCTATTCATCAAAAACCCGAATGAATAAGATTTGAACATATACAATTCTTGCACCTAATGGTTAGACTTAGTTCCGTCAAAAAAGTTAGTTAAAAATTAATTATGGTTAATAAGCATAACATGCTTCTCGAACCTAAACTTACGAAAAAAATGCAAATTAAAAATGACTAGCCTGCTAACAATTGCAGCTACAACCTGCCGAAATTACAATTATGAGAACAATCGCATATAATTTAAGAAATTATTGATTGAAAATTAGCCTTGAAAATGTGATCTTTCATCACCATGCCATTTATCGTATTTCACTCCACTTATTTATGTAACTTGGTAAATTTATGTTTCACGTAAATGAGATTATCTTATAAGCAAGAAAAACAAGATTTGCATTGTCAAGAAGATATAGTTACCGATCCAAGCCAACATTGAGACCTTTTTAAAAAGAAGTTGCACTAATGTTAATGGTCAAATATATAAATACGAGGGTTAACAAAAGTCAAGGGTAAGAGTGTAAATTTATATTCATATGTTCCGGATCAATTTCTCCGTAGATAAATCATTAACCAATTTTAATACTGTAGGTAAAATAATATGATGATGACATATGACCAATGAACGAAAACAATGATAAGTGAATCGAACATCATTCTCCTTGTGTCCTTCGTATTCCTCAGGTGGCTAAGCTCAAACCTAAACCTTTCAAGTTCTCTAATTTTCTGGTGCATAAAGAGGGCTTTATTGATACTGTTACTTCGGGGTAGAATCTTGGTGTAAATGGGTGTGCTATGTATCGTGTTGTTAAACGTTTGAAGGGGCTGAAATCTTCGTTTCGTAAGCTTTTGTATAACCAGGGTAACCTTCACGAGAGGGTTACTAGTCTTTGTAAGGAGTTAGATGTGGTCCAACGTGCTATTGATAAGGACCCGTTTAATTCAACCCTTCGTGAAGATCATGCTCATTACCTTCTTACTTTCAAGGAGGCTATTTTAGATGAGGAACAGTTTTTAAAGCAAAAATCTAAAGTTCAATGGCTCCAAGAAGGTGATTCTAATACGGCTTACTTTCATAATGTTGTTAAAAGTAAAAGTGCTCGTAATCGAATTGAAGTGGTTCGGGATGCGGCTAATGTTTTGTATGAAGGAAGTGCAGTTGCAGGGGCTTTTGTTTCTCATTATGAGCAGTTTCTGGGTATTGAAGGGGATTGTTCCCCTCTTGATGATCATGCTTTATTCTCTAATGTTCTTACTCCTCAAATGGCTGATTTTATGGTGAGAGATGTTACGGATTCTGAAATTAGGGAAGCCATTTTCTCGATGGGGGATGATAAAGCTCCTGGCCCGGACGGGTACACTGCTGCTTTCTTTAAGAAAGCTTGGAATGTTGTGGGTCTTGATGTCACGTGTGCTATTCGGGATTTCTTTTCTAATGGTAAGCTTCTTAAGGAAATCAACCACACGATTATATCTTTGATTCCTAAAGTGTCTACCCTGTCTAAGATTACTGATTATAGGCCTATCTCTTGTTGCAATGTGTTGTTTAAGTGCATTAGTAAAATAATTGCGAATCGTGTTAAAGACAGTCTTGGTCATTTGGTTAGTATTAACCAATGTGCGTTTGTTCCTGGGCGGCGTATTTCTGATAATATTTTACTTACCCAAGAGCTTATGCGGAATTATCATAGAGGGAGAGGTCCACCTAGATGTGCTTTTAAAGTGGATATTCAAAAGGCGTATGATACGGTTGACTGGGCTTTTCTTAGATCTATTCTGATTGGTTTTGGTTTCCATCCTAAAATGGTCGATTGGATTATGGTTTGTGTTTCTACTACATTGTATTCCATATGTGTTAATGGGAATCTTCATGGCTGGTTCCAAGGTAAGCGAGGTCTTCGGCAGGGTGACCCGTTATCTCCTTACTTGTTTACTTTGGTTATGGAGGTTTTAACCCTTATTCTACAGAAAAAGGTTGCTAATACGGTGGAGTTTCAGTTTCATCATTTATGTGAGCAGTAACGTATTATTAACCTTTGTTTTGCAGATGATCTTTTCTTATTCTCTAGAGGCCACCCAGAATCGGTTAATGTAATTATGCAAGCTTTGGAGGATTTCAAGAATGTTTCGGGTCTTGTTCCGAGTATTCCCAAGAGTACTGCTTTTTTCTGCAATGTTCCTAGTGCCTTGAAAGCTATGATCCTTCAGTCTATGCCATTGCAGAAGGTTCTCTTCCGGTTAGATATTTGGGTGTTCCTCTCATTTCGTCTCGGCTTCTTTATAGGGATTATAAGGTTCTTGTGAAGAAATTAGAAGGGCGTGTGAATGATTGGCGTAATAAGTTTCTTTCGTTGGCAGGTAGGCTTCAATTGATCAGATCCGTGTTGTCTTCGATGCATATTTATTGGGCGTCTGTTTTCATCCTTCCTGCTCGTATTATTCATGACTTGGAGCCGCTCATGAGGGGTTTCTTATGGTGTCAAGGGGAAATGAAAAGGGGTAAGGCTAAAGTGGCATGGGATTCTGTTTGTATGCCTCAATGTGAAGGTGGTCTTGGTATTCGTAGACTGGCTGATTTTAATATTGCTCTTATGACTACGCATATTTGGAGTATATTAACTCATAAGGAGTCTTTATGGGTTCAATGGATTCATTCTTACAAACTTCGTGGTAGGAGTTTTTGGGATGTTCCTTGCTTGGGTGATGTTAGTTGGGGTTGGCGTAAGCTGCTTGCTATTAGACCTAAGGTACGTCCGTTTATTTGGCACATGATCAAAAATGGTAGGTCTACTTCTGTTTGTTATTCGTGATATTCTCACTCCTAGAGACATTAGTCGGGCTGGTCTAACATTATCGGATTCTGTTTGTGATGTTATTGTTAATGGTTCTTGGAGATGGCCTGCTGATTGGTATTCTAGATTTCCGAATTTAGTTAATCTCCCGGTTCCTAATCTAATGGATGATGCTGATGATGGTTTATTATGGCGGGATTTGGATGGCAATGTTAGGCCTTTTTCGGTTGCTTTAGCTTGGGAATCCCTTCGTGCTAGAGCTGATCATGTCGATTGGTTTCAAATTCCGTGGTTTCCTCATTGTATTCCTAGGCATGCGGTGCATTTATGGCTTGTTATTAGGCTGAAGTTGAAAATTCAAGATAGACTTCGCGAATCGGATGTTGGGCATAATGTTGATTTAAGTCTCCCTAGATGCCCGCTTTGTGAAACTGTTCCGGATTCTCACACTCATTTGTTTTTTGAGTGTCCATTTTCTTTGCAGGTTTGGTTGAAGGTTCGGTCTTTAGCTGGCATGGATGGGATCTCGCCTTCGTTGGATGATGTCCTTGCGTTCATTATTCCTATTGCTAAAGGGCGTTCTGTTGTTAGCATTCTTTCTCGGTTATTGCTTGCGGCTTCTACATATTACATTTGGATGGAACGTAATTCTAGGCTTTTTAATCAAAAGAAGTCTAATGTTGATGAAGTGGTCCAAGTTATTGTCTCTACCATTCGGTTGAAGCTGGTTACCTTCAAGTTCAAGAAGTTAACCAATCGGTCTCGTCTACTGCTGGATAAATGGAAGATTCCAAGTGCATGTTATTTTCACGAAGGGAGTGCCATGTAAGGTTGTACTTTTTTTCCCTACTCCAAGGTTTTTCCCTATGGGTTTTTAAGGAGGCAAACTTCCTAAGTCGCCTTGCTCCCCTCGTGCTTATGGGTGGATGCGGGACGTTCGCTTGATTCAAGATTTTTCTTGTTTTTATACCTAGTTAGGTGCTTTGTAATATAGCTAGGTTAGTTGTGTTTATGGCCTGTCATAAGCACTAGTTTATCAAGCTTATGCTTGAGGTTAATGTGGTACTTCTGCTACATTCTATTTGTACTTAACGATTTTTTAGTTATATATTTACCGGGGTTATCCCCTTTTACCAAAAAAAAAAACACATGATATGGGGAAAATTATTGAAAGACCTAACATATGTGCATAAATTTAAGCCTAAACATATGTGACATTATCTTGATGATTTGTGAAAAAGTAAGTCCCTTAGCTGCAGTGGCGGATGTAGCTATTGGCCACCTGTGGCACATGCCACATATGAGCTGCTTGGATGAACTATAATTTTTCTGTTTTGTTTTGTGTACATGGAGGCGTAGAGTTAACAACAAACATGCCATAGTTCATACCCTACAGGCCTACAGTAGACCGATATAATCTACTGATTAGCCCGGCCCATTTAGAAAATTGTAAATAGAAATAAATATTAATTTAGCTTAAAGACATAATTTGCTAGTCAATTATTCTTATTTCTTAAAGAGCGAAAGAGTATAACTAGAGATGTACAATTTTGATGTTATTTGTGCTTGTAGTTTTATGTATTACGATTTTGATTTTATTTGTGCTTTCGTTCAGAATTTCCAATCTAGTAATTGAGAACGATATTTTTAAATCTACTAATTATGAGCAACGATATATATAGCCGTGAAGCAAAGTGAGCCAAAATTGTGCCACACACAGTCATAAATCCTAGATCCGCCACTGCTTAGCTGCAACCATTATGCTGATGATACACAGGTTTAGGCACATCTTTAGGCCTCTCAATCATAGCTCATAATATGGTGCAAGCATATCTTTATGCCACTCAATCATAGCTCATAATATGGTTCAAGCGTATCTTTAGTCCTATGTATTAGGTTGGTATAAATGATTTCACGCAATTTTTAAAATAGAAAAGAAAAAAGACGTGATGATTTTGAGCCCAAAAAGAAGTATTTTGATCTAAGACATTTCTCTAGACTTTTTGGGTCGATTTGAAGTACGTTCTGCTATCACACGAGTTCAACCCACAGGACCGGACAAACCCGGCACTGAAGGTCATGTTTGACCAAGACTTGCGAAAAGTAAACAAACTTGACCTAGTGTACATCGACAATATGTGCATTGATTAGACTTATAATAGATATTCCATGAAACATTGGAATTTAATATGTTACAGAAATGTCTACTAACCAACCTGATCTAGTGACAAAGGAGCAGAGTGGTGATGATATGAATATATTGACATTTACGCTCCGTTCTCGAGTTATTTTTTAAAAGGAAAGGAAAGGAAATGATAGGAAATTGAAATTTTATTGTGTTCTCGAGTTTTTTTTGGACAGAAAGGAAAGGAAACAGGAAGGAAATGATAGGAAAATTCTAGTGATTTTCCTATAAGAATTTTCCGCCCAAATATGGGCGGATTTGGACGGAAAGTATTTTACACTCGCACTATTTAGTATATAATGACCAATATAACTTTCAATATTTACTCATATTCGACTCTTATGATAAAATGAACATATCTAAAAGTGCATAAATGTAATTATGTCTCTTTTTCTTTCTTTTCTTCCCAACTCGAGAACACAACATTATTTCATTTCCTTTCCTTTCATTTCAACTCAAGAACACGAAACATAAAATCAACTTTCTTTCCTTTCCTTTTCATTTCTTTTCTCCTCTTTTCGCATCATTTCTATTCCCACCTAGAAAAACTCGAGAACGCAGTGTTAATACGGATTAATAAGGTTCTACGATCTTCCTTTCAAGTATATATGAATTCACATTAACTATACAATTGTACTAATTTTATTTCTTTGTAATTTTCTAGCTCCTTGCTAGTTTATCAATAAAGCTTAAGAAGCTGTTTGAAGGGATATGCTTCGGCTTATGGTGGCTCTTATGGGCGTTCCGGAATAAGTTGATTTTTGGCGTTGATCCTCCTTTAAAAGCCGATATATTTGAGAGTGTTGTGTCTCATACTTTTAATTGGTGTCATTCTAGATGTAAAGGGACGTTTAGATGGGATGATTGGCTAAAAAATCCTCATCTTATTTCTTTGTAATTTTCTAGCTCATTTCTAGTTTATCAATAAAATGCCGTTAAAAAAAAAAAAAAAAAAAAACGATTGTACTCATTTTCTTTAATAATTTTGAAACATTATATATATATATAATAAAGCATCAACAACGACGCCGTTTTCCCATTTGTCGCTACAGTGCGTTTTTCTTGGGCTTTCAATGGGCTGAAGAATTTGGTCCAATACCAGCTCACCATGTACGCTTATAAACATATACAAATTGTTGTATTTAGTGACAATAAAAGATATGCAAACGACAAAAATATTGGAGCATTAGGTGCCATGACATACCCAAGTTACTCATTCGGGGCCCACGAGGTGCCAAATCACTATAACAAACCTCCACAACTAACCCCCTCACTCACAACTAACCTCAACTTACTCAAGTCCCACCACTTACAATTTTATTTTCAAATGTGCGTTTAAAAAAAAATAATAATAATAGAAAAAAAATCTGACAAGTTCAAATATCATAAAAATAACTATAAGAAACATATACACATTCTACAGTCTAAAAACGAATCATATCCTAATGTTAGATACTTTCGTTTTTTAATTTGCTTTTCCATCTACCGTATTCACATAAAGTATACTAAAAACGCTAACTACAATGCCCCGCCGCAACGCGGCGGTCCGGAGCACGACTAGTTATAACTAAATTTAGAGATTTCCAGCTTTTAGAATTTGAGTGACTTAAATCGATCATTCAAGATACTTCTTGAATGGTCGATTTAAGTCACTCAAATTTAGGCCTAAACATATGTGCATTATCTTGATGATTTTTGGACTGGTTTAGTTGAGCCCAAACATGGATATCTATAAACAGAATTGAGCAAAACTCGTGACCTCCTGTACAGTGAACATGAGTACATGACATCAAAATAAACAGGTCAAATAAGTACGCACACATCTAACTCTAAACAAAATACTCATTTAATCATTTTACATACTTACAAAAGACACTTGAAGTGATCAAGAACAGGACCCTTTTCCTTTCTTACCACAATAATACAATAAAAAAGATATAGAAATTATAAACTTGAAAACAAATTCTACACCTAACTTCCTACAAAGACACAAACACATGAATTCACCATCCACCTTTTCCCCTCAAAAGGTGGAGATGAACTTGCACCTAACCCACAAGGGAAAAAATGGGCTTTTAAAAATAATACTTATATATGTTTTTTTCTCAAAGCAGAAAGATTAAATTCAGAACAATAATGATTTAATTAAACATATACATAATGTAGTAATAGTAGTATATTATTCTGAATCTTATCTGCTTTTGCTTTAAAAACAGTTTGCTTTGAAAATAAAGTAATGAAAAGAAGAAAATCAAACCAAGAACAGAACAAAAGTTTGGTAGCTCAAGCCTTCCAAATATGACCATTTGATGGACACCCCCTCAGTATCTTTGAACCAATGCTCCATTCTTCACCTATATTGTACCAAAAATGAAATAAAATTAAAAGTGGACATAAAAAATGTAATATAAAATTGAGAAATTTCATCTTGCGCGGAATTGCTTCGTTAAACAGTATTAAGTGTATAACGAGGCAATGCGCGTGTATTAGATGAAATTATGAATCATTAAATGGTTTATTGTGTTACCTTAAATAGTTTAGCAGCTGATCATACTAAAGTTCCATCCGTGAAACTTTTTGCTCGAAGATCCACACTTCTAAGATCACGTAGATGTTGCAAGATTTCTTGCAGAAGTTCCATTCCTTTGTCGCCTTTCTTCAATGAGCCAATGCAATGTTTTAGGAACTCTCTATCGGCTTCTAAAGCTTGTAACCTTACATAAAGTTGATCAACTTCCTCTTCCATGTCGATTCTCTTCTTTTGTAACTCAAATCTTGTGACGGCGGTGTCTTCTAACGTGTTGGGATGGAATCCGTTTTCATGCCCGTTGGAATTGATCACACCATCATCACTCTCGGTTTCAAGTGCATCAAAAAGAGGAAGAAGTCTCTTTCCCATTGAACCAATGGATCGCCGGTCTTGATAAGGTGTCTCAAGTATTTCCTTTGGAAATCCGTTTGTGATACCATTGGCTTCGTGTCCCTCATAACCATAATTCCCATTCCCGTTTAGATGTTTTCCATTCTCTTCAAAGTAATCCTCTATTTGCCTTACATCACCAAAGTGTCGATCTTCTTCGTCACTCAATATGAAAAGCTTCTCCTCTAAAACCTTAAGTTGTTCAAGAATCGACAGCCTCTCATCCTCAAAGTCCACAAACGACGAATCAAGATTCAGTACGGAGTCAATGGGGGTATTCTGATGTTGGCTATCTTGATTCCCGTTAGATATTCCGTTTTCTTTTGGATCATGATTCAGATCAGCCCACAGTCCATCCCCATCCTCAGAATGACTACATGAAGCCGAACACGTCCCACTAGCTAAAAACCGCATCCTATCCTTAGTCTCGTATTCCGACACTTTCTTTCTATACATTTCCAATTCCTTCTCCTTTTTCACCATAAGATCATTCAATAGTTGCAAAGCTTCTTGATCATATTCCGATTGTTCTTCCATCATTCGTTGATAATGCAACGCCTCCATTTGCATTGCGGCTTTCTCTTCTTGTAGCCGGTTTATCATAGCCATTGTCTCACTAGCCGCTACAGCGGAAGCACTTCTTTCTTCTTCTAACTCAACATACAACGCTTGCAACGCCTTCCTTTCAGCTCTCAATGCCGATTTAAGCTTCTCATTCGTGTTAATCTCATCACCAACCTCCATTTCACTTCCATCAAAAGACTCCTCTGTCACTGAATCCTTTCTTTCAATCATTAACAATGTATCATCCGCTTGATTCAAGTTCTTCAATTCCTCAATTTTTTCGTCTTCTCGACCCTCTTTAAAACCAAACAAAAAGGCAACAACTTGGTCTCATTTTCTAGAAATTTAACATTAAAAGGAAATAAACAACAACCATGTGAAACAAATTAAAAGATTACCATATTCAAGATTGAAATCCAAATCATTGGAGCTTGTTGAAGGTTCTTCATGAGATAAAGAATACAAAGTGAAATTATCCTGAGCTTTTATCTCATCACATGAATCCAAAACTGGAATTTCTGTTCCAATTGAAACCTCTGTATCTTCTTGATCTGAATATTTACACAAAACTGAGATTAAACATATCGAACATAATATAAAGACAATAAATATATAAAGGAGTTATAAGTTACTAAAATCGTACCTGAATCACCCTCTTCTGTTTCTTTTAGTTCTTCACTATCCAATGGAGTTCCATTTGCTTCAGAAACCGCAAGTTTCTCATCCGGAGAACCACTTAAATTGGCATGAAAAACAAGTGAATTTTCAGTTTCTTCAAATTCCATTGAATCAAGCTGCGCAAATTTCGATAAATCCTCTCCTATTTCTTCTGTTTTTTCAGTTTTTTCACTTACAGAAATCAAATCCTCTGTATTTTGAAGAACAGAAAGTGTTTCGCGGGTCTCCATTACTAATTCTTCGGTTACTGTCTCGATTTTCGACTCCGACATAGCTTGAGCTTTCTGAAATTCACCAAATTCTTGTTCTTCATTTTCGTCGACTGTTTCGATTGGTACCAACTGATTACCACTATAATCTAAGAAAAATTCAAGATCTTGTGCTGGTAAATCTGAGCTTATATTTTCCTTCTTTTCAAATTGAATCAAATCATCTTTAATCATTTCATCCTCTGTTTCCTCTGTTTTCCCCTGTTTTTCATCCTCTGTTTCTTTCTCAAGATTATCACTCACCAAATCCGATCCGATTAAATCGATAACCGAATTCCCATTTTTCGACAGCCCGACAAAATCCCATGAAGGATTAATCACAAAATAAGAAGAATCATCAAAACTTTTTCTCACAAATTCAACACCACAACAAGAACACTTGACACACACTCCAGCTTCATTTTCTTCCTTACTTTCAACAAAATCAATCTTTTTCGCCTTCGAAAACACGAAACTGTTAGACTTCTCACCAAGCCCATGTGAGCAATCCTCACACAATTCATTAGATTCTGCTAACTTTCTGTGTTTTGAACAAAACCCTAGTTGCGAAAGTTCTTTAGAATGAAACTCACATAGATATTCTCTATGAGAATTCTTGTTTTCAGGCTCAAAGAAACGATCAAGGCGGATACACCAAATACAAGGCGGTTTTAGCCCGAAAAATCGAGCATATTTGATTATGAGATATGAAAAGAGTGAATTAAGAAGTAGGAGTAGTATAAGTGTCCATTCAAGAACAGCATAGATTAACACAAGTGTGATTTTGTTTGTGTTGTTATGTAACATTGTTGCAAATTTGTTTGTTGCCATGGTGATTGATATGTTATGTTTTTAGTGTGTGCATTTACACGCTTTACACACAGTGATTACAAAGAGATAAAATGGAATGTTTTTCCTTGACAAAGGTTTTAAGCAAAGGTTATGAATGAGGCAAAGTGTATAGACTGTTTTGGTGATATATTTTATTGATTTAATATGTTGATACAATTATTAAGTAATTAGGTTAACAAATCAATGGGCAATTTGCTAGATTGTTCTTTATTTTTTTAAGGGGATAAATTCATTTTAATTATAAAAGAAATGAAAGAAATATGTACTATATGAGTATATATATATGATTAGGAGTGAAACATTTCTGGTTGTTGTTTATCACTTCTATTGTACTCATTGTATTTATAAATAAAAACATAACTGACTTTCTTGACATGTTTTGTTTCTAATGGAAATTAATTTGCATTATTTCATAAAGACAAGTTAGGGTTGGTACTAAATTCAATAATACCAACATGCATTATTTTCAATTTGGTGATAATCTAAATCTAAAATGTGAAATTAAAATAGAGATTAGTATATTTTAAAGATGAGTAAGCAAGTAGCAAAGAAAGTATTTTGTTGGATAAATGAGAAACTGCTAGATTTTGGTATGTGTGTTGTTAACAGTTTGTCCACCAACTAATTAACATAACTATAGTGTAGACTAATCCATTTACAAATATATATACCATTGGGAATCAAATTAATATAAAAAATATCTATTGTGGCTTAAAGTGTCAATTTTATTATATGCTTGTTTTTTTAATACCTAATCAGCACTCAAAAAAATGTAGTAAATATTTGCTGACAGGGTAAGTAATCCCAAACCTACAAACTTAATGAGAAAATTAAACAATGCAAATGCAAGCATGTGAAACTCTTTCATCAAATCTGTATGTTGAATCATAGTTTGTTAGGTCTCAAGAGTGTGAATGTTCACTATTTTCTTGTTCTTTAATGTTTAACAAAACGATGGTTACTTTTATACTCCGTAATTTATTCCATTATTGTTAAAACACATTGTCGAATAAACAGACAACAAAAAATTGTATACGTCAAGTTTTTGCGTATTTGTTGGATTCTACTTGGTGTTTAATAACAAGAACATAACTCAAATGTAACATATAATCTACATATTTTAAGACAAAGTTCTAAAAGTAATCATAGAGTTAAACCCCAACTAAGCCTTGTGATTTGAGATTCTTTCTTTGGTTAGTGATGGGCATCAAGTTGGAGGGACCAAGTAAGAACATAACATAAGTAGGTGGACCACATACAAAGTAAGGTATGGGCTCCACCATGGATGGCATATGTTGGACCTAATCATGCTTGTCTAGCTTTTCCTTTTCTTATTTTTGGTCAATAATCACAAGGGTATGCAAATACTTTACATTTGCAAAAAACAATAATCAAGTTTAATAATGTTAATTATATTTTTGCTGTAATTAGGATTCAGAAAATATTTGTAGGAAATAACTTTATACAAGCCAATCTGGAGACCAATTGTATATTTTTTAAGAGCAATGCTACACCCACAAAAACAAGCTATAAAATGATGTGTCACTCTTTGATTAGTTTAATTAAAGAGAAAAAAGAGAAACTATATAAAATACATCAATCAGAGAGTGACACCTCATTTTGTGACTTGTTTTGTGAATTTGTTTTTGTAAGTCTATCATTTTTCTTTTTTTCAGTATATATCAAGTTTCCTTTTACATATACCATGTAAAATTTTGGTGTTTTAGCTAAAAGCAGTTTCATATAATTATGATAACTAAATGCAAAGTTTTGAACATGTTCTAGTGATATGATTATGGTTCACAATGAGTTGTTCTATTCAATACATTCACACATGATGAGCAAATAAAGTATTAAAAAGAAATGTTATATTGAACCTTACAGCACAATATAGATTTACCAATTGATTATTAGTCTTGTTAACAAAAAAATAAAAATAAAAATGATTATTAGTCTTTTAAAATATTTTATTATATCCAAGTTGATTTTATTGTCATTAGCACCTTTATAAAGAGAATAAATAATCAAAAACCAATAAGAGTTACATGTTTAAGTCAAGTTTTTGTGTCTAGTGTTACACGATTTATCTATACGCGAAATAAAACCTTTCTATTTAGTATTCAAAATGATGACAATGATCCCTCAAATTATAGTATGTGAATATTGATTTCTGTCTCAAAATATAAATTAAATATGTTTGTTGATTATTATAGAAAGTTAGAAACCAATGGATATGACGTTCATAATGCTTTATGGTCGGCGTGAATTTTTGAAAGTGAAATGTGTGAACCGTGAAGTTTCAAACTTTGCGGGCAATATTTGTAACCCAACTATATTCATCCAACTATTCAACCACTTCAAGCCTTAAAGAGTTTTTCTAGATAACGTATAACTTCATTTTAAATTTGAGGAGAAATTACTCTTCACTGAACAATAAAAATGAAGGAAAAAGGCAAAACAGTTCCTTCAGTTTATTTGCGTCGAAAAAAGTGTCTAAAAAATCGCAAAAATTCCCCTATCATTAATTGTTCATTACAAAAACAATCTTTCAGTTACGTTTGGGGACTGTTTTTATAATGAAAAAGTACATACACATCCTTTGGTTTACTTGCGTTGCAAAAACAGTCCGAAAAAATTTAAAAGAATCGTCCCCCTTTCGTTACCTGCGTTTACAGAACAATCACCAGATTAAATTTAAGGATTGTTTGTGTAACGAAACGTTACATAAATAGTCTCTATAGTTACTTACCAATTGAAGAAACAATCTTTGCCCACGCCCTCGCAGTGGAGCACGGGTAAGAATCCCCGTTTCTTACATTATAAATAAATGATTTTGTTGGTCATTAAAAATATGTGATTATCTATATATAAATCAAGAAAGTATGAAGAAAAAAGATTGTGTGATCCGAGAGCCTCTACAAACAATTCAAAAAGTACCATTACAGCTTATTAGATCCCCTTTATTTTTGCTTTTTCTTTATTTTTCTATATTATTTTCTATTTTTCATTACTTTATTTTATTTCATTTGTTTGGAAAAAGGACAATACACGATACATTGGTAAACAGGGTCCGAAAATATAATTGAGCTGCAACAAGTAGGCACGTCTACTTCACACCATAACATTATGTTATGTCATTTTCTTAAAAACTATATATAAAGCACTCTCTCTTATTCTTGTACTAGCTTTTAGAAAGACCACAGCGATAACATTTATCATGTGAGCAAGTGAGCCATATATAGGGATGGCAAAAAAACCCGAACCCGACGGGGAAACCCGAAATCCGAACTTTTTGGGGCGGGGCGGAGCGGGCTTATCGGGTTTTGGGGCGGGTTTCGGGGCCTTAACGGGGATTCTTATCGGGTTTGGGGCGGGGACGGGTCACACCATCCCCGCCCCGCCCCGCCCCGCCCCGAAATATATTTATACATATACATATATGCATATACATAAAATATTGTGTTAGTATTTACGTAGTAAACATATATTTCTCTAACTTTTGTTAGTTTTCATCTTTGTAATATTTCAAATTGTGATGAAAGAAGCTTGTTTTATATCATAATATTCTAAAAACATTGTGAATTATTCCAATGATTAATTTGTTATTAATGCGTTATTGTTAATAGTGTAATAATAAAAGTAAACAAGGAACGAAACGAGTATGATGGAGCATGGTGTTCAAAAAAGACAACCCGATAAGACCCCAATGGAGAACGGGGCGGGTTTGGGGGAGTATATTGCCCCAACGCGGCGCCCCGATAAGATCCCCAATGGGGATTGGGGCGGGTTTGGGGATGAGTTTTGTAATCGGGTTTGGGGATGGGGAGAGCCGCCCCGCCCCAAACCCGCCCCATTGCCATTCCTAGCCATATACATGATTCAAATGAGCCTAATAGCTGAAATCAAAGAACCCTGAGGACTATGTCATAAAAGGATATCGATCCACGTAGCCAGTAGTCAATGTGACCATGTGAGCCGTGATAACTAATTTCGTCTCAAGCATAGCAAGATCATTGTGACATTTTGAGTTATTTTGCTAGTAACACTATCATGCTAATTATCCATACTTATATAAGTCGATCAAAACTATGTTAATTGAACATAGCGCGACAATGAATCATCATACAAATACGAGACAAACACAACTAACTAATACTGTATTTGTACGATTGTACTTTGTTCTAACGGAGTTAAGCGTTGTTGTTGTGACTCGTCTATTTAAAGTTTAGTTCCCTTTCTACTAATGTATTTAAATCAGTTTAACTCAAAACGAAGACAAGAATATATATGTAAACATGTGTATTTGATAAATTATTCCATGTAATCTTGAAAGTCTAAATGCTTTAATTTTGTGTTTGTGTATTTCTAACCCCACATCTTACTTTTGAATAGACAATTGCAACAATGACACCTTACCACCCACTAAGTTAAAAATAATAGCCCAAGATGGATATATCATCATTAATGGTCTTTATTGGCTCTCATGTTAATTAATTAGATCTTGTAACTGTTAGCAGATGTTTAGATGGTACAATAACTACGGAGTAATTATTTTGATAAGGATGAGTTATTGGTACCTCTAAAATACCAACAATATTCCTCCTAGTTTTTTCGGTTTTTTATTTTAAAATTTTTTTTTATATATAATTTTGTTTATACTAAAAAACTATAAAACTGAAAGTACGGAACAGAAAATTTATAAAGTTAAGAAGTAAAAAATAATAAACTGACAGAAAATACGAAACAAAAACTGATAAAAAAAAACTGTGTTTGTGAGCCAGGAGGTGAAGGATGTAGAAAATGAGCTAGGAGGAGTAGCCATAACACAACCCTTTTGTATAACAAAATTAAACTAACACGGAATAAATGCAAAATGTTTTATTAACCGGAAAAGAAAACTCTAAATGTTGTATCGTTCATGCAATGTCATAACTATAAGTATGGTTTTAACTTTTAAGATTACAAAAATGCATTAAATTAAGTTGAATGAGCATGTTATCGACATCATTTTTTTGTATTTGCGTGGGTATAAAGATACCCTCCGCCAACGCTATATATAGATTAATTCAAAATTATTATTTTCAATCAACAATGATGAAAATGATCTGTATTAATGTAGTATCGTATCATTGTCTACGTATAAGATTAGGGGTGGTTTTTAAATTCAACATCATATGTTGTTATAACTGAAGATATATATGTTCATGATCAGATGAATCTGCATGAAACTCTTGCTAGGTTTGATGTTATAAAAAATAGATACACAGTATATAATTATTAGTGAAAAGTTCATTTAGGGACTTAGTTTTTGTTACATACTGAGGGACAAATTCCCACCATCCATTTAGTTTAATCTAATGGGGGATTAACCTAAGATTAAATATGGAAACCTAATTCCATATTTTTTTTTCCCTTTTTCTTTGTCTTTTTTATTATTCACTTTCTTTATTTCTTTTTTTTTTTGCCTTTTTTTTTTCCAATTAACGTTATATATTTTTTCTTTTTTTTTCTTTTCTAATTCAAGTTTTTCTTTTTTTTTTTTTTTTTTTTTTTTTTTTTAAATAAGTCAAGCTTTTCTATTTTAAATAAATTCACGATTTTTTCTCATTTTATTACGTTTTCGTCCGTTTTTGTCTGTTTTCACATGATTATATACGTTTTCAGACGTTTTTTACTGTTTTTATACGTTTTCGTCCGTTTTTTTACGTTTTCATCTGTTTTCAGACGTTTTTATCCGTTTTCGACAGTTTTATATGTTTTCAGACGTTTTTGTCCATTTTGATACGTTTTCATCCGTTTTTATACGTTTTTGTCCGTTTTTAGACGTTTTCGTCCGTTTTTATACGTTTTCATCCGTTTATCTACGTTTTCATCCGTTTTCATACGATTTCATCCGTTTTCACACGATTTCATCCGTTTTTATACGTTTTCGCCCGGTTTCATATGTTTACATTTCTTTCCGTCTGATTTCATACGTTTTCTTCCATTTTTTTTATGTTTTCGTCCGTTTTTAAACGTTTTCGTCCTTTTTCCTACATATTCGTCTGTATTTCATATTTGATATGTGTCTTTTTGCACATATCTTTTCGTCCAATTTTTGAGTCAAAACGATAAAAAAAATACTTAAAAACGATCAAATAATGTCACAAATATCTTTGGAGTGTGTTTTTGCGTGTTTCAGGTACAAAATGATTGAAAACAGACGAAAACTGAGCAACGTTTGCATAATTGACAGAAACAGTCTCTGAACTTTCAGAAAATGGCAAAATAAATCACCAAAAACCCTTTTTGTCAAAGCTTTTTATTTTCTTCTTCTTATTATTATTATTATTACTTATATTAGTATTATTAAAATTTTTATTTTTAAATTTTTTATTTTTATTGTTTCTACTAAAAAAAAAAAAAAAAAACTACAAAAATATTTTTATACTAATTTCAGTTTTACCTAAACTACTAAAAATCCCTTCGTTATCCTAAACCCAATCCAATTACACTCCTTAACCCAACCCCTGAGCCCATACACCACTCCTGGTCCAGCTACAAACCCAAACCCAAACACAACACAAATAAAACAAAAGGCACCCACGTTTTCCACCAAGTCAAACAATACCAGTCAACCACAACCTCCTTCTTCCTCCCTTTACCCACCAGAGAAACCCACTCCTCTGCTTTACCTGCTACACGCCATCTCCAAGCACCTCAAAAGCTTCACCCCCTTCACATGATTCCATCTCCACCTCAGCAATCCGTGTGAACCATATGGGTCCAAACCTCATCAGATGGCTATGATTTACGGAAGTGGTCACCAAGCTTAAATCAATGGCTGCCATTCAATCAAAGAAAGCACAAAGTTGGTTCCAGCTCAGCTCTTATCTCACATAGAAAGCACAATACAGAAAGAGACAAGAAAGCCAAACAAAAGAAGCTCTTTTCCAGTAGTATAAATATAATGTTGTAGCCATGTTATAAGGCAATTAGGAAATAGGTAGTTTAATTAGTAGGATTTTGGTTAGGTTTAGAAATAGAGCAGTTGTAGCATAATTTTAAGATTTATGCATTTTTAGTGTAATTTCAAATTTTAAGCTTATTGTCTTTAAGTTTTCAGCATGTTAGTCAAGTTTGTACTCCTTATTCCAAGTTTAATATAAGTCTCAGCCTCCTTTTCATTATTGTCAAGTTATTTACAAGTTTCCATTTTTCTTGCTTAAAATCTCAAGTTTACCTTTTTCATAATCTTACTATTTTTATAAGCTCATCCAAGCTCATTTAGCTTGTGGTGAGCTTTTGCATTCATTAAATCTGATTTCAAAGTTATTTCACTCAAGTTTTCAAGAAAATCTCAAAAGTACAAAAATATTGGCATTTTAGCTTATAGCTTATTCCAGTGCTTATTTCTTATTCATTTATGCTTATTTAGGTTAGTTATAGCTTTTACAATCATTTCCCTTTCAAGTTCTAGCTTAAAAAAATCAGTTTTAGTTAAAAAAATACCAAACCTACCCATTAAGGGAGTGTTTGGCACTAATAGTTTTTTTTTTTAGTTTTGGTCACTTTCGGTTTAAGAATCAATTTTGAACAGCTTTACTTTAGTTATGTTAGTAGTTAGCAAGTTAATTTTAGCACTTTCCAATGGTTCTATAGCTTATGTAAGGATTTACCTAGTTTTATGCTTTTAGTTTTTTTTTCTTTTACAGCCTAATTTTGATTTATGAGATTATAGAAGTTATAGTGGTAGTTGTTGCTTAGGATAGGTTCATTATAGGATAGTAAAGTGTACAACATCTGGTCCTAAGCTTTTGTTGGTCAAAAGACCCACTTTTGACCCATTTTTACACCCATTTGGTGTCGAAAAAAAAGTCCTCAACAGCCCTTAGTGTAGGATTTTTCATTTACTCATTATTTGGAGTTAGGCCCTAAAAATTGGTTTGCAAATAGCCTCCCAGCTAATCTTCATGAATATATTTTTTTCTTATTTTTAAGATTTTTTTTTGATAGCTTTTTGCAGCTCCAAAGTAGCCCCAGTAGCCATCTTTTCAGCAGCCCGTAGGCTTAGTTTCTTGCATTTAGTGCTTATTAGGTTCCCTCAATTGCTTAATTCCTGTTCCTTTTAGCTCATTAGGATCCCCCTTGAATGCCGTTGTTCATTTCCCCCCTAGTGTAGCTTGTAGAAGCTTGTTAGTAGCTTTTAGATTTTGCAATTATCCTTTCATAAGCCTCTTTAGCCATCTGTTGCCATATTCCCTTTGTACCAGCTTAATTATTGCTTTTCATCAGAATACCCAGTTACAAAAAATGTTCATTTTCATGTTTTCGATAAGTTTGTGTAAAAAAAGTTTGAAAAAAAAATGTTTAAAAAAAAACGTGGTCAAGGGGATTCGAACCCCTAACCTCTAGTTGTACACAGATGCACAAGCACACTCCCCCTTCCATCTGCTCTATTACTTGTTTTTTGTTAGAGTTTACATAATTTAATCTTTATAGTACGTATTAGTAATTACCCTTTTATCTTTTTAGCTTATCAACTTTGTTTTGCTTATTGCTGCTTATTTTTCCACTGTGCCCCCACCTCCAAATATTTTTCTTAGACTAATATTAAGTCGTAGTATTTGTCAAAAAATTTTCAGATTTATTAGATTAGTTTAGAATTTGTTAGGATTTAATTTGTGTTAAATAGTCTTTAATTCATAATAAATAGAATTTTAATTAAATTTTTAATTTTCTTATTTCTAAAATTTTGTTTTGTCATTTAGTACGTAGAAAAATTATTTTTACATCCATAGGATTAGCGTAGCTTTAATTTGACGTTTTATTTTGCGCGTTTGCGTTTTATTTAAATTAACTTTTACGTTTTTAAATATTAGATTACGTTTTAGGTTTCCCCTATTCCCGATTATTGTTCCCGTAGACTTTTAGGTAGTTTTCAAGTGTTCTTTATCATTCCTTGTTTTATATTCCCATTTAGGTTGCGTTTATTTCATTTTCGTTCGTTAATTCTTAATTCTCGTAACTTTAACGTTCCATAATACCAAATAACTCTCACAATCGAACTTACAAGCATTTTAATCTCCAAATCTCACACGATATTGTCAATTCACACCTCGTTGGGACACGACCCCGGGTAATCACTTACCCGGTATCACATATATATATATTGTATTCACGAGTTTTCGCAAGTCTTCCTTTTCCTAAAGGTTGATTAGTGAATTCCACTCACGTCTACCTTGTATATTAATTTGATACGCGCTAAAACGCAAACATCAAAATGGCGCCGCTGCCGGGGAGGCTGTGTCGCGACAATATCGTTTTGATTTCAACGATTAGTGACTTGTAGAACCTTCGTCAAGAAGGTATCGTTTTCAAAAACTTATAAAACACAAAAATATTTTCCTTTTCTTTTGTATATATATCTATCATATAAAAAATACAAAAACATTTTCCGTTTTTCTTGTTAAATAAAAGATAAGCATAAAACACACCGCCGAGAACTAAGGCTGAACACCTACCAACTGGGGGTGTGAACATTAATAAGTTCCCAAACAAAAGATTAAAACTTACCTTATTATCCTCGTGAGTGGTGTACCTTTTTCAAAGAAGCCACTTACATTGTGATTATTGGTTTAAGTTCACAATTGTCTTTTTGAGTTGGTCTCGTTTTAATTGATGTGTTTTTCGAAAAACCCAAAAATAATCTTCGTCTCCTATACGTTTAATTCTTATCTTCTTATCCCTCGTTAATGTTTAATTCTCATGTCATCACTCGACTACAATTGTTTTCATTGTAAAGGTCCAGTGGATGACAATCATCGTTGTTACAAGTGCGCGTGTAGGCGGTGTGGGAGTGATATTAGTGACGGATTTTGTAAATGGTGCAAAGCAAACCCGAATGCTTTCAATGATTCTCAAAGTCTTCCCGACCACCCTCCACAACCCCAACTATCTTCGTTTGATCAACACTATTGTTATATTTGTAGAGATCTCTTAGAAGATGGTTCACTTTGTAACCGATGTTTTTGCAAGGAATGTGGGTTTACCCATGGGATTTGTACTTGTTGCACTTTTGAAATCGAAAATACATTCGCGTTTCCAAATTTTCAAAACGATTTCAGTTACCCTCCTCAGAATTCCTTTGAACAAGAACCATACTATTTCAATAATACATCATTTCAAAATGCACCGAATGTTTCTTGTGAGTATTGTGGAGGTCCTCACTTTAGCTCGGATTGTCAAACAAGGAATCATTTTCCTTGTTACAATTATGACTATCCGTATCATGACCAACCTCCACAGTACCAAATGATTCACACAACTCCTCAAGAAACTCAGCAAGACCCTTGTCTAAAGGCTCTTGAAATATTAAAAGAACTTAAGGAGGAGTTGGCTACTACATCGTTTCAAGATTCTCGTGAGAAATCCATGGCAGAATTACTTGCTGAAGAACGAGATGCTAGAAACGAAATGAGCATGGAAGAATTACTTGCTGAGCAAAGAGCAGCTAAAATACGTGCCAATCTTCGCTATGCTGCTCTATATGATGACGATGATGACAGTGATGATGATGAAGATAACATTTTTATTATTCAAAAAGATTCATCAGATTCATCGGTTGTAATTCCCTCCGTTGAAAATCTGGGAGAAAATAATGAGACGGGGAAATTACTAGCAGACGATCAAATGGAACTCGTACAATCCATGAATGCTAGCTCCTCTCAACTCTCTCAGTCTGTTGTTGTCACACCCGAAGTTCACACTCACTCTCTAAACATGAGGGATGAGCATCTTAGCACTGTTCCTGATAAGGAACCGGACGAATTCATAAAGTCTAGTGTTGAGAACCTTGTCCCAATCCCAGGAGAGTCACAGGGAACTTTTGATCATATGTGTGGTTTACCTTTCCCTCTTGAGTGTCCAGAAGATCAAATTGAGACTTTCTCCGATTGTAGCGAAGATTGTGCATCTTATGGAGACATCGAGTATGTTGAGGCATCAGTTCCACATTCTGATGCTGATCATCTTCTTAAGGAGTTCGCCGATGAACTCACTCACATCAATCCACTTCCAACGGGAAGGGACGATGATCTCGTTGACTTTGAAGCCGATCTTGGAGAAATCGAAAGTCTCTTATATCATGATCAGTCACTCACTTCTTATCCCAACAGTCCAATAGAGAATATTGATCACCTTGTTCCCGAAACATTTAATACGACTCTCACCAATCCATTGTTTGAATTCGACTCTGAATTCATTTTGATTTCTGATAATCCATTCTTTGGTACTCATGTTGAGTATTGTGATGAGTCTACTCCGGAACATGAGTTCACAGATTCACATCTTGTGAATAATTCTCTTCATGAGGAGTTCTCCGGTGAACTCACTCATATCATGACTCCTCCGGAGTATGATAGCCCGGGGGGAAATGTACTCAATCATGAGAATTTACAAATTCCCACCCTCCCTTCCGGGATGTTTTCAAACCCAATGAGCTTAACCCTTGAAATCCAAACTCAGGCTAATGAGCCTGCTCTCGAGGAAGAAGATCTTATCCTGATTTTCATCATGGTTTTCTTCCTTTTCTTCACCTACAGGGTGACTTCTCTTGTTCTTCACACCTTCGGGAATGAGGATACCATCTTTGATCCCGGCATTTTCATTTACCATTATCTTGAGCTGGGTACTTATCTCATCGGTGTGGAACTTTCACGTGCTTCAAATGTTTGTCCAAACATCTTGAATGAAAGTCCGATTGAGATTGTTTCTTCCACATCATACTTCCCCAAGGACAAATAAATTCGGGGTCGAGTCAAGCTAGCGACTCGGTAAACAAAAACAGTAGCATGCTTATAGGGTTTTCACCCTAAGTGTGGGGGAGTACCCCTACTGTGGTTATTTATAAAGTGAAAATACAAAAATGGTGTTTCCACATTTAGATTGTAATGTTGCCCTTTTACGTTCCAAGAGTCGGCATAATAGCCGGGACTTTGAATATTTCGCTATTCTAGCGAATTTTATCACACTTTACTATCTTATACCCCCGTTTTGGCCAAAATTTCAAAAAAATTTCACTTGTGCTTCAAAATTTTTGTGGTTATCAGTCCGCCTTGTCTAACCGACAAAAGGGATTGGCTAATCCAGGAGCAAACGGCTCTTGGTAAAGATATATCAAATCTGTTTATGGCTTGCAATTTGCCAAAAATTGTATGGTTCCTCAACTCCCCATCATCCTCAAAAGCTAATGAGTTGGCTAGCCCGCAAGATTATGACTTGTGGTAAAGGCCGAGGAAAATCCATAATTGGTAATCAGCTCACCAAGATGTTGACTATTCCATCAAGAGCTGGATAGTCCAGAAGCAAACGGCTTTTGGTAAAGACTAATCAAATCCGTTGACAGCTGGTGGTTTGCTCAAAATCACACAGTTATCAGGTGTGCCACAGTTCTTACACCTGGCTACTCTAGAAGTGATGGCTTTTGGTAAAGAGACTTCAAATCCATTAAATTTTCAAAAATTGCTAGGGACTAGCAATTGCTTAGTGTGGGGGATTTGATATGTGTCTTTTTGCACATATCTTTTCGTCCAATTTTTGAGTCAAAACGATAAAAAAACACTTAAAAACGATCAAATAATGTCACAAATATCTTTGGAGTGTGTTTTTGCGTGTTTCAGGTACAAAATGATTGAAAACAGACGAAAACTGAGCAAAGTTTGCATAATTGGCAGAAACAGTCCCTGAACTTTCAGAAAATGGCAAAATAAATCACCAAAAACCCTTTTTGTCAAAGCTTTTTATTTTCTTCTTCTTCTTATTATTATTATTACTTATATTAGTATTATTAAAATTTTTTATTTTTATTGTTTCTACTAAAAAAAAAAAAAAAAAAAAAAAAAAAAAAAAAAAAAAAAAAAAACTACAAAAATATTTTTATACTAATTTCAGTTTTACCTAAACTACTAAAAATCCCTTCATTATCCTAAACCCAATCCAATTACACTCCTCAACCCAACCCCTGAGCCCATACACCACTCCTGGTCCAGCTACAAACCCAAACCCAAACACAACACAAATAAAACAAAAGGCACCCACGTTTTCCACCAAGTCAAACAATACCAGTCAACCACAACCTCCTTCTTCCTCCCTTTACCCACCAGAGAAACCCACTCCTCTGCTTTACCTGCTACACGCCATCTCCAAGCACCTCAAAAGCTTCACCCCCTTCACATGATTCCATCTCCACCTCAGCAATCCGTGTGAACCATATGGGTCCAAACCTCATCAGATGGCTATGATTTACGGAAGTGGTCACCAAGCTTAAATCAATGGCTGCCATTTAATCAAAGAAAGCACAAAGTTGGTTCCAGCTCAGCTCTTATCTCACATAGAAAGCACAATACAGAAAGAGACAAGAAAGCCAAACAAAAGAAGCTCTTTTCCAGTAGTATAAATATAATGTTGTAGCCATGTTATAAGGCAATTAGGAAGTAGGTAGTTTAATTAGTAGGATTTTGGTTAGGTTTAGAAATAGAGCAGTTGTAGCATAATTTTAAGATTTATGCATTTTTAGTGTAATTTCAAATTTTAAGCTTATTGTCTTTAAGTTTTCAGCATGTTAGTCAAGTTTGTACTCCTTATTCCAAGTTTAATATAAGTCTCAGCCTCCTTTTCATTATTGTCAAGTTATTTACAAGTTTCCATTTTTCTTGCTTAAAATCTCAAGTTTACCTTTTTCATAATCTTACTATTTTTATAAGCTCATCCAAGCTCATTTAGCTTGTGGTGAGCTTTTGCATTCATTAAATCTGATTTCAAAGTTATTTCACTCAAGTTTTCAAGAAAATCTCAAAAGTACAAAAATATTGGCATTTTAGCTTATAGCTTATTCCAGTGCTTATTTCTTATTCATTTATGCTTATTTAGGTTAGTTATAGCTTTTACAATCATTTCCCTTTCAAGTTCTAGCTTAAAAAAATCAGTTTTAGTTAAAAAATACCAAACCTACCCATTAAGGGAGTGTTTGGCACTAATAGTTTTTTTTTTTTTTAGTTTTGGTCACTTTCGGTTTAAGAATCAATTTTGAACAGCTTTACTTTAGTTATGTTAGTAGTTAGCAAGTTAATTTTAGCACTTTCCAATGGTTCTATAGCTTATGTAAGGATTTACCTAGTTTTATGCTTTTAGTTTTTTTTCTTTTACAGCCTAATTTTGATTTATGAGATTATAGAAGTTATAGTGGTAGTTGTTGCTTAGGATAGGTTCATTATAGGATAGTAAAGTGTACAACATCTGGTCCTAAGCTTTTGTTGGTCAAAAGACCCACTTTTGACCCATTTTTACACCCATTTGGTGTCGAAAAAAAAGTCCTCAACAGCCCTTAGTGTAGGATTTTTCATTTACTCATTATTTGGAGTTAGGCTCTAAAAATTGGTTTGCAAATAGCCTCACAGCTAATCTTCATGAATATATTTTTTTCTTATTTTTAAGATTTTTTTTGATAGCTTTTTGCAGCTCCAAAGTAGCCCCAGTAGCCATCTTTTCAGCAGCCCGTAGGCTTAGTTTCTTGCATTTAGTGCTTATTAGGTTCCCTCAATTGCTTAATTCCTGTTCCTTTTAGCTCATTAGGATCCCCCTTGAATGCCGTTGTTCATTTCCCCCCCTAGTGTAGCTTGTAGAAGCTTGTTAGTAGCTTTTAGATTTTGCAATTATCCTTTCATAAGCCTCTTTAGCCATCTGTT
Source organism: Artemisia argyi (assembly GCA_030686995.1). NCBI lineage: Eukaryota > Viridiplantae > Streptophyta > Magnoliopsida > Asterales > Asteraceae > Artemisia > Artemisia argyi. Next base: position 74,596,871 of record CM060696.1, on the reverse strand, counting down.
GCCATATTCCCTTTGTACCAGCTTAATTATTGCTTTTCATCAGAATACCCAGTTACAAAAAATGTTCATTTTCATGTTTTCGATAAGTTTGTGTAAAAAAAGTTTGAAAAAAAAATGTTTAAAAAAAAACGTGGTCAAGGGGATTCGAACCCCTAACCTCTAGTTGTACACAGATGCACAAGCACACTCCCCCTTCCATCTGCTCTATTACTTGTTTTTTGTTAGAGTTTACATAATTTAATCTTTATAGTACGTATTAGTAATTACCCTTTTATCTTTTTAGCTTATCAGCTTTGTTTTGCTTATTGCTGCTTATTTTTCCACTGTGCCCCCACCTCCAAATATTTTTCTTAGACTAATATTAAGTCGTAGTATTTGTCAAAAAATTTTCAGATTTATTAGATTAGTTTAGAATTTGTTAGGATTTAATTTGTGTTAAATAGTCTTTAATTCATAATAAATAGAATTTTAATTAAATTTTTAATTTTCTTATTTCTAAAATTTTGTTTTGTCATTTAGTACGTAGAAAAATTATTTTTACATCCATAGGATTAGCGTAGCTTTAATTTGACGTTTTATTTTGCGCGTTTGCGTTTTATTTAAATTAACTTTTACGTTTTTAAATATTAGATTACGTTTTAGGTTTCCCCTATTCCCGATTATTGTTCCCGTAGACTTTTAGGTAGTTTTCAAGTGTTCTTTATCATTCCTTGTTTTATATTCCCATTTAGGTTGCGTTTATTTCATTTTCGTTCGTTAATTCTTAATTCTCGTAACTTTAACGTTCCATAATACCAAATAACTCTCACAATCGAACTTACAAGCATTTTAATCTCCAAATCTCACACGATATTGTCAATTCACACCTCGTTGGGACACGACCCCGGGTAATCACTTACCCGGTATCACATATATATATATTGTATTCACGAGTTTTCGCAAGTCTTCCTTTTCCTAAAGGTTGATTAGTGAATTCCACTCACGTCTACCTTGTATATTAATTTGATACGCGCTAAAACGCAAACATCAAAATGGCGCCGCTGCCGGGGAGGCTGTGTCGCGACAATATCGTTTTGATTTCAACGATTAGTGACTTGTAGAACCTTCGTCAAGAAGGTATCGTTTTCAAAAACTTATAAAACACAAAAATATTTTCCTTTTCTTTTGTATATATATCTATCATATAAAAAATACAAAAACATTTTCCGTTTTTCTTGTTAAATAAAAGATAAGCATAAAACACACCGCCGAGAACTAAGGCTGAACACCTACCAACTGGGGGTGTGAACATTAATAAGTTCCCAAACAAAAGATTAAAACTTACCTTATTATCCTCGTGAGTGGTGTACCTTTTTCAAAGAAGCCACTTACATTGTGATTATTGGTTTAAGTTCACAATTGTCTTTTTGAGTTGGTCTCGTTTTAATTGATGTGTTTTTCGAAAAACCCAAAAATAATCTTCGTCTCCTATACGTTTAATTCTTATCTTCTTATCCCTCGTTAATGTTTAATTCTCATGTCATCACTCGACTACAATTGTTTTCATTGTAAAGGTCCAGTGGATGACAATCATCGTTGTTACAAGTGCGCGTGTAGGCGGTGTGGGAGTGATATTAGTGACGGATTTTGTAAATGGTGCAAAGCAAACCCGAATGCTTTCAATGATTCTCAAAGTCTTCCCGACCACCCTCCACAACCCCAACTATCTTCGTTTGATCAACACTATTGTTATATTTGTAGAGATCTCTTAGAAGATGGTTCACTTTGTAACCGATGTTTTTGCAAGGAATGTGGGTTTACCCATGGGATTTGTACTTGTTGCACTTTTGAAATCGAAAATACATTCGCGTTTCCAAATTTTCAAAACGATTTCAGTTACCCTCCTCAGAATTCCTTTGAACAAGAACCATACTATTTCAATAATACATCATTTCAAAATGCACCGAATGTTTCTTGTGAGTATTGTGGAGGTCCTCACTTTAGCTCGGATTGTCAAACAAGGAATCATTTTCCTTGTTACAATTATGACTATCCGTATCATGACCAACCTCCACAGTACCAAATGATTCACACAACTCCTCAAGAAACTCAGCAAGACCCTTGTCTAAAGGCTCTTGAAATATTAAAAGAACTTAAGGAGGAGTTGGCTACTACATCGTTTCAAGATTCTCGTGAGAAATCCATGGCAGAATTACTTGCTGAAGAACGAGATGCTAGAAACGAAATGAGCATGGAAGAATTACTTGCTGAGCAAAGAGCAGCTAAAATACGTGCCAATCTTCGCTATGCTGCTCTATATGATGACGATGATGACAGTGATGATGATGAAGATAACATTTTTATTATTCAAAAAGATTCATCAGATTCATCGGTTGTAATTCCCTCCGTTGAAAATCTGGGAGAAAATAATGAGACGGGGAAATTACTAGCAGACGATCAAATGGAACTCGTACAATCCATGAATGCTAGCTCCTCTCAACTCTCTCAGTCTGTTGTTGTCACACCCGAAGTTCACACTCACTCTCTAAACATGAGGGATGAGCATCTTAGCACTGTTCCTGATAAGGAACCGGACGAATTCATAAAGTCTAGTGTTGAGAACCTTGTCCCAATCCCAGGAGAGTCACAGGGAACTTTTGATCATATGTGTGGTTTACCTTTCCCTCTTGAGTGTCCAGAAGATCAAATTGAGACTTTCTCCGATTGTAGCGAAGATTGTGCATCTTATGGAGACATCGAGTATGTTGAGGCATCAGTTCCACATTCTGATGCTGATCATCTTCTTAAGGAGTTCGCCGATGAACTCACTCACATCAATCCACTTCCAACGGGAAGGGACGATGATCTCGTTGACTTTGAAGCCGATCTTGGAGAAATCGAAAGTCTCTTATATCATGATCAGTCACTCACTTCTTATCCCAACAGTCCAATAGAGAATATTGATCACCTTGTTCCCGAAACATTTAATACGACTCTCACCAATCCATTGTTTGAATTCGACTCTGAATTCATTTTGATTTCTGATAATCCATTCTTTGGTACTCATGTTGAGTATTGTGATGAGTCTACTCCGGAACATGAGTTCACAGATTCACATCTTGTGAATAATTCTCTTCATGAGGAGTTCTCCGGTGAACTCACTCATATCATGACTCCTCCGGAGTATGATAGCCCGGGGGGAAATGTACTCAATCATGAGAATTTACAAATTCCCACCCTCCCTTCCGGGATGTTTTCAAACCCAATGAGCTTAACCCTTGAAATCCAAACTCAGGCTAATGAGCCTGCTCTCGAGGAAGAAGATCTTATCCTGATTTTCATCATGGTTTTCTTCCTTTTCTTCACCTACAGGGTGACTTCTCTTGTTCTTCACACCTTCGGGAATGAGGATACCATCTTTGATCCCGGCATTTTCATTTACCATTATCTTGAGCTGGGTACTTATCTCATCGGTGTGGAACTTTCACGTGCTTCAAATGTTTGTCCAAACATCTTGAATGAAAGTCCGATTGAGATTGTTTCTTCCACATCATACTTCCCCAAGGACAAATAAATTCGGGGTCGAGTCAAGCTAGCGACTCGGTAAACAAAAACAGTAGCATGCTTATAGGGTTTTCACCCTAAGTGTGGGGGAGTACCCCTACTGTGGTTATTTATAAAGTGAAAATACAAAAATGGTGTTTCCACATTTAGATTGTAATGTTGCCCTTTTACGTTCCAAGAGTCGGCATAATAGCCGGGACTTTGAATATTTCGCTATTCTAGCGAATTTTATCACACTTTACTATCTTATACCCCCGTTTTGGCCAAAATTTCAAAAAAATTTCACTTGTGCTTCAAAATTTTTGTGGTTATCAGTCCGCCTTGTCTAACCGACAAAAGGGATTGGCTAATCCAGGAGCAAACGGCTCTTGGTAAAGATATATCAAATCTGTTTATGGCTTGCAATTTGCCAAAAATTGTATGGTTCCTCAACTCCCCATCATCCTCAAAAGCTAATGAGTTGGCTAGCCCGCAAGATTATGACTTGTGGTAAAGGCCGAGGAAAATCCATAATTGGTAATCAGCTCACCAAGATGTTGACTATTCCATCAAGAGCTGGATAGTCCAGAAGCAAACGGCTTTTGGTAAAGACTAATCAAATCCGTTGACAGCTGGTGGTTTGCTCAAAATCACACAGTTATCAGGTGTGCCACAGTTCTTACACCTGGCTACTCTAGAAGTGATGGCTTTTGGTAAAGAGACTTCAAATCCATTAAATTTTCAAAAATTGCTAGGGACTAGCAATTGCTTAGTGTGGGGGATTTGATATGTGTCTTTTTGCACATATCTTTTCGTCCAATTTTTGAGTCAAAACGATAAAAAAACACTTAAAAACGATCAAATAATGTCACAAATATCTTTGGAGTGTGTTTTTGCGTGTTTCAGGTACAAAATGATTGAAAACAGACGAAAACTGAGCAAAGTTTGCATAATTAGCAGAAACAGTCCCTGAACTTTCAGAAAATGGCAAAATAAATCACCAAAAACCCTTTTTGTCAAAGCTTTTTATTTTCTTCTTCTTCTTATTATTATTACTTATATTAGTATTATTAAAATTTTTTATTTTTATTGTTTCTACTAAAAAAAATAAAAAAAAAAAAAAAAAAAAAAAAAAAAAAACTACAAAAATATTTTTATACTAATTTCAGTTTTACCTAAACTACTAAAAATCCCTTCATTATCCTAAACCCAATCCAATTACACTCCTCAACCCAACCCCTGAGCCCATACACCACTCCTGGTCCAGCTACAAACCCAAACCCAAACACAACACAAATAAAACAAAAGGCACCCACGTTTTCCACCAAGTCAAACAATACCAGTCAACCACAACCTCCTTCTTCCTCCCTTTACCCACCAGAGAAACCCACTCCTCTGCTTTACCTGCTACACGCCATCTCCAAGCACCTCAAAAGCTTCACCCCCTTCACATGATTCCATCTCCACCTCAGCAATCCGTGTGAACCATATGGGTCCAAACCTCATCAGATGGCTATGATTTACGGAAGTGGTCACCAAGCTTAAATCAATGGCTGCCATTCAATCAAAGAAAGCACAAAGTTGGTTCCAGCTCAGCTCTTATCTCACATAGAAAGCACAATACAGAAAGAGACAAGAAAGCCAAACAAAAGAAGCTCTTTTCCAGTAGTATAAATATAATGTTGTAGCCATGTTATAAGGCAATTAGGAAGTAGGTAGTTTAATTAGTAGGATTTTGGTTAGGTTTAGAAATAGAGCAGTTGTAGCATAATTTTAAGATTTATGCATTTTTAGTGTAATTTCAAATTTTAAGCTTATTGTCTTTAAGTTTTCAGCATGTTAGTCAAGTTTGTACTCCTTATTCCAAGTTTAATATAAGTCTCAGCCTCCTTTTCATTATTGTCAAGTTATTTACAAGTTTCCATTTTTCTTGCTTAAAATCTCAAGTTTACCTTTTTCATAATCTTACTATTTTTATAAGCTCATCCAAGCTCATTTAGCTTGTGGTGAGCTTTTGCATTCATTAAATCTGATTTCAAAGTTATTTCACTCAAGTTTTCAAGAAAATCTCAAAAGTACAAAAATATTGGCATTTTAGCTTATAGCTTATTCCAGTGCTTATTTCTTATTCATTTATGCTTATTTAGGTTAGTTATAGCTTTTACAATCATTTCCCTTTCAAGTTCTAGCTTAAAAAAATCAGTTTTAGTTAAAAAATACCAAACCTACCCATTAAGGGAGTGTTTGGCACTAATAGTTTTTTTTTTTTTTAGTTTTGGTCACTTTCGGTTTAAGAATCAATTTTGAACAGCTTTACTTTAGTTATGTTAGTAGTTAGCAAGTTAATTTTAGCACTTTCCAATGGTTCTATAGCTTATGTAAGGATTTACCTAGTTTTATGCTTTTAGTTTTTTTTCTTTTACAGCCTAATTTTGATTTATGAGATTATAGAAGTTATAGTGGTAGTTGTTGCTTAGGATAGGTTCATTATAGGATAGTAAAGTGTACAACATCTGGTCCTAAGCTTTTGTTGGTCAAAAGACCCACTTTTGACCCATTTTTACACCCATTTGGTGTCGAAAAAAAAGTCCTCAACAGCCCTTAGTGTAGGATTTTTCATTTACTCATTATTTGGAGTTAGGCTCTAAAAATTGGTTTGCAAATAGCCTCACAGCTAATCTTCATGAATATATTTTTTTCTTATTTTTAAGATTTTTTTTGATAGCTTTTTGCAGCTCCAAAGTAGCCCCAGTAGCCATCTTTTCAGCAGCCCGTAGGCTTAGTTTCTTGCATTTAGTGCTTATTAGGTTCCCTCAATTGCTTAATTCCTGTTCCTTTTAGCTCATTAGGATCCCCCTTGAATGCCGTTGTTCATTTCCCCCCCTAGTGTAGCTTGTAGAAGCTTGTTAGTAGCTTTTAGATTTTGCAATTATCCTTTCATAAGCCTCTTTAGCCATCTGTTGCCATAATCCCTTTGTACCAGCTTAATTATTGCTTTTCATCAGAATACCCAGTTACAAAAAATGTTCATTTTCATGTTTTCGATAAGTTTGTGTAAAAAATGTTTAAAAAAACGTGGTCAAGGGGATTCGAACCCCTGACCTCTAGCCGTACACAGATGCACAAGCACACTCCCCCTTCCATCTGCTCTATTACTTGTTTTTTGTTAGAGTTTACATAATTTAATCTTTATAGTACGTATTAGTAATTACCCTTTTATCTTTTTAGCTTATCAGCTTTGTTTTGCTTATTGCTGCTTATTTTTCCACTGTGCCCCCTCCTCCAAATATTTTCTTAGACTAATATTAAGTCGTAGTATTTGTAAAAAAAAATTCAGATTTATTAGATTAGTTTAGAATTTGTTAGGATTTAATTTGTGTTAAATAGTCTTTAATTCATAATAAATAGAATTTTAATTAAATTTTTAATTTTCTTTTTTCTACAATTTTGTTTTGTCATTTAGTACGTAGAAAAATTATTTTTACATCTGTAGGATTAGCGTAGCTTTAATTTGACGTTTTATTTTGCGCGTTTGCGTTTTATTTAAATTAACTTTTATGTTTTTAAATATTAGATTACGTTTTAGGTTTCCCCTATTCCCGATTATTGTTCCCGTAGACTTTTAGGTAGTTTTCAAGTGTTCTTTATCATTCCTTGTTTTATATTCCCATTTAGGTTGCGTTTATTTCATTTTCGTTCGTTAATTCTTAATTCTCGTAACTTTAACGTTCCATAATACCAAATAACTCTCACAATCGAACTTACAAGCATTTTAATCTCCAAATCTCACACGATATTGTCAATTCACACCTCGTTGGGACACGACCCGGGTAATCACTTACCCGGTATCACATATATATATTGTATTCACGAGTTCTCGCAAGTCTTCCTTTTCCTAAAGGTTGATTAGTGAATTCCACTCACGTCTACCTTGTATATTAATTTGATACGCGCTAAAACGCAACATCAATATTCAGAAACGAATGAAAATGAAAGAAAACGTATGAAAACGAACAAAAACAGAAGAAAACGTAAGAAAGTGAAAAAAACGTGAATTAAAAAAATGTGAAAATCACTTATAATATTCTAAATAACACTTCTAATTTTCTGAATATCACTTTTGATATTTAGAATATCACTTGTGATTTTCATGTTACAAAACATTAGTTGAACATCACTTGTGATATTTGGAATATCACTTGTGATATTCGGAATATCACTTGTGATATTCAGAATATCACTTGTGATTTTCTAAATATCACTTGTGATTTTCTGAATATCACAAGTGATTTTTGTTATAACCAAGAAACACGTTCCGGAGGTCGCGGTTGATGAAAATACAACAGGGTTCTAGAGAGAGAAAGTAGAGAGAGAAAGGTGGAGAAAAGGGTTTATATTAAAAAGGAATAAATGAAACAATACACACACTTTCTCACACCCCTCATGGAGAGTCATGAGGGGTATTTATAGGCTCATTACATCACATGTTTGCCTATATTACAATAATAGTCCCAAAAGTACTATTTGTATGATATCTAGTCCATTTCTTTATGTGTGACGTTATCTTTTATAAAATAGCAAGGCTAACAATCTCCCTCCAAGATATCGTCACACATGAATGGATACAATGAGACCTATAAACATATAAACATGTAAATTACAACAATAGTAAACTATGTTGACGTTGTTGAAGCGCAAAGTCTCTGTAGTCTAGATACTGAGGCAGACTTGAAGTTCTCTCTTCCGACGATCTCGGCGTATGATCTTTGACACTGACGGCAAAGGTCTTTGTAGCTCTGAACTTCAACTGTAATGGTCTAGTTAGGTTATTACTCCCTCCTAACTAGTAAGCCTTTATTCTTTTTCTTCTGCTCCCTCCTGAACAGACAACTCTCTTCTCATCTCGCAGCGGATAAGGTAGATACTAATGAGTTTGCACCGTGGTTGTCGTTCTGGGAGCATCATAGCATAACTCACATAGTATTGCACAGAAGGTTGGTAATACGCTCCGATGTACACATCATTAGTACTTCTTCGGTTCTAGTGTAAGCACAATTCCCTCGAACAACCAACATACTAGAGATGAAACACTACTTCTTTTGGCATGTTCTTCTCCCTCCTGGTGGTTGCGATGTATCGAAATCATCATACTATTGTGTGTACATGCCAAAATTGCCCCGTACTTTACACTTCTGATGTAGTATAGATAGACCATGAAAGCATAATTTGTGAGAATATGCTGATAGGATATGACTCTCTTTATTCTACAATCTCTTCTCTTCTCTTCAACCTTTAAGCGACCTCTTCAAATTCCAACCAGCTAGTAAATGACCACTGTATGGAAAGAACCCAATATAACCAATCTGAGAATGAAGTAAACATCTCATAGATATGTGACTTAATCTTGTACGAAGGTGTGACTAAGAACCTATACTGAGCACTACAATGTAACTCCTTTAAGCATAGGTAGTGCCATATACCCAAACCAACAAGTAGTATATGAAATATCCACCTCTTGGAATCTCCACAACTTCATGTGACACTGAGTACTACAACGTAACTCCTTAAAGTGATAGCTATAACCCATGAGTACTACAATGTAACTCCTTACATCGGGTATAACTAGATAATCCAAGTCTTAATCACTATCTCTACCAGTGTTTGCCCAAACAAGTATCTCCGAAAGTCATGCATCCATCCACCCCTAGACTTTGAGATAAATAAGTATACATGCCCGTGAAATGAACTTTAAACCCAAATAAGCAATATCGTACAAAAACTCCGTAGTCACAAAAATCTGATACTAGCCGTTGTCATTTGAATGTGATTCTTGATCAGGATCGTTTAAGCAATCCGTGGTGTGTTTTGGTGAAGCTTGAAATTCTATTTCGGGTGATTCGTAGTGATTTCGTATTTTCCCTCCAAAAATAAAATTGGAAAATTTTCTCGACCATAATTTGGAAATCACTATGAAATACAATACAAAGGTTACCTGAAAATTTTGAGTATTAAAAATTTTTACGCCAAATTTTGTCAAAAAATTTTGAATTTTGGCCAAAAAATTTGAATTTCGGGCCAAAATTTTCAACGTTATACCAAACTTTGAATTTCGCGTAAAAATTGAACGTTTAGTCTCCTCTCAAAAATAATTTTTTTTTTTTGGCTAACTCGATAATTGTCCCTAACTCGGTAAGCTTCAAACTCGATAAGATCTTTGTAACTCGATAAGCCCCTAACTTGATAATGTCCCTAACTCGGTAATGTTTCAGTTTCCGTCAAACTCGATAAGTTCTTAAACTCGGTAAGTTCTTAAACTCGGTAAAGTTATCAAACTCGGTAAGGTTAAGAAAATTTGGGCAGAGTTTCGCTTCGTAAGTAGCCACAAATATCCTTACTCGATGAACGATAAGGCAAAAAGGCTAACTCGCCAAACATAAGTCCAAACTCGGTATGACTTAAATCCTAACTCGATAAGATTTAATTCCCAAACTCGGTAACTCTTAAATCCTAACTCGCTAAGATTCAAACTAGACCCAAACTCGGTAAAAACCAAACTCAAACTCGACAGAAACTTCAAACTCGATAATTAGGCGATGAACAGTACCCAGATTCGTCTTATTTCACCCAAAAACACGATTTTTTACCACAAAACACCACGATTCGCCCCCGGTTATCTCTGATGCCACTTGTTAATGACCAAGAAACACCTTCGGGAGGTCGTGGTTGATCGAAATACATGATGTTTCTAGAGAGAAAGTAGAGAGAGAAAGGTGGAGAAAAGGGTTTATATTAAAAGAAATAAATGAAACAATACACACACTTTCCCACACCCCTCATGGAGAGTCATGAGGGGTATTTATAGGCTCATTACATCACATGTTTGCCTATATTATAATAATAGTCCCTAAAGTACTATTTGTATGATATCTAGTCCATTTCTTTATGTGTGACGTTATCTTTTATAAAATAGCAAGGCTAACAATTTTCAACTAATATTTTGTAACATGAAAATCACAAGTGATAATCTGAATATCACAAGTGATATTAAGAAAATTACAAGTGATATTCATGTTACAAAACGTTAGTTGAAAATCACGTGTGATATTTATAATATCACTTGTGATTTTCATGTTACAAAACATTAGTTGAAAATCACTTGTGATATTCGGAATATCACTTGTAATATTTAGAATATCACTTGTGATTTTCATGTTACAGAACAATTGTTGAAAATCACTTGTGATATTCAGAATATCACTTGTGATATTCAGAGTGATATTCAGAATGTCACTTTTGAAAAAACGTGAATTAAAAAAAGCGTGAAATCACTTGTAATATTCTGAATATCACTTGTGATTTTCTGAATATCACTTGTGATATTCAGAATATCACTTTTGAAAAAACGTGAATTAAAAAAAGTGTGAAATCACTTGTAATATTTTGAATATCACTTGTGATTTTCATTTACAGAACAATTGTTGAATATCACTTGTAATATTCTGAATATCACTTGTGATTTTCTGAATACCACTTGTGATTTTCTGAATATCACTTGTGATATTCAGAATATCACTTTTGAAAAAACGTGAATTAAAAAAAGCGTGAAATCACTTGTAATATTCTGAATATCACTTGTGATTTTCATGTTACAGAACAATTGTTGAAAATCACTTATGATATTCAGAATATCACTTGTGATATTCAGAGTGATATTCAGAATGTCACTTTTGAAAAAACGTGAATTAAAAAAAGCGTGAAATCACTTGTAATATTCTGAATATCACTTGTGATTTTCTGAATATCACTTGTGATATTCAGAATATCACTTTTGAAAAAACGTGAATTAAAAAAAGTGTGAAATCACTTGTAATATTTTGAATATCACTTGTGATTTTCATTTACAGAACAATTGTTGAATATCACTTGTAATATTCTGAATATCACTTGTGATTTTCTGAATATCACTTGTGATTTTCTGAATACCACTTGTGATTTTCTGAATATCACTTGTGATATTCAGAATATCACTTTTGAAAAAACGTGAATTAAAAAAAGCGTGAAATCACTTGTAATATTCTGAATATCACTTGTGATTTTCATGTTACAGAACAATTGTTGAAAATCACTTGTGATATTTAGAGTGATATTCAGAATATCACTTTTGATATTCAGAATATCACTTTCGATATTCTGAATATCACTTGCGATTTTCATGTCACAGAACATTTGTTGAAAATCACTTGTGATATTCAGAATATCACTTGCGTTATTCAGATATCACTTGCAATATTTTGAATATCACTTGCGATTTTCATGTTACAGAATGTTAAAAATCACTTGTGATATTCAGAATATCGCGAATGATATTCAATATCACTCACGATATTCTGAATATCACAAGTGATATTCTGATAATCACAGTATATCACTTGTGATATTCAGAAAGATTTGAAAACGTCTGAAAACATTTAAAAACGGACGAAAATGAATGAAAATGGACGAAAACGTATGAAAACGGACGAAATGTATGAAAACGAACGAAAACGGATAAAAATGAATGAAAACAGATGAAACCATATGAAAACGTACAAAAATGGACGAAAACGTACAAAAACGGACGGAAACGTATGAAAACGGACGAAAACATATGAAAACGGACGAAAACGTATGAAAATGGACGAAAACGTAAGAAAACAGACGAATATATATATATATGAAAACGGACGGAAACGTATGAAAACGGGCGAAAACGTATGAAAAAATTCAAAAACAGATGAAAACGTAAGAAAACGAACGAAAACGTATGAAAACGGACGAAAACGTATGAAAACGGATGAAAACGTAAGAAAACGGACGAATATATATGAAAACGGACGAAAACGTATGAAAACAGGCGAAAACGTAAGAAAACAGACGAAAACGTATGAAAAAAAATCGAAAACAGATAAAAACGTAAGAAAACGGACGAAAACGTATAAAAACGGACGAAAACGTATTAAAATGGACGAAACGTATGAAAACGGGTGAAAACGTAAGAAAACAGACGAAAACGTATGAAAACGAGCGAAAATGTAAGAAAACAGACGAAAACGTATGAAAACGGACGAAAATGTATGAAAATGAACGAAAACGTAAGAAAACTGACGAAAACGTAAAAAAACGACGAATATGTATGGAAAAAAAAAAGAAAAAAAAAAAAAAAAAAAAAACCCCTTGAATTAAAGGGGAAAAAACGTGAAGTTAAAAAAAAAATAAGATAGACAAAAAGGACAAGAAAAAAAAACATGGACTTAGGTTGTCTTATTAAATCTTAGGTTAATCCTCACGATTAGATCAAACTAAATGGATTGTGAGAATTTGTCTCTCAGTTTGTAACAAAAACTTAGGGTGTGTTTGGTTTGTAGATGGGTTTAGGATTCAGATTCGGAATTGGTTTAGGATTTAGATTTAGATTTACATTTGGATTTGATTTAATAGAGAGAAAATATATTATAAAATAGATAATTTATTATTTTAGAAATTTATATATAAATTTTATTGATATAAATAAAAAGAATGTATGATGGTGATAAATGTGAGGTCCATTAATATTAGAAAAAGACAAAAAATAAATATCAAATCTCATGATACCACCCAATATTAATAGGAATGAGATCTATCATAGTTTCATAGTTTGATTTCTAATTTGTGGGCCCACTATAACAACCAAACACACAAAATTTACTTTCTATCATTCAATTCCAATGAAACCCATGAACCAAACGGACCCTTAGTTTATAAAATAATTCACCTCATAATTATTATTATTATTATTTTATTTTTTGAACTGTTTCGCGGTCGATCAATTGCAAGAGAAGCAACGGGAAAATCCAAAACACGTCAAAGGGAAGCGAGAATGCATTTTGATCAACATTCTTTATTTGTTGTCCAGCATGTTTTAGAGGGATGGTATAAAGGAAAAAATGGTTTTAGACCAGATAGGAGGAAGCTACGTTTTTTCGCTTGTGAATTGTGATACTGTTGATGGGCAAATTACGTTTACCTAAACATTGAAACTGTGATTATTTGCTCACGACAAACTTGACAATTAACCATTTTTGTGAAAGTGCTACAAACTTGGAATGAACAAACAATTTAGACAACCTTAGACTGCTTTTGCAGCGAACACTAAATCTTTACAAGAACACAATATTTCCAATAAAGGCTTATTACTGCACCAAAAGGACCCTAAACATCATTGTGTTTTTCAAGATTCCACCTTTAATCAAAAACCAAAAGTTCACAAACAAACATTGGAATCCTATGATATCAACCTAGAAAACTGCTCTAAATAAAGGGGAAACAGTGCTGAATTATGGTATCTTATGTTATTTTGGCTGCACTTTCTAACCACTACAAAAAACAAAACCAAGAAAAGCTACCACATCATGTTCCATAAGAGATGATCTCAACACATAAATAAAAATGACAGCATAAGAAGACTAAGAAGAAACAGCAGCATGTTTACAAGTCAAATCACATGACATGACCATATTATCAACCATGAGTCATTGATTACAACTACTTACGACTCGCAGAAAAATTATGACAAACAAGAATGTAGTATCTAATTTCTTGATCAAATGCCAAACCCACAACAAATACCTCATCATCTTAAGATATATATACTAACAAACTTACGTGTTTTTCTTTTTCAAATTTTTGTAGAACTGTATTACAGTAAGGTTGCTCCAAATGGATTGGTTGTTTGGGGATGAGCATTATTATTGACTGGAAATGCACCAAACCCTGAATCGACAAAAGGGTTTGGTGGGGCCATCATCAGATTCTGTTGAGGTTGTGGAGGAGGATAGGTAGCCATTGGTTGGTACTGACCAAATGGATTAGCCTGATACGATGGGTTAGCCTGAAACAGTGGCATTTGACCTGCTGGAGCAGACATACCAAACGGGTCAGCTGCTTCAAATGGGTTTGGTGCTGGAGATCCGTACACGGGTTGTTGAGAGGCTCTATATGCTCCTTCGTCGTACAGACTGTTAAGTGTGAGCGAGTCCAAACCACCAGCCTACCAATAGAAAATAGATATTGAAAAAGTGAAGAAAAAATTATAATTTGTGGCAATAATCATTAGAACAACGTTTACCAGTTGCCTGTCTTGAACTGAAGAGATATCGGCACTGGGAGTGGTGACCAAAGCAAGTTCCCAACTCGTTGGATCAAACTCTTTTGTTTGGAAACCAGATACAGAAGATGTGGTATCTAAAACAGCAGAAAATTGTTGAGTACATATCAAATGTCTAAGGTACCGTTGACTAGAATAAAATTGACAAAAATTACCAGAGGAAACAATGGCAAGAGCCAGAGCATTGCTATCCTCAATAGCCGATCCATTGGGCGCATCGAAGTTCAGTCCCTGAACAAGGCATTCAGTAAACAGTGTTACAAGCAAAAAAATTTGATAGTGGCAATTTGACCCATTTACTTATGAGTGGGGTAGATTTGGGGCATGTTTATTTCAACAGGACATATATGTAGGATAAAAAAAAGCGAAAAGGAAAAATTGCCTAAGAGATTGAACGTTGTAGGAAGTCTTTTTATAATGCATACAACTTCCTAAATTGTTTCTATTCAGATATTATAATTATTGTCAAGAACATACCGTTTTTGTAATCATAATTGAAGCATTCATTTATTGTAAATTTAAAAATATACAAAGATGTGTTTGCAGGCCCAACCCAGTACGAAATATTAACCAGAACAGTGTCTTCCCGTTACTAGCACCACCAATATTGCCACCTTTAAGATTTAAGAAAGAGGTTTTTCCATTGTAGACATGACGCACAATGAGTGATTAATAAACAGAAATATGAAAAAATTACCAATAAATCATCAGGATCCCTGCTGTTAAAAGTTGGTGGCGGAGGCTCTTGTGTGGGCTCAGGAACATCGTTAGAAGCTGCAAAGTCTTCAATAGGCACGGGTTTAGGTTCTTCAACAGGTGAATCTGTATCTTCTTCATGAGGTGTTGTATCTTCTTCTTGTTTATATGTCAGCATAAGCCTTTCTGGATATTCCTGTTTACCACATATTTAAGATAATGACAATGCATACAATAGACGAGATGAAAATAAAACTTATTATATCTTTTGGCGTTTAATCACAAGTAAAAATCAACACTCACTAGCTGTGTTGGCCCGGTGACAAGCCTAGGCGCCTCTCTAATGTACTCTTCCATAGTCGCAAGAAAGGATTGTGGAGGCTGCAACAAGTTAGAAAAATAAAGTTAAGAGAGACAAATTACAACAATATCCCTCTTAAAACTTTTAGTCACCATAGAAACGAGTATTGTGGTAAATATCATACTTCTCTGAGAACAGGGAATTGGAAATTTCTAGCAAGTTCCAATCCTTTGCAAACTTCATAAAAGTCAGAAAGGCTCCCGGCCTGTATAAGAATCCAGTTAATACAATTATCAATTATGCACTTGCTAACGGACCTTTTCAAACCCAATATTGTGTATGATTTATATTACCTGTTGACCGGCTCTTTTGTATATATCCAGGGCTTTAATAGCTTCATGTCTTGGCATCTCAAAAAACTGGATACAGAAAAGGGTTAAAATAAAATACTAACAAGTAAGCAAACGGTCTGCAGTGTTTTAGAGAAACTGTAATAATGTACCTTATCAATAAGATTGATAATTCCATCATTCACAGCACAATATATTTTAAAGCTCTCTTTGAGTACCTGAAAGTTATTAACCCCGACAATGAGTATCAACTTCGTAGCAAGTACTATTATTAGTTTATATTTTGGGTTACATACCAAAGCCAAGGCGTACTGAATCAAATAGTTGCCGACAGCTGCACCCTCAGGCTGGAGAAGACAGGAAAAAGACATCTTTAATCAACTGAAATGAAATCAATTCTAGATAATATCACGAGAAGAAATATAAAGGATAACTTGCCCTGCATCCCATAAGACGATACAGTAGCTGCTGTAACGAAGGCAGTTGCTCCAGTAGGTCTTCGCTTTCCAGATCCCTCGTTTTGCTATAACCCTGCATTGACAAATGACAAGCATTATCCACTAATTCTGATTTTTTATGACGATTTACCCGATATTTTACAAATGGTATATTGGCCACTTATAAAGAGCAAGTACATGAAGGTAAAGTTGTACTGGCGCAATTCTCATTCAAGGTCTATCTAACATTCTGAATCTAACATGCTGCAATCTTTTTATTACTATATAGTAATATACTAAAACAAAGACATGAATGTAAGACTAAACTGACTAAGAATATTAAAAAAAAAAAAAAAAAAAAAAAAAAAAACCCCACGTATCTCTCTGGCGACAATGGTGATTTTTCCTCTAACCCTAACATCCTAAATCGATCTCTATTCTTCCAGTCTTGTTCTAATCCTTATAACAATCGTGTTTCTGACGATTAACTTGTTTAATTCAGTCTAATAACATTGTTTTTATTCGGATTCAGTCTTGATTGAATTAGGGTTTCGGTTTCCTTAGGGTTTTGGTCTAATCGCTGGTATTTTTATTGGTTCTTTAATCGACTTTCCTTCCTTATTCGAATCAATCATGAAAGTCGGTTAGTCTGTGTGGTATTTAATGCATGCTTTAACGATTTGTTGAGGCTCTCGTTTTAAGATTGACGTGGTTCTTAGGGTTTTATTCTCAGCGCAGAATTAGGGTTTCGATTTTTTCTTGTTTTTATTTATTGTTATGGAGAATGTGGGTCTTCCTAAGGTCGATATTGATGCTAGAATGGCTGATGATAACAGTGCTACTATTGATTTGTCAAAGGTGACCATGAGGAAGAAGTCTAAATCTAAGGATGTTACAGGTGTGGCGACGGAACCTATAGCTGTAAATTCTTGTGATACATCTCCTCATGTTCAGGTTGATAACATCCGTGAGTCTATCAAGTGTAAACACGATACTATTGAAGGGGTGTTGGGTGTTTCGATTAAATCTGCCATTGATCTTGATTTATTCCTTAAGGATATTGAAGCGGGTAAATATCCGATGTGGCCTAATTTGGATTGTGAAACGCGTTCACAAGTGTATGAGGCTATGAGTGGTTTAATGGATGTCTATGTGAGTGGCAAAGATACTACAACTAATGACTACGTGGAGGTTAATACAACTAATGTAACTAATTCTAGTTCTTTGGTTGTTGAGGCTGTTTGTGAAGGTGTTAATGTGTCTATTCCTCGAAGAATAGTTGAAAAGGTTAGTGCGCGCCTTGAGCACACTCTTTATGGCTATTTTATTGGTAATAGAATGGCGTTTCCTGTGGTTGATTACTATGTTAAGAATAATTGGGCTAAGTATGGTTTGAAAAAGATCATGATGAATGACAAAGGTTTTTTCTTTTTTAAATTTGATACTCAAGCTGGTTTAGAATCTGTTTTGGAAAATGGACCTTGGATGATTCGTAAATCTCCAATCATTCTCAAGAAATGGTCTATTGGTACTAGCTTATGTAAGGAAGAGTTGACTCGCATTCCGATATGGGTTAAACTGCATGATGTGCCTCTCCAAGTCTTTGAAGATGATGGTATTAACTTGATTGCTTCATTTATTGGCAAACCTATTATGTTGGATTCGTACACAAGTTCTATGTGCAAGGATTCTTGGGGTAGAAGCAGTTTTGCTCGGTGTTTAATTGAAGTGGGTTCAATGGATGAGCTCGTAGAAGTTATCACTATTGGTGTCCCCTCTCTTACAGGGGATGGTTTTACTAAAGAATCTATCCGGGTTGAATATGAATGGAGGCCTCCTAGGTGCACTTTATGTAAGATTTTTGGGCACATCTATGAACATTGTACTAACAAAGAGACTACTCCCCCTGTTGTTACTACTTCAAATGTGGTTCCTCCTGCTTATGATGGTTTCCAAAAGGTGAGTCGTAAGAAGAAAAAAGGTAAAAGCCAGCCTGGTATTGTTGGTACTTCTGTCAAACAGACTATCAGGTATGAGCCAAAGAAGACTACTAGTGAACCTAAAAAGGTAGCTACTAGTAGTGTGCCTACATCGTCATCTAAGTTGAAGTCTAAAGGTCTCTCCTCTAAGGGGGGTGAAGTGTCTACATCCAACCCTTATGATGTTCTAGCTACTGATGAAGATGGTGAAGATGATTGTGTTGATAACATGTTTGATGAATCAGCTAATTTATTCCCTAATGTTGCTTATGGTGGAAGTTCTTCTTTCACGGATGATGCTGCTGGTTAGCTTGATTTGTTTTTGGTCTAGGTTCTTTTTGTTTCTAGAGTTGTCATGAGCTTTTGGCATGTCAGAAGCTCTAGGTCAGTTGTCTATCAAGCTGTATTTGCTTGAGGTTAATGTGGTATTCAGCCACATTCCATTTGTACTCAAACGTTTTGGTCTTAATATATTTACCAGGGTGCAGGATTACTCCCCTTTACCCAAAAAAACTGACTAAGAATATTTTGTTTCATACTTCCATTTTATCACAGAATGAGTATGTCTGGCTTTTGTAGTAAACCTTTGTAACTACATACTGCTTGCGGATATAAAAAATAGTACTTGATAGATGATATCAACCATATTCAAATTCAAATGATGTATGAATTATGGACTCAAATATATAATTGATATTAGCTATCCATGCTAATTATATTACTTTACATCTTAGCTTGCTTTGTAAATTATGAAATTATCTACAAAACTCCTGGTAGACATCTACGGCGGTGTTTGTTTTTTTCAAAAAGCACTTTTTCACTTTTGTGTACTAGCGGGAAGAGGAAATGAAAGATGTGAGTTTGTTTTTTCCTCATATGTTTGCAGGCGGGAAGAGGAAATGAAAGAAATGCATTTGTTTTTTCCTCTTAAGACTGCAAGCGGGAAGAGGAAATGTTGTTTATTTTTGAACATAAAGAGGCAAAAATCACTTTTTTCCTCTTCAATTTTATAGATTTTTTTTTTTTTGGTTGTCTGATTATCACTTCTTGTATCTTAAAAACTTTAGATCCACCACTTCTCTCGCAGACATGATTTTGCAGATAAGACATATAACATCTGAGAAAACAAACACAACCTAAATCGTCCAATAACTTCAGAAACTAATTTGCAATCACAGTTTCTTAATCTTTCTCATAGGGCAAATTAATGCATTCTCTCGCAATAAGTATCTGTTTCCTAATTGTATTTATTTTTCTAATTGATCCCAATACAACTTTAAGCAAAGTGAATTCCCATTTTTGTATAGATAATGTATTTATTGATTATATATAAGTGTGAATAAAATGTACTCTTAAACCTTTCATTTGGAAAGTATATTTATACGTGCGGTTAATATAGATTTAATTACCAAGCATACTTGTGATACAGTTAAGAGATGTACCAAGTTTTTAAAATTTACTGGATATGCACTTTTTCATAAAAGTCTGCTTGATTTAGCACAAAGAGTCCACTTATTGAAACAGATGTATACAACTGGTAATTCTATTTTAAGTACAATCTCACTGAGTACCAATAAAACTCAGAATTCAACCTTATGAAATACAGAAATCTGTCTCGCCTTATTGTTATAGTGGATTTAAGTTACTGCAGTTTAGTAACTAGAGTAATATCACATTCAGGCTTTGTTAACTTAAAATGATTGGCTCACCGTTTGTTTTTATTGCAATATACTGAACTAAAGTTACTACACTATTCATATCTAAGCAAGTTCATCCAAGGGTGCGTACCTTATTCTCTTGACCTTGAGCAGGTCTTGGGATACGCTCAGCTTCAATATCATACTTCAATACTCTAAAGCATTCAAGTCTTTCCTCTAAGAAAAGTCCATATGTACGCACCCAAGCAGAACAATCCCAAGCTGGTAAAAGAAATAACAGAAAAACGCATAAGTACTCTAGCATCTTTAAAATAAAATTACTACGGATTCAAAACAAATAACAAAGACAAAGAACAGACATGATTGGGTTAATACTGATGCCATAAACTAAAAGCAAGACTAGGGTGTTGATTAATACCAATAGGGCTTGAATCATCCTTGAAGTTGGCTAGTTGGAGAACACGCCCTCTCTGTTGAAAGTTTAGAAGTTCCTCCCGAAAAGTAGGATCACCCTCCCTTAGTGTCCTATGGATAACTATAAGCGTCTTTAATGCCACCTGTTGAGAAATAATACAGGTTAGAAAAATGCTAATACAAATCCTAAGACATAATGCAACAGAGTAGATCAGCAGGGAAATGTTGGAAACTTGTGGTTAAAATCCTTGGTGCAACACATAGCAAATCAGAAGTAACTACTTACGAGCCAATCAAATTCAATCACTTCTAATAAATCTATTCTTACACGGACACAAAGCCAGCGAATAGCATACATAGGCTAAACTCAAGCAATAACATCAAAAACCATTAATTCAGAACTTCAAGTAAAACACTAGGAAACTTTTCAAAAGTTGCAATCTTCCTTGATGTACCTTAGCTTTCCCTAGTTAATAATCAGACCAGCTAAATGAAAAACAGTAAAGGAATACAAAAAACTCTGCGATATACCAAGATACAGCATTACAATGCTAAACCAAAATTAAAGTGATAACAGAAAGTAGAACGTCATTAACAAAGTATCGAAACACCCAACACTAAGAAAAAACACATTTTAATTAACAAATACGAGTAGTTTATAAAAGTGAGGATCAACATGTTTGAAGGATCGGACGGACTAGTTATAAAAAAGTCCTAAAACTGATTTCTCAGAAGTAACCATAACTGGCCTTGTTACTAACACTTCCAACAGTGATACACGAAGCACTAAAGCAACTCATCGTGGAAGTACATTCGCATTCGCATTCACATTGTTCTAACCGAATACGCTCCAATTATTAATCCATGGTTGAAGTTGAAATACTAGTATAAAGCATAAACAAAACCAATAAAGAAGAAAATTTGAGGAAATCATACCGTCCAGTTACGGGTCTTGGCCAACCTCCTAGCCAAAGCATGTAAACAATACTGCACATCGGCTCGTGGCCTCACCGCAGACGTATAACCCAATATCTCTACAATCATCATTTTTTAATACATAAATCAATTAATTATTAATAATTAAAAAAAAAAAAAAAAAAAAAAAAAAAAAGGTACTAAACTTACTTCTGATATGCCTTTCTTTAGGAGGACACTCAACATGATTAGTAGCTTTAACAATAGCAACATCAACCTCCTAAACAAAATTATATATAAAAATCCTATAAGTAATAAATTGGGGATTTAAAAAAAAAAAGAATGAATAAAAAAGGAATTAAAAAAAGGGAAGTGAAATTAAGACCTTGAAATCACTATTGACATGTGCTAATCCGACAGTTGTTTGATCTTTAAGTGCACCATAGGCTTTACGCCATGTTTGCATAGTACCCATTTTTTATTTTTTAACTATATGTGTGTGTGTGTGTGATTATAGATCGGAGGAGGAGAGTATAACAATGGATGGATGGAATCCAAAGGATTTGTTTGTGACAACTGCACAGCAAAATCAGGCTGTTAAATTTGGAAAAGCCTTTTTCTTTATTTTTTATTTTTGGGAGAAAGGAATATGGTCAACTTTTTTTGGTTGTGTATATGGTGGGTGGCGCCACCGTCATTACATTATCATCCTTTTCTTTTCTTTCGGGTTTATTATTTTTTGTGAATCTACTTTCGTAATTGCTTCTAGAATTTGTGGAAGTAAAACTAGTGTGGGTTTGTGATCGAGTCAATTAAGGTGGTTATATTTGATATGGTTAATTATACATATATTACAATTAGCGTGGGTTCCTTTAACTTAAAATAATAATTTTCGCTATAGTAATTTTGTGAGGGAATGAATAGTAAATTTTTAAAATAATAATTTTTGCTATAGTAATTGACGGTCGTTAGCTACTTAACGACTGTTAATTAATGACCGTTATCTTTAATATTAAAAAAAATTCGTACAAAATTGGTCCTTCATTCGTTAGCTACTTAACAACTGTTAACTAACGACCGTTATCTTTAATATTTAAAAAAAAATCCGTACAAAATTGGTCCTTCATCTCACAGGTTCGTTGCAAATTACTCCTCTCATAATTTAAATAATTGGTCCTTCATGTTATATATCTATTGCAAAGTCAGTCCTTGATCACTAACTTGACGTTAAGTAGCTAACAACCGTTATTTTCAACAATTTTTAAAAAAATCCATACGAACTTCGTCATTCATGTTAGAGGTTCGTTGCAAATTTAGTCCTCACAATGTAATATTGTATAATGCCCGCGGCAACACGCGGCTTTACATCCTCGTTAAAGAGACAATTAAGGTGGTTATATTTGATAAAGTAAATTACATTGTTCATCTCTATATTTTCCCCAGATTTTATACGACATCCAAAAGTGCTGATATTTTCCTTTTTCATCCAAAATCAAAATTTTATTACGCGGCTAGTCCAAAATCCTGACGGTCGTTAAATTTCCTAGTTAAGTCGGTGTCACGTGCAATCCACACAAGGGCAATTTCATCCGATCACTTTTTCCCTACTTTCGCAGCTACTACCTGACCACTTGTCCTTTCACTGTTCCCGCCCTTAATATCCCCATTTTCCAACACAATTTCACGTAATTTCTCTCACAAAATTCATCTCACATCTTGTCTCAATTGCACACAGTTAAAACCCAAGCTTTTTCCTAAAATTTTTGTTCATAAATTTCTTATGGTTGTTTAACAAAATGGGTACTATTAAATGGAAGATAATGGGGGACGATCAAGAATATTATACTGATGAAGAGATGTATCATAATGCAAAGGATGATTATAGTAAGTGTCCTACGTTGGTTAATTTTATTTTAGTTTTAGTATTAATTTTATTCGATTAGGTATAAAATGGTTCACATTCTATATTCATGAGTTCCTAATTATTGTTTGACTTTTTGCAGAAAATCTTCCTACTTGCTATTGTATGAGGATACACCATGGAGGAGAGTTTGACTCGTTTCCTGGAAGGGTATACCGTAATGGTAGGAAAAGTATTGTTGAAATGGTGGATAGTGAAACGTTCTCGATTCACGACTTAGATGAAATGGTTCAGGACCTGGGTTGGGCAGATAGAAAAATAATGTGTTATAACTTTCTTGAACCTGGTAAGAATCTTGACGTTGGCTTGCATTCATTATCTAGTGATGATGATGTATGTTATTTAAGTAAGTTTATAGCTGAGCATAAGTTCATTGAAGTGTACATAGAACATGTAGTCTCCAAAGTAGGAACTTACTTCAAGCCATATCAGGCAATGGGTCTTGTTCTTAATGAAATAGAAGAGGACAATGATGCTAGTCCTAGTAACCGTAGTGTTATTGGTAGTAGTATTTCCAGAAGAACTCGATCTAAGAGGCTATTATTGGAATATGTTATTTCTGATGAGGCTAAAGTAAGTGATGAAATTAGTAGGTTTACTGAGTTACCTAATGGAGAGCCAAGGGTGAATGAAATACCAACTCAAGAGTCTAGGCTTACTGAGTTACCTAATGGAGAGCCAAGGGTGAATGAAATACCAATTGAAGAGAATAGGTTTACTGAGTTACCTAATCAAGAGCCAAAGGTAAATGAAATACCACCTCAAGAGAATAGGTTTACTGAGTTACCTAATGAAGAGCCAAGGGTGAATGAAATACCAACTCAAGAGTCTAGGTTTACTCAATTACCTGTTAAAGAGTCTTATGTTCCAGGTTTAGATGAAGAACTAGATGAGATAGATGGGGTATTTAGTAGTATAAACTTAAGTCAGTTTGGAGATAATGATAGGCAGGAACATGTAGCTGAAGATTCTTTGAGGGTAGAAGATTATGAGCTAGATGATATGGTTGTTGATGATAATGTTAGGGTATGTAAAAATGAAGAAAAC
Source organism: Artemisia argyi (assembly GCA_030686995.1). NCBI lineage: Eukaryota > Viridiplantae > Streptophyta > Magnoliopsida > Asterales > Asteraceae > Artemisia > Artemisia argyi. The sequence goes on along the minus strand of CM060696.1, from coordinate 74,572,449 downwards.
CTTGATAATGTGGATCCTATGGTTGTTGATAGTCATGCTACATTAGAGGAAACTAATGAGCAAGTGAATGCTAGTAATGTAGGTGATGATTCTATGGGTTTAGATAGAAGTAATGATCAATTGAATGGCAATGTAGGTGGTGATCATATGAATGGTAACTTAGGTCCTCAAAACATTATTAATGATAATGGTATAGAGATTATGGTGGATGATGTGTATTCACCACGTGGTCCTTTTGAGAATGACGATGATGATGAGAGTTATGCTTATGATACTGAAAGTGAGGAGGATACTGAAAATGAGGATGATGATGAGGTATTTTTTTTATGAGAATAACGTTATCCATGAACCTCATGTTAAAACACGTTTTTGTTTTGGTAATTCAGCTGATATGGAAACCCCTGATCTTTTTGCAAATTTAAAGAATCAAGTTCCAGATAACTTGGTTGGTGATACTGAGTCAGAAGTTTTTGATTCCGGTGATTTTGAGAGTGACTTTGATGAAACAGTAGCTACTGATGTACAAAAGAAACTTAGGAAGTTAAGGAAGGAGAAAGAGAAAGATGAGTTTATAGTTAAGAAGTATGGGTTTTATGCAGGTCAGAGATTTGCTTCTAGTAAGGCTATAAAAGATAGAGTTTACATACATTCCATAGAAACTAGAAGAAAACTCAAACTGGTAAGGAATGACAAAGTTAGAATTAGGGCCAAATGTGAAGGTCCCATCCCTGTGTTTGACCTTAATAATGGGCCATTAAATGATGGGCCTTCTGTGGATGACCCATCAAAGGTAAGCCCAAGTCAGTCCACTGGTCCAAAAACTAGGTCTAAGTCAAAAGTTGGTTCTGCAGACAAAGACAAAGGAAAGGGAATATTTGAAGAAACAAGTAATCAGAGTTGTCCATGGGAACTTTATTGCACTAAAGAGTTAGGTAAGGAAACTTGGATTTGCAAGACTCACCACATTGAGCATTTATGTCTACAAACAAAGGACATTAAAGCTTGCAACTACAAATTTCTATCATTTCAAATTATGGATGAAGTTGCTGTGGATCTAGATATCCCTACAAAAGCAGTTCAAGATACCCTTAAGAAGAAATGGAAAGTAAATGTTTCTAGAATGAAGGCATTCAGAGCCAAGGCTGCAGCCGACAAATTGATAGTGGGTGATCACAAGGGTCAATATGTTTTGCTAAGAGATTATGCTCAAGAGTTGATGACTTAAAATCCAGGAACCACAGTGAAATGTCAAGTAAAAATGCCTGAAGATCATAACTGTCCTACTAGAGTATTCAGGAGAATATATGTGTGTCTTGGTGCATTAAAGAAAGGATTCAAAGCTAGTAGAAGGGAACTGTTGGGGTTGGATGGAGCTTTTATCAGTGGCCCTTTCCCTGGCCAATTGTTAACAGTTGTTGGACTTGATGCTAACAACGGCATCTATCCGGTTGCTTATGCCCTTGTTGAAGCTGAATGCAAAGATTCATGATTGTGGTTTTTGTACATGTTGGGGGATGACCTAGATCTACAATGAAACTCCCATTTTACCTTCATATCAGATAGACAAAAGGTACAATACAGCTGTATAATTTGAATAGGTTTGTTTTTTACTATTGTATCTGTAATATAATTGTTAATTTTTATTGCAGGGTATCGTTCAAGTAATGAATGAAGTGCTTCCAAGTGCAGAACATAGATTCTGCTTAAGGCATATCCATGAAAACATGAAGAAGCAATGGAATGGACTTGCATACAAGCAACTGCTATGGAAGTGTGCTACAGCTACAACACTAACTAAGTTTGAAGCTGCAATGAAAGAACTTAAGGACTTAAAAGAGGCTGCACATGACTTGTTAGCAAAGATTCCACCAGAACATTGGTCCAGATCACACTTTTCAGGTAAATTCAGTTAGGTTTTGTGAAATAATTATCATGATTTACTGAATTAGTTACTTACAAGATTATATTATTTCTGTATGTAGGAAGAGCTCGTTCAAATGTGTTGCTCAATAACATGTGTGAAGTGTTGAATGGTAAGCTTGTCCTTGGTAGGGACAAACCTATTATCACTTTGTTAGAGTACATCAGGGAGTACTGCATGAAAAGAATTGTGAATGTTCAGAAAGCCATTGAAAAGTTTCCTGGTCCTCTAACTCCTACAGCCACAGTTATAATGTCAAAAATAAAAAATGTTGCTAGCAATTATAAAGTTACGTGGAATAAGGGTCAAAAGTATCAGGTGACTGGATCTTTTAGGGAACAATGTGTAGTTGATGTTGAAAGAAAAACATGTACGTGTAGGAGATGGGAGATTTCAGGCTTTCCTTATAGGCATGCAGTTGCTGCAAACTGGAATATGGCTGTCAATGGCCAACCTGTACCACTACCAGAGGCTTGGGTTGTGATGCGTGGGAATCGCAACAGGCTTTACCTCTCGAGGGATCTCGAGAAGCTTACAACCCCCACCAGGCAGTGTACCTGATCGTTGTAGTATAGTATAGTGACAAGTACCGGGGGATTGATCGTTTAGCTTGGGAATAGTGTCGCTAGGATTAGAAAGCCTAATTACTAGTTCTAAAGGTAAGGGATGATTATTTTTGTCTTTTTATGTTTTTATGAAAGCAAGTAAAATCTCGGGTTTTGAAAGAGTAGGCGGAATTAGTTGCTATTCAACTAACCCAAAACTAAGATGCAATCAAAATAAAATACTAAAAATGAAAATAAACTAATTTATACTAAGGTTGTGAGCAGTAATTGGAGAAAATGTGTTTACTTAGACTTCATTACTCCCTAGATATCTTTTACACGTTAATTACTTGTTATAATTGCAAGGATGACGGATCGTATTCCTTAATACCATTCATGGGGTGGCATACATAACTCCCCAATTCTATGAGCTCTTATCTCCTCCTACACCATGACCCAGCACAACTATAGGGATTGTAAACAGTGGCTCATGCATTAAATACAACTAATAAAGACCTAGTACGCCTCGGTTCATGTTTCTTAAGACGTTCAAGCATGTTACCATTTGGAGATCTGCCAGTTTTCTTAAGCCTAACATATAAAATCATTCATCCAAGAACAAGAATAAACAAGTAATCAACACATAATCAATATCTAGGTTTCATTAGATCTAAGCAAACACAAGAGAGATCTAGCCTAGCATAATTGAATTGAGACAAGAACAAGATATAGACAACCAACACATAGACATATTGATTGAATTAGAAGAACACTTATCTCAATTACAATGCAAGGTATCAAGGGTTTGGAACCCTTGAAAAACCTGTAAAAGTTGCACCAAATTCGTCTTTAGGGTTTCTCCAAAACTTCTCTTTTTTAATGAAAAAACTAGAAAACTATATATAGGAAAACTGGGCTGACGGCGTCAAGACAAACATGTGACGCCGTCACCTCGCCGCCAAATACTTCCTCGGACGGCCTTGATCTACTTATGACGGCCTGTGTGACGCCGTCACCACCTACGGTATTTTATTCTTGGGACTTTGACGCCGTCAGGATGACTTTTGACGCCGTCACCACCTACGGTATTTTATTCTTGCTATCTGACGCCGTCAGGGTGTAACTCTTGACGCCGTCACCAAGTGCTTCCAGCATGGAAAATTGATACTTTGCCGTTTTCTTTACTTTTATGCTCCAAAAACGTCCAAAATGGCTTCTTTTCCAGAATTCACTCTCCAAGTACCTAAAATCACAAAAGGAACGATTTAGGGCAATATTTGATCAAATAAAGTCGGATTCGGGCTTAAATGACCCCCTAAAAATGGATCATTTTTCGCCTCATCATATACCCTTACACTTGAGATTTGCTTGTCCTCAAGCAAATGAGCTTTTATTATACTCAAAAGACAAGTTAGGGGTCATTTAACACTAATATAAAAGTAATTACAACAAATAATCGTTCCACTAAAGACCAATAGACAAGCACGGAGATCATACACAAGCACCTCACAAATAGTGTTTAGATACTCACATCTCTCGGGTGTAATAAAGTAATATAACATTATGGAAATGGAAGATATCTCTCACTACCTGTCATAGCAAAATAGATTACCATAGGCTTGGGAAAGGATCAAACCTCCACCACATGGCGTAAGCACCTAGGATAAACTATCAAAGAGGTCTTTTAAAGGGTTGTAACGTTAGGTATAGGGATATGAATTACACGGTTTTGTTGGATAAAGGAAGTTTTACTGGTGGCGAGTTAACAATCTTAGTTAATTACATTTACAAGATGGCGTTGCTAAGCCAAGACTAGACTCGACTTAAAATGGGATGGTAGTCCGTATATTTTTTCTCTTTTTCCTTTTTCTATTTTATTTTTTATTTTATTTTTTTTTATTTTTTTTTTGCATACACTCTTACCCTACCATTCAAAATAATACATCATAGGGGATGAGAATTCCCCTTACACTTGAATCTTTACATACTTTACATTAAACTATTCTAATGACTCGAATTAAGAAAATCAAAACACTTGGAGCACTTTTAAGATTAACGTACATATGGGGGTAATAAATGATGTTCTTCCCCATTACTCCATAAAATAAGTACTTACCCATGAGTCCCAATCGTCCCAAAACAATATATACAAGGATATGACTTGACTTAGCAACCATGTAATCAATTAGAAAGTTAACTTAGGGTTTAACAAATAACAATAATGCACTAAAAATGAGCGCATACACGGAAGGCTAAGGCGATTTGGGTGTACATTTAAGTGGGGTGTAACAAATTCTTCCTTTAAGTAAAATGCTTAAAGTTAGAAACGAAAAGATAGGCTCGGAGGGGTGTACTAGGGGTTTCGTGTGCTAAAAATGAGTACAACGCTAAGGGTGTGGGAAAAATTAGTTGACTTAACTAGCCAAGTAATATGACTTAAATGGTCAAGTAATTATGATACGGGTTTAACACAAGGGTGATCCTAATGCCTCTTATCATGTAGTAAATCCTACCACACGAATGTAGTCTCACTAGCGGTCTCGGGATGCATCACTAACGCAAGTTCTAGAATCTAAATGCTACCGGTACACTCATAAGCACTAATAATGAATGCTTTTCCTATCAAAGCTAAAGGCGAACCTCACATATTTGGGTGGAAATTTTTTTTGAATATACGGTTATGTACTAGTCATACAATCTCCTATCCATGAGACGCTTGCTATGGCTAAAGTTTCACTCCTAAATGTTGTAAAAAATTTTAAATTTGGCGCTAAAATTACACTAACAAGTATTTCTCATAGTTTTATTACACATCTACCATTAAACAAAACAAACTCAAGCGAAAGTGCATATGTAAGGTATCATGTTTTTACCCTCTCCTTACACTTAAGATGAACATTGTCCCCAATGTTCAAGTAAAGAATGTAAAAGTGAAAAAGTAAAGAGAATGAAATCAAATACTCCCCTGATTCGCTCGGTATGGATAATAAGGTGGCCAGGTTAAATCTTCTTCCAAGGAAACGAACAATCAAAGCTTCCCTTCCAGAATATAAATCATCTCCTTGTCGAACATAACCTGTGAAACCTGACAAAATAGACAAGACAACCTCGCGTAAAATCGGCGGCATCCTATATAAGTTCCTAAATCCTAGAAAACAAAGTAAGATATAATGCTTGTGGAATGAAGTTTGCAGATTTCCTGGAGATTATAAAACTTAATAATTCACAAAAACCATAAGACTCCAAAACAAAACCGGTAAAATTTCCAGATTTTTGACTCCTGACGCCGTCAAGAGTAAACTCTGGCACCGTCAGAATGGACCTGCAGAAATTCTTATGTTAAGTTTCCGGAAAATTTCTGGAAAAACTTGGTCCTACTTCCTGGAAAATCCTGCAAAACTTCATTATGACTCAATACAAGCATTTGACTCTAACAAATACGAATATACATGTTCATTTATTATCGTGGAGAATCATGATCGGTTTGTTTCTTAAAAACATATTTAGGGTTTCTCCTTACACTTATCTTTTGCAAAAATACTTTTAGGTTGGAGTTAAGACTAGGCCAAACAACATAGTAAAGTATTTCCACATTTTAATTGAGAAACATGATCAACCAACAATAAAAACTAAGCATGCATACGGAAGCAAATAACAATCAAACAAATAAAATCACACAAAACATGGGTTGCCAAGATTAATCAACAATAAAATTTAAAAATCGAACATGCATTGTTAAAGGAAAATAAAAAGTGTCCAAAGCCAACAGAGGCTGAATCCTAAACTATTACAAGACCAAATGTTTCAAATCATACAACCGAGAATAAATTGTTCAAGAACCACATATATCAAAACAAATCACTGAGGGGGAGGACCAAAGCAGTAATCATAGCCAGGTGGGAGGTGTCCAGTATAACCATAGGGAGGATAGTCCTGCTCGCGCCCAGGGAATGGGTCAATCTGCAGATGGGGCTCGATGTGATCACGGGTCGAAAGATGCTGCATCTGGCGGACTGTGTGCTCATACATCCAATCAAATCTCTGGTCAGTGGTGGTTCTCCAAGTATCCACCTGACCCATCCAAGCCCCCTGATGCGCCTGCCAATCTTCTCGGCCCATGTGCCGGTAGTAGTCAGCAGTCCCCTCCTCGTACCCAGCAAACTGATGCTGCTGGGGCATTCCCTCATCATCATCATCATCATCCTCACTAGCGGGCCCTGCTGCCACGAACCAGGTGTAGGACCCATCCACCATCTGCATCACAATGCTCATCTGCCTGAGGGATTTCGCCCGAACTATCCTACAGTTCCCGCAGTCGCTCAAGTACCCCATGATCTGAGGAGTAAGAAGACCATAGGAACGAGCCAACCGGGTCACGAACATTCCCCCATACACCTTGTCAATATCCCTCTCACCCACACTGGTCCTCAAATAACTGGCCACCCAAAACGGGATGTTGCAGTAGACATCCGCAGAAAAGATGGTGTACAAGTAAAACAGGTCTGAAGAAGTGATACGGTGAGTGGTGCCATGACGTCCTGATAGGCTGTATGTGATGCACCTGTGGACTAGCCTAACAATGGGGTCCCTGATCGATGTAGCCCCAGTAGTCGAGGTGTAAACCCCATCCCCTATGGTTGGCCAAAAAGTGACACACCTCATCTCACTCCTCTGAGTCTCTCCATGTAACAACCTCAGCAGAAAAGCCCCATCAACCTCCTCACTAGTATATAACCCAAGCCTCCATCCAAACTCAACCACTGAACATGACCTCAACTCTCCCCCTAGCCTAAAATACACAGTGGTGCCCCCCATATCTGCCCTAGCCTCAGCCTGATTAAAACGGAAGGTCGCAAAGAACTCCCTCACTAACTCACTATACACTGTCTCTCTAATCCTAAACAATCTCTCCCACTGCGGACCCGCAAACCCATCTGTGCGGATCATCCCTAAAAATGCAGCCTCCAACCCACTAGCTCTCATAAAATCCCAGTCAACCACAGCCCCAACATCAATATGGTGGTTACACAACTCCGCATACTTGGTGCTAGTACCAACATCGCCAAACTCGCTCCAACTATGGACTAATTCCCCATAATTGACCCCTTGAGATCTAGAGGAACTGCCCTTATGTTGGCGAGACCTTTTGCTCATTTTCCTGAAAAGAAAGGTGGAGTGAACGGAAACGATTAGAACGAGAAATTTTTTATCGATCTCTGCTGTCAGACATCTGACGCCATCAGGATTGGTCCTGACGCCGTCAGAATTAGCAAAAATCGAACTCATGCAAATGCGAGGGAAAAATCAATTTTCAAACTCTTAACCTATTACCCAAACGCTCCTTTAATCAGGAAACAAGGGTAGGGGGTCAAAAAATCCGAGGCATGATGGGTTTTCTCTAAATTAATGCATGATTCGAGTGAGATAACATCATCGAATGGTAACCCCATGATTACAAATCACCAATTGGATGGCATTACGATTTGCTAATATTGGGTCATGAGTGGGGTTTCGGACGAAAGGGGTTTTTCAAATTGATGGGTCCTAAGGATAATTGATCGAAAAAGGATGAAGAAAACTTACTTACAAAGTGGAGATTGGATGCGGAAGATGTCGAATTGGGAGGTGTAGAATCGGAGTAGCAGCAGCACCTTGGGTGAGATTTGTGGGGTATGGGTTGAAAGTGATTGGTTTTTGGTTAATATTGCTGATCTATCGAGCTGACGGCGTCAAGAGTTAAATCTGACGCCGTCAGATGCCCGTGTAAGGTGAGGTTTGGAGTAGTTCCATGTTCAGCCCCTGCTCTTTGCGTGAATAACTAAACATTAGTAAAACCTATGAGTAGCTATTCTGTTGGCGAGGTCCACCAGGGTCGAACGTCTCATTACTGTCACGGAAAGAGGTAAGATTGTAGAAGGGGTCGGGTGACGTTTTGGCTAAGTTGATCCCCGTGCACGGGTCATTGGTGTGAGAAGAAAGATGTTGTTCCATAGGGGGTTTCAAATCAGTGGTGTTTTTGAGGCGCAACCTCTTTACACCGGGTTTAAAACCAAAAGAACTTTTCTTGGATAGGGTTGGGAATGTGGTCAGCAGGCATCCAACGAAAATGTTATGGACTTGTAAATTCTTTTCCTACTGAGGATGCTTACGAGAGTGGGGGTTGATTGACGGTGAAGCACTTGGATAAAGCTTCTCATTATCCTCTTGGTTAAACATCAAAGGGGTTGAGACCTCGAAGACCTTTTCGATTTTTTTAGGTGCGGAATTTTCCTTGATCCTTTCTTTGACCCTTGACATGAATTGGTCAGCGAAACTCATAAACGCTTTATGAGTACTCTCCATGCGTGCTTCTAGGTGCTGGATTTGTTTTTCCTGATTATCCATGAAGGTTACCATTATCCCTTCGAATTCCTCTTGTCGTGAACGTTCAGGAAAATTCTGACTGATAACCGTATTCCTACGTAGATTATGATTCCATACAGGTTCAGCAGCAAGTTTCTCGATACTTATCAATTCATTTACCTGCTTCTCGATGCTTCCTAACAACTCTTCTTGGGTGGCACATGCGTAGTCAAGTTTTACCTTGCTTGGGAACATCGGGTCCTCCCATCCTTCCTCTTCGTATTGTGCCAACTCCTCAAGAACTTTCTAGCACTCGTCAATGCTAAGTCTATCTAGCCTACCCTTGGCTGCGTAATCGATGGCTTTTCTTGTTTGATAGTCAACCTTATCGTAAAAGATTTGGATCTGGAGCCATGGTTCGATGCCATGATGAGGGACTTTTCGGAGTAGGTCTTTATATCGAATCCATGCTTCATAAAAAGATTCATTTTGATGTTGTTGGAACATCAAGATGTCATTCCTAAGCTTAGTAGTTCTCCCCGGTGGGAAAAATTGAGCAAGGAAACGAGTGGTGAGATCATCCCATGTGGTGATGGATCCCGCGGGTAAACGCTCAAGCCATTGACTAGCTTGATCCCGTAGAGAGAATTGGAATAGGCGTAAACGGGTTGTCTCTCTAGTTGGAACATCTAGGTCTATGGAATCTACGATTTTAAGAAAGTCCTTAAGATGTTGGTTTGGAACTTCGGAACGAAGTCCATGGAATGCACATCCGCTTTGCACCAACCGGATGGTGTCGGATCGCAAGGGGTCACATTGGCTCCGGTGAGCTCAATGGTGTTTCGGTAGCCTTGATGGCTAGGTCGGGAATACTCTCCTAAGGTTCGGGGCCTAAGGGGTTCTAGTGGTGGGTTTTGTTGTGGTGGGATGACGGGTTCAAAGATGTTACCACCTTCCATGATGTCGGATGGTAAAGAGTTACGAACAAAGGCACGAAGAAATAAGATAGACTAAAGAAGACCTAAAAATAAAAATAAAATCTTACTAGAAAGGAATCTAGCAAGTAGACCTAATAAAAAGAAATCCTAACCTAGACAATAACTATTCCCCAGGCTGCGGTGCCAAAAACTTGATGCGTGGGAATCGCAACAGGCTTTACCTCTCGAGGGATCTCGAGAAGCTTACAACTCCCACCAGGCAGTGTACCTGATCGTTGTAGTATAGTATAGTGACAAGTACCGGGGGATTGATCGTTCAGCTTGGGAATAGTGTCGCTAGGATTAGAAAGCCTAATTACTAGTTCTAAAGGTGAGGGATGATTATTTTTGTCTTTTTATGTTTTTATGAAAGCAAGTAAAATCTCGGGTTTTGAAAGAGTGGGCGGAATTAGTTGCTATTCAACTAACCCAAAACTAAGATGTAATCAAAATAAAATACTAAAAATGAAAATAAACTAATTTATACTAAGGTTGTGAGCAGTAATTGGAGAAAATGTGTTTACTTAGACTTCATTACTCCCTAGATATCTTTTACACGTTAATTACTTGTTATAATTGCATGGATGATGGATCGTATTCCTTAATACCATTCATGGGGTGGCATACATAACTCCCCAATTCTATGAGCTCTTATCTCCTCCTACACCATGACCCAGCACAACTATAGGGATTGTAAACAGTGGCTCATGCATTAAATACAACCAATAAAGACCTAGTACGCCTCGGTTCATGTTTCTTAAGACGTTCAAGTATGTTACCATTTGGAGATCTGCCAGTTTTCTTAAGCCTAACATATAAAATCATTCATCCAAGAACAAGAATAAACAAGTAATCAACACATAATCAATATCTAGGTTTCATTAGATCTAAGTAAACACAAGAACAAGATATAGACAACCAACACATAGACATATTGATTGAATTAGAAGAACACTTATCTCAATTACAATGCAAGGTATCAATGGTTTGGAACCCTTGAAGAACCTGTAAAAGTTGCACCAAATTCGTCTTTAGGGTTTCTCCAAAACTTCTCTTTTTTAATGAAAAAACTAGAAAACTATATATAGGAAAACTGGGCTGACGGCGTCAAGACAAACATGTGACGCCGTCACCTCGCCGCCAAATACTTCCTCGGACAGCCTTGATCTACTTATGACGGCCTGTGTGACGCCGTCACCACCTACGGTATTTTATTCTTGGGACTTTGACGCCGTCAGGATGACTTTTGATGCCGTCACCACCTACGGTATTTTATTCTTGCTATCTGACGCCGTCAGGGTGTAACTCTTGACGCCGTCACCAAGTGCTTCCAGCATGGAAAATTGATACTTTGCCGTTTTCTTTACTTTTATGCTCCAAAAACGTCCAAAATGGCTTCTTTTCCAGAATTCACTCTCCAAGTACCTAAAATCACAAAAGGAACGATTTAGGGCAATATTTGATCAAATAAAGTCGGATTCGGGCTTAAATGACCCCTTAAAAACGGATCATTTTTCGCCTCATCAGGTTGATAAGTGTTATTGGTTAGAAACTTGCAAAGAAGTTTACAGTTTCAAGATACAACCATGTAGTGGGAGGGAAGACTGGAAGAAATCTCCGTGTCTTACAACACTAACTCATCTACATTATCACCCTCAAGTTGGCAGGCCTAAGAAGAAGAGAGTCAAAGGACAATTGGAGGACACACCATGTGTTAAGGATGGTAAGTTGAGTAGGAGGGGGATAACTGTTACATGTTCTTCTTGTGGAAGGGTCAAGGTGGTGCAACAACTTCTGGGTCAAAAAATACAAGCAGAGGAAAAGGTAAAAATTTTGAAGCTTCTGGTAAATGTCTAAGTCACAAGTAAATGTTAAGTTTAACCACCACATAAATCAATAACAATAAAACAATGACAATTTCATAACTGCATCAATGGTTGATACCATTGAACTAATACTTCATAATCAGCAAAAAAATACACGGGTGATGAAATACATCTAACATAAAAAAAAAAAAAAAAAAAAAAAAAAAAAAAAAAAAAAAAAAAAAAAAAACCATCACCTACTCGAACCCAACTGCTACTTCACATGTAAAATAACACGAAAAGTATAAAAAAAATCCTACTTAAGATCAAGTATTTTTTTCATTTTAGCAGCTTCACGTCTTGTATCATCTAGTGTAGCTTGGATAGCATTCCTTGCCCTTAATAGACCGGGGATGATTAAAACTGATCTTGCACACATGGGGGATCATACCAGTCAATAAAATCACAACAAGCATAGAACCTACGTCCTGGATTTAGATTTGTCCATGATGGCGAATAACCGCGGCTTGTCCACACCAGCACTGCACCATTCTTTTTTATTTTTATTTTTTTACCGTTTGGGGAAGAAGAAGAAGAAACAAATAAAGTTGAGTAGAGAGGGAACGGATGGAAAGATTTTAGTGGAAAAAGAAATGTTTGTGGAATACGCTTTGCATGTATCGAGATTTGTAAAAGCAAGTACACATGTGTGGATAGGAAGAAAGTAACAGTCAACTAGTGATGTGAGGCGGTGTGTGGGAAAAGTAGGGAAAAAGTGATCGGATGAAATTTCCCTCGTGTGGATTGTACGTGACACCGACTTAACTAGGATATTTAACGACCGTCAGGATTTTGGACTAGCCGCATAATAAAATCTTGATTTTGGATGAAAAAGAAAAATATCAGCGCTTTTGGATGTCGTATGAAATCTGAGGAAAGTATAGGGATGGACAATGTAATTTGTTCTATTTGATATGATTGGTGATTTGCATATTTTTTATTTTAATTTGCATATTTAACTGTATAAGTAAACAAAGCAGACTATAAATATTGTAAAATTATGTAATGCGTAAAGTTGAGTGCCTCAATAAAAAACATGAATGTCTAAATCAATTCTCATTTGGTATGGTTAATTAATGAGGCGAGCGAGAAAATAAGAGTGATAACACAAATCACACACATCCATGTCATTATTTGTTTTGTAAATTTTATGTGAACATATATTTCTTCTTTCATTTTGTACCAGTCTCTGTTTTAATATGATGTGGAATTGTTGTTAGACGATTAGTATGATAAGTATTCGGCCCATTGTATTTCTTATATATTGTATTATGTACCAAACGATTATTGTTTGAATACATACGTTTCACATAACTTACATGATATCATACCCTAACCTCGATCTACCCTACTGCTTCCGCAAGTTTTAAACCTAATATGTTTTCTTTTCTTTTTTTCTTTTTTTTTTTTAGTTTTCGTTTAACAGTTTCTCGACCAAGTGTGTTGTCGAGGTGTGTTTAAGTGTTTGTCGACCGGGTGTGTTGTCGACTTGATTAAGTTTCTGTTCCATCCAACTGTGTTTAAGCTTCTGTTCAATCAAACTGTCGACCAGATGTGCTTGTCATCTTGTTTAAGTTTTTGTTCGACCAGGTGTGATTAAGTTTCGGTCGACTTTCTTTAGTTTCTGTTAACTTCTGTGATTTGTGTCTGTTTGATTGTCAACTAAAAACCTAAAAACCTAAAAACCCAACCAAACCTGTCGACCTTGTTCCTGTCGACTTTGTTTGTTCCCTAACCACGACCATTGTTTGCTTGTTTGTTCTCTAAACCCTAAAACAACCCTGTATCGACTACTGTTGCATCTATAAAACCCTACTCTTCCCTAAACCCCACTGTTCGACATCACTAAACCCTAAACTCACCTATTGTTTCATGATGACTACAGATACAAATCCCCCCGCACCCACCCTCAATTTGTCGGATAAGCTTATGGCCATGAATCACTTAACCACCTTTTTGCCTATCAAACTCGATGTTGATGAGATGAATTACTCCTCATGGGTGTACTATTTTTCTCATCTATGTCATGGTTATGGAATATTGGACCATCTTGTTGATCCACCCGCATCCCTCTCTACTACACCTCCTCCACCACTGATTAGGGATCCGGATATAGGTGATGTAAGAATATAAAATATATAAGAATCAAATAAACGCAGCGGAACAACATCACCCACACGGATCCATATAGCCAATATGATTAATCAAAACAACCAAACATAACATGTATATACCTTTGTAGCGTGATCGGTTGCAACGAATGATGACTATCACCAATGTAACGATTCACCAACAAAACCAAGTGATCAATGGAGATCACCTCTATGATATGTCCACACTACACCTCACCGTATACCCCTTGGATGCTAGTCCTTATACCCGTAACCTTCAAATGGCCTTTGATTAAACAAGAATCAAAGGATTTGATTATGAAAACCAAAACCCTAGGAGAGGGTGTTTGTTTGCCGTGAGTTAGAGGGAGAGAGGGGGGAGAGAATTATGGAAATTGGTTGGTTAATTGTGAGGAGATATCTCACATATATGACCAAATTCAAACCAATCCACCCCTTGAAACCCTCCCTATGGCCGGCCTCCCTTTGGGCTCTTATGGGCCTCCCATAAGTTTTTCCAAGTCCAATAAACTAAGTCCATTACTTAATTATTAGAAGCCCGATAGAGTTTCCTAGTTACGTAAGCTAATTTACATGTCGTAAGTACAATAAACACGACATAAAGAGGTACCTAAGTGTATATGTGTGTGACCCCATAGGCTCACATATGACTAGCCATATAATTATTTATTATGACACGAGCACATGATGCCTACTTTAGATCATGACGTGATATAATGAATGCACATGCACATGATGCCTATACCACTCGTAACTTGAAAATACTAGTTATTGTCAAAGTAAAATATTTTCCATACTTAAGAAGAATAAGTCTAACTAGACTTATAAAAATTAGTCGTAATATATCGTATATAAAATGTTAGTGTTGTATTCATCGTTTTGAAAACCTTAAAATAACGTCAATTAGTCGTAAAAATAAGCTTTGGGTCATACGTACTTCATTGGTTAAGAATATAACTCTTGAACAATATATTTAGAAAATATAGTATTTAGTACGTGGTTTATTATTTCTATTAGTGACTACTAATATATATATAGTTTTGACGATTTTGAAACGTGTATATCTTTGTCGTTGTAAGTTCATTTTCCTCGTTCTTTATATCCACGGATTCGTCTTAACATGTATTAATATATTTTTGATAGCTCGGCTCCTCTAGGTTACGTCTAATGCCTCTTTTTGTCTGACGAAAATCATCCAACAGCATGAATATTTTCAGAAAAATAGTTTTCGTCGTTAAACTTGCAAAAATCATATATCCTTCGTTATAAGCTCGTTTTAATCCGTTCTTTCGCTAAAAGTTTCATTTTTGAAAGTAGTTTCTAAATCTTTGGTTAAAAATTACCCCTGAGTTCCTGAGTTTTCTGGGTTTGGCGTTTTGGGACAGTAGGTTTCTAGATAGGCTCTAAACTCACTTCTAATGTTCCAAACTAGTTTCTAATCCAACCAAATCACTTCCAATCACCACAAATCTAGTCTTTTCCTACCATATACCTTTTCAAGGTGTCATGGGTTCTTAAACATCATCAATCAAGTAGATCTACCAAGGGTTTCCATTTCTAGGGTTTCAAAGATATAAATATATATAAATGAGTGGTATAAACTAACATATGCATGTAATCTTGTATAGAAATAATATGATCATGAAAATAACTTGAAGAAATTATGAAAAAGAGTTTGACAACTTACTTTGAAATATGATAGAGCTTGGATGAGTAAAACCTAATAAACCTTGAGTTTTTATTTCAAAACTCTAATAAGGATCACCAAATGAACTAGAAAGTAGCTTGATCTTGAAAAATCTATGGTTTTTGCTCTTGATTTGGTTTTTGGTCGTGGGTTTTGAGATAAGAGGAAGAGAAATGGTTTGCTTTTTGTTTCTAAGGATAATGATGAGTATGTGGTAAGATATCTAGATATTTATTTGAGATTAAAATAGATTATAACTAGGTAATTAAGACTTGAGGTTAAAAATGTATATGAGGTCAAGGGGGGGGGGGGGGCATGTGGGTTGGCTTGACATAGAGGAAAAAGGGCAAGAAGACTAGCTAGATTTAATTAGGATATAGTGTAGTGTAAATGTAGTTTTTAGTGTATATTAGTTAGTTAGTTTTAATCGGGTACCGGGTTTGTTAGAAATAAATTTTAACGAAGTTAACCGGGGCATAATAAAGTCATAAAAATGATAAAAATATGTTGGGTACAATTATTGAGTGTTTCGACAATTATTATTTAGTTTTCATGAAAACCGTCGTAATTATATTAAACTTACGATGTAAATTAAATAAATTCCCAAAATACCGGGTAAATGAATTTTATAATCTTTGTGATGTTGTAAGGGGTTTAAAAATATATCGGGACCATTTTGGGGATTGTCAGATATGTTAGTCATATTTATTAATCGTACGTAACGTTTATCTAAAAATAAATATACGTAAAACGTTAAATATACCAAAATATTAATTTGAATATTCTACGAGTGGTATAGTATGCAAATGCTATTATGATGATATGTAGACTATTTCTAGTCCGTATGAAATGTTGATGAGGTGAAAAATGAACCACTTTTAGGGGGTCATTTAAGCCCGGAATTGAATTTATTTGATCAAATATTGCCCTAAATCGTTCCTTTTGTGATTTTAGGTACTTTGGGAGAGAAATCTGTAAAAGGAAGCAATTCGGACGGTTTTAGAGCATAAAAGTGAAGAAAACGCCAAAGTCTTAATTTTCCTTGCTGAGAACAGTAGGTGATGGCGTCAAGAAGGAATTTCTGACGGCGTCAAGAGTAATTTCCATGACGACCCAGTACAGAATTGACGGCGTCACGAAGTAGGGCGTCAAGAGTAAAATGCATGACGGCCTGGAAACACATAACACATGACGGCGTCAAAAGTAGATCAAGGCAGTCCGAGAAGTATTTTGGCGGCGAGATGACGGCGTCAAAAATTTGTTCTTGACGCCGTCAGACCCTATTTCCTATATATAGTTTTCTAATTTTCACATTAAAAAGAGAGAAGTTTTGGAGAAACCCTAAGTACGAACTTGGTACGAATTTTACAGGTTTTTCAAGGGTTCTAAGCCCTTGATCCCTTTCATGTGTAATTGAGATAAGTATTCTTTTAATTCAATCAATATGTCTATGTGTTGGTTGTCTATATCGTGTTCTTGTCTTAATTCTACCATGCTAGGCTATATCTATCTTGTGTTTGCTTGGATCTAATGAAACCTAGATGTTAATTATGTGTTGATTACTTGTTTATGGTTGTATTGGATGAATGATTTCGATGTAAGGCTTAAGAAAACTGGCAGATCTCCAAATGGTAACATGCTTGAACGTCTTAGGAAACATGAACTGACGTGCACTAGGTTTTATTGGTTGTATTTAATGCATAAGTAAATTCTAATGATCCCATGTTAGGAGCTTCTTAGCCAGCTCGACATAGGAGTGAAGTAGGCACTCATAGGATTGGGGAATTAAGTGCGCCACCCCATGAATGGTATTAAGGAATACAATCCGTCATCCACGCAACTATAACAAGTAATTAATGTGTAAAAGATATCTAGGGAGTAGTGAAATCTAAGTAAACACATTTTCTCCACTTATTGCTCACAACCTTAGTTAATTTAGTTTATTTTCATTTCTAGTATTTTATTTTGATTGCATCTTTAGTATTGGGTTAGTTGACTAGCAACTAATTCCGCCCAAATCCTTCAAACCCGAGATTTTTACTTGCTTTCTAAAAAATATAAAAATACAAAAATAATCATCTCTCATATTTAGAACTAGTATTTAGGTTTTCTAATCCTAGCGACACTATTCCTAGCTGAACGATCAATCCCCCGGTACTTGTCACTATACTATACTACAACGATCAGGTACACTGCCTGGTGGGGGTTGTAAACCTAGAGAGAGAAAGTAAACCTAAATCACTATTGAATCAAGATTAAGTGTAGGACCGTAGAACAACCTAAATCACTATTGAATCAAGCCTAAACCTAGAGAGAGAAAGTAAGTAGAGAGAGAGTGAATGGGAACTCTAGTGTGTGGAATAATAACCTTGATATCACTAATAGAATCACTAAGAGAACCAACCTCTCAAATGAGGTTTACAAGAGTATTTATACTCAAAGTCTAGGGCTTCTCTAATCTTTTACATTATTACACTAATGGCCCTTAGACTTTTACAAAACATGAATAATACACATAAACTTCATCATAATGATATTCTAAAGCAACCTATTACTACACATTAATGACCGACACTTTTTATTAATAAAAATACGATTCTAACAATCTCCCCCTAAGTGTTGGTCATTGAGGTTGCGCGACGTCATAATCTTTGTCTTTAAACTTTATCATTCATAGCTCTTGACGTCTTTAAGTATCACTAGATGAATCATAGTTCCAGTTCATCATGCTTCATTGTTGTTGAAGTAATCCGATGTTGTCATCTGCCTTTCGTCACTTCTGTGTTTGTGGTGGTTGTCTGCCATTCCAACATGCTCATACATCTTAAGTCTTTGTCATACATACATTTGTTATTCCCGTTCTTTCACTTTGATCTTTGTCACATTACTTTGTAGATTCTTCTTTTTGGCGTAGAATCTTTCTTTGACTGTTGCTATCCTTTGATCTTTGTGAGAACTTTCCTTTGACTTTGAGATGCATGTATGAGCATGTGGAATCTTTCGCCATGGAGATGATGTAAAGCTGCAGGTAAACAGTTAGCAATAAACAACAGGTACTTACAGATAAGGAATTAGAGATCGTCAACAGCATAGTGTGAAGACTCCTTCTAACCCTTACCATGGCCGTTCCCATATCAGATACTCTCGAAAGAGCTTACGAGACCTACTAAGTAGCTCAATGACTGGGTGAGTCGCTGGGGATCACTCCACAACTGTAGACTGTTTGAAACCATCGCGAACACTAAGCGTAACCCATAAAGAATTACCGAAGTGACCTGCTGTCAGGGCTGCTTGATGTTGACCCTGGTAGGAATTTCCGTTCAATCATTGAGAAATACATTTGTAATTCTCTCATAAACATTCTCGGCAGATTGCTAAGATCTGCGAAGGACTCTTAGGTTTACATCTGGTGTCCTTAATGATGAACAACCAGTGTAGAGATATCATGTGTTCCTATGAGATCTTTTGATGAATCTCGGGGCTCTAGACTCGATAAGTGCACATTAGGTTTCCTATGCGGAGATTAGGGAGAGGTCTCCTGCTTCAATATCAACCATCTCTAAGAGACAGGTTGATAGATTATGCCGGTTCCCCGTGAGAATGAAACAAGCTCTTTTAAGAGAACTTGAGTGGCTAGAAGGTTTAGTGCAGTGCGTCACTGGGTCCATGACGTCTTTATCTTCAATACCGTTGTCACCTTAGCAACAACCAGTAACATATGAATTGAACCCGGTGTCTGCCCTAAGGTTAAACATATGGAGGGCTATTTCTTTTCACCCTTTTTCATAACTTTTCTTTTTAATTCTTCAACCCCTTCTTTCTCCTTTCTCATTTTCTCCTTTTTTTTCAATCATACCTAAGGACTTCTAATTCTAATCTATTGGAATTGTCCTTGGGTAGATCCCTCCGGCTCTGGCGGATCATAGGACGGTTTTCCCTAACCTTAGTCACCTTATAACTCCATGAATCCTATAATTGCCATGAAACTTTTGATTGAAAATCTCTCAAAGTGTTTAAGAATAGAAACACATTTTTGTTGACACTTTGAGAGTTTTTGTTTCTTATGAAGGTGATGCGTGGGAATCGCACCTTGCTTTACCTCTCGAGGGATCTCGCGAGGCTTACAACCCCCACCAGGCAGTGTACCTGATCGTTGTAGTATAGTATAGTGACAAGTACCGGGGGATTGATCGTTCAGCTTAGGAATAGTGTCGCCAGGATTAGAAAACCTAATTAATAGTTCTAGAGATGAGAGATGATTATTTTTGTGTTTTTATATTTTATGAAAGCAAGTAAAATCTCGGGTTTTGAAGGAGTGGGCGGAATTAGTTGCTATTCAACTAACCCAAAGCTAAGATGCAATCAAAATAAAATAATAAAAATGAAATTAAACTAAATAAACTAAAGTTGTGAGCAGTGGTTGGAGAAATTGTGTTTACTTAGACTTCATTACTCCCTATATATCTTTTACATGTTAATTACTTGTTATACTTGTATGAATGACGGATTGTATTCCTTAATACCATTCGTGGGGTGGCATACATAACTCCCCAACTCTATGAGCTCTTATCTCCTCCTACACCATGACCCATCACAACTATAGGGATTGTAAACAGTGGCTCATGCATTAAATACAACCAATAAAGACCTAGTACGCCTCGGTTCATGTTTCTTAAGACGTTCAAGCATGTTACCATTTGGAGATCTGCCAGTTTTCTTAAGCCTAACATATAAATCATTCATTCAAAACAAGAATAGACAAGTAATCAACACATAATCAACATCTAGGTTTCATTAGATCTAAGCAAACACAAGAGAGATCTAGCCTAGCATAATGGAATTGAGACAAGAACAAGAGATAAACAACCAACACATAGACATATTGATTGAATTGAAAGTACACTTATCTCAATTACAATGCAAGGTCTCAAGGGTTTGGAACCCTTGAAAAACCTGTAAAAGAGGCACCAAAATCGTCTTTAGGGTTTCACCAAAACTTCTCTTTTTTTAATGAAAAAAACTAGAAAACTATATATAGGAAAATCGTTCTGACGGCGTCAAGAGTTAAATCTGACGCCGTCAACTCGCCGCCATATACTTCCTCGGACGCCCTAGATCCACTTGTGACGGCCTATGTGACGCCGTCACCACCTTCGGTATTTTATTCTTGGCCACTTTGACGCCGTCACCTCTCCATCTGACGCCGTCACCAGCTACGGTAAATTATTCTTCATGTCTGACGCCGTCAAGAAGGAAGTCTTGACGCCGTCACCTTGTATCTTCAGCTTGGATTTTTGGTACTTTGTCGTTTTCTTCACTTTATGCTCCAAAAACGTCCAAAATAGCCTCTTTTCCAGAATTCACTCTCCAAACACCTAAAATCACAAAAGGAACGATTTAGGGCAATATTTGATCAAATAAAGTCGGATTCGGGCTTAAATGACCCCCTAAAAACGGATCATTTTTCGCCTCATCATATACCCTTACACTTGAGATTTGCTTGTCCTCAAGCAAACGAGCTTTTATTCTACTCAAAAGACAAGTTAGGGGTCATTTAACACTAATATAAAAGTAATTACAACAAATAATCATTCCACTAAAGACCAATAGACAAGCACGGAGGTCATACACAAGCACCTCACAAATAGTGTTTAGATACTCACATCTCTCGGGTGTAATAAAGTAATATAACATTATGGAAATGGAAGATATCTCTCACTACCTGTCATAGCAAAATAGATTACCATAGGCTTGGGAAAGGATCAAACCTCCACCACATGGCGTAAGCACCTAGGATAAACTATCAAAGAAGTCTTTTTAAAGGGTTATAACGTTAGGTGTAGGGATATGAACTACACGGTTTTGTTGGATAAAGGAAGTTTTACTGGTGGCGAGTTAACAATCTTAGTTAATTACATGTACAAGATGGCGTTGCTAAGCCAAGACTAGACTCGACTTAAGCTAATAAATGAAAAAAATAACAAAAACATAAAATGAACATAGAATAAAAACGGGATGGTAGTCCGTTTTTTTTTTTTTTTTTTTTTTTTTTTTTTTTTTTTTTTTGTGTGTGCATACACTCTTACCCTACCATCCAAAATAATACATCATAGGGGTATAAACGTTCCCCTTACACTTGAATCTTTACATACTTTACATTAAACTATTCTAGTGACTCGAATTAAGAAAATCAAAACACTTGGAGCACTTTTAAGATTAACGTACATATAGGGGTAATAAATGATGTTCTTCCCCATTACTCCATAAAATAAGTACTTACCCATGAGTCCCAATCGTCCCAAAACAATATGTACAAGGATATGACTCGACTTAGCAACCATGTAATCAATTAGAAAGTTAACTTAGGGTTTAACAAATAACAATAATGCACTAAAAATGAGCGCATACACGGAAGGCTAAGGCGATTTGGGTGTACATTTAAGTGGGGTGTAACAAATTCTTACTTTAAGTAAAATGCTTAAAGTTAGAAACGAAAAGATAGGCTCAGAGGGGTGTACTAGGGGTATCGTGTACTAAAAATGAGTACAACGCTAAGGGTGTGGGAAAAATTAGTTGACTTAACTAGCCAAGTAATATGACTTAAATGGTCAAGTAATTATAATACGGGTTTAACACAAGGGTGATCCTAATGCCTCTTATCATGTAGTAAATCCTACCACACGAATGTAGTCTCACTAGCGGTCTCGGGATGCATCACTAACGCAAGTTCTAGAATCTAAATGCTACCGGTACACTCATAAGCACTAATAGTAAATGCTTTTCCTATCAAATCTAAAGGCGAACCTCACATTTTTGGGTGGAAAATTTTTCTGAATATATGGTTATGTGCTAGTCATACAATCTCCTATCCATGAGACGCTTGCTATGGCTAAAGTTTCACTCCTAAATGTTGTAAAAAATTTTAAATTTGGCGCTAAAATTACACTAACAAGTATTTCTCATAGTTTTATTACACATCTACTATTAAACAAAACAAACTCAAGCGAAAGTGCATATGTAAGGTATCATCTTTTTACCCTCCCCTTACACTTAAGATGAACATTGTCCCCAATGTTCAAGTAAAGAATGTAAAAGTTAAAAAGTAAAGAGAATGAAATCAAATACTCCCCTGATTCGCTCGGTATGGATTTTAGTTGGCCAGGTTAAATCTTCTTCCAAGAAAATGAACAATCAAAGCTTCCCTTCCAGAATATAAATCATCTTCTTGTCATAAATAACCTGTAAATCCTGACAAAAGTAGACAAGGCAACCTCGCGTAAAATCGGCGGCATCCTATATAAGTTACTAAATCCTAGAAAACAAAGTAAGATATAATGCTTGTGGAATGAAGTTCGCAGATTTCCTGGAGATTATAAAACTTAATAATTCACAAAAACCATAAGACTCCGTTAGAAAAACAAAATCGGTAAAATTTCCAGATTTTTGACTCCTGACGCCGTCAAGAGCAATTCCCTGACGCCGTCAGAATGAACCTGCAGAAATCCTTATGTTAAGTTTCCGGAAAATTTCTGGAAAAACTTTGTCCTACTTCCTGGAAAATCCTGCAAAACTTCATTATGACTCGATACAAGCATTTGACTCTAACAAATACGAATATACATGTTCATTTAATATCGTGGAGAATCATGATCGGTTTGTTTCTTAAAAACATATTTGGGGTTTCCCCTTACACTTATATTTTGCAAAAATACCTTTAGGTTGAAGTTAAGACTAGGCTAAACAACATAATAAAGTATTTCACATTTTAATTGAGAAACATGATCAACCAACAATAAAAACAAAACATGCATACGGAAGCAAATAACAATCAAACAAATAAAAATCACACAAAACATGGGTTGCCTCCCAAGAAGCGCTTTTCTTTATTTACGAGTCTTGTAGCTAGACTCAAAGTCGTGGGTTACTACGTAATTTCATCATTGGTTCCACTCTCTAGGTCGTCTTCTAAACTAGTATCGCTTTCATAGTGTAAGTACTTCGGATCTTCGAATTCGAAAACATCCCGTCGATACTTAGAGCCATGCTTTCCAACATCCTTAAAGAACCCACAAGATAAATCAGAAATATTTCTACACCCTCTCCTAACATCATCATCACACAAGACAAGTTGGGAGCTCATCACATCGAGCCCGTCGCAATCTATTTCCCTAAGGTCTCTTCTTTTGTATGGCGTTTGGTATGAAATCCTCCTAATCCCGTCAGTGAAAGTCATGATTCCGTTCAAGTCATCCACTATCAACTTAGTGATTTCACAAAAGGGTGCTCCAAAGACGACTTGCGATAGCCTAGGGTCAACAAAGTCCTCTATGTTGTCCACAATCGTGAACTCCATAGGGAATGCCATATTTCCTACGAACACTTGGATTTCATGATCCTTACCAACCACCTTCTCTCCCTTGTAAATCATCCCCCATCTGCAGATATTGTTATAATGAAACAATGACATGAAATTCTTTGGCAAGAATACATTAATGTATATGTTTTCGAAGTACTTATGACCGATCATGCAAGGGATTTTTAGGTTATTCGGATCACGTCGTTTGATCTTTCTCAACTCTCCATCCTTTGACCCATATAGATTCCCCTCAAGGGAGGGACGATACTCATAAACCTCCTTACCATCCCTACGAAAAATCACCGTCCTAACACCATTGGTGAGTAATATACTACCATCTTTCTCGTCAAGGATTGCTCCCGATTCATTGATGAATGGCATCCCAAGGACAAGGTTGGTTATTGTTTGATTGGCGAGGGGGTCCACGTCATCAACCACGGTGAGGTCAGTTTTGTAAACAAGCTCTCCAATCTTAATTGACAAATTCTCTACTACCCTTTTGCACACAGTGTGTTCTGGGAAAGCCTTGTGATATAGGGAAAGTGGGATTACGTTGACTGGGAAGCTAGGATCTATATGACTATCAATTAAGACCTTTCCCTCAATGGTACAGGAGATTTTGAAAAGTTTAGAGCCGCTCTCCTCGGTTTGATTGCTACCTATACTAATAACATCCTCTATTCCGGCTTCTTCTATAACAGATTTACTCAAGATGGTTGGGCCTTTCTCCTGTTCCTCCGATGTCTCGCTCATTTCATCCGGTTTGTCGGATTTCTGCGCGGTGCATTGCTCGGGTGAGTTGGTAAGTTTCCTTGCAGAAGCGTGGTCAACCTTTGAGATCTCATCCTTCGCTGTCTGACTGAGTTTGTCAGCTTGTTGTTTGGTTGGATCGGATGCTGCAGCTGATATTGTGGTGATGGTGTTTACGAAGTGGATTGGTCCAGGGGGGTTGATAGGTCCTTTTTCGTTAGGAGATAGATGTTTGAATAGCTTACTAGGACTTTTTATTTTTACAGGGGATGCTGGCGGACTCATGACGGTAGCAGACTTAACCTCATCAACGTGAATGGGCTTATTGTCAAAATGCTCTTTGATAGCCGTCAACAGATTACAAATCTTGTTGTTCACGTCAGCCTGCTGTTGTTTGAATTTTGTCTCGAGTGTAGTGAGCTGCAGTTCTTGAGAAAGAATGAATTTTTTTAAATCATCTTCACAGCTTCGCCTAGGGGTACTTTGCGATGGAAAATGTTCGGACCAAATGAGTGGTGAGGAGTCATTGAATGATACACTTCGTGTTTGATACCCTCTAAAATTAGGTTTATCCTTCCATGCCTCATATGCTTCGGCAGAAGTTCGAGGGCCCTGCCCTACGTGTGATGATGTGAATTCGTTATAAGCACGTTTTGGAAGTTCCATGCAGTTGTAGGTCTCATGAGGGCCATTGCACAGTTTGCATGTAGAAGCGATTCTGCTTACTTGGCTTGAAGGCTTATGAGCTCCGTAAGATTTCATAAGAGACTTGACTCGACCTTCAAGTTCCATGATCCTACGGTCGGGAGTGCTTGAATTATTCGAAGGCAAAGATATTGCCTTGACCGTTTTGTTCAAATCACGGGGATCATTCCAACTTTCGTTGTCATAGAGAGCAAGATCTTCTATGAGTTCCCATGATTGTTCCACACTAAGATCACGTAGCTTACCACCGGCCGATTGGTCAATGGTTCACCTCGTGGAGATGTCGATATGGTCATAGAAGATTTGGACTTGGAGCCAAAGATCTATGCCATGATGAGGGACTTTTTGGAGTAAGTCCTTGAAACGAGTCCATGCTTCATAAAGAGATTCATTTTGACGTTGTTGAAACATCAAGATGTCATTCCTAAGTTTAGTAGTTCTCCCCGGTGGGAAAAATTGAGCAAGGAAACGAGTGGTGAGATCATCCCATGTGGTGATGGATCCCGCGGGTAAACGCTCAAGCCATTGACTAGCTTGATCCCGTAGAGAGAATTGGAATAGGCGTAAACGGGTAGTCTCTCTAGTTTCAACACCTAGGTCTATGGAATCTACGATTTTGAGGAAGTCCTTAAGGTGTTGGTTTGGATCTTCGGAACGAAGTCCATGGAATGCACATCTGCTTTGCACCAACCGGATGGTGTCGGATCGCAAGGGGGTCACATTGGCTCCGGTGAGCTCAATGGTGTTTCAGTAGCCTTGGTGGCTAGGTCGGGAATACTCTCCTAAGGTTCGGGGCCTAAGGGGTTCTAATGGTGGGTTTTGCTGTGGTGGGATGATGGGTTCAAAGATGTTACCACCTTCCATGATGTCGGATGGTAAAGATTACGAACAAAGGCACGAAGAAATAAGATAGACTAAAGAAGACCTAAAAATAAAAATAAAAATCTTACTAGAAAGGAATCTAGCAAGTAGACCTAATAAAAAGAAATCCTAACCTAGACAATAACTATTCCCCGGGCTGCGGCGCCAAAAACTTGATGCGTGGGAATCGCACCTTGCTTTACCTCTCGAGGGATCTCGCGAGGCTTACAACCCCCACCAGGCAGTGTACCTGATCGTTGTAGTATAGTATAGTGACAAGTACCGGGGGATTGATCGTTCAGCTTAGGAATAGTGTCGCTAGGATTAGAAAACCTAATTAATAGTTCTAGAGATGAGAGATGATTATTTTTGTGTTTTTATATTTTATGAAAGCAAGTAAAATCTCGGGTTTTGAAGGAGTGGGCGGAATTAGTTGCTATTCAACTAACCCAAAGCTAAGATGCAATCAAAATAAAATAATAAAAATGAAATTAAACTAAATAAACTAAAGTTGTGAGCAGTGGTTGGAGAAATTATGTTTACTTAGACTTCATTACTCCCTAGATATCTTTTACATGTTAATTACTTGTTATACTTGTATGAATGACGGATTGTATTCCTTAATACCATTCGTGGGGTGGCATACATAACTCCCCAACTCTATGAGCTCTTATCTCCTCCTACACCATGACCCAGCACAACTATAGGGATTGTAAACAGTGGCTCATGCATTAAATACAACCAATAAAGACCTAGTACGCCTCGGTTCATGTTTCTTAAGACGTTCAAGCATGTTACCATTTGGAGATCTGCCAGTTTTCTTAAGCCTAACATATAAATCATTCATTCAAAACAAGAATAGACAAGTAATCAACACATAATCAACATCTAGGTTTCATTAGATCTAAGCAAACACAAGAGAGATCTAGCCTAGCATAATGGAATTGAGACAAGAACAAGAGATAAACAACCAACACATAGACATATTGATTGAATTGAAAGTACACTTATCTCAATTACAATGCAAGGTCTCAAGGGTTTGGAACCCTTGAAAAACCTGTAAAAGAGGCACCAAAATCGTCTTTAGGGTTTCACCAAAACTTCTCTTTTTTTAATGAAAAAAACTAGAAAACTATATATAGGAAAATCGTTCTGACGGCGTCAAGAGTTAAATCTGACGCCGTCAACTAGCCGCCATATACTTCCTCGGACGCCCTAGATCCACTTGTGACGGCCTATGTGACGCCGTCACCACCTTCGGTATTTTATTCTTGGCCACTTTGACGCCGTCACCTCTCCATCTGACGCCGTCACCAGCTACGGTAAATTATTCTTCATGTCTGACGCCGTCAAGAAGGAAGTCTTGACGCCGTCACCTTGTATCTTCAGCTTGGATTTTTGGTACTTTGTCGTTTTCTTCACTTTATGCTCCAAAAACGTCCAAAATAGCCTCTTTTCCAGAATTCACTCTCCAAACACCTAAAATCACAAAAGGAACGATTTAGGGCAATATTTGATCAAATAAAGTCGGATTCGGGCTTAAATGACCCGCTAAAAACGGATCATTTTTCGCCTCATCAGAAGGACTCCCCCTTCACATGTGCTCATGAATTTTTTAAGAAATTTGCACATGCGTGAGGAGTTTGCACTTTTTGAATTGATCCACTTTCAGTGAACATGACCGATTCGAGACACGCTTACATCACTAGTTAGACCAGCTTGAAGTTATTACCCGTCCTGGTCAAGTCCAAAGAAAGTCTCTCGATACGGTACATTCTACTCAGACAAGTCCTATTCGAGACACGCTTACATCACTAGTTAGACTAGCTTGAAATTATTACCCGTCCAGGACAAGTCTTTTCGATTACTGACATTTTAAGCTTCGTCAATTCATTGGTACATTCTGAGTCGAGCTCTTTTGAGATTCAGTCACAAGCTTTAAACATCTTTGATCACATTTTAATCATGTCTTCTCCCCCTCAAAACTAGCATATCGTGATATTTTTGATATCAACTGATTAAGAAAGAGCTTTTTGGAGAGATAGATAGATTTCATTTTGCATGAATTCGGAATATTTTGTTTTTGTACTCCCCCTTAATGATAGCACATTTGAAAATCAATTAAGGGTTTTGAGGGAGTTATCTTGAGCACT
This sequence comes from Artemisia argyi, assembly GCA_030686995.1. NCBI lineage: Eukaryota > Viridiplantae > Streptophyta > Magnoliopsida > Asterales > Asteraceae > Artemisia > Artemisia argyi. The sequence goes on along the minus strand of CM060696.1, from coordinate 74,544,155 downwards.
CATTTGGAAGATTTTGAAAAATCTTTTGTTGAATCTTGAAAAAGTGCTCAAGATTACTATTTTGAAAACGAGTTTATGATAGAAATCCTTTTCGTTTGTTTAGACTCGAACTTTTTGAAAAAGATTTCGTCCTTGGAAATACGAGTCCTTGATTTGAAATAATCAGAAGTCATCATTCGGGTCCGGGTTTCGTACTGAAGTATACGAAAGCCATTGTGAAGAAACTTTTGAGAAACGACATGTTTTAGAAAAACATTTTAAAGAACTCCCGTTCAAGCATCTGTACATGTCCGTATCATTGTTGAATGACATTTCTAGAAACGTACAGAATATTGATTTATACGAGAGACATGTCGTGAGAAGAATATTTTTGGATTTTTGATTTTATATTGTTTTTGTATTTTTTTTGAAATTTTATATTTTTGTATTTTGTTTTTGTTGGTTTTTCAAATTTTGTATTTTGTTTTTCTCAAAAATATGTACAGTGAAGCGATTTTGAAAACTTTTTCAAGAAGATTCGAGAAGACGTTCTAGCTCCTCAGGAGTTAGGCTTCGCATGCCAATTCATCGAACTAAATAGTCAAACCGTTCTTTTGGAAGGGCTTTAGTAAATAGATCGGCGAGTTGGTAATCAGTCTTAACGAAAAATAATTCAACAGTACCCTCTTCCACGTGTTCTTTGATGAAATGGTAGCGGACTTTGATATGCTTCGTCTTAGAGTGATGTACGGGATTGCACGAGATGGCTATGGCACTTTTTGAGTCACAATACATAGGTATTCTGTCAAAAGTAAAGCCATAAACTGTGAGCTGTGTCCGCATCCAAAGAACTTGGGCACAACACGCAGATAGAGACACATACTCGGCTTCGGCGGTTGATAGCGCAGTACAATCCTGTTTCTTTGACGACCAGCTTACTAGCTTTTCACCCAAAAATTGTGCTCCACCTGATGTACTTTTTGCTGTAACTTGATCTCCTGCATGGTCGACATCTGAAAAGGCTATAAGATTAAACTCCGAATCCTTCGGATACCAAAGTCCCATGTTAATGGTTCTTCGTAGGTACCGAAAGATCCTTTTAACCTCTTTGAGGTGAAGTTCGGCAGGCTTTGCCTGAAACCGTGCTAACAAACAAACAGCAAATTGAATATCGGGTTGACTAGCAGTTAGGTACATGAGAGAACCGATCATGCTCCGATATTTCTTCGGATCGATGGGTTTCCCAAACAAATCAGCACCTATTTTTGGTGAAGTGACCATTGGAATACCAACAGAATCACAGTTTTCCATACCATGTTTTTTCAAAATCTCTATAGTATATTTAGCTTGATTGATAAAAATACCACGAGGGGATTGATGTATTTGTAAACCAAGAAAGAATTTTAGTTCCCCCATCATGGACATTTCAAATTTGCTTTTCATGAGATTTTCAAAATGTTTTGAATGATTCGGATTAGTGGACCCAAAGATAATGTCGTCCACGTAAATCTGAACAATCAAAATGTCATCTTTGAATTTTTTGATAAACAAGGTGTCATCAACTGTTCCTTTGGTGAAATTGTTATTGAGCAAGAAAGATGAGAGTTCGTCATACCACGCTCTTGGAGCTTGTTTTAAACCATAAATGGCTTTCTTAAGCTTGTAGACGTAGTCTGGATGATCTTTGTCGATGAATCCCTCTGGCTGACTCACATACACTTCTTCTTTCAGAGTTCCATTCAAGAAAGCTGTCTTAATGTCCATCTGATAGACTGTGTTGTTTTTGTGAGCTGCATAGGCTAAGAAAATCCGGACTGCTTCAAGTCTAGCTACAGGCGCGAATGATTCTTCGAAATCTATCCATTCTTCTTGTGGATATCCTTTAGCCACGAGACGAGCTTTGTTGCGAATAACAGTCATTTCCTCATCCAGTTTGTTCTTCCACAACCACTTGAGATCAAGAACTCGTTTATCAAGTGGTCGTTCAACAAGTTCCCAACTATCATGTAACAGGTATTGAAGAAATTCCTCCTGCATCGCTTCAATCCAAGGGTTTTCTGCCATTGCTTCCCGAATGTTCTTTGGTACTTTGGTGCTTATTGAGCAAATGTAAATGCACAATTCGAGATCGGTGGCAAGTTGTCTCCTCGTCTGAACTGGCATTGAAGGATCACCAATAACATGTACTAACGGATGGTCTTTTGTCCATTGAAACGTAGAAGGGTACCTTTGGTTGAACGAATGTGTGTTAGATGGTTCTTGTAACCTTGAAGAAGATTCAGCAGAGTCTGATGCAAACGGGTTTTCAAATGCTTCTTCTTCTTCTAATGCAACATCGTTTGAATTAGTTGTAGGTTCTTCTTGAAATTTTGTGTTTTGGTTTTGCTCATCAACTCTTGGTAGTTCAGTTTCAAGTACTGGAGTGGCTTGAGTAGATGTAGATGATGTTGAGGTAGCTGGTGCTTCAGCTTCGATTGTTGTAGATGCATCAAGTGGTGGTGGTGGTGGTTGATTTTGAGCGGGTGCAGCGGAATGTTGTTGAGATGCATTTGTCGAAGTTCCACCATAATATTCATCAAACATTAACTCGAAGAAATTTTCCAGTTCTTGTTCTGAAGGTTTGTCCATGTTTGTTGACTGAGCTCCTTGAGGCACGAGTCCTGAACTGATGTGTCCAGAAGTCTGACTGTTTGGTGCGGGTCCTAATCTGGTTTGATTAGAAGCCATTGGATTAAGCGCGGGTTCTAGAGCGTATCTCTCAGAAGCCATTTGTGAAATCTCGTCAAACTTCACATTCATCATCTCCATTATCCTTTTAGTTCTTCGATTATATACCCTGAATGCCCTCGAGTTTTCTGAATATCCAATGAAGATTCCAATATCACCCTTAGCTTTCAACTTTCCTAGATCTTCTCTGTCGTTCGTCGGATAGCACAAAGCGCCAAACACGTGAAGGTAAGAGATGTCAGGTTTACGGTTGTTCACTAGCTCATATGGGGTTTTATTGAATCTCGGATGGACTAGGGATCGGCTTTGAGTAAAGCAAGCAGTGGCTACAGCATCAGCCCATAAGAATAGTGGTACACTAGAATAGATTAGCATTGTGCGAGCAGCTTCCACAAGAGTTCTGTTTCTTCTTTCAACTACCCCATTCTGCTGTGGAGTTCTAACAACTGATGTTTGGTGAGTGATTCCAACATCTTCGAAGTAAGTTCTTAACTCCTGGTTTGTAAATTCTGTGCCATTGTCTGTTCTTATAATCCTTACTGGAGCTTGAAGTAGAACTTGAATACGCTTCAGAAAGGTGATGATGATGCCTGGTGCTTCGTCTTTTGATCTCAAAAACTTTACCCAAGTATATCTTGAATAATCATCAACAATAACAAGAATATACTTCTTCCCATTAATGCTTTCAACTCTCATTGGGCCACATAAGTCCATATGCAACATATGTAACCTTGCTTCCGAACTAGGTACGGTTTTGGGTTTATATGATGCTCTTTTACTTTTTCCTTGTTCGCATGATGGACATAGGTGTTCCTTGGTGTATTTGAACTTAGGAAGTCCGGTGACGATGTTGTCTTTGGCTAACTTGTTGATGGTGTCGAAATTGAGATGGGATAATCTTTTATGCCACAGCCAGGACTTAGTTTCAGTTGCCCTTGTCATAAGACAAATTGGTGATGTAGAAGCCATTTGGTTGATGTCAATAGCATACAAGTTTGTACCACGATTACCAGTTAAGAGATCATTACCAACCAAATTTCTAATAAAAACTGTGTTTCTCCTGAATGCAACTTCTAAATCTGCATCACAAAACTGCCCAACTGAAAACAAATTATATCCCAACCCTTCGACGTAGTAAACTCGAGTGATCAAAAAATTCCCAAACTGAAGATCTCCAAAACCCAGAATAGCTGCTACATGATCATTTCCAAAGCGTACAGTTCCCATGAATTTCCAAACGAAATTGATCAGCAGCTTTAAATTCTCGGTCATGTGCTTGGAGCAACCCGAGTCGACGATCCAAAGACATATTTCGACAACCTGCGAAGAACAGAAGATTTTGTATTTGGAAACCGTTTTGAATTTGGTTCCATTGGGTTAGGAGTAAAATCCATATCACATTCATAGAATGTTTCAACGTGTTCAAATTGAACAACTTTCAATGTTCCATCCTGGAGAATGAATTTTCTACCCGTTGGTTTCCATACACAATACTTAAGATAGTTCCTAGGCATTTGGCTACTAGTGGTAGACCTAAAGCGTGCAACTAATCTTTCAGTAGATCTAGATCTAGTCCTAGTTCCTTTTGGAACTTTCTTCTGTTCAGGCGTAACATTCACATTCTTAGAAACACATTCATCATGAACATACTTAATTAAACATTTCTTGCATGTCAAGCAAACAGAGTCATTACATGCATTAGAACCAGTACTCTCGACATTACATTCAGATGAAACATGTCTCTTATTTAAAAGCGATAAATTCCTAGGGTGTTCTTCTACTTTATTCTTGCTACTACTCGTAGAGGCAGGCGAGACTCTATTGTTCCTTGTATTGCTCCTAGGCTGTAGTCTGCTGCTCCTAGAGGTGCTTTCTAATCCTGTAGAAGTTGAGGCACACACATTAGGATTTATATTGTTGTCCTTTTTAGCATCACTAGACTCTTTAGAATTATCCTTTTTGCCCTCATAAGTCTCAGATGTGGAGGCAAACGCATTATTGGGACTAATCCTAAAAAGGCCAGGTGCTATCACTTTTGGTGTTTCGACAACCGCTTTTCCTTTATCAACAATCTTTACATTTTCACTTTTCTTGGGCAAGGGTGTTGGAGTGACTGGTTTTGTCAAATCCTTTTTCTCATCGACTTTTGGAGCAAACCTTGAAATTGACATTTTTGGTTTTTGAACCGTGTTTAAAACATTTGGTTTCTCCGAAGTTGACGGTTTTGCAAACTTAGTTTCCTCACCCTTCCCTTTTTGACTTTCAAGCTGAGCCCTCAAAAGATCATTTTGCTCTTTCATTTTCTTTAATTCACGCTCATATGACAGTTTGTCATATTTGCATTCTTCGCTTTTTCGATCAAGTTGTTTAAAATATGTCACATTTTCTTTTTCAAGCTTAATAAGAGCATTTTCATATTTTGAAACAATTTCGGAGGTCTCAGCTCTCAGTCTTTCATCGTCATGAACAGAATATGTTTGTAAAATGATGGACATAATATCAGTAGATAGAACAGCTTCGAAGAGAGAATCATTTAGGTTTTCCAAAACATTGATTTGCTCAAAAGATTCATTTGCCTTCTTTATCAGGGATTTGTGATCCGTGACGAAGTCAGCTGTTTCTTTCAAAAATGCTTGTTCAAAATGAATTACTCGAGCATGGATGTTATTAATTTGAGGAGCAAATTCATTTTCGAGAATCTTTTTAAGCTGTAAATGAACTGTGGAATTCCAGTTGATCTCATTAAGTCTCGTTTTAGATTCTAAAGTCGTTTTAAGTTGCCCAATTCTGGTTTTAAGATCATCAAGATATCCCCGTGCAGCACTTGTGTTAAAAGTGTTGGTTGAGGAAATCTGTTCCATGTTAGAAATCGATTTGGAAGCAACTACTTTCTTAGAAAACATTTTTGAGAATGGTCGTTTTATGGAAAACAAAGATGGTTCTTTTTGTGGAACAAAAGTAATTCCCGAAAGTTTGTTCAATTTGTTGTAATCAATGGGTTTCAAATCCTTTTGTTTCATTTTAGAAATGCTCTCTTCGACATGTTCTATCGTTTGCACAGAATCCCGAACGACGGGAGGATCATGTTTGGTGTAAAAAACACTACCATTATACAAGACGTTCTGTTCTTCCTGAGCTTTCTTGAGATTACAAGGATTGTTGTTACCAAGAGCCATTTTGTGTTTCGTATGGTAAATCGGATTAGTTTGATTTGAAATCATTTTCATTGTTTGACTTGACTGACCCGACTTAACCACTAATTCTTCTAGATGTGCAATCTTGTGTTCTGACTCTACGATTTCTTCCAAAAGTTTATCTTCTTTCTTTGCAAAGTCCTTTTTCAACTCACCCCTTTCTTTTTCAAGATTGGTGTAAGCTGTTTCTTGTTTTGAAAGTTGGTTTGTTAATTCAGAAATTTCTTGTTTTAAAGAGTTAATGGTTTTTGTTGAACTTATTTCAAGATTAGCAAACTTGGTTTTCCATTCCCTATCTTTAACAAGTAACTTCTTATAACCAATTTCAAATTCTAACTCGCGTTCTTTGTGAATTTGAAAACTTTTTGCATTTTCCTTGTATCTCTCAAGCTCAGTGGTCAATTTCTCATTCGCGGCCTTAACATCGCGATTGACCTTTTTCACTTTCTCGATTTCAATGCCACAATTATTTAATAATGATTCAAATAAAGCACGTGTTTCCTCATCATTCTCAGCATGCTGTGAAACGAAGCCTCCATTATGATTCACATCTGGAGTTGCTGAAGAAGTATTGCTACTACTTGGCGTGTCCAGGTATGTATCATAAGTAGGTGCTTGCTTCTCAGAATGCTGTTCCTCATGAGGAGACATATCAAATATATCATTATTATGACATGTGTTGAAATTTGATACCTCAGATGGTGCACTGGTGTCATAAACAGGAAGTGTGTCAGAATCCGTGTCATACTTAGCTTCCTGAAGATTCGCCATGAATATGCAGTTCGCATCGATATCCTCTCTGTCTTCCATATCATCCATAAGAGCCATAAAATCATGTTCCTCTGCATTCAACTGAAACCCTGCCTTCTCTTTTTGTGCCAACAGTACTGCTTTCTGCAAATACTCTAGATCTTTCTTGTTCGGCTTAGTAGGACAGTTCCTTGCCATATGACCTACTCCTTGGCAGTTAAAACACTTTACCGGATTACCCTGATTCACATTTCCATAATTCCCAACAACTGGAGCTGCCATATTCCTATTCTGATTACCCATTACCTGATTACCAACATTCTGACCCCTCTGATTTCCAACATGCTGACCCATCTGATTCCCTGCATACTGACCATACTGATTCCCTGCATACTGACCTGCATTCTGCCTATTCTGATTACCCATGTTAATTCCAGTAGCATATCCTTGCTGATTCCCATAAACTCCAACCATTTGGCCTCCATTGCCCATATTGAAACTCGACTGAGCGATCTGTCTGTTGCGAGTATTCGATGAAATCCTTTGGTTGTTGTTTGTTGGTGTAGAATAGCGTCCTTGGAAAGCTTTTGTCAGAAAAGCAAACGCTTGAGTCAAGGCTGCAGTAGCTTCATCATTGTCAGTGAATTCTGGTTCTTGAAAATGTGGGTATTGCTGTTGTGGAATAACATGTTGTTGCTGTGGGTAGAATTGTTGTTGGTAGACCGGTGTTGGTTGTTGAATGTAGGATGGTTGCAAGTAGTTGTGAGTGGAAGATGATGATGGTTGTTGTTGTGTGTTCACTGGTATAGGTGTTGGTGTATCAGCCATTAATGCTAGAGGATCATGCTTTTTAGCTAGTAATTCAGCTCTTACTTCATTAGCTTCATCTTGATTTTGCTTCAAGAAATCATACACTTGATCATAAGTCACTTCATGCAAATTCTTTGTTTGATAAACAATAGTGACATATCTTCCCCATTCTGGTTGTAACTCATTCAGAAAAATGGTGTTGTTAGCAATATTTGTCTGACTGAGGTTGTGTCTTGATAAATCATTCATGATCTTACAGAATCTGTGGTAGTACGTCTCTATGGATTCACCAGGAATTGAAGTAAACTTGCGAAGTTCCTTAAGCAGTTGTGTTTCCATTTCCTGTTTCCCGATGTCTGTCACATACATTAACCTCTTGACTCTTTCCCAGACTGCATGAGCACTTACTTCACTGTCAACAGTAGCATAGATGGTTTCAGGTAAACCAAGAACGACGTAATGAAATGCCTGATCATCAGCTTCAATCTGTTTTCTGTCTTCCACAGTGTATTCAGTCTCATTCTGTTCTCTGTAGTATGGTTGTACTGGGGGGGGGGGGGGGTACCATTTGGATCACCAGGGTCTAGTACTTGTGATGGTTTGAAGGGTCCATCCACAATGGATTTGATGAGAAGACTTCCATTTGTTTTGCTCTTAAGATAACGCATCATACGACTAGCCCACTGTGAGTATCCACCCTTTGACAGCATGGGAGGTCGGTTTTCGGCACCGGCAGCATGAATATCTTGTTGTGTTGCCATGGATTAACTTCTAAGTGAAAAGTTGTTCTGAGGATCTTTTGAAAGATAACAAAGGTTGTTGTTGTAGATTAGATGATTTGGTGAAGTTGAAAAGCGTTCTCGGTTGATATTTTGTGATTTCAAAATTTTCCCTCCAAAAAAATGAATACGAAAATTTTCTTTCTCAAAGTTTGAGAATCACAAAGAAATACAATTCTAAGGTTACCTGAAAATTTTGAGTTTTGAAAATTTTTCCGTCAAATTTTACCGAAAATTTTTGAATTTTGGCCTAAAAATTTGAATTTCGGGCCAAAATTTTCAACGTTATACCAAACTTTGAATCTCGTGTAAAAATTGAACGTAAAGTCTCGTGTGAAAAATAAATTTTACTCAACTTTTCCCGCCAAAAAACTTTTTTTTTTTTTTTTTTTTTTTTTTGGAACCTAACTCGATAACTTGAAATCCAAACTCGATAGAATCTGAAAATTACCTAACTCGATATGTTGCGATGAACAGTAACCTCGAATCACAAAAAACCACTTTTATACCATGTTTTTTTAACCAAATCAAACCTAAAACAACCTATATTATCCCTAGGCGATTGATACCACTTGTAGGACCGTAGAACAACCTAAATCACTATTGAATCAAGCCTAAACCTAGAGAGAGAAAGTAAGTAGAGAGAGAGAGTGAATGGGAACTCTAGTGTGTGGAATAATAACCTTGATATCACTAATAGAATCACTAAGAGAACCAACCTCTCAAATGAGGTTTACAAGAGTATTTATACTCAAAGTCTAGGGCTTCTCTAATCTTTTACATTATTACACTAATGGCCCTTAGACTTTTACAAAACATGAATAATACACATAAACTTCATCATAATGATATTCTAAAGCAACCTATTACTACACATTAATGACCGACACTTTTTATAAATAAAAATACGATTCTAACATAAGCTTCTCAAGATCCCTTGAGAGGTAAAGCCTGGTGCGATTCCCACGTATCAAGTTTTTGGCGCCGCAGCCCGGGGAATAGTTATTGTCTAGGTTAGAATCTCTTTTTATTAGGTCTACTTGCTAGATTCCTTTCTAGTAAGATTTTTATTTTTATTTTTAGGTTTTCTTTAGTCTATCTTAATTCTTTGTGCCTTTGTTCGTAACTCTTCACCACCCGACATCATGGACAACGGGAACATCCTTGAACCCGTCATCCCACCACAACAAAACCCACCACTAGAACCTCTTAGGCCCCGAACCTTAGGAGAATACTCCTGACCTAGCCACCAAATCTACCGAAACACCATTGAGCTCACCGGAGCCAATGTGACTCCCTTGCGATCCGACACCATCCGGTTGGTGCAAAGCGGATGTGCATTCCATGGACTTCGTTCCGAAGATCCAAACCAACATCTTAAGGACTTCCTAAAAATCGTAGATTCCATAGACTTAGGTGTTGAAACTAGAGAGACAACCCGATTACGCCTACTCCAATTCTCTCTACGGGATCAAGCTAGTCAATGGCTTGAGCGTTTACCCGCGGGATCCATCACCACATGGGATGATCTCGCCACTCGTTTCCTTGCTCAATTTTTCCCACCGGGGAGAACTACTAAGCTTAGAAATGACATCTTGATGTTCCAACAACGTCAAAATGAATCTCTTTATGAAGCATGGACTCGTTTCAAGGACTTACTCCAAAAAGTCCCTCATCATGGCATAGATCTTTGGCTCCAAGTCCAAATCTTTTATGACCATATCGATCTCTCCACTAGGCGAGCCATTGACCAATCGGCCGGTGGTAAGCTACGTGATCTAAGTGCGGAACAATCATGGGAGCTCATAGAAGATCTTGCTCTCTATGACAACGAAAGTTGGAATGATCCCCGTGATTTGAACAAAACGGTCAAGGCAATATCTTTGCCTTCGAACAATGCTAGCACTCCCGACCGTAGGATCATGGAACTTGAGGACCAAGTCAAGTTTCTCATGAAATCTTACGAAGCTCCTAAGCCTTCAAGCCAAGTAAACAAAATCACTTCTTCATGCGAATTATGTAGTGGTCCCCACGACACTCGTGATTGTGTGGAACTCCCCGGAACAGCTTTTGCGGACTACACATCCACGCGTACCGACGAAGCGGGAGATAAGTGGTACACTTTCAAGCCCGAGCCAAACCCTTACGGTGATTCATACAACCCCTCTTGGAAAAATCGCCCAAACCTTAGGTGGAAACAAAATCAACCCAATTCTTCCAATCCGCCTAATCGTTACCAACCAAACGGTCCACCCTCCAACCGTACTTTCAACAACAATCCTTCTAACAACTATGGTAGTACCAACAATCTTGAAGGGTTGATGTCTAAGTTCATGGCATCTCAAGAAGCTCGCATAGCTAGGTTTGAAACCGAATTCAACCAACAACAAACGGAGATGACCAACAAGATTGACAACTTGTTGAAAGCCCTCAGCAACCAAGCGTTAGCCACACCTAGGAAGGACACTAGGGATACCAATAACGGAATCCAAATTAAGGACCCCTCATCATCCAAACATGTCCACTTTGTCAATGTTGTCACCATTAGGCCGATAGATAAGGGAATAGAGGAAAGTGACAAGGATGAAGTTGGAGTAGAAACCAAGACTAGGGATGAAAGTGGGGAAGTTGAGGTTAAAAAGGAAGAGGAATTAGAGGAGGTAGAGCCTATAGAAAAGTACTTTGATAAGTTGCCTACCAAGGAAGAACGGGAATACCATAAGGATTTATTCGATAGTCCCGAGAGACCATATATTCTTGGCACACCGCTTATCAAAATGGGAGACCCCTCTAACATTAACATACCATGCAATATTGGGCACATGCATATATGGAAAGCTTATATCGATCTTAGATCTCCTGTTAACATCATGACTAGGACTTATTACAATTGGGTGATGAAGAAACAACTTGATTTTAGGATGATCCCCAATAGGAATTTGATAAGTAATTTTGTAGGAAGAGTGAAGGGATTGCATGTGATTATAGGTAATCTCACCTATGAGATCGATTTTATGATAGTGGAAGACACTCGTCCGGTGATAGATGATTGCCTAAGCCAAGTAATATTTGGAAAATCATTTGTTGAGGCCACTAGGATGAGTTATGACCCGACTTTAGGGATAGTTAGATTCAAGGAAGAGAATGATGAGATTGCCTACCAAATGCCCTACAAAATTGAGCAATACCGCCTTCTCTCTAATATAGAAAAGGAATACAAACAAGCGGCTTATTATAGGAATTAGGAGGATAGACGTAGAGGAGTAGAGTACGTGAAGAGTAGGATGCTTGGTTTATACAAAGAATGCTTGCAACTAGGTCCGGAATACAAAATTGGTTTAGAAGACGACCTAGAGAGTGAAACCAAGGATGAGGTTACGTAATAACCTATGACCTTGAGTCTAGCTACAAGACTCGTAAATAAAGAAAAGCGCTTCTTGGGAGGCAACCCATGTTTTGTGTGATTTTTAGTTTGTTTGTTTGTTATTTGCTTCCGTATGCATGCTTTATTTTTATTTTTGGTAGATCATGTTTCTCTATTAAATAGTGGAAATACTTTACCTTGTTGTTTTGGCCTAATCTTAACTCCACCTAAAAGTATTTTTGCAAAAGATAAGTGTAAGGGGAAACCCCAAATATGTTTTTAAGAAACAAACCGATCATGATTCTCCACAATATTAAATGAACATGTATATTCGTATTTGTTAGAGTCAAATGCTTGTATTGAGTCATAATGAAGTTTTGCAGGATTTTCCAGGAAGTAGGACCAAGTTTTTCCAGAAATTTTCCGGAAACTTAACATAAGAATTTCTGCAGGTCACTTCTGACAGCGTCACGAGTTAACTCTTGACAGCGTCACGTGTAAAAATCTGGAAATTTTACCGGTTTTGTTTTTCTAACGGAGTCTTATGGTTTTTGTGAATTATTAAGTTTTATAATCTCCAGGAAATCTGCAAACTTCATTCCACAAGCATTTTATCTTATTTTGTTTTCTAGGATTTAGTAACTTATATAGGTTACCGCCGATTTTATGCGAGGTTGTCTTGTCTATTTTCTCAGGATTCACAGGTTATGTATGACAAGAAGATGATTTATATTCTGGAAGGGAAGCTTTGATTGTTCATTTTCTTGGAGGAAGATTTAACCTGGCCACCTAATTATCCATACCGAGCGAATCAGGGGAGTATTTGATTTCATTATTTTTACTTTTTCACTTTTACATTATTTACTTGAACATTGGGGACAATGTTCATCCTAAGTGTAAGGGGAGGGTAAAAAGATGATACCTTACATGTACACTTTCGCTTGAGTTTGTTTTGTTTGATGGTAGATGTGTAATAAAACTATGAGAAATACTTGTTAGTGCAATTTTAGCGCCAAATTTAAATTTTTTTTACAACATTTAGGAGTGAAACTTTAGCCATAGCAAGCGTCTCATGGATAGGAGATTGTATGACTAGCACATAACCGTATATTCAAAAAAATTTTCCACCCAAAAATGTGAGGTTCGCCTTTAGATTTGATAGGAAAAGCATTTACTATTAGTGCTTATGAGTGTACCGGTAGCATTTAGATTCTAGAACTTGCGTTAGTGATGCATCCCGAGACCGCTAGTGAGACTACATTCGTGTGGTAGGATTTACTACATGATAAGAGGCATTAGGATTACCCTTGTGTTAAACCCGTATCATAATTACTTGACCATTTAAGTCATTTTACTTGGCTAGTTAAGTCAATTAATTTTTCCCACACCTTAGCGTTGTACTCATTTTTAGTACACGAAACCCCTAGTACACCCCTCCGAGCCTATCTTTTCGTTTCTAACTTTAAGCATTTTACTTAAAGGAAGAATTTGTTACACCCCACTTAAATGTACACCCAAATCGCCTTAGCCTTCCGTGTATGCACACATCTTTAGTGCATTATTGTTATTTGTTAAACCCTAAGTTAACTATCTAATTGATTACATGGTTGCTAAGTCGAGTCATATCCTTGTACATATTGTTTTGGGACGATTGGGACTCATGGGTAAAGTACTTATTTTATGGAGTAATGGGGAAGAACATCATTTATTACCCCCATATGTGCGTTAATCTTAAAAGTGCTCCAAGTGTTTTGATTTTCTTAATTCGAGTCAATAGATTAGTTTATTGTAAAGTATGTAAAAATTCAAGTGTAAGGGGAATTTTCATTCCCTATGATGTATTATTTTGGATGGTAGGGTAAGAGTGTATGCAAAAAAAAAAAAAAAAATGGAAAAGAGAAAAAACATACGGACTACCATCCCGTTTCATTCTATGTTCATTTTATGTTTTTGTTATTTTTCATTTATTAGCTTAAGTCGAGTCTAGTCTTGGCTTAGCAACGCCATATTGTACATGTAATTAACCAAGATTGTTAACTCGCCACCAGTAAAAACTTCCTTTATCCAACAAAACCGTGTATTTCATATCCCTACACCTAACGTTACAACCCTTTAAAAGACCTCTTTGATAGTTTATCCTAGGTGCTTACGCCATGTGGTGGAGGTTTGATCCTTTCCCAAGCCTATGGTAATCTATTTTTCTATGACAGGTAGTGAGAGATATCTTCCGTTTCCATATTGTAATTTATACTTTATTACACCCGAGAGATGTGAGTATCTAAACACTATTTGTGAGGTGCTTGTATATGACCTCCGTGCTTGTCTATTGGTCTTTAGTGGAACGATTATTTGTTGTAATTACTTTTATATTAGTGTTAAATGACCCCTAACTTGTCTTTTGATTAGAATAAAAGCGCATTTGCTTGAGGACAAGCAAATCTCAAGTGTAAGGGTATATGATGAGGCGAAAAATGAACCACTTTTAGGGGGTCATTTAAGCCCGAAATTGAATTTATTTGATCAAATATTGCCCTAAATCATTCCTTTTGTGATTTTAGGTACTTTGGGAGAGAAATCTGGAAAAGGAAGCAATTCGGACGTTTTTGAAGCATAAAAGTGAAGAAAACGCCAAAGTCTTAATTTTCCTTGCTGGGAACAGTAGGTGACGGCGTCAAGAAGGAATTTCTGACGGCGTCAAGAGTAATTTCCATGACGACCCAGTACAGAATTGACGGCGTCACGAAGTAGGGCGTCAAGAGTAAAATGCATGACGGCCTGGAAACACATAACACATGACGGCGTCAAAAGTAGATCAAGGCAGTCCGAGAAGTATTTTGGCGGCGAGATGACGGCGTCACAAATTTGTTCTTGACGCCGTCAGACCCTATTTCCTATATATAGTTTTCTAATTTTCACATTAAAAAGAGAGAAGTTTTGGAGAAACCTTAAGTACGAACTTGGTACGAATTTTACAGGTTTTTCAAGGGTTCTAAGCCCTTGATCCCTTTCATGTGTAATTGAGATAAGTATTCTTTTAATTCAATCAATATGTCTATGTGTTGGTTGTCTATATCGTGTTCTTGTCTTAATTCTACCATGCTAGGCTATATCTATCTTGTGTTTGCTTGGATCTAATGAAACCTAGATGTTAATTATGTGTTGATTACTTGTTTATGGTTGTATTGGATGAATGATTTTGATGTTAGGCTTAAGAAAACTGGCAGATCTCCAAATGGTAACATGCTTGAACATCTTAGGAAACATGAACTGACGTGCACTAGGTTTTATTGGTTGTATTTAATGCATGAGTAAATTCTAATGATCCCATGTTAGGAGCTTCTTAGCCGGCTCGACATAGGAGTGAAGTAGGCACTCATAGGATTGGGGAATTAAGTGCGCCACCCCATGAATGGTATTAAGGAATACAATCCGTCATCCACGCAACTATAACAAGTAATTAACGTGTAAAAGATATCTAGGGAGTAGTGAAATCTAAGTAAACACATTTTCTCCACTTATTGCTCACAACCTTAGTTAATTTAGTTTATTTTCATTTCTAGTATTTTATTTTGATTGCATCTTTAGTATTGGGTTAGTTGACTAGCAACTAATTCCGCCCAAATCCTTCAAACCCGAGATTTTTACTTGCTTTCTAAAAAATATAAAAATACAAAAATAATCATCTCTCATATTTAGAACTAGTATTTAGGTTTTCTAATCCTAGCTGAACGATCAATCCCCCGGTACTTGTCACTATACTATACTACAACGATCAGGTACACTGCCTGGTGGGGGTTGTAAGCTTATCAAGATCCCTTGAGAGGTAAAGCCTGGTGCGATTCCCACGTATCAAATGTCCCTACTAATAAAGCATGAATTCGCACCTGAACCAATTCGGTTACGCGAATTTAAATATCCGTAAACTAATTTTACAACGAAATGAGTAATGCACATGAATAGTGTTTTCTTTCCGGGAATGAATAGTGTTTCGTGAATAGTAAAATTTTGAACGCTTCTCAGAATATCAAACTGACCTAAAAAATGATGAATAGTAAAATGATGAATAGTAATTTATGAATAGTAAATTGTCGATGTTCGGAAAATGACCTGAAATGGTGAGTTGTGACAGTCGCCCACCCAAAAAGTGTTGGGTCTGAAACTGCTGCTGAGTAAAACTGCTGCTATGAACGAAACTGCTGCTAGTGGTAATGATTCTGTTGCTGATGTCAAAGTGCTGCTGAGGTTACATGCTGCTGACAGAATCTACTGCTGATGGGATAAGGATGTATATGGTTTAGATAAATACAGAATAGATTATGTAAATATTATATTTATCTAGAATATTCTTATCGTGTAGAGAAAGGTATTGTAAACCTAGTAGGATTCCTTAGTCTATAAAAGGAGGATCCTAGGGTTAGTTTATGTACGTATTATTATTCACTTCAAGGTTGTAAAACCCTAGCATTGTCGAGTGCTCGTATTAATAATATTGAAGTGTTGAAAGTGAATCATTATTCTTCTTAAGTTAAGCTTTTACATTCCGCATATTAGCTTAAGTGTTTAATCAAGTTAACTTCTATACAAGATCGTTTAAGCTCAACTGGGATCAACAAGTGGTATCAGAGCTTATGATCTAGAAGTTATTATCAAGAAGATTTTGTTTCTTAAAAGTTTGTTGTTCCAAATCTATTGCTAAGATGGGTGATGAAACTCATATGGTGACTGCTTCAAGGGTGCCCATGCTAAATCCTTCTGAGTATGAGCTATGGAAAAGTAGAATCAGACAGTACATTCGCATGATTGATTTCAACATGTGGAATGTGATTGTTAATGGTGACTCTGTACCTGAGAAGAGTGCTGATGGTAAGGAGATACCAATTAAGTCTGCTGAAGCCAACACAGTAAGGAAGATGGAAATCAAAGCACATAGTATTCTATTAATGGGAATACCTAATGAATTTCAAATGGACTTTGATGACTGTGAATCTGGAAAAGAATTGATGGATGCTGTTGAATTCAGGTTTGGAGGGAATGATGCTACTAAGAAATCCAGGAAAAACATGCTGAAGCATCAGTTTGAGAATTTTACTTCTGAAAGTGGAGAGAAGATAATTGGCACATACAACAGGCTAAACCAACTTGTTAGTCATCTAAATCTTGTTGGTTATGTGGTTCCACGAGAAGATGTAAACCTAAAGTTTCTAAGAAGTCTTGCACCTGAATGGAGTATGCACACAGTTGTGTGGAGGAATAAGCCTGATTTTGAAACTATGAAGTTGGAGAGTCTCTACAACAATTTAAGAGTGTATGAATTAGAACTATCTACCTCTTCTACTTCATCTTCTGGTACTGTTAGCTTCGCTTTTTTATAAAGATAACGTCACACATGTGAAATGGACTAGATTAGATACTACAGGGACTACTATTGTCAAGTAGGCAAAGTAATGTTGTAATGAGCCTATAAATACCCCTCATGACTCTCCATGAGGGGTGTGGGAAAGTGTATGTAAAGTTTAGTTTCATTTCATTTTAATAAAACCCTTTTCTCCACCTTTCTCTCTCTAGAAACATGGTGTATTTCGATCAACCTCGACCTCCCGAACGTGTTTCTTGGTCATAACAAGTGGTATCAGAGCTAACCGGGGGCGAATTGTGGTGTTTTTGGGTGAAATAATGGATCTGGTACTGTTCATCCAAAGTTTGTCAAGTTTAAAAAAATTTTCGAGTTAAGAAAAATTTTATCGAGTTAGCATGTTTTCATTGAGTTACGATCCATTCTTATCGAGTTTGGCTGAAGAGTTATCGAGTTTGGGATTTGGTGCATATCGAGTTAGGGGTGTATATCGAGTTAGGGGTGTATCGAGTTAGGGGTGTATATCGAGTTAGGGGTTCTTTCGAGTTAGGAGTTAAACTTATCGAGTTTGGAACTCAATTTTGGCGAGTTAGCCTGTCTTACCTAATCGTTTATCGAGTTAGGTCTATCGTTTATCAAGTTAGGGGAAACTCTGCCCAAATTTCATGGACTTATCGAGTTAGAACCAACTTATCGAGTTAGGCACCAAGTTATCGAGTTAGAACCAAGTTATCGAGTTATGCACCAAGTTATCGAGTTAGACACCAAAGTTATCGAGTTAGGCACCAAAAAAAAAAAAAAAAAAATTATTTTTCACACGAGACTTAACGTTCAATTTTTACGCGAGATTTCAATTTTGGTACAAGGTTGAAAATTTTGGCCCGAAATTCAAATTTTTAGGCCAAAATTCAAATTTTTTCGGTGAAATTTTGCGTAAAAATTTTCAAAACTCAAATTTTTCTGGTAACCTTAGAATTGCATTTCATAGTGATTTCCATATTATGGGCGAGAAAGTTTTCCAATTTTATTTTTGGAGGGAAAATACGAAATCACTACGAATCACCCGAGATAGAATTTCAAGATTCACCAAAACACACCACGGATTGCTTAAACGATCCTGATCAAGAATCACATTCAAATAACAACGGCTAGTATCAGATTTTTGTGACTACGGAGTTTTTGTACGATATTGCTTATTTGGGTTTAAAGTTCATTTCACGGGCATGTGTACTTATTTATCTCAAAGTCTAGGGGTGGATGGATGCTTGTTTGGGCAAACACTGGTAGAGATAGTGATTAATACTTGGATTATCTAGTTATACCCGATGTAAGGAGTTACATTGTAGTACTCACGGGTTATAGCTATCACTTTAAGGAGTTACGTTGTAGTACTCAGTGACGCACGTAGTTGTAGATAGTTCAAGAGGCGGAGATTTCATATACTGTTTACTCGTTTGAGTATATGGATCAACCTATGCTTAAAGGAGTTACGTTGTAGTGCTCAGTATAGGTTCTTAGTCACACCTTCGTACATGATTAAGTCACATATCAATGAGATGTTTACTTCATTCTCAAATTGGTTATATTGGGTTATCTCCATTCAGTGGTCATTTACTAGCTGGTTGGAATTTGAAAAGGTCGCTTAAAGGTTGAAGAGAAGTGAAGAGATTGTAGAATAAAGAGAGTCATATCCTATCAGCATATTCTCACAAATTATGCTTTCATGGTCTATCTATATTGCATCAGAAGTGTAAAGTACGGGTAATTTTGGCATGTACACACAATAGTATGATGATTTCGATACATCGCAACCATCAGGAGGGAGAAGAACATGCCAAAAGAAGTAGTGTTTCATCTCTTGTACGTTGGTTGATCGAGGGAATTGTGCTTACACTAGAACCAAAGAAGTACTAATGATGTGTACATCGGAGCGTATTACCAACCTTCTGTGCAATACTATGTGAGTTATGCTATGATGCTCCCAGAACGACAACCACGGTGCAAACTCATTAGTATCTACCTTATCCGCTGCGAGATGAGAAGAGAGTTGTCAGTTCAGGAGGGAGCAGAAGAAAAAGAATAAAGGCTCACTAGTTAGGAGGGAGTAATAACCTAACTAGACCATTACAGTTGAAGTTCAGAGCTACAAAGACCTTTGCCATTAGTGTCAAAGATCATATGTCGAGATCGTCGGAAGAGAGAACTTCAAGTCTGCCTCAGTATCTAGACTACAGAGACTCTGCGCTTCAACAATGTCAACATAGTTTACTATTGTTGTAATTTACATGTTTATGTGTTTATAGGTCTCATTGTATCCACTCATGTGTGACGATATCTTGGAGGGAGATTGTTAGCTTCGCTTTTTTATAAAGATAACGTCACACATGTGAAATGGACTAGATTAGATACTACAGTGACTACTATTGTCAAGTAGGCAAAGTAATGTTGTAATGAGCCTATAAATACCCCTCATGACTCTCCATGAGGGGTGTGGGAAAGTGTGTGTAAAGTTTAGTTTCATTTCATTTTAATAAAACCCTTTTCTCCACCTTTCTCTCTCTACTTTCTCTCTCTAGAAACATGGTGTATTTCGATCAACCTCGACCTCCCGAACGTGTTTCTTGGTCATAACAGGTACTCAAAATCTTGCCTTTGTATCTTCTAAAGGAAAAGGATCTCAAGAATCTCACTATGCTGCTCATTCTACTGCTTATGGAGTATCTGCTGCTAGTTCAAATGATAAGATTTCTACCAGTGATATTGCTTTGTGTGCATTCTTGGCTGAGCTCACAACTACTATAAGGTCACATGTCATTAATCAAGACTTGGATTATATTGATCCTGATGATCTTGAAGAAATTGATCTTAAATGGCAAATGGCTATGTTGACCTTGAGGGCAAGAAAGTTCTTGAAGAAGACTGGAAAAGAAGTCAAGTATAAAGCTAAGGACAGTCCAGGCTTTGACAAATCAAATATAGAGTGCTACAATTGCAACAGGAAGGGACATTTTGCCAGAGAGTGTAGAGCTCCAAAGAAGAATGCTGATGTTACAAAGAAGGTTGCTGAAGAATCAAAAACTGCACTGGTATCTTGTGATGGACTGGCAGATTATGATTGGAGTGATATGGCTGAAGAAGAACCAAATTTCTCTTTGGTAGCTGTTGCTCAACCCAAGGTGCAGAACTTTGCACTTATGGCTTATGGTTCATCATCAGGCTCTGACTCTGAGGTATCAACTGATTCAGACTTATCTGTGTGTTCTTTTAAATCTTGTTCTGATACTATAGAAGAACTTAAGTCTAGGAATGAGAGTTTAAATAGAGAAATTGAACACCTAAAACTTGATAATTTAGGTTACAAAGTAGGTATTCAAAATGTTGAAAGAAGGTTAGAATATCTCAAAGAGTGTGAGAAGGAATATGTAGATCAACTTAATCTCAGAGATATAGAAATTTTTAAGAAAAACAGTGAAGTAGAAGTTCTTAAAAATAAGTTAGAAGAAGCAGAAAAAGAAAAAGAGGAAGCTCTTGCTGAAAAAGATAAACATGTAGTAAGAGTACAAAAACAACAATATGCTTCTGATTTGGTTCATAAATCTATAGAGAATAACTTGATGAGAAAAGGTAGTGGAATTGGGTATAATGAAGTGGCTCCTCCAGCCAAAAGTGCTTTTGCTCCACCAGGAAAAGAACTATCCTTCATTAGTGAGCTAAATATTGAAAAACCTGTAGGTGAATGTAGCACAAGTGTTAATGAAACACCTAAGGTTGAGGCTAGAAAATTTCCTGAAGCTCCTATTATAGAATATTGGTATTCTGATAGTGATAGTGATGAGGAACAGGTTAAACCAGAACAAAGTGTGAAAAAGGAAGAAATTCCTACAAAGTTTAAACCTAAAATTGAACAGGTTAAGTTTGTCAAACCTGTGTTAGGAAATAACTTCTCTAGGAAAATGGTAGAATACAATGAGGTACCTAGAGAACAGATGGAAAGGTTCAATAATAAGCCTAGAGGTAACCAGAGAAACTTCAACAACCTAGTTTCACACAGATTAGGTAATCAGTTTCAACTACAAAAGAAGGCTTGTTATAAGTGTGGTAGCTTTGACCACTTGATTGTTAGATGTCCTGAACACCAAAAGCCTGTTTGGAATCAATACACTAGGGTGAATCACAAATATGTAACTAAACAAACTCACCCACATCCTAATAGAAATATGGTTCCAAGAGCTGTTTTTTTGAGATCTGGTGCAACTAGATCTATTTATGCTGCTAAATCAAATGGTGTTTTCAAAACCACAACTGGTTCTTCTACTGGCTCTACTGCTAGTAAGCATTCTGCTGCTAGTATGCACTCTGCTGCTAGTAAGCAACCTGCTGCTAGTACAAAACTTTCTACTTCTGGGCTAAAAGTTTTAACAAATACAGTTGTTGGTAATCACTTTTAAGCTGTTAAGGCCTCAGCTTGCTGGACTTGGAAACCAAAAACTATTGGTTCAAATTATGTTTCCAAGAATAGTAGTGCATCAAGTGATTTAAAGAAATTTGATTATGTTGATGCACAGGGCAGATCCAAGTCAGTAATGGCTTGGGTCGTCAAGAGGAACTAATGTCTCTACTTTTCATGTGCAGGTCAATCTACTGGATGAGCTTAAGGATATGGTTATAGTTGACAGTGGATGTTCTGGACACATGACAGGAGATGAGTCTCAACTTGAAGACTTTGAGGCTTTTGATGGTGGTTATGTTGCTTTTGGGAATGATCCAAAAGGTGGAAAGATTGCTGGGTTAAAAGATTTGGGATATGAGGGGAATCATACAAATTTAAAATTTCAAAAATCTCTCCTCTGTCCTCAATACAAGTTTTTGGTACATCTTCTTCTTCATTGTTTGAGTCCTAAAACTTCTGGATGGCATGAGTTTAGTACTACTATTGCTTCTGCAATGGTATGCTTAAGCAAAGGTCACCCATTCAATTTTTCAAGAATGATATTGGAAGGGATGTTTCAAAGTGTTAAAGAGTCTGGTTCCTATTTGCTTTATCCAAGGTTTATACAACTCTTTGTTCAAAATCAACTTACAAAGTTTAGAGGACATGTTGCTACCTATGATGCTCCAAAATTGGTTTCTAAAACCTTTACTTTCTTGGTTAAACATGGAAAAAGTTTTTCAGGCACACATACAAATCTTACACCTTACATGGTGCAACTTGTGCAAAATAATCAGGGTGAAGGATCAGGAAATCCCACTGACTCCCATCACACACCCAATTTTACTGCATCTGCTACACAACCTAAAATACTCTATACCCGTAGGAAAACCAAAAAGGACACTGATCTTCCTCAGGATAGTGTTAGTATGGCTGTACCAGATGAGGCTGTCCTGGGTGATGGAGATGACATGTTGGCAAGGGCTGTCACTACTGCTTCTAGCTTAGCAGCAGAGCAGGATAGTGATAACATCAATAAGACCCAAACCAAGGCAACATCTAGAGATGATGATTCTTCTGAATCAAATTCTCAGGATGGTAACCCTAGCCAAATGGAAAATATAGGGGGCTCAGATGATCAAACTAGGCTTGATACTGAGTTTTTGTCCCAAGATTCACCTCTCGGACCAGGTTACACCGGTCGAAGTGATGAGGACAGGCCAGTGACAAATGAATTGATGGAAACTCTTGTACATGATGACAATGTCCATGATTTACCTCTCGGACCAGGTAACACAGGTCGAAGTGATGAGACTATTATGAAACTCATTCAGGAATTGACGGTTACTTGTACCAACTTGGGGGTGAAATGTACTACATTGGAGGACAAAGTTCTTAGTCTTTCATCTGTTGTTGCTGATCAGGACAAGACTATCACCAAATTACAAAAATAGATTAAGAACTTTCAGAAATCAAGATCTTCAACCTCTTTGAAAAGATTGAAGAAAGTGGGCACTTCTCAGATTGTTAGTTCTCCTGATGTCTCTACTCACTTGGAAGAGGATGCTTCCAAACAGGGGAGGAATGAAGAGGCAATGGGTTCAGGGGAGGCAAATTTGGAAAAGATTGATGGTGCTCTGGGTATGAATGATGAAATGGTTTCAGGGGAGGCTCCAGTGATTGGTGATATGGATGTTGAAAGTCCTCAGGATGCTGAAAATTTTGTGGTTACTGATAAATCAGGGAATGAGGTTGTTATGTAAAAGGTGATTGCTACTCAAGAGAAGGTGGTAGAACAACTTACAACTTTGGAGCCTGAGCAATTAGTGAAGGCAACAGGGTTGATGGGTGAAACATTGATGAAGTTGGGAGATTTGGTGAAAAACAAAAGTCTTGACTCTGCTGCTCAAGGATCTACTGCTAAGGATTTTACTAACTCTGATGCTAGTGGATCTGCTGATGCACAAGACTCTGCTGCTGGGTCTGGTGACAATGCTGCTGCTGAAGCTATGGTATTGTTGAGTAAGAAGACTACCCCATTATCAACTTCTTCACTACCACAACAAACAACAACAACAATCAAATCATCAGCACCTAGAAAACCTGAAAAAGGGATTGTTATTAAGGAACCTGCTGCTCAACAAAAGAAGGTTATTTCTTCATCTTCTACTGATAAAGGCAAGGGCAAGCAAGTTGAAAAACCAAGGATTATGTATAAGGGGATTGATTTCACTGATGTACCTTTTGAGTCTTGGCCTAAGGCATTACAAGTTGAACATGATACAGCTGCTGCACTTAAAGCACAAGAGTTGATTAATATGGAAGATCAACAGTTAGCTGAGAAAGAGGCTGAAGACTTAAAGAGGTATGATGAATGGATAAATGAGAAGATCAGAATAGAAGCTGATATTGAACTCAATAAGCTGATCAAGATTGAAGGAAATGAAGTTCCAACTTTTGATGTGCAATCTTGGTTAAGAAAGTTTACTACAAAGAAGAGAAAAGAAAATGCTACTGCTAGAAGAAAGATAAAGATACTTAAAGGTCCAACTGTTAAACAACAAAGAAGAGAATATGAAAGGTATCTAAAGAATATGGTTGGATGGACATTGGTACAGTTGAAACCTTATTCTGATAAAGAAGTTTTTGACTTATATCAACAAGCTAAGAGAAGAACAGATACTTTTTATTCTATGGGATGTGCTGAGGATTTGGAACAAATTGCTCAGATGAACAAGAAGTTGGTACCTGAAAAAGTAGCTGAAGCAGAGCATATTCAAGAAGCTGATGTTGTTAAGCAGCTTGATATTGATGCATCAAATATTATTTCTTCTGTGCAAGATGGTAAAAGAAAAGGTGTTATTCATAAGTCATTTGCAAAGAAGAAGAGAAAAATTGGGGAAGGAAGCAGTTCTATGCCTGAAGGAGATGAGTTTAAACATGATCTTGATCACATTCCTTCTGAGCATTTGAAAGATCAATTGAAGGTTTTCACTATGGTTGGCAAGATGGAAGATCCTGAAGTGGTTGATGCCAAACCAATAGGAGTCAAATATCCTATTATCAAAGTTACTACAGGATATGATACAAACATTGGAGCATTTCATGATGTTGAGAGATCTGATGGTAAGTCTCACAGGTTTCTTAGATTTCAACAGATGCTATATTACTTTGATAGAGAGGATGTTGATGACTTGTGGAAGCTATACAAGGCAAAGTTTGGAGCAAAGAAGTTTGATGGTGAAAAGTATGAGAAAGATCAAATTGATCATATCATAACTAAGACTGATAATGTGCTATGGAGAGCTCTAAAACTTATGTATGGATCTTCATTGGATGATTCTGAATGGACAGAGATAGTAGAATACAAAGTAAGAAAATGGAGACTCTTTCAAGATTCTGGAGTTCATGTACTGGAAATTGGACCAATTACTTTGTATATGCTAGCTGAAATGGATTACCCAGTGGTAAGATACTGGAATATTGTCAATCAGATGATTAATGGTGATAAATCACTTAAGTTGTAGAAAGACTATGATTCTGATGATCAAGCATTCAATTTGTTGTCAAAGTATAAGAAGATATTTGATCAACTGAATTCTCAAGGTTTGAAGAGTTTGGAAGCATCCTCCTAGTGATTAATTGTGCTTTGAAGAAACTTATTTATTTAGAAATAAATAATAAGTTTAGGGGAGGATTGTTGGGTCTAAAACTGCTGCTGAGTAAAACTGCTGCTATGAACGAAACTGCTGCTAGTGGTAATGATTCTGCTGCTGATGTCAAAGTGCTGCTGAGGTTAAATGCTGCTGACAGAATCTACTGCTGATGGGATAAGGATGTATATGGTTTAGATAAATACAGAATAGATTGTGTAAATATTATATTTATCTAGAATATTCTTATCGTATAGAGAAAGGTATTGTAAACCTTGTAGGATTCCTTAGTCTTTAAAAGGAGGATCCTAGGGTTAGTTTATGTACGTATTATTATTCACTTCAAGGTTGTAAAACCCTAGCATTGTCGAGTGCTCATATTAATAATATTGAAGTGTTGAAAGTGAATCATTATTCTTCTTAAGTTAAGCTTTTACATTCCGCATATTAGCTTAAGTGTTTAATCAAGTTAACTTCTATACAAGATCGTTTAAGCTCAACTGGGATCAACAAAAAGGAATTCAGTCCCTGAATTCAGATGATGTTGGTCTTGGAAATAGACTTGGTGAAAAGATGTAGATACTTGAGTCGCATTTGGTCTTCCCGCTCCCAAGTAAACTCGGGACCTCTTCGACCTAACTGTCCATGATTTCTACTGGTTCTCTTACCAGGTTTACGTTGGTCTTTGGGTTGGATTCCTTCTAATGGAATCATGAGTGACTCATCTGAAAGACATTTCTTGGGATTTGAAAATGTGAAACATGTTTGTATAACCTTATGTTCTCTAACAAGGCTCAAGTCTGACGGCCACTAGGCCTACTCTGTCTGAAATATTAGATGGTCCAGTATATATCGGGTTTAACTTCAAGAATTTTTATGAATGGTATCATACCTTTCCTAGGCAGAACCTTCAACATGATCCTGCCATTATCTTGAGATTCTAAGGGTTTACAACTTATCAAACTTGTAACTGATTCTTGATTTGTAGGAAATTCCTAGTTATTTCATGAATGCCTACTGGACTAGTGAGTTGGGCTTTTCCAAATTTCGATCCGTCAATGGATATTGGCACTTCGACCATAGAGTGCATCAAATGGTGTAGTCTCTACTCTCGTGCGATAACTATGTTTGCAAATGATTTTGATTTATGGTAAATGGTTAGTCCAACCATTTCTAGAGTCAATCACTCATGCTCTGAGCATATCTTTCCTGTGTTTACATCTAAATGGGGTTCCGAAGTAAATCTTAAAATGATTGCTAGGAGTCTGAGGTGATTCGATTACCTTTATCAGGAATAATTAAAATGGGTACAATAAATCTTGTGACTAATTCCACAACGTTCTATCTTTCGAACTTGGTGTTATCTGAAGGAGAGAGAATATGTGTTGGGATATAAAATATCAAAATACTTCTGGATGTCAAAGTACTGCTGCATGAAGAATAAAGTCAAAGTACTGCTGAAGAATAAAGTCAAAGTACTGTTGTTATTGAAGAATGCTTAAAGTATTTCGAAGGAAACAATGACTGATGTGCAATATTAGATAAGGATTAATGTGTAATATTAAACGAATATTCTAGAATTAGTTAGGGATAATGACTTGTCGTTAAAGGATTACATGTTGTAAACCGACTTAAGGTTATCTATATAAAGAGCCTTAAGAGGTATTAGTCGATATAAGTTTTACAAGTTTTAGATACGTTTAAAAGTCGATCAAAGTTAATAGTTAGGGATTGTTGGTGAATCTGTGTAACAAAGCAGGTTCAAAGTTTGGTTAATATAAAAGTTCTTCTTAAGCTTTGTGTTAGTAGATTCCGCATACTTTACAAGGTAAAACAGTGTTTCAATATTAATAGTGTTGAGTTTACTCAATATTGTTAAACCCTTACAAGCTACAAAGTAGTTTGGTCAGAGTATATCGATCCAACAAGTGGTATCAGAGCTTGTGTTGGAAACTCTGATTAAGAAGACAAACCTTTAAAACCTTTAAACCGATTTCACTACAAACCCTTCAAGATGTCGACAGATGGTGCACCTGCTCCCTCAATCACTGCTGTTAGAATCCCTATTGTTAAGAAGGGAGAGTACAACCTATGGGCCATGAAAATGAGGCAGTACATTGCCATCACAGACCATGCACTATGGGATGTGATTGTCAATGGAAACATGCAAATTGAAGAACCAGTAGAGGTACCTGGACAACCAACACCACCTAAAATTACTGTACCTGCTGCTACCAAAAGAAATCAAGACAAAGCACTCAACATACTGCTTTCTGCTATTCCTGATGGTCACCTATTAAAGTTTCATGATGCCAAAGATGCCAAACAACTATGGGCTGCAATAAAGAAGAAGTTTGGAGGTAATGATGCTTCCAAGAAGATGCATAGGAATTTGCTGAAGCAACAATTTGAAACTTTCACAGTTGGAGAAAGAGAAGGTCTTGATTCTGCTTATGAAAGATTCCAACATCTCTGAGTATGTTAGAACTATATGATGCTGAGGCATCAGTTGAAGATGCTAATTTGAAGTTCTTGAGAAGTTTGCCATCAGCATGGCATGTAGTTGCTACTATGATCAGAGGACAATCAGGGCCGAATACTATGGACTTTGATGATCTTTACAACAATCTGAAGGTGTATGAGCATGAGATGAATGGTACTACAGGTTCAAGCACACAACAGAACATTGCTTTTGTCTCTTCTGAAAAGAGAAGCAGTACTTCTAACAAAGGTACTGCTTATCCTGTTCAAAGTACTGTGACTGAAACACAGGTTCCATGCACAACAATGGTCACCACCAATTCATCACAATCATTAACCCCCACCTCAGATGATGTTCTATGTTCATTCTTTGCTCAACAAGCATCTCTACCAGTCACCTATCAAGAAGATGTATTGCAAATAGATGATGATGCTTTGGAAGAAATTGATATCAGATGGCAAGTTGCCATGCTCACTGCAAGGATCAAGAAGTATGTGAACAAGACAGGAAAAGGCATCAACTTCAGAGCTAAACAAGGAATAACATTTGACAAGTCCAAGATTGAGTGTTTCAACTGTCAAAGGACTGGTCACTTTGCAAGGGAGTGCAAATTTGCAAAGTATCAAGCAATCAAGATGATTGAACCACCCAAGCCTGAAAGAAAAGAGATTCCAATTACTGAACCAAAACCAAAAGCTTTGGTTGCTCAAGAGAATCTGTCAGAGATTGACTGGTCCAATGAGTTTGATGATGAACCTGTAACCTATTCAATGGTTGCATTGGAAGACTGGAGCACAGCATTTGATGAAGAGCCTGGATATGCTGCTTTGGAGTCAAGAGATGAGTTAGGAAGCTTTGATTGGAGCATGGAGTTTGAAGAAACACCTATTTAGCTTGCTATGGTAGCTGCTTCACCAAGTTCATCCACTAACTCTGAGGTATGCTCTAAGTGTAATGATATGTATCAAAAGTTACTTAGTGAGTATGTAGCTGAAAGAGATAAATTTCAAAAAGCTAGGGCTGAGATAACTGGTTATCAATTAACTTTAGAGTCAATGGAAGCCAAAATTCTTACACATGAAAACAATGAAGTAGCATGGCTTGAAACATATAAACAACAGGATTACCTAGTTAAGTTAAATGAATGGAAAATAGGTTGCAAGGTGTCTGAACTAGAAAAAGTGACTGCTGAAAGGGATAAGTTGTTAGAAAAACTTGCTGTATGGAATGAGGCAGGTGTGTCACATGTTCAATTTGTTGAAAAGCAAAGAACATCAAATATTAAGACAAGCCTAGGTTATGATAATAGTAGCAATGAAGGTATTCCATTTAAGAGCAAGGAACTAAATCTTACAGTTGATACCTCCACTAGTGATGAAGAGTTCATAAGTCTAGATGAAAACACCTCTAGTGATGAGGAATCCCCTAGTCCAACACCTCCTGTATTTCAGAAAGAAAAAGGATATAATGCAGTTCCTCACCCCCCATGTAGCTTTCAACCACCTAGAAAAGATGTTGATTGTTATGGTGTAGATAATCTAGAGTTTAGGAAAAAGCTTAAAAGTAAATTTAATCTTGAAACTTTAGAAAAATCTGTTGAAGCACCTAAGGTAGAAGAGACCAAGTTTTCAAAACAAGCAGTACCTTCAAACTCTTTTTGAAATACTGCTGATCACTCAGCAGTACCTCAAAGAAAATTCTTTCAAAATACTGCTAATTTTAGAAACACTTATGAAAGGGGATTTGGGGATATTGGTCCAAAGGTCTGTTATGTTTGTTATAGTCCTCATCATTTGATTAAAGACTGTGATTATCATTCAGAATACCTAAGTAAATATCCAAAGACCAGAACTGCATAACCAAGTTATAGGGAGAATAAGCCAAGGGATAACAAACCAGTTTGGAACTATACAAATAGGGTCAACCATAGTAATTTCTCAAAAGACTATAGGTACCCTCATCAGAAAAGGTCATACTCCAAACCCTCAGTACCTTCACAAAGTATTGATAGAAAGTTCCCTAATGTTTTTAGCAAACACTCAAGTGTAAGATCTAGGAGGCACAATCATTACAACCCTAGAAAGCCTTACAACACAAGAAAAGATGCTAGGACACAGAACCCAACTCCTAAAGTTACAACTAAATGGGTTAAGAAAGAAAGTACTGCTGGGGAAAAACCAGTACTTTCAGAAGTTTAGGGTGAAAAGGGGACAAGTGATCTTGAAAAATCAACAGTTTTGGAAACAAAAACCTTAATTCTTGATCATGCTTTCAAAGACAGTGGTGATTACATACTCAAAAATTTTGAGTATGTCACTCCACAAGGGGAACACAAGTCAGTAATGGCTTGGGTTCCTAAAAATAACTAACCTTTTTCATGTGAATGCAGGGCAACCCAGAGGAGGAGCTTAAAGATCATCTTATTGTAGATAGTGGTTGCTCTGGCAGTATGACAGGAGAAAAGGAGCTGTTGTCAGATTTTAAAGCTTATTTTGGAGGAAAAGTTGCATTTGAGAATGATCCTGATGGAGGAAGAATAACTGGCAAAGGAACTATAAAGGCGGGAAACATTGATTTTGAAGATGTTAGATATGTGAAGGAGCTCAAATTCAATCTTTTGTTAGTCTCTCAGATTTATGATAAGAAGTACCCTGTGTTATTCTTTGACACAGAATGTCTTATACTTTCTCCTGATTTCAAGTTAGAAGATAGAAACTTGGTGTTGCTGAGAGCACCAAGAACTAATGATGTGTACAGCATAGACTTAAAGAATGTAAATTCTGCTGAAAGAGCAACATGTTTGATTGCAAGAGCATCTATGGAGGAAGCACATCAATGGCACAGAAGACTGGGACATGTAAATTTCAAAAACATCAATAAGCTGGTCAGAGGTAATTTAGTTAGAGGTTTACCTTCTAAGACATTCAAGAATGATCACACATGTCTTGCTTGTAAGAAGGGTAAACAGCACAAGGCCTCTTGTACAAAGATTGATGAGAAGACTATTAGAGAGCCTTTGGAATTGCTGCACATGGATCTGTTTGGACCTGTTTCAGTTGTTAGTCTGAACAAGAAGAAGTACTGCTTGGTTGTAACAGATGACTGTAGCAGATTTAGTTGGGTCTTTTTCTTAAGCTTTAAAGATGAAAATTTTGATGCTATTCATGATCTAATAATAGCACTTGAAAATCAGTTAAGACTCAAGGTTAGAGGCATTAGATGTGATAATGGGACTGAGTTCAAGAATCAGCTTATGGATGAATTTTGTGCCAAGAAAGGAATTAAAAGAGAGTTCAGTATTGCTAGAACTCCTCAGCAAAATGGAGTTGTAGAAAGAAAGAATAGAACTCTTATAGAAGCAGCAAGGACAATGCTTGCAGACTCTCAACTACCTGTTCCATTCTGGGCTGAAGCTGTAAGTGCTGCTTGCTATGTATTGAATAGAGTATCAGTGACTAAACCTCAAATGAATACACCTTATGAGTTGCTCATGGGAAATAAGCCAAGCATCAAGTTTATGAAACCTTTTGGATATCCCCTAACCATCTTAAATACTGCTGATAATTTGGGCAAATTTGATGGGAAGTCAGATGAAGGATATTTATTGGGATATTATACAAATAGTAAAGGATTCAGAGTGTACAATAGGGCTGCCAAGAAGGTTCAAGAATGTCTTCATGTTGATTTTTTGGAAGAACAAGAGAATTCTAAAGGTAAAGGTCCTGATTGGATGTTTGATCTTGATTTAATGTCTTCATCAATGAATTATGTACCTGTAAGGGAAGAAAATCAACTTGCTCCCACTGAAGAAGAAGCACAGTACATTGTTCATGATGTTAATTTAAGATCTGAAGATGAGCCAAAAGATAATGCCAATGATGAGAAGAAAAGTACTTCTGAGCCTCAAGGTACTTCTAAACCTAACAGTACTGTTCCACCACAAATACCAGTATCTGCAGAAGATCAAGCCTTTCAAGATGAACTTTCTAGGATGCTTTTTCAAGAAACAATGGCTAAGTCATATGATGATGAACAAAGGAGAGCTTATGAAGCAGAAAAGAAGAAGGCAAAAGAAACAGCCAGTACTTTACCCCAAAGTACTGCTAATTCATTTGAAAGTACTTTTCAACCTTTGGATACTTCAAATTGGATAAATACTGATGCTGTTAATGATTCCAATATGCCTGACTTAGAAGATACTGCTGATCCAAACACAATTACCTTAGAAGACACTGATGATGAATTGGATCAAGAAGGCATTTTCTCATATTCTAATGAAGATCCTGATATAACTAATTTGGAAGATAATCTTGAAGTCTCACCAACTCCTACTCTCAGAATTCATAAAACTCATCATGTTACCAATATTATTGGACCCTCATCATCAGGGGTGCTCACAAGGACTAGGGCTAAGAATATGTCTCAACAACATACTTCTTTACTTAGTTTTATCTACAAGCAAAACAGGGTGAATCACAAGGATCAGAAGTTGTGTTTATTTGCTTGTTTTCTATCTCAGGAAGAGCCCAAGAATATCAAACAAGCATTAGCCAAGGAAAGTTGGGTGGAAGCTATGCAAGAAGAACTCCTACAGTTTAAACTTCAAGAAGTTTGGGTATTATGTGATTTACCTGATGGAAAGAAACTTATTGGAACTAAATGGGTCTTCAGAGTAAAAAGAGATGAAAGAGGGAATGTTATTAAGAACAAGGCAAGGTTAGTGGCTCAAGGATATAGACAGGAAGAAGGAGTAGACTATGATGAAGTTTTTGCTCCTGTGGTAAGGCTTGAAGCCATCAGGCTACTTTTGGCTTTTGCATCTTATATGGGATTCCCT
Source organism: Artemisia argyi (assembly GCA_030686995.1). Classification (NCBI taxonomy): domain Eukaryota; kingdom Viridiplantae; phylum Streptophyta; class Magnoliopsida; order Asterales; family Asteraceae; genus Artemisia; species Artemisia argyi. The sequence goes on along the minus strand of CM060696.1, from coordinate 74,511,798 downwards.
GTATATCAGATGGATGTTAAAAGTGCTTTTTTATATGGCAAAATCACAGAAGAAGTTTATGTCAAACAACCTCCTGGTTTTGAAGACCCTGCACACCCAAACAAAGTCTACAAGGTGATCAAGGCTCTTTATGGCCTTCATCAAGCTCCAAGAGCATGGTATGAAAGGCTTTCCAATTTTCTACTACAACATGGTTATAGAAGAGGAGCTATTGACAAGACTTTGTTTATCAAGAGAGACAAGAAGGATATTATGCTAGTTCAAGTGTATGTAGATGATATTATTTTTGGTGCTACTAAGCAATCTATGGTGAAGGAATTTGAAGATCTTATGCAGAAGGAGTTTCAGATGAGTTCCATGTGAGAATTAACATTTTTCTTAGGACTTCAAGTGCAACAGTCAAGCAGTGGAATTTATATTTGTCAAGATAAGTATGTTGCAGATATTCTTAAGAGATTCACTTTCACTACTGTTAGGCCTACATCTACACCAGTGGATACTAACAAACCTTTGGGAAAAGATGAAGATGGAGAAGATGTTGATGTCACACTATACAGGTCTATGATTGGATGTCTTATGTATTTAACTGCATCAAGACCTGATATTACTTTTGCTGTGAGCTTATATGCAAGACATCAAGTTAATCCAAAAGTATCTCACTTGAATGCTGTCAAGAGGATTTTCAGGTATCTTAGGCAACAACCTAAGGTAGGATTATGGTATCCTAGGGATTCACCTTTCCATCTCCAAGCCTTTTCAGACAGTGATTATGCTCGAGATAACTATGACAGAAGATCCACAACTGGAGGATGCCAGTACCTTGGAAGCAGATTAGTGTCATGGCAATGTAAGAAGCAAACAATTGCAGCAACTTCTTCCACAGAAGCAGAGTATGTAGCTGCTGCAAGTTGTTGTGGACAAGTACTTTGGTTACAGAATCAGCTTCTGGATTATGGATTCAATTTCAAGAATACTCCTATCAATATTGATAATGAGAGTACTATCTGTATTGTCAAGAATCCAGTCTATCATTCCAAGACCAAGCACATTCAGATTAGACATCACTTTATCAGAGATTGCTATGAACAAAGGCTTATCAATGTGGTTAAAGTTCATACTGATGATAATGTAGCAGATCTACTCACAAAGGGCTTTGATGTTTCAAGATTTACTTTTTTGGTTGTGAGTATTGGCATGATTAATATGTAAGCTATTTTTGAGGGGAGGCATAAGTAGTTATTAGTTAGTCATTATTTGAGGGGATGCTACATGTATCATTCAAAAGAAAGGATTTTATTCATTCAAGTTCTTACAACTACAATTCAGAGTACATCACCATTCTTGCTTTCAAGTAACAGACACAAACATAACAAAGACAACACAAACACAAGACTACATCAACCTACTACCAAGCTCCACACACCTACTCCATAGGCCTTTTTCCCTTGCCCTCATAGCTTTGTTTTCCCTTTTGAGCAGTCCTTCTCTTGTCATCAAAAGAAGTCTGTTTTCTTGGGCAAGCCAGGCCAAGAACCTGTTTGGGAGGTCTTTCTTTTCTTGGAGCAGGCCACTTCATGTTCTAAATAGCTGTTTCCAGGGCTTGAGTCAAAGCATGTGGAAGTTCTTTAGCCAAAGATGAACCAGTAACAACTTTCTTCTTTTTGGACTTTTTGCTGGTAGAACTACCTGCATCAGTTATGGTAGAGTTGGCTGCACTCATTGTTGATGAAGCTTCTTGGTGTCCCATCCATTGCACATGAGGAGGAAAATAGTCTGACCATCCTGGATCTTCAAACTCAGAATCAGAGTAGTAACTTATCTCTGAATCTGTGGTACCCTCTGAGTCTGAAGAAATGTTCACAATTGGAATGTGACTCATTGTGCTTACTTGTTTTTGTTAAGAGAAAATATGGTGTTTGCAAGTTGTTGATGAAGTTGCTTTTATAAGCAAGGTAAAGGTAAATGGGTATTTAATAAAGTGTATTGAAGTTTACTTACCTTGGTAGCTTTGGGATTTAATTTGGGGAGCTGGTCATTAATAAGGGTTGACTTTCAAAGATATTTTGGTCAAATGGTCAACATTCAATATTTTTAGTGGAAAAGTACTTTGGTCAATATACTGTGTGAGCTTATAACGGAAAGTACTGCTCCATATTCGATGGAAAGTACTGCTTGGTGCTATTAAAAGGGTTCGCTGACATGTCAGATACTGTTCCAACGGTCAGATTTGCGGCTAACAACCTTTCGAAAGATATGGGATATTTACTTCCAAAAATAATGGTAAAATCATTAATTAACCGTGATCTTTTGTAATCTTATCCTTATATACACCTCATATCTTTTCCTTTTATTCACCTTATTCACCTTTATTAACTCATACCTACTTTGCATCGATCATCACTTTTCTAACTCTAACCCTAATCATCATGGCTAATCGACGTACTAACACCAAACACAACATGATCGCAAACCATGAGAAAACCCAAGAAAACCTTGATTTTTCATGGTATTATTGATTTTCTCACTGGTACCAACATCTGTTACTCCATCCTTGTCAACCCCGAGATTATTGGACCTTGGATTCAAGCTTTTTGGGATACAGCCACGTCACAGGTTGAAGATGGAGAGGATATCATTACTGCTACAGTTGCTGGGAGAGCTATACGTGTTACAGAAGCTTCATTCAGGGAGGCTTTGTTATTTGATGATGAAGGAGGCTCTGTTTTATTTGGGAAACAAGAAGTTTGGAATACACTCAGAGATATTGGGTATGAAGGTTCTTTGACTAAGCTTACTTTTCAGAAGGCTATGGTTAGTCCTCATTGGAAATTTCTTATTCATGTTTTGCTACATTGTTTGAGTCCAAAGAGTACTGCTTGGGATCAGTTCAGTCATTCCATAGCTTCTGCTTTTGTTGGTCTTATTACCAATCAGCCTTTCAATTTCTCATATATGATCCTTGAAGGTATACTTACTCATATTAAGGCTGGAAAACCTTTTCTTATGTATCCTAGGTTTGTTCAATTGGTTTTAGAGAATCCATTAGATGGTATACCTAAACCTCAGGATTATGTACCTACCATTAGGATGCCACCTAAAGTTTTCACTTTTATGTCCAATAAGGGAGTTAATTTTTCGGGTAGGAATACACCTCTTAATGCTTATATGTTAGAGGTAGCTCAAGCTGTTAGGGATGAAGAAGACAATAGTGGTTCTGCACATTCTAATAATGATGCTCAATCTGATTCTGCTAAGCATTCTGCTTCAGTACATACCCCCACACCACCTATTGTTTCCCCTCAGCATGTTGTTTCAGGTGAAAGGACTTCCTCAGAAAAAGCTTCTTTGGATACATCTGTTTCTGCTCAAGGTACTTCTCCATAAAGTACTGATCCTCAAGGTACTGCTTCAGAGGATACACAAGTACCTACTCCCAATGATTACACTTCCACAGGTGGGCTTCAAACACCTGGAGGAGATGAGGGAATGGCTGGTACTGAGAGTACTTCTGATTTGGTTCAAGAACTGGAGAAGATGAAGTCAACTGTTACTGCTCAAGCTGCAGAAATCAAAAAGCTAAGAAAGAAGTTCAGAAGATTGAAGAAATTTGTCTGGCCTCTTGTTCAGAATTTTAGGCTTTATGTGAAAGAAAAGAAGCAGTCTCAGAAGCAAAATCTACAAAGAAGAAGTCTAAATCCAAGAGGAGGCATAGGAAATCATCATCTATCAAATTGGGGAGGAATCAGGATGATAATTTGGATAGATTTGATGATATGGTTCAATATTCAGAAGAAAAGAATGATCAAGATGAAAATATTGCTCAAAATAGTACTGAAAGAAAAAGTGGTGAGACAGAGCAAATTAATCTTGAAGTTGAGCATGAGGATGTAAAAAGTGGTGATACAGAAGAAATTGATTTAGAAGGAAATAATGCTCAAAGTACTTTTGTTGAAAATACTGTTGTGCAAGGTACTGCTGAACAAGATATTGCTGTTATTGGAACTTCTGTAGCTGGACCTTCTACAAAGCATTATGAAGATGAAGCTGGTCCTTCCACTTTTATACAGCAAGAAGAAGAAAGAGTTCATACTGCTAGTGATGATGAAACAATTGCTCAAGTTATGATGAATTTAAGGAGACCTACAGGAGGAATACACATCTCTGAGCCTGCACAAAAAGATGATGAAAGTACTTCTGAATCAGAAAAACTAGATCCAAAAGATAAAGGGAAAGGGATAATGGTTCAGAAAGATACTAAGAAGAAGAAGAAGAAATTTTCTATTGCTCAGATTAGAGAAATAGAGACTGCAGATGATTTAGAGCTTGCTAGAAATCAACAAGCTGAATATGATGCTGAGTATTTGGAAGAAGTCAGTAGGCCAATTACAAAGAAGCCAATGACCAAAGCTCAGGAAAGAAACTGGATGATACAGTTCTTGAGAAAGAAGGGATACAAGAATTTGCATTTGAAAAGGTATCATGAAGTGAAAGCTCTGTGGGATAAAGTACAAGAAGATATCAGAAGAGAAGTAGAAAACTTTGTGCCTATGGAAGTTGATAGAAAGAAGAAATTAGAAGATATAAGGAAGGAACAAGCTGAGCAAAGGAGATTGAAAAGAAAGAAATTAGCTGAGGATGATCAATTGTCAAAAAGGCTGAAGTTAGTTCATGAAGATACAGTTGATGAACTCAGAAATTATTTTAGAGTTGTTGATTTTGAGAATAAGAAGATTGAAGATTCTGGAAAGAAGTCCAAGATAATCTAATTTTCTGTGGTTGAATCAAAAGAGGGAAATTATTTTATGATCCACAGAGAAGATGAAAGCTTCACACCATTCAATATGTTATGGGATTTATTGCACTGTATCACAAGGGCAGATCTTTATGACTTATATGTGCAAGTGCAGACATACTATGCAGAGATTGAAGCTTCAGGAGTGGGATTAGTTTTGCTTGGAGACTTATTTACCATCTGGGATACTGAAGAAACAAGTGTTGATCTTCTCTGGAATGATCAAGAGAATTGGGAAATAACAAGATGGAGATTCTTTGAGTCATCAGGAGTTCATACACTAGAGATGGAAGATGGTACTATGATTCACATGTTGGCTGAGAGGAGATATCCATTGATTAGAGAAATCATGCTCAGAATGCTGGATCATGGAATGGAACTTGAAGATGAATCTGAAGTAGCTTTGGATGTTATCAAGTTATTTATCAGATGGGTCAAGTCTAAAGAGTAATATTGCATAATACTGGTATAATTTATTTTGTAAAATAAAGTATTTTTCAAAGTACTGCAAAAACAAACAGTACTTTATCAAAGTACTGCTTGCTGATATAAACCAGTATAGGTTCTTTAAAATAAAAATAAAATGTTTTCATGTTTAAAAGAAAAGAGGATTTGAAAAGAAACACATGGTGTTAGTATTTATACTGCACAACAAATGGTAATCAACTCACCATGTTTAACAGACAAGAAAGAGTTTGACTCATCATGAGGGTACGGCTCTGATGTGATAATCAAATCCGTTGATGGTTGATAGTTTACCAAAAACTAGGTTATCAACTCACCATACATCCAAGTGATCAAGAGTTGGCTAGTCCATAGAAAACGGCTCATGGTAAAGACATATCAAATCCGTTGATAGCTGATGATTTACTAAAAATCATAATTTTCAATGATTCACCTCTCACAGGAGTTAACACACTTGGAAGTGATGAGAATAGTATGAAACTTTTAAGATTTGATGATCTTTGTACCAAAATGTTGCTGAGTTGCTGAGAAGATACCATGGAAGATATGATACTGATGAAGAGTACTTTGACATATGACAGATAGAAGAAAAGGAATAAAGAAACAATCTTTCTGAATGATTAAAGATTTGAAGATTAAAGATAACAAAGAAACTTGAAATCAAGCAAGTAGAGTTCAAGTTAGGGGAGGATTGTCGGGATATAAAATATCAAAGTACTTCTGGATGTCAAAGTACTGCTGCATGAAGAATAAAGTCAAAGTACTGCTGAAGAATAAAGTCAAAGTACTGCTGTTATTGAAGAATGCTTAAAGTATTTCGAAGGAAACAAGGACTGATGTGCAATATTAGATAAGGATTAATGTGTAATATTAAACGAATATTCTAGAATTAGTTAGGGATAATGACTTGTCGTTCAAGGATTACATGTTGTAAACCGACTTAAGGTTATCTATATAAAGAGCCTTAAGAGGTATTAGTCTATATAAGTTTTACAAGTCTTAGATACGTTTAGAAGTCGATCAAAGTTAATAGTTAGGGATTGTTAGTGAATCTGTGTAACAAAGCAGGTTCAAAGTTTGGTTAATATAAAAGTTCTTCTTAAGCTTTGTGTTAGTAGATTCCGCATACTTTACAAGGTAAAACAGTATTTCAATATTAATAGTGTTGAGTTTACTCAATATTGTTAAACCCTTACAAGCTACAAAGTAGTTTGGTCAGAGTATATCGATCCAACAATATGGGTAACAATTTTTGATTCCTTGTGTTTTATTCCAACGGATGATAAGACATGTGTCTTTCTTTGCCTATTGGGCTTGGTCTCTATTACTAAAGTTCATAATTGATTTATGGTGTCCCTCCTAATTTCCTTCATCATGTATTCCAAGGTTCTCTATTGTCAAGTCACAAAATCCTAAATGCATAAGCGATGTAGTATAGTGATTAGTTTTGGAAATTTGTCTCGCGATTGTGAGTTTTGGTTGAAATATTTTTCTGAATAAACTAATTTAGAAAATGGAACTAATGATTTACTAAGTAATATCCTTCTTGATGATTCAAAATTCAGTAGTTATGAAATGGGAAACGGTTTTCAAACATGTTGTGATTAGGACTGTTTACCAAAGTTTGATGTTTATATATATATATATATATATATATATATATATATATATATATATATATATATATATATATATATATATATATATTCTTTTCATTGAACGATGGTTTTGTTAAATATTGACCAAAAAGGATCGTACTTGTTCAAAATAGGAATTTCAGAAATTATTTTTTACATGGTATGCGATTTGTATAAACACAATTTTAAATCAACTTCATTCAAAAGTGAAAGTATTAACAAGGATAAAATAGTAGGATAGGTAATGTTCGCATAAATGCATAGATGTCTAACGTTTAGTTCCTGAGGTTGGATAATGCATATTGGTGGTTATCAGACAAAACTACAAGCCTAGGTATTCAAACTAACTTAAGTTCTGAAATGGTTTATCGTTGAAATTATCATCATGTTGGCAAAATATATATTCGGGTCGGATCCCTTTCTTGGTATGAAAATGAGGTTATCTGAAATTTCTAGAGAACACAACTCCTTAGGGGAATCTGTATCGATATTCTTAATTTAAACAATTATCCTTGGTGAAAACTCATTACAGGGAAGTTTGCGTTTGGATGAGGCCATGTTTAAATGGGACACTCTACAGTATCGGTTAGGAGGCTTGGTTTATTTCTATAGTGTTACTTAGCGTACCTTCACAATGTGTTCGATCCTGTAGCTCAGTCTAGCTAGTACCTTTGAATAATAAAATTGGACAACTAGGTCAGAGATGGTGAGTCGAATGGTCTCGTGGTATCTTAGGATTGTTGTTGAGTTATGAATTTTCTTAGTCCAGGTTTAGTAGTTCCGTAATCCTCTTATTGTTTTTCTTGCATCGAGGAATCCTCCTAGTACTTTATATGGAAAGTCTCTCCTAGAGAAGTCAATGGAAAGTTCTAACTTAATGGCTGAGTGAGTGACAGGTGGGGTAAGTATCCAGGGAGAGTTTGTCAGAAAGAGACGTTTATAAAGGAGTTTACTTGTTTACAACGCTTTTAAATGAAGATTGTTATTAATAATTCTTTAAAAAAAATAATTATTTTCTTCATGCCATAATCCTTCCTGAATTATACATAGGTGATCAGGCTATGTATAATTGAGGTCTAATGATGCGATGCTTGATTTTTGTCAAAATAGTATTACTTTTCTCAAAAGTTTTAGATGGTGTTCAACGCATTGTTATTAAAATGGTATCCTGATATTTCCTTTCAAGTAACATGAAAATTGTTTCGCATAATAATAGTAAATACTTGGTGTAATGACGGAAAAATCGATTTATAGGGTGGTAAAAAAAATAGCTTATATTAGAAATTCTGTAAAACAATTTCCCCATAGGGTAGTAAAATAGCTTGAAGTAAAATTCATCGTAAAGTTTATTGGATACATGGGTGAATCTTATGGAGTGGTAATAGTCTACTAATCCGTCAAAAATGAAATCGGCCTAATCCCTAATAAGACAATGGTATAATGTTGCGAAACGATTAAAGATTGAGCGATTGGAATAGAAAACGGAATAAACGAAGGTTACAATTATCACTGAGATAACAAAGGATAGATATTACATTGGATAAAAGAGTGCTTAATACAACTAGGTTATTTCAACGTACTAACGGAAAATACAAAAGAGAAGTACCACCCTAAAAGGCTCGAACTATGGTTTAAAACATGAACTTCTTCCTCCAGTTCAGGTCTCTCAACTCTGGGCATTCACTCTTGAAGTGTCCAACTACACCACAGTCAAAACATGTTATTGATGGTTTCTGATTATCACCCACAATTGGAAACCTGCAATCCCTGGTTTTGTGAGTAACCTTCTTACAGTTGCCACATGGTTCCGAGCAACGGCCTGGGTTATGATGATGTTGACACTTTTCACACTTAGGTAAAATACCAAGGTAATCTTTCTTTTCATTTAGACCTGCAGCATAGGGCTTAGCAACTCCTTGTCTCTTGTATGGTCCTTGTGTGGCATTTCCACCTCGATTGTTGTTCCACTTCCTTTTGTTGTCGCTATTGTTTCCTAATGTCTTGGTGTGAGCTATGTATTCCTTTGCTTCGGTCGCCATTTTGATAGCTTCAGACATGGCGTCGGGTTTCAATGTGACGACTAATGTACGAATTTCAGGGGAGAGTCCCCCGATGTACCTTTCAAGTTTCTTGCTTTCAGGTTCATCCATTGCAGGGCCTAGTTTTGTTAATTCATAAAAACGGGTAGTGTACTTGTCAACATCGTCTCCTACCATGGTAAAGTTTAGTGTTTCCTGTTCTATTGCTCGTAATTCACTTCTTACACAAAATGTTATACCCATCATCATTCTTAGTTTCTCCCAAGAGTGTGAGTAAGCAGCATCAACTCCCACTATCTTAACATGTTTGGTCCACCATTCCTGGGCATGATCCTGAAAAGTGCATGTGGCGAACTTAATCTTGTCTTCCTTACGACAGTCGCCACATCGAAATATTGTTTCTATTTCTTCGAACCATTTGAGAAATTCCTTTGTGTCTCTATTTCCGCTAAAGGAGGGGGGATTACAACCCATAAATTCAACGTGAGTAAGTTCCTTGGTGAGGGTGGTGGCTATGTTCTTGGCAATGACTTGTCCAACAGCAGCTTGCGTCATGCTTGGAGTGGTTTGCTTAAATCTATCTTCATCAAATCATAAGAGACCATGAGAATCTATAGGTAATAAAAATCATCATATTCACAACACATGAATATAATATATGAAAATTTCAGTCTACGTGAACCGATATCATAGATAGCACAACCATTCCTACATAGTAGAGTCACACTTGATACATTTGTTTGTACAACAACCAAAATACAACAAGTTCTTTAGACTATGTCCCACACTTTCTGTAGCTAGGATAATAGTAAAAGCTAGTAACGATATAAGTCTAGTCTAGAGACTTCCTGGTGTCCCTCTGAGTGAAACCAGGGTTTATGGCATCATAAGGTCGAGATAGTCCTGAGGTGGTGTCTGTAGTTGTGCATCGATCATATCCTAGATAGTGTAGGTTCCAAACCATTCTTGAGGAATCTGCGGATGTTCCTGTTGAGCCCGTGATATTGGTATTATCTACCAGGTGTTATCTAATTCATGGAAAGTGGGAATGAAAAAAGAAAATGACAATGGTGGTACTCTAGATGATGAGAATAAAATTGATGACGATAAGATCCTAGTGGTAAGTTAGGAGATGATGGTGATAATAGTGAATGGAATACTACCCTCTTTCGCGCTATCTCGCGACATCAAAGAGGTAAAACTGAAGTACGCATTTTGGGATGACCAATAGTGTAATAAGTAGTTGATGGTGGTGGTAGTACCTGAGTAGTGAGTGCTCTACTAGTGAAGGAAAGAAAACATACTATCTTCCTTGCAATAAGCATCCTAATAAGTCCATTAAGATTAAGTCTGAATACACTACCAAACGGCATTCTATGTATGGGCTGAATGATAGGAAAACCCTGTTCCTATGACAAATCAATGGTGCTAATGGTGGTGTAAGTGCAACTGGTGGTATAATGGTAGTGGAAGATGACAAGGCATCTTCAATGTCGGAATCCGGTGAAAGGATGACAGGGTGGGTATCTGAAGACATGTCACTTGTGAACCAGGTCAATATAATTATATATGAATATGGGTATAAATAACTCGCACAGTGTGTGTATGAAATAATATATTTAGTAAATATGCACTTATGATGAAATGATGAGATGCTATAATGATGTGGTTATAGTCTAGGGTCCAAGATATATCCTAGTTCGCTATAACCTTAGCTCTGATGCCAATCTGTCACACCCCCAATTTACCTGAATGTCAACGGAATAGAATACCTGGGGGTGACTGCCATAGCATCACAGTTACAGTTACATTGAACGACCTAAAGTGTCGTTTGGAAAATACGCCGTTTGATCATTAAAACATTCAGAGTTTACAAAACATAGGTCCCAAAAGGTGTTGCAAGTTTATAAAAAAAATAAGTCATGCTAGATCAAACGTTTCATAAGTGCAGAAAATATAGTGAGACGCGTCGACCCCGCGACTCCATGAAGATCCAAATGCATGCAACATGAGCTACCTTAATAACCTGAAAATACATTGCTAAAACGGTCAACATAAAGTTGGTGAATAATCATAGGTTTATAAGTTAAATCGGATGTACAATAGCCATAAGTAAAAAGTAAAGTAATAAGATTTCAGTAATAAAATTTACATTGGCTCTTAAGCTCATGACCCCGAAGCTAGACGCAATTAAATTGGCCCCAAATGAGTGTTTACCAGACACTCTAAATATATTAGACCTGAAATGCATCCGTAATCCTGTTGGAGCAACCCAAACACGGATGGAGGAGTCACCCTCAATAGATCTATTCACTCACTCTCACTTGTAGATTAATTAACGGTCCATGATAATAAAGGGGACTTGTCGTGACGTGGTAATAAGGCAACTTAAGCAATGTAAGGAATTTAATACCTTGGCATGTACAAAAATAAGTGATGCAATGTATTCTCCCCCGTGGGATTTGGAAATCAAAATATTGAATTAAAACGGGGCTATGAAAACTCACCTGAAGTGATGATACTATGACGTGAAATGATAAGGACACTAAGGCGCGAATATTTGCCGCAACCTAATATAAGTAATAACGATCTACTTTAGATCATGACGTGATGTAATGAATGCACATGCACATGATGCCTATACCACTCGTAACTTGAAAATACTAGTTATTGTCAAAGTAAAATATTTTCCATACTTAAGAAGAATAAGTCTAACTAGACTTATAAAAACTAGTCGTAATATATCGTATATAAAATGTTAGTGTTGTATTCATCGTTTTGAAAACCTTAAAATAACGTCAATTAGTCGTAAAAATAAGCTTTGGGTCATACGTACTTCATTGGTTAAGAATATAACTCTTGAACAATATACTTAGAAAATATAGTATTTAGTACGTGGTTTATTATTTCTATTAGTGACTACTAATATATATATATATATATATATATATATATATATATATATATATATATATATATATATATATATATATATATATATATATAGTTTTGACGATTTTGAAACGTGTATATCTTTGTCGTTATAAGTTCATTTTCCTCGTTCTTTATATCCACGGATTCGTCTTAACATGTATTAATATATTTTTGATAGCTCGGCTCCTCTAGGTTACGTCTAATGCCTCTTTTTGTCCGACGAAAATCGTCCAACAGCATGAATATTTTCAGAAAAATAGTTTTCGTCGTTAAACTTGCAAAAATCATATCTCCTTCGTTATAAGCTCGTTTTAATCCGTTCTTTCGCCAAAAGTTTCATTTTTGAAAGTAGTTTCTAAATATTTGGTTAAAAATTACCCCTGAGTTCCTGAGTTTTCTGGGTTTGGCGTTTTGGGACAGTAGGTTTCTAGATAGGTTCTAAACTCACTTCTAATGTTCCAAACTAGTTTCTAATCCAACCAAATCACTTCCAATCACCACAAATCTAGTCTATTCCTACCATACACCTTCTCAAGGTGTCATGGGTTCTTAAACATCATCAATCAAGTAGATCTACCAAGGGTTTCTGTTGATGCATAATCTGGAGCGGACTGATTCAACGACTCTCCTTGACCGTTAGTCATCTTCTCAAGCCCTAAATAGACCTGTCAACAAAGAGAACCCGTTAGGAGTGGACCCGAGGCCGTAGCCCCGGGATCCACCTCTGACGGTCAAGTTAGTATTGATGCGCGAAGCATATGATAGTTAGGTTTAGGATAAACTGTTCTGTTCTGTTGTGAATGGAATCTCAGCCCTATATTTATAAGGCATGGATTAGGGTTTAGGCATAGAGTGGGCCGCTGTCTGCCGGGCCTGGCCCATGTAGGGTCCAGTCCGGACTATACGTCCACAAGCCCCCCAAGTTTAGTATGACATAGTACGTGGCTATGTTATGCTAAACTTAAGTTCTGTTCATGGCCGCGTAGGCCCAATCAACCATGACGGCATGACCCATGTGTGCGCAACTTGTGTGCACATGGGACGGATCATACTGCGCAACCCACGTGCGACAGTGCGCACTGGGATTGCGATTGTGATTGTCTCACAATGGTGAAGGTGGATTCCGCATGCTGTATCCTGGGTAAGGGCGTACCTTTTGTACCAGTAGCGATGCAACATGGTGCGACATAAGACGTACTTCTGTGGCAGAAGTGCGCGCTGTGCGCGAAAAGGATGTGCGCTGTGTGCGACAGAGGTGCGCGCTGTGCGCGAACATTACATTCGTCTTTACAACCGACAGAGGACGTCTCCCCTGCGGCAAGATGGTGCGAATATTTAAATCCGTCTTTGTACTGGGCTTGCAATACCTCTTACGTACGATCTGCTTCCAAATATACCTGCGTGACTTGTACGGAAACAGTGGTACTATATACCCTGGTAGCCACCCAAGTTTGATGGTGCTACTCGTGTAGGAGCATTAAACTTAGTTATTCAAATCCTGAAAAACACTTAATGCAAATATTAAAAGCATATGTCGCGAATCGCAACATATAAAACGTAATGAAGTAAAAGATTAGCGTGAAACAATATATAGCACATAGCATATATAATTAGTATATAAAAGAAGTAGTAGTATGAATTACACATATCGTGAGGTTTTACAAACTATAAAAGAGAAGAAACACGTAGCTAAGCTACGAACACAGTGCGCTCATGGCGACTGATTGATCTTTTTCCCTTTTTTTTATAATAAAAACAATGGCGCGGATGGACACACCGTGATCGCGACTAATAGTTTCAATCGCACGTACAGACGCAGATAGATTTATCGTGACCGCATAGACTCTAACGTTTTGTGGATGATCGCAGAGGACCACGGCTTTTTGTCTCGTGCGCTCATGGCGATTGACTAGCATCGTGGTGCCTGTACGTGACAGTGCGCTCATGGCGCCAATCTGCGAAGATTTCCGGACGCATGGCCAAACGCGGGTAGATTTATCGTGACTGCGTTGTTCGCGGCTAAAAGATAAAGTAGGTCCGATCGTGCGGATTTAGTGCGGCTATAGGTAAAATCGTGTTTACCAAGATCAAAAGATTTACATAAAATCTTATGAATATTTAAAAATATAAAGTAGGTCCGATCGTGCGGACTATAGAGAAAAAATTAAACAACCCTTCGGATAATATATAATAAGAATTAAACTATAGTATTCCCGTAAAGGATAAACATTTGTTTCAGATTTAATCGTTACTTTTGGTGACACGTGCGTACGTATCGATTCATGCTCGGTGGCATAAAAATAAATGTTAGATCAACATATAATTGACTAATATATTGTTACCTCAACATGTGATCATGTGAATCAGTCGATGAGGTACAAATCGACAAACAATGTTGTTTACCGGTGAGAGCACGATACTTGTTGTTGTCATGTCCCATGGATGGCGCCACTTGTTGATGCATAATCTGGAGCGGACTGATTCAACGACTCTCCTTGGGCCGTTAGTCGTCTTCTCAAGCCCTAAATAGACCTGTCAACAAAGAGAACCCGTTAGGAGTGGACCCGAGGCCGTAGCCCCGGGATCCACCTCCGACGGTCAAGTTAGTATTGATGCGCGGAGCATATGATAGTTAGGTTTAGGATAAACTGTTCTGTTCTGTTGTGAATGGAATCCCAGCCCTATATTTATAAGGCATGGATTAGGGTTTAGGCATAGAGTGGGCCGCTGTCTGCCGGGCCTGGCCCATGTAGGGTCCAGTCCGGACCATACGTCCACAGTTTCCATTTCTAGGGTTTCAAAGATATAAGTATATATAAATGGGTAGTATAAACTAACATATGCATGTAATCTTGTATAGAAATAATATGATCATGAAAATAACTTGAAAAAATTATGAAAAAGAGTTTGACAACTTACTTTGAAAGATTATAGAGCTTGGATGAGTAAAACCTAATAAACCTTGAGTTTTTATTTCAAAACTCTAACAAGGATCACCAAATGAACTAGAAAGTAGCTTGATCTTGAAAAATCTATGGTTTTTGCTCTTGATTTGGTTTTTGGTCGTGGGTTTTGAGATGAGAGGAAGAGAAATGGTTTGCTTTTTGTTTCTAAGGATAATGATGAGTATGTGGTAAGATATCTAGATATTTACTTGAGATTAAAATAGATTATAACTAGGTAATTAAGACTTGAGGTTAAAAATGTATATGAGGTCAAGGGGGGGGGGGCATGTGGGTCGGCTTGACATAGAGGAAAAAGGGCAAGAAGACTAGCTAGATTTAATTAGGATATAGTGTAGTGTAAATGTAGTTTTTAGTGTATATTAGTTAGTTAGTTTTAATCGGGTACCGGGTTTGTTAGAAATAAATTTTAACGAAGTTAACCGGGGCATAATAAAGTCATAAAAATGATAAAAATATGTTGGGTACAATTATTGAGTGTTTGGACAATTATTATTTAGTTTTCATGAAAACCGTCGTAATTATATTAAACTTACGATGTAAATTAAATAAATTCCCAAATAACCGGATAAATGAATTTTATAATCTTTGTGATGTTGTAAGGGGTTTAAAAATATATCGGGACCATTTCGGGGATTGTCCGATATGTTAGTCATATTTATTAGTCGTACGTAACGTTTATCTAAAAATAAATATACGTAAAACGTTAAATATACCAAAATATTAATTTGAATATTCTACGAGTGGTATAGTATGCAAATGCTATTATGATGATATGTAGACTATTTCTAGTCCGTATGAAATGTCCCTACTGATAAAGCATTAATTCGCACCTGAACCAATTCGGTTACGCGAATTTAAATATCCGTAAACTAATTTAACGATGAAATGAGTAATGCACATGAATAGTGTTTTCTTTCCGGAATGAATAGTGTTTCATGAATAGTAAAATTTTTGACGCTTCTCAGAATATCAAACTGACCTCAAAAATGATGAATAGTGTTTTGATGAATAGTGATTTATGAATAGTAAATTGTCGAAGTTCGGAAAATGACCTGAAATGGTGAGTTGTGACACGCCGATCCATGCAGTGAAATCTCGAAGGTTGGGTCAGTCCAATGTTCATCACAATGAACAACATATGAGTTTGGCAAATAAATCACCAACACGCTCACATTTGCCTTAATTCGATGATACTCCCATATCGTCAACTGACAATGGACAATTTTGAATAATTAAATCATTCATGGATTAAACATTCAAAAATGGAATACAGTTGATATGTATGAAAACGACTATAACCATTACATCAATTCATTAAAGATATAAATTGTTCAACATTCCAATTATTTAAAATACTAAAAACAGATTTACATGAGACTATTAGCAGGTCGCAGCCCAATGTTCCTAGCATGCTCCACATGTTTGGTACAAGACATTGGTTTAGTAAAAGGATCAGCTAAATTGTCATCTGTGTGAACTTTGAGGAGACGAATATCACCACTTTCGATAACTTCTCGAATATAGTGAACTTTCTGACGAAAGTGTTTGGCACCCTTAAGAACACCTGGTTCATTGGCTATGATAATGGCACCGGAATGATCGCAGTACATATCCATAGGTCGTTCATTGCTGGGAACAACGCCAAGCCCAGAAATGAATTTCCGTATCCAAATTGCCTCCATTGCAGCTTCAGAAGCAGCTATATATTCAGCTTCTGTAGAGGACATCGCAAGTGTGCTTTGTTTGGCACTCTTCCAGTCAACAACACCTCCATTCATGATGAAAACATATCCTGTTTGGGATTTGATGTCATCACGATCTGTCTCCCAGCTTGCATCAGTATAACAAGTAACACTGAGCTCACATTCGACATCACCACCATAAACAAGAAACATATTTTTAGTATTCCGCAGATACTTCAATATGTTCTTAACAGCAGTCCAGTGACATTCTCCTGGATTCTGTTGAAATCTACTCGTTAGGTTCTGAGAGAACGCTACATCAGGTCTAGTGCACCTAACCGCATACATGATGGATCCCACAGCCAAAGCATAAGGGACTCCCTTCATCCACTTCACCTTAGCGGGTGTAGAGGGTCCTTGAGTCTTACTCAATTCCGTATTTGGTTGCATTGGAAGACTTCCACGTTTGGAATCTTGCATTTTAAATCTCTTCAGGATTTTTTCAATGTATGAACTTTGACACAAGCCGATTAACCGCTTTGATCTATCTCGGTAGATCTTGACTCCAAGTATGTACGATGCTTCTCCTAAATCTTTCATATCAAAACACTTTCCAAGCCAGGATTTTACATCTTGTAGCATTGGAATGTTGTTTCCTATGCGTAATATGTCATCAACATATAAGATTAGAAATGCGACTATACTTCCACTAGTGTTTATGTATACACATGGCTCATCGGGATTTTGAGTGAAACCAATCTTCTTGATTTCCTCATAAAATCTCTTATTCCAGCTTCTAGATGCTTGCTTCAATCCATAAACGGATCTTTGAAGCTTGCATACTTTGCCAGGATATTTTGGATTCACGAAGCCCTTGGGTTGCACCATATAAACGTCCTCGTTTAGGTGGCCGTTCAAGAAGGCAGTCTTGACATCCATTTGCCAAATCTCATAGTCATAATACGCTGCTATGGCTATAAGAATCCTAATTGCTTTAATGTCTGCAACAGGCGAGAAGGTTTCTTCATAGTCAATTCCGTAGATTTTAGTGAAACCTTTTGCTACAAGATGAGCTTTATAGGTATGTGCATTACCATCCACGTCGGTCTTTATCTTGTAGAGTCATTTACTCCCAACGGTCTTAGCATTGGGAGGTAGGTCTACCTCGACCCAGACATCATTGTCTTTCATGGATTTCATTTCCACATTCATAGCTTCGTTCCACTTATCACGTTCAGGACTCGATATAGCTTCTCGATAGTTAGCGGGTTCACAATGATCCCCTAACTCATGTTCCTCAGCATCGATATAAAAACCATATCGTTCAGGTGCTTGAGGTATCCTTTCGGATCTACGAATGGGAGCAACATCTCGAAGAGGCTCAACATTTTCATGCTCAGTCTCATTTTGATGTTCACTAGTGTTACTAGAAGGTTGCGCATCTTCGCTTTGAAGTTCATCAAAGTCTACTTTGCTCCCACTTACTTCTTGTGAGATGAGACTGTTCTCAAAAAACTCAGCATATCGAGCAACAAATATTTTGTTCTCGGTTGGGTAGTAGAAATAGTAACCCATCGTTTCCTTTGGGTATCCTACAAAGATACACTTGATAGTTCTAGGCTCAAGTTTTTTTGGCGTGTCTCGTTTAACGAGAGCCTCACAACCCCAGACTTTCAAGTAAGACAGATTAGGGACCTTCCCATGCCATATTTAGTATGGAGTCTTATCAACCTTCTTAGTTGGAACCATATTGAGTATGCGAGCAGCAGACTCTAGAGCATAACCCCAAAAGGACATTGGCAGCGTTGTTAGACTCATCATAGATCGAACCATGTCTAGCAAGGTTCGATTTCTCCTTTTAGACACACCATTATGTTGTGGTGTATATGGAGGAGTGAATTGTGAGACTATCCCACACCTTTTTAGATGATCTAAAAACTCTTGACTCATATATTCACCTCCTCGATCGGATCGAAGAGCCTTAATGGTCTTGCTAAGCTGATTTTCTACTTCACTTTGGAAGACCTTAAACGTTTCAAAGGCTTCATGTTTATGTTTAATCAGGTAAACATAACCATATCTACTGAAATCATCAGTAAAAGTGATAAAGTAGTTAGCTCCTTCTCTAGACATTGTTCTAAATGGGCCATGATGCGTGGGAATCGCAACAGGCTTTACCTCTCGAGGAATCTCGAGAAGCTTACAACCCCCACCAGGCAGTGTACCTGATCGTTGTAGTATAGTATAGTGACAAGTACCGGGGGATTGATCGTTCAGCTTAGGAATAGTGTCGCTAGGATTAGAAAGCCTGATTTACTAGTTCTAAAGGTGAGGGATGATTATTTTTGTGTTTTTATATTTTTTTTGAAAGCAAGTAAAATCTCGGGTTTTGAAAGAGTGGGCGGAATTAGTTGCTATTCAACTAACCCAAAGCTAAGATGCAATCAAAATAAAATAATAAAAATGAAAATAAACTAATTATACTAAGGTTGTGAGCAGTAATTGGGGAAAATGTGTTTACTTAGACTTCACTACTCCCTAGATATCTTTCACACGTTAATTACTTGTTATAATTGCATGGATGACGGATCGTATTCCTTAATACCATTCATGGGGTGGCATACATAACTCCCCAATTCTATGAGCTCTTATCTCCTCCTACACCATGCCCCAGCACAACTATAGGGATTGTAAACAGTGGCTCATGCATTAAATACAACCAATAAAGACCTAGTACGCCTCGGTTCATGTTTCTTAAGACGTTCAAGCATGTTACCATTTGGAGATCTGCCAGTTTTCTTAAGCCTAACATATAAAATCGTTCATCCAAGAACAAGAATAAACAAGTAATCAACACATAATCAATATCTAGGTTTCATTAGATCTAAGCAAACACAAAGGAGATCTAGCCTAGCATAATGGAATTGAGACAAGAACAAGATATAGACAACCAACACATAGACATATTGATTGAATTAGAAGAACACTTATCTTAATTACAATGCAAGGTATCAAGGGTTCGGAACCCTTGAAAAACCTGTAAAAGTTGCACCAAATTCGTCTTTAGGGTTTCTCCAAAACTTCTCTCTCTTTAATGTAAAAACTAGAAAACTATATATAGGAAAACTGGGCTGACGGCGTCAAGACAACCATGTGACGCCGTCACCTCGCCGCCAAATACTTCCTCGGACGGCCTTGATCTCCTTATGACGGCCTGTGTGACGCCGTCACCACCTACGGTATTTTATTCTTGGGACTTTGACGCCGTCAGGATGACTTTTGACGCCGTCACCACCTACGGTATTTTATTCTTGCTGTCTGACGCCGTCAGGGTGTAAGTCTTGACGCCGTCACCTAGTGCTTCCAGCATGGAAAATTGATACTTTGCCGTTTTCCTCACTTTTATGCTCCAAAAACGTCCAAAATGGCTTCTTTTCCAGAATTCACTCTCCAAGTACCTAAAATCACAAAAGGAACGATTTAGGGCAATATTTGATCAAATAAAGTCGGATTCGGGCTTAAATGACCCCCTAAAAACGGATCATTTTTCGCCTCATCATATACCCTTACACTTGAGATTTGCTTGTCCTCAAGCAAATGAGCTTTTATTCTACTCAAAAGACAAGTTAGGGGTCATTTAACACTAATATAAAAGTAATTACAACAAATAATCGTTCCACTAAAGACCAATAGACAAGCACGGAGATCATACACAAGCACCTCACAAATAGTGTTTAGATACTCACATCTCTCGGGTGTAATAAAGTAATATAACATTATGGAAATGGAAGATATCTCTCACTACCTGTCATAGCAAAATAGATTACCATAGGCTTGGGAAAGGATCAAACCTCCACCACATGGCGTAAGCACCTAGGATAAACTATCAAAGAGGTCTTTTAAAGGGTTGTAACATTAGGTATAGGGATATGAATTACACGGTTTTGTTGGATAAAGGAAGTTTTACTGGTGGCGAGTTAACAATCTTGGTTAATTACATGTACAAGATGGCGTTGCTAAGCCAAGACTAGACTCGACTTAAGCTAATAAATGAAAAATAACAAAAACATAAAATGAAACGGGATGGTAGTCCGTATGTTTTTTTTTTCTCTTTTTCTTTTTCTATTTTTTTTTTCTTTTTCTTGTTTTTTTCGATTTTTTTTTTTTTTTTTTTTTTTTTTTGTGCATACACTCTTACCCTACCATCCAAAATAATACATCATAGGGGATGAGAATTCCCCTTACACTTGAATCTTTACATACTTTACAATTAACTAATCTAATGACTCGAATTAAGAAAATCAAAACACTTGGAACACTTTTAAGATTAACGTACATATGGGGGTAATATTATTATGTTCTTCCCCATTACTCCATAAAATAAGTACTTACCCATGAGTCCCAATCGTCCCAAAACAATATGTACAAGGATATGACTCGACTTAGCAACCATGTAATCAATTAGATAGTTAACTTAGGGTTTAACAAATAACAATAATGCACTAAAAATGAGCGCATACACGGAAGGCTAAGGCGATTTGGTTGTACATTTAAGTGGGGTGTAACAAATTCTTCCTTTAAGTAAGATGCTTAAAGTTAGAAACGAAAAGATAGGCTCGGAGGGGTGTACTAGGGGTTTCGTGTACTAAAAATGAGTACAACGCTAAGGGTGTGGGAAAAATTAGTTGACTTAACTAGCCAAGTAATATGACTTAAATGGTCAAGTAATTATAATACGGGTTTAACACAAGGGTGATCCTAATGCCTCTTATCATGTAGTAAATCCTACCACACGAATGTAGTCTCACTAGCGGTCTCGGGATGCATCACTAACGCAAGTTCTAGAATCTAAATGCTACCGGTACACTCATAAGCACTAATAATGAATGCTTTTCCTATCAAATCTAAAGGCGAACCTCACATTTTTGGGTGGAAAAATTTTCTGAATATACGGTTATGTGCTAGTCATACAATCTCCTATCCATGAGACGCTTGCTATGGCTAAAGTTTCACTCCTAAATGTTGTAAAAAATTTTAAATTTGGCGCTAAAATTACACTAACAAGTATTTCTCGTAGTTTTATTACACATCTACCATTAAACAAAACAAACTCAAGCGAAAGTGCATATGTAAGGTATCATCTTTTTACCCTCCCCTTACACTTAAGATGAACATTGTCCCCAATGTTCAAGTAAGGAATGTAAAAGTGAAAAAGTAAAGAGAATGAAATCAAATACTCCCCTGATTCGCTCGGTATGGATTATAGGTTGGCCAGGTTAAATCTTCTTCCAACAAAACGAACAATCAAAGCTTCCCTTCCAGAATATAAATCATCTCCGTGTCGAACATAACCTGTGAAACCTGACAAAATAGACAAGACAACCTCGCGTAAAATCGGCGGCATCCTATATAAGTTCCTAAATCCTAGAAAACAAAGTAAGATATAATGCTTGTGGAATGAAGTTTGCAGATTTCCTGGAGATTATAAAACTTAATAATTCACAAAAACCATAAGACTCCGTTAGAAAAACAAAACTGGTAAAATTTCCAGATTTTTGACTCCTGACGCCGTCAAGAGTAAACTCTGACGCCGTCAGAATGGACCTGCAGAAATCCTTATGTTAAGTTTCCGGAAAATTTCTGGAAAAACTTGGTCCTACTTCCTGGAAAATCCTGCAAAACTTCATTATCACTCAATACAAGCATTTGACTCTAACAAATACGAATATACATGTTCATTTAATAATGTGGAGAATCATGATCGGTTTGTTTCTTAAAAACATATTTGGGGTTTCCCCTTACACTTATCTTTTGCAAAAAATACTTTTAGGTTGGAGTTAAGACTAGGCCAAACAACATAGTAAAGTATTTCCACATTTTAATTGAGAAACATGATCAACCAACAATAAAAACTAAGCATGCATACGGAAGCAAATAACAATCAAACAAATAAAATCACACAAAACATGGGTTGCCAAGATTAACCAACAATAAAATTTAAAAGTCGAACATGCATAACAATTGTTAAAGGAAAATAAAAAGTGTCCAAAGCCAACAGAGGCTGAATCCTAAACTATTACAAGACCAAATGTTTCAAATCATACAACCGAGGATAAATTGTTCAAGAACCACAGATATCAAAACAAATCACTGAGGGGGAGGACCAAAGCGGTAATCATAGCCAGGTGGGAGGTGTCCAGTATAACCATAGGGAGGATAGTCCTGCTCGCGCCCAGGGAATGGGTCAATTTGCAGATGGGGCTCGATGTGATCACGGGTCGAAAGATGCTGCATCTGGCGGACTGTGTGCTCATACATCCAATCAAATCTCTGGTCAGTGGTGGTTCTCCAAGCATCCACCTGACCCATCCAAGCCCCCTGATGCGCCTGCCAATCTTCTCGGCCCATGTGCCGGTAGTAGTCAGCAGTCCCCTCCTCGTACCCAGCAAACTGATGCTGCTGGGGCATTCCCTCATCATCATCATCATCCTCACCAGCGGGCCCTGCTGCCACGAACCAGGTGTAGGACCCATCCACCATCTGCATCACAATGCTCATCTGCCTGAGGGATTTCGCCCTAACTATCCTACAGTTCCCGCAGTCGCTCAAGTACCCCATGATCTGAGGAGTAAGAAGACCATAGGAACGAGCCAACCGGGTCACGAACATCCCCACATGCATACACCTTGTCAATATCCCTCTCACCCACACTGGTCCTCAAATAATTGGCCACCCAAAACGGGATGTTGCAGTAGACATCCGCAGAAAAGATGGTGTACAAGTAAAACAGGTCTGAAGCAGTGATACGGTGAGTGGTGCCATGACGTCCTGACAGGCTGTATGTGATGCACCTGTGGACTAGCCTAACAATGGGGTCCCTGATCGATGCAGCCCCAGTAGTCGAGGTGTAAACCCCATCCCCTATGGTTGGCCAAAAAGTGACACACCTCATCTCACTCCTCTGAGTCTCTCCATGTAACAACCTCAGCAGAAAAGCCCCATCAACCTCCTCACTAGTATATAACCCAAGCCTTCATCCAAACTCAGCCACTGAACATGACCTCAACTCTGCCCCTAGCCTAAAATACACAGTGGTGCCCCCTATATCTGCCCTAGCCTCAGCCTGATCAAAACGGAAGGTCGCAAAGAACTCCCTCACTAACTCACTATACACTGTCTCTCTAATCCTAAACAATCTCTCCCACTGCGGACCCGCAAACCCATCTGTGCGGATCATCCCTAAAAATGCAGCCTCCAACCCACTAGCTCTCAGAAAATCCCAGTCAACCACAGCCCCAGCATCAATATGGTGGTTACACAACTCCGCAT
This sequence comes from Artemisia argyi, assembly GCA_030686995.1. Lineage (NCBI taxonomy): Eukaryota > Viridiplantae > Streptophyta > Magnoliopsida > Asterales > Asteraceae > Artemisia > Artemisia argyi. The sequence continues at coordinate 74,487,954 of CM060696.1, read as the reverse complement.
ACTTGGTGCTAGTACCAACATCGCCAAACTCGCTCCAACTATGGACTAATTCTCCATAATTGACACCTTGAGATCTAGAGGAACTGCCCTTATGTTGGCGAGACCTTTTGCTCATTTTCCTGAAAAGAAAGGTGGAGTGAACGGAAACGATTAGAACGAGAAATTTTTTTATCGATCTCTGCTATCAGACATCTGACGCCGTCAGGATTGGTCCTGACGCCGTCAGAATTAGCAAAAAATCGAACTCATGCAAATGCGAGGGAAAAATCAATTTTCAAACTCTTAACCTATTACCCAAACGCTCCTTTAATCAGGAAACAGGGGTAGGGGGTCAAAGAATCTGAGGCATGATGGGTTTTCTCTAAATTAATGCATGATTCGAGTGAGATAACATCGTCGAATGGTAACCCCATGATTACAAATCACCAATTAGATGGCATTACGATTTGCTAATATTGGGTCATGAGTGGGGTTTCGGACGAAAGGGGTTTTTCAAATTGATGGGTCCTAAGGATAATTGATCGAAAAAGGATGAAGAAAACTTACTTACAAAGTGGAGATTGGATGCGGAAGATGTCGAATTGGGAGGTGGAGAATCGGAGTAGCAGCAGCACCATGGGTGAGATTTGTGGGGTATGGGTTGAAAGTGATTGGTTTTTGGTTAATATTGCTGATCCATCGAGCTGACGGCGTCAAGAGTTAAATCTGACGCCGTCAGATGCCCGTGTAAGGTGAGGTTTGGAGTAGTTCCATGTTCAGCCCCTGCTCTTTGCGTGAATAACTAAACATTAGTAAAACCCATGAGTAGCTATTCCGTTGGCGAGGTCCACCAGGGTCGAACGTCTCATTACTGTCACGGAAAGAGGTAAGGTTGTAGAAGGGGTCGGGTGACGTTTTGGCTAAGTTGATCCCCGTGCACGGGTCATTGGTGTGAGAAGAAAGATGTTGTTCCATAGGGGGTTTCAAATCAGTGGTGTTTTTGAGGCGCAACCTCTTTACACCGGGTTTAAAACCAAAAGAACTTTTCTTAGATAGGGTTGGGAATGTGGTCAGCAGGCATCCAACGAAAATGTTATGGACTTGTAAATTCTTTTCCTTCTGAGGATGCTTACGAGAGTGGGGGTTGATTGACGGTGAAGTACTTGGATAAAGCTTCTCATTATCCTCTTGGTTAAACATCAAAGGGGTTGAGACCTCGAAGACCTTTTCGATTTTTTTAGGTGCGGAATTTTCCTTGATCCTTTCTTTGACCCTTGACATGAATTGGTCAGCGAAACTCATAAACGCTTTATGAGTACTTTCCATGCGTGCTTCTAGGTGCTGGATTTGTTTTTCCTGATTATCCATGAAGGTTACCATTATCCCTTCGAATTCTTCTTGTCGTGATCGTTCAGGAAAATTCTGGCTGGTAACCGTATTCCTGCGTAGATTATGATTCCACACGGGTTCAGCAGCAAGTTTCTCGATACTTATCAATTCATTTACCTGCTTTTCGATTCTTCCTAACAACTCTTCTTGGGTGGCACATGCGTAGTCAAGTTTTACCTTGCTTGCGAACATCGGGTCCTCCCATCCTTCCTCTTCGTATTGTGCCAACTCCTCAAGAACTTTCCAGCACTCGTCAACGCTAAGTCTATCTAGCCTACCCTTGGCTGCGTAATCGATGGCTTTTCTTGTTTGATAGTCAACCTTATCATAAAAGATTTGGATCTGGAGCCATGGTTAGATGCCATGATGAGGGACTTTTCGGAGTAGGTCTTTATATCGAATCCATGCTTCATAAAAAGATTCATTTTGACATTGTTGGAACATCAAGATGTCATTTCTAAGCTTAGTAGTTCTCCCCGGTGGGAAAAATTGAGCAAGGAAACGAGTGGTGAGATCATCCCATGTGGTGATGGATCCCGCGGGTAAACGCTCAAGCCATTGACTAGCTTGATCCCGTAGAGAGAATTGGAATAGGCGTAAACGGGTAGTCTCTCTAGTTTCAACACCTAGGTCTATGGAATCTACGATTTTGAGAAAGTCCTTAAGATGTTGGTTTGGATCTTCGGAACGAAGTCCATGGAATGCACATCCGCTTTGCACCAACCGGATGGTGTCGGATCGCAAGGGGGTCACATTGGCTCCGGTGAGCTCAATGGTGTTTCGGTAGCCTTGATGGCTAGGTCGGGAATACTCTCCTAAGGTTCGGGGCCTAAGGGGTTTTAGTGGTGGGTTTTGTTGTGGTGGGATGACGGGTTCAAAGATGTTACCACCTTCCATGATGTCGGATGGTAAAGAGTTACGAACAAAGGCACGAAGAAATAAGATAGACTAAAGAAGACCTAAAAATAAAAAAAAAATCTTACTAGAAAGGAATCTAGCAAGTAGACCTAATAAAAAGAAATCCTAACCTAGACAATAACTATTCCCCGGCAACGACGCCAAAAACTTGATGCGTGGGAATCGCAACAGGCATTACCTCTCGAGGGATCTCGAGAAGCTTACAACCCCCACCAGGCAGTGTACCTGATCGTTGTAGTATAGTATAGTGACAAGTACCGGGGGATTGATCGTTCAGCTTAGGAATAGTGTCGCTAGGATTAGAAAGCCTAATTTACTAGTTCTAAAGGTGAGGGATGATTATTTTTGTGTTTTTATATTTTTTTTGAAAGCAAGTAAAATCTCGGGTTTTGAAAGAGTGGGCGGAATTAGTTGCTATTCAACTAACCCAAAGCTAAGATGCAATCAAAATAAAATAATAAAAATGAAAATAAACTAATTATACTAAGGTTGTGAGCAGTAATTGGAGAAAATGTGTTTACTTAGACTTCACTACTCCCTAGATATCTTTCACACGTTAATTACTTGTTATAATTGCATGGATGACGGATCGTATTCCTTAATACCATTCATGGGGTGGCATACATAACTCCCTAATTCTATGAGCTCTTATCTCCTCCTACACCATGACCCAGCACAACTATAGGGATTGTAAACAGTGGCTCATGCATTAAATACAACCAATAAAGACCTAGTACGCCTCGGTTCATGTTTCTTAAGACGTTCAAGCATGTTACCATTTGGAGATCTGCCAGTTTTCTTAAGCCTAACATATAAAATCATTCATCAAAGAACAAGAATAAACAAGTAATCAACACATAATCAATATCTAGGTTTCATTAGATCTAAGCAAACACAAAGGAGATCTAGCCTAGCATAATGGAATTGAGACAAGAACAAGATATAGACAACCAACACATAGACATATTGATTGAATTAGAAGAACACTTATCTCAATTACAATGCAAGGTATCAAGGGTTTGGAACCCTTGAAAAACCTGTAAAAGTTGCACCAAATTCGTCTTTAGGGTTTCTCCAAAACTTCTCTCTCTTTAATGTAAAAACTAGAAAACTATATATAGGAAAACTGGGCTGACGGCGTCAAGACAACCATGTGACGCCGTCACCTCGCCGCCAAATACTTCCTCAGACGGCCTTGATCTCCTTATGACGGCCTGTGTGACGCCGTCACCACCTACGGTATTTTATTCTTGGGACTTTGACGCCGTCAGGATGACTTTTGACGCCGTCACCACCTACGGTATTTTATTCTTGCTGTCTGACGCCGTCAGGGTGTAACTCTTGACGCCATCACCTAGTGCTTCCAGCATGGAAAATTGATACTTTGCCGTTTTCTTCACTTTTATGCTCCAAAAACGTCCAAAATGGCTTCTTTTCCAGAATTCACTCTCCAAGTACCTAAAATCACAAAAGGAACGATTTAGGGCAATATTTGATCAAATAAAGTTGGATTCGGGCTTAAATGACCCCCTAAAAACGGATCATTTTCGCCTCATCAGGCCACATACATCAGTATGAATGAGCCCAAGTAGATCTATAGCTCTTTCTCCAACATGGGAAAAAGGCTTTCGTGCCATCTTACCAGATATGCAAGAAATGCATTTATCAAACGACACATTGTCGATTGACTCTAAAAGCCCATCGTGTTGTAGCTTCGTAATGCGTTTCTTGTTTATATGGCAAAGACGACAATGCCATAAAAAAGTAGAATCCAAATTACGTTTGGATTTCTTATTGCTAACAGTATATATAGAACTATTGTTTGAAATAGGATCACGCATATCAATTTCAAAAATGCCATCACGTGGAATAGCATTAAAATAAAGCACATTATCCTTAGAAACAGAAATGCCAAAATCCGTAAAAGTATGAATGTAACCATCATCTTTCAAACGCGAAAGTGAAACAACACCTCTAGTGATAGTAGGTGCAAAATGGCAATTATTTAAAACAGTAACTAGTCCATTTGGGAGGATAAGATCAAAGCTCCCAATTGCTTCCACAGCTGCACGATTGCCATTACCAACGTACAGATGTAAAGCTCCTTGCTTCAGATTTCGACTTCCCCTAAGCCCCTGCACATTGTTACAAATGTGAGTACCACAACCAGTATCATATACCCAGGATTTGTTAGGAAAAGTATAAAGTTCTATTGTGAAGATACCTGATGTGCTAGCAACGCTAGCTTTGTTCTTCTTTAGCCCTTCTAGGTAGGCGTGACAGTTGCGCCTCCAGTGCCCTACCACTCCACAATGGTGGCAAGGGGTGTCCTTGGCCGGGTGCTCCTTCTTGGCAGGTGATGCGTGGGAATCGCAACAGGCTTTACCTCTCGAGGGATCTCGAGAAGCTTACAACCCCCACCAGGCAGTGTACCTGATCGTTGTAGTATAGTATAGTGACAAGTACCGGGGGATTGATCGTTCAGCTAGGAATAGTGTCGTTAGGATTGAAATTAATCTAACTAGGTCTAAAGGTGAAGGATGATTCTTTTTATGTTTTTATATTTTATGAAAAGCAAGTAAAAATCTCGGGTATTGGGAGAGTGGGCGGAATTAGTTGCTAATCAACTAAACCAAAAGCTACTAATTAAACTAATAAAAAAAATAAACTAAGGTTCTACAAGATAAGTGAAGCATGTCTACCCATGATATGTTACTCCTTGCTAGCTATCCAATCCTACCTATTGAATTGTAACCTTGCTTTAATTGACGGGTTGTATTCCTTAATACCATTCATGGGGTATCGCACATAACTCCCCAATTCTATGAGCTCTTATCTCCTCCTATACCATGCCCAGCACAACCATAGGGATTGTAAACAGTGGCTCATGCATTAAATACAACCAATAAAGACCTTAGTGCAATAGGATCATGTTTCCTAAGACGTTCAAGCATGTTACCATTTGGAGATCTGCCAGTTTTCTTAAGCCTAACATATAAATCATTCAATCAAAACAAGAATCAATAGGAAACAAGGATTATAAACTAAACCAACTAGATCTATTGAAGTTGTCACGCCTTAATTGATGGAGATAGACACAACATCAACAAGAAATCAATGAGATCTAATCAATTATATACAAGTTTCACATAATCATAAGTAGACACAAGGTGAATTAGCAAATCATCATCAAAGAAGAGCAAACAACAATGATAATGGAAAACATAATTAAGATAGAATCATCAAACCAATACATGATGTTTATGGAGTGATTGAAACCCTCTAAGTTGCTGGAAAAACACCCACCTAAACCCAGGAATCGACCTTAGGGTTTAGGGCTTACAAAAAGTGAAGTTATGATGTTATATTTATAGGCAAGTTTTCTGTCGGCCCATCTTGACGGCGTCAGCCCGTTACTCTTGATGCCGTCAAGACCATTTTTTCACCAAATTGTAGATCTCTTCGTCCTCTTCGCGTGGGCATTTGAATCACCAAAATCCGAGTTCGTATGCAAAAGTTATGACCAAAACAATATCAGCTACTCCGCACGCAAGTTTTGACAAGTTAACACGTGACGGCCTTGGGTGACGCCTTCACATTCTCTCTGGGCCGTCACCACTTTTACTCTTGACGCCGTCACCAAAATGCTCTTGATGCCGTCAGGTACTGATGCGTGGGAATCGCAACAGGCTTTACCTCTCGAGGGATCTCGAGAGGCTTACAACCCCCACCAGGCAGTGTACCTGATCGTTGTAGTATAGTATAGTGACAAGTACCGGGGGATTGATCGTTCAGCTTAGGAATAGTGTCGCTAGGATTAGAAAGCCTAATTACTAGTTCTAAAGGTGAGGGATGATTATTTTTGTGTTTTTATATTTTATGGAAAGCAAGTTAAAATCTCGGGTTTTGAAAGAGTGGGCGGAATTAGTTGCTATTCAACTAACCCAAAACTAAGATGCAATCAAAATAAAATAATAAAAATGAAAATAAACTAAATTATACTAAAGTTGTGAGCAGTAATTGGAGAAAATGTGTTTACTTAGATTTCACTACTCCCTAGATATCTTTTGCACGTTAATTACTTGTTATAATTGCATGGATGACGGATCGTATTCCTTAATACCATTCATGGGGTGGCATACATAACTCCCCAATTCTATGAGCTCTTATCTCCTCCTACACCATGCCCAGCACAACTATAGGGATTGTAAACAGTGGCTCATGCATTAAATACAACCAATAAAGACCTAGTACGCCTCGGTTCATGTTTCTTAAGACGTTCAAGCATGTTACCATTTGGAGATCTGCCAGTTTTCTTAAGCCTAACATATAAATCATTCATCCAAGACAAGAATAAACAAGTAATCAACACATAATCAATATCTAGGTTTCATTAGATCTAAGCAAACACAAAAGAGATCTAGCCTAGCATAATGGAATTGAGACAAGAACAAGATATAGACAACCAACACATAGACATATTGATTGAATTAGAAGAACACTTATCTCAATTAGAATGCAAGGTATCAAGGGTTTGGAACCCTTGAAAAACCTGTAAAAGTTGCACCAAAATCGTCTTTAGGGTTTCTCCAAAACTTCTCTCTTTTAATGTGAAAAACTAGAAAACTATATATAGGAAAATAGGGGTGACGGCGTCAAGACAACAATGTGACGCCGTCACCTCGCCGCCAAATACTTCCTCGGACGGCCTTGATCTACTTCTGACGCCGTCAAGGCCTAGGCCGTCACACAAATTACTCTTGACGCCCTGTGTGTGACGCCGTCATCAACTACGGATTTTAATTCTTGGGGTTTTGACGCCGTCAGGATAACTCTTGACGCCTTCATGAACTATGGATTTTAATTCTTGAGGTTTGACGCCGTCAGGGAATTACTCTTGACGCCGTCACCTACTGTTCCCAGCATGGAAAATTGAGACTTTGCCGTTTTCTTCACTTTTATGTTCCAAAAACGTCCAAAATGGCTTCTTTTCCAGAACTCACTCTCCAAGTACCTAAAATCACAAAAGGAACGATTTAGGGCAATATTTGATCAAATAAATTCGGATTCGGGCTTAAATGACCCCCTAAAAACGGACCATTTTTCGCCTCATCATATACCCTTACACTTGAGATTTGCTTGTCCTCAAGCAAATGCGCTTTTATTCTACTCAAAAGACAAGTTAGGGGTCATTTAACACTAATATAAAAGTAATTACAACAAATAATCGTTCCACTAAAGACCAATAGACAAGCACGGATGTCATACACAAGCACCTCACAAATAGTGTTTAGATACTCACATCTCTCGGGTGTAATAAAGTGTAAATTACAATATGGAAACGGAAGATATCTCTCACTACCTGTCATAGCAAAATAGATTACCATAGGATTGTAAAAGGATCAAACCTCCACCACATGGCGTAAGCACCTAGGATAAACTATCAAAGAGGTCTTTTAAAGGGTTGTAACGTTAGGTATAGGGATATGAATTACACGGTTTTGTTGGATAAAGGAAGTTTTACTGGTGGCGAGTTAACAATCTTGGTTAATTACATGTACAATGTGGCGTTGCTAAGCCAAGACTAGACTCGACTTAAGCTAATAAATCAAAAAATAACAAAAACATAAAATGAACATAGAATAAAAAGGGATGGTAGTCTGTATGTTTTTGTTTTTTTTTTTTTTTTTTTTTTTTTGCATACACTCTTACCCTACCATCCAAAATAATACATCATAGGGGATGAGAATTCCCCTTACACTTGAATCTTTACATATTTTACATTAAACTAATCTAATGACTCGAATTAAGAAAATCAAAACACTTGAGCACTTTTAAGATTAACGCATACATGGGGGTAATAAATGATGTTCTTCCCCATTACTCCATAAAATAAGTACTTACCCATGAGTCCCAATCGTCCCAAAACAATATGTACATAGATATGACTCGACTTAGCAACCATGTAATCAATTAAAAAGTTAACTTAGGGTTTAACAAATAACAATAATGCACTAAAAATGAGCGCATACACGGAAGGTTAAGGCGATTTGGGTGTACATTTAAGTGGGGTGTAACAAATTCTTCCTTTAAGTAAGATGCTTAAAGTTAGAAACGAAAAGATAGGCTCGGAGGGGTGTACTAGGGGTTTCGTGTACTAAAAATGAGTACAACGCTAAGGGTGTGGGAAAAATTAGTTGACTTAACTAGCCAAGTAATATGACTTAAATGGTCAAGTAATCATGATACGGGTTTAACACAAGGGTGATCCTAATGCCTCTTATCATTTAGTAAATCCTACTACACGAATGTAGTCTCACTAGCGGTCTTGGGATGCATCACTAACGCAAGTTCTAGAATCTAAATACTACCGGTACACTCATAAGCACTAATAGTAAATGCTTTTCCTATCAAATCTAAAGGCGAACCTCACATATTTGGGTGGAAAATTTTTCTGAATATACGGTTATGTGCTAGTCATACAATCTCATATCCATGAGACGCTTGCTATGGCTAAAGTTTCACTCCTAAATGTTGTAAAAAAATTTAAATTTGGCGCTAAAATTGCACTAACAAGTATTTCTCATAGTTTTATTACACATCTACTATCAAACAAAACAAACTCAAGCGAAAGTGCATATGTAAGGTATCATCTTTTTACCCTCCCCTTACACTTAAGATGAACATTGTCCCCAATGTTCAAGTAAAGAATGTAAAAGTGAAAAAGTAAAGAGAATGAAATCAAATATTCCCCTGATTCACTCGGTATGGATTATAGGTTGGCCAGATTAGATCTTCCTCCAAGAAAATGAACAATTAAAGCTTCCCTTCCAGAATATAAATCATCTCCTTGTCGATCATAACCTGTAAATCCTGACAAAAATAGACAAGACAACCTCGCGTAAAATCGGCGGCATCCTATATAAGTTTCTAAATCCTAGAAAACAAAGTAAGATATAATGCTTGTGGAATGAAGTTTGCAGATCTCCTGGAGATTATAAAACTTAATAATTCACAAAAAAACCATAAGACTCCGTTAGAAAAACAAAACCGGTAAAATTTCCAGATTTTTTTACTCCTGACGCCGTCAAGAGTAAACTCATGACGCCGTCAGAATGGACCTGCAGAAATTCTTATGTTAAGTTTCCGGAAAATTTCTGGAAAAACTTGGTCCTACTTCCTGGAAAATCCTGCAAAACTTCATTATGACTCAATACAAGCATTTGACTCTAACAAATACGAATATACATGCTCATTTAATATTGTGGAGAATCATGATCGGTTTGTTTCTTAAAAACATATTTGGGGTTTCCACTTACACTTATCTTTTGCAAAAATACTTTTAGGTTGGAGTTAAGACTAGGCCAAACAACATAGTAAAGTATTTCCACATTTTAATTGAGAAACATGATCAACCAATAATAAAAACTAAACATGCATACGGAAGCAAATAACAATCAAATAAAATCACACAAAACATGGGTTGCCTCCCAAGAAGCGCTTTTCTTTATTTATGAGTCTTGTAGCTAGACTCAAGGTCATGGGTTACTACATGATTCGGGTGAGTTCCTCGTTGAGGACATCTTTGGGATCAAACTTAGGTTTCAACTTTCTATCGGTTTCCTTAGTGTGGTATGACCTTTCAAACTTTTCTCCATCCGGATCATACAAGGTCATTCTAATATGCCATGACCCGTCACCTTCTTTAGGTGGCTTGTCCCACCTCCATTTACACTTATCTCCCTCTCTTTTCCATTTATTCCTTTCTATGTTGATGGGCATTATGCTTAATAACTCAATCATCTTCCTAAAGACTAACGGGTCCTCAAAGGGGTCTAGCTCTTCATCTCTAGCTATGAGTTGTTCTACCGAATGTGTCTTTTCAACAAAGTCTTTTTCTAGATAGAATGGGCATTGAGGTCCTATAAAGTTCCTTTCTATCCAAGGTCCATATCTAGACGGTCTCCTATTCATCTCTACCCAATGCGGTGTCGGTTCATCATCACAATCATAACTATGTTTCTTTACATCGTACACCGACCAAGTATCACCTTCACCTACCGCTATCTTGGATTCCTTGCAATCTATCATGGCACTAGCGGTTGCTAAAAATCCTCTTCCTACCAATAATGGGCATGTAGTGTCACTAACCATGTCTAGGACGTGAAAATCCGCTAATATAGTTAACCTTCCTACGTGAACAACTACATCCTTAATCATTCCAACCGGATGGGCAATACTCCCATCCGCTAGCCCTATCAATACCTCCGTTTCCTCTAACTTTCCTAGCTTAAGAGCGGTGAATAAGGACAAGGGAATCAAGTTGAGGCTTGACCCTAAATCGGCTAGTGTGTCGAAAGCTTCGGATCTTCCTATCTTACAAGGCAAAACAAATATACCCGGATCAGCAAGCTTTTTAGGCAACTTGTTTTGAACGAAGGCGGTCCCATTTTTACCTAGCTTATACTTCTCATATTTTTCTAGGAGGGCACTATAGTAAGAAGCACGCGCTAAGACATCAATGACGGGGCGTTCAAGGTGAAGTTCTTTGAATTCATCGTCAAGGTCTTGCGTAAGAGGTGTTTCAACTATGCTTTTGACCGGCTCTATAGTGGGTGTTTTATTTGATTGGTCCTTTTGGGGAACTTGGTTTTGTTTGAAACACGTGCTCGTTGATTTAACCGAGTAGTATTGTGGACACGAAGTGGGTGACGAAACTGAGGATATGGAATTAACGGTTAGTTTCGGATTCTTGACCGTGTCGCTTGGGAGTGCTCCCATTTCTCGGTCATTGAGAACTTTCAACAATGCATCAATTCTAGTGGTCATCTCGCTTTGCTTTTGTTTGAAATCGGCTTCAAACTTAGATATGCGAGCTTCTTGAGATGCCATAAACTTTGACATCAATCCTTCAAGATTGTTGGTACTACCATAGTTGTTAGAAGGATTGTTGTTGAAAGTATGGTTGGATGGTAGACCGTTTGGGTGGTAACGATTAGGCGGATTGGAAGAATTGGTTTGATTTTGTTTCCACCTAAGGTTTGGGTGATTTTTCCATGAGGGGTTGTATGAATCACCTTAAGTGTTTGGCTCGGGTTTGAAAGTATACCACTTATCTCCCGCTTCGTCGGTACGCGTGGATGCGTAGTCCGCAAAAGCTGTTCCGGGGAGTTCCACACAATCACGAGTGTCATGGGGACCACTACATAATTCGCATGAAGAAGTGATTTTGTTCACATGGCTTAAAGGCTTAGGAGCTTCGTAAGATTTCATGAGAAACTTGACTTGGTCCTCAAGTTCCATGATCCTACGGTCGGGAGTGCTAGAATTGTTCGAAGGCAAAGATATTGCCTTGACCGTTTTGTTCAAGTCACGGGGATCGTTCCAACTTACGTTGTCATAGAGAGCAAGATCTTCTATGAGTTCCCATGATTGTTCCGCACTAAGATCACGTAGCTTACCACCGGCCGATTGGTCAATGGTTCACCTCGTGGGGATGTCGATATGGTCATAAAAAATTTGGACTTGGAGCCAAAGATCTATACCATGATGAGGGACTTTTTGGAGTAAGTCCTTGAAACGAGTCCATGCTTCATAAAGAGATTCATTTTGACGCTGTTGGAACATCAAGATGTCATTCCTAAGCTTAGTAGTTCTCCCCGGTGGGAAAAATTGAGCAAGGAAACGAGTGGTGAGATCATCCCATGTGGTGATGGATCCCGCAGGTAAACGCTCAAGCCATTGACTAGCTTGATCCCGTAGAGAGAATTGGAATAGGCGTAAACGGGTAGTCTCTCTAGTTTCAACACCTAGGTCTATGGAATCTACGATTTTGAGAAAGTCCTTAAGATGTTGGTTTGGATCTTCGGAACGAAGTCCATGGAATGCACATCCGCTTTGCACCAACCGGACGGTGTCGGATCGCAAGGGGGTCACATTGGCTCCGGTGAGCTCAATGGTATTTCGGTAGCCTTGGTGGCTAGGTCAGGAATACTCTCCTAAGGTTCGGGGCCTAAGGGGTTCTAGTGGTGGGTTTTGTTGTGGTGGGATGACGGGTTCATGGATGTTACCACCTTCCATGATGTCGGATGGTAAAGAGTTACGAACAAAAGCACGAAGAAATAAGATAGACTAAAGAAGACCTAAAACTAAAAAATAAAATCTTACTAGAAAGGAATCTAGCAAGTAGACCTAATAAAAAGAAATCCTAACCTAGACAATAACAATTCCCCGGGCTGCGGCGCCAAAAACTTGATGCGTGGGAATCGCAATAGGCTTTACCACTCGAGGGATCTCGAGAAGCTTACAACCCCCACCAGGCAGTGTACCTGATCGTTGTAGTATAGTATAATGACAAGTACCGGGGGATTGATCGTTCAGCTTAGGAATAGTGTCGCTAGGATTAGAAAGCCTAATTACTAGTTCTAAAGGTGAGGGATGATTATTTTTGTGTTTTTATATTTTATGGAAAGCAAGTTAAAATTTCGGGTTTTGAAAGAGTGGGCGGAATTAGTTGCTATTCAACTAACCCAAAACTAAGATGCAATCAAAATAAAATAATAAAAATGAAAATAAACTAAATTATACTAAAGTTGTGAGCAGTAATTGGAGAAAATGTGTTTACTTAGATTTCACTACTCCCTAGATATCTTTTACACGTTAATTACTTGTTATAATTGCATGGATGACGGATCGTATTCCTTAATACCATTCATGGGGTGGCATACATAACTCCCCAATTCTATGAGCTCTTATCTCCTCCTACACCATGCCCAGCACAACTATAGGGATTGTAAACAGTGGCTCATGCATTAAATACAACCAATAAAGACCTAGTACGCCTCGGTTCATGTTTCTTAAGACGTTCAAGCATGTTACCATTTGGAGATCTGCCAGTTTTCTTAAGCCTAACATATAAATCATTCATCCAAGACAAGAATAAACAAGTAATCAACACATAATCAATATCTAGGTTTCATTAGATCTAAGCAAACACAAAAGAGATCTAGCCTAGCATAATGGAACTGAGACAAGAACAAGATATAGACAACCAACACATAGACATATTGATTGAATTAGAAGAACACTTATCTCAATTACAATGCAAGGTATCAAGGGTTTGGAACCCTTGAAATACCTGTAAAAGTTGCACCAAAATCGTCTTTAAGGTTTCTCCAAAACTTCTCTCTTTTAATGTGAAAAACTAGAAAACTATATATAGGAAAATAGGGGTGACGACGTCAAGACAACAAGGTGACGCCGTCACCTCACCGCCAAATACTTCCTCAGACGGCCTTGATTTACTTCTGACGCCGTCAAGGCCTAGGCCGTCACACAAATTACTCTTGACGCCCTGTGTGTGACGCCGTCATCAACTACGGATTTTAATTCTTGGGGTTTTGACGCCGTCAGGATAACTCTTGACGCCTTCATGAACTACGGATTTTAATTCTTGAGGTTTGACGCCGTCAGGGAATTACTCTTGACGCCGTCACCTACTGTTCCCAGCATGGAAAATTGAGACTTTGCCGTTTTCTTCACTTTTATGTTCCAAAAACGTCCAAAATGGCTTCTTTTCCAGAATTCACTCTCCAAGTACCTAAAATCACAAAAGGAACGATTTAGGGCAATATTTGATCAAATAAATTCAGATTCGGGCTTAAATGACCCCCTAAAAACGGCCTTTGATCTTCAAATATGGATGTCTTTACGTCTTTTCCAACATGCTCATACTTTGTTTGACTTTGAATCCTCGTGAAGTTCTCTTTTCTTTGACTTTAATCTTTGTTTCTTTAGTTTGTAGATTCTTTGACTTTGACTTAGAAACGTTCTGAACTTTGCTTTGCTTTGATCTTTGAAGAGAGCTTTGCAGAGTATGAGCATGTGGATCTTTGGGTGATGGTAACGGTCTTTCCCTAAGGAACATTCATCAGTACCTGCATAAAATAGTTAGCCATAAAGCATCCGGTTCTTACAGGTTCGGAATTAGAGATCGTTAACAGCATAGTGTGAAAACTCTCTCTAACCCTTGCCAAGGCCGTTCCTGAACTAGATACCCCCGAGAGGGCTTACAAGATCCACCAAAGTACATCAATGATTCAGGTGAGTTGCTGGAGATCACCCCACAACTGTAGACCGATATGGAACATAGTAACCATCATGATAGATAAGGCAAGATCCGTAGATCTCATAAAGACTTTTACAACTTGTGTCCTTTTTGGCGAACACAAGTGTATTCATAGGAAAGTGTATCCTAAGAGATCTTTTAATGTATCTCATGGCTCTAGACTCGATAAGTGCACATTTTGGTTTCCTATGCGGAGACTAGGGAGGGGTCTCCTGCTTCAATATCAACCATCTCTAAGAGACAGATCGATAGATTACACCGGTTCCCCGTGAGAATGAAACAAGTCCTTTTAAGAGAACTTGAGTGGCTAGAAGGTTTAGTGCAGTGCGTCACTGGGTCCATGACGTCTTGTCTTCAATACCGGTGTCACCTTAGTAACAACCAGTAGCATATGAGTTGAACCCGGTGTCTGCCCTAAGGTTGAACATATGGAGGGCTATTTCTTTTCACCCTTTTCATTTGCTTTTCTTTTTAATTCTTCAACCCCTTCTTTCTCCTTTCTCATTTTCTACTTTTTTCAATCATACCTAAGGACTTCTAATTCTATTCTATTGGAATTGTCCTTGGGTAGATCCCTCCGACTCTGGCGGATCATAGGATGGTTTTTCCTAACCTTAGTTACCTTATAACTCCATGACTATCCTATTGTTGCCATCAAACCATTTGTGAAAATCTCTCAAAGTGTTTATGATAATAAAACATACTTTGTTAACACTTCGAGAGTTTTGCATTTCATTTGAAAGACTCCCCCTTCACATGTGCTCATGGATTTTTTAAGAAATTTGCACATGCGAGAGGAGTTTGCACTTTTTGAATTGATCCACTTTTAGTAAACATGACCGATTCGAGACACGCTTACATCACTAGTTAGACTAGCTTGAAATTATTACCCGGCCTGGTCAAGTCCACAGAAAGTTTTTCGAAACGGTACATTTCTACTAAGACAAATCCTTTTCGAGACACGCTTACGTGGCTAGTTAAAGAGTTCCATTGTCAGCTTTTAGGTGACAACTAGCCCTAGTAACTAACTTGATGTTATTACCCATCGAGGATAAGTCTTTTCGATTACTAACTTTTGTTGTTTCGTCAATTCTTTGGTCATTTCTGAGTCGAGCTCTTTTGAGATTCAAGACAATCACATTTTAATCACGTCTTCTCCCCCTCAAAAATAGCATATCCATGGTATTTTTGATACCAATTGATTAAAACCTTTTCTTTTTGGATAGCTTATGGGAGAAACGGATGTTTGTTAATTCCGTATTTATTTCCTTTAAGCATGATCTTTTTGGAACCACTTTATATTACTCCCCCTCAAAATTAGAACATTTTGAGTAAATATCTGCTTTGAAGGATTTGAGGGAGTAATATCTTGAAAAGTTTTGAAAACCTTTAGAAACATTTCAAAATTTTGCTCAAAAAATTAAGAAGACTTTGATAAGCTTTTTGGAGAGAAGTCTTCTTATCATTTAGGATTGTCGCACATAAATGTACAACAGGGTCCTTTCGTTGAAAATCACGGGTTATACACTGTTATGTGTGCATAAGCCATAATGTTTTTAGGATAAGTGCTCAAAAAATATTTGAAACCTTTGAATAGATTTAAGCACTTTCCTTTCTTTGAAGAACGAGTCCTTAGCTGAAATACTAAGAAGTCATTATTTTGAAGCCCGGGTTTCGTACTGAAGTATACGAAAGCCATAATGAATTTGGATTAGACAACAACTTTTGGAACCCATTTAAGCACAGCGCCAACTGGGTTACCATATTTTGAAATCCATTTGTAAGTTGTGTCAATCCGAGACAAAGAAGTTGAATTCCAACGAGGACTGAAAACCTGTGTTTCATTTTGAAATAAAGCTCGTGGAATCAACGGTGATTTAAAACTCTTTTTCTTTTGAAAGTTGTTTAAGAAAGTCGGTGTCTTTTTTGGAGTTTTAAAACTTGAAGAAAATTTTTTCCATCCATTGTTGAAACTCGGTGTTTCATTTCGAAAATTCGTTTTTGAGATGAATGGAAACCTTCCAGAATTTGGATTTTTCCAAGCATAGCCATTCCTTTGTTGTAGCGGAAGCATTTCAGAGTATGAATATGTCAAATGTTTTGAACGGCTTTGCTTTGGTTTCCACACTGGCTTTACCGGAGTAAAACGAGAGTATGGAGTTAGAAAACCTTGATTCTTTTCTTTATGAGCACTTGCATTTGAAACCTTTTGCGGAGTAAATGTTTCAGAAAAATTGGGTCTCTTTGAAAATTTCCTTCCTTTTTGCAAAGAATAGGTAGTAAACTGAGAAACCTTTTTCGAAAACGGTTTAGAAGATTCACCCGTGTAAACCTTCTCCGAAACACTTACTTGTGGATTAGACTCGTTTGAAACATGAGATTTTCCTTTTGACCAGTTAAGAACATCAAACTTTGCTTTTAAGGCATTGTATGACGTTCTCAAATCATTGTATTCTTTTTGAATAGAAAGATGATCTGACGATGCCAGTTTTTCTTGTAAAGAAGCATTTTGATTTTCAAGATGTGCAAAATATTTTTCATATTTTTCTGTTTCAATTAAAAAATCATTTTTGGCATCACCAAAATCCTTGATATGTTGTGCAATCGTTTTTTCCAATTCAACAATTTTCTTTTGAAGCACAGACTTTTCTTTTTCAAAAAGATGATTTGGTGTGATCTGAGAGTCAGATTTGTTTGAAGTTTGATTCTGAACTCTTGACCGCTTGATTGAATCAAACAAGTTTTTGTAAGTCTGTTTCAAATGCTCATTTTCTTTTTGTAATGATGCCACAGTTTGTTCCAGTTCAAGAATTTTTGTATCAAGTTCATCGAAATCAAACTTGATATTGGTATCATCACAATTTTCTACAAAAATCTTTTCTTTTTCTTTAAGCACTGATGGCAAAGAGTTTTCAGAAGACATTTTCTCATTCTTCTCTTGCAGTTTAAGTTGGAAAGAGATACTTTGTGCTTCGAGTATTGCAAGATGTTTCTCAAAGTGAGCAGTTCTTTTTGACAATTCTGCTTTGACATCAGTCGCTTCTTGTGAAAGCTCGGTGATTTTCTTTTTGAGACAAAGATTTTCAGATTTCAAAGAAGATGTTTGTTCAAAATTCTCATTCACTTTCTCATGGCAAACAGATTTTGATTTGAAAGACTCTATTTGATTTGTGAAAAACTCCTTTTGAATGTCAAGTATTAAGCATTTTTCATCAAATTCGTCTTCAAGAGAGTGGACGTACTTTAAATCTTCTCTCATTTCAGTGACAAGATGTTTTTCAAAGTACTCAAAACTTAAGTTGAGATTTTTCACATGAGGTTCAATCTCATCTTTCAAAATCTTTTTGACTTCAATCTTAAGGCGTTCATCTGATGAAAGAGGATTAGAGAAAATACTGCGATCGATGTCTACTTGCTTAAACCAAATGGCCTTTAACGTATGCTCAATGTGATGTTTAAGATTACAAAATTGTTTCCTTGCTTTATTTTGCCATAACGTAGCATCATAAGTAGCAAGTTGAGCTTCTTTGAAAAATCTTTTCACATTTGTGTCTTTTCTTTTGAAAGGTTCTTTTGGTATATCAGTCATTTGTAGACCACCATACACAAATCCGTGATACGAGAGTGGGTTTTTTGTTTGTTTTACTTTCAAACGTTTTTCCTCTTCAGATTTTAGAATATCTTGAGATTCAAACAAAAGATCATCTGACAATTCTTTTCCCATATCATTAGCGTTATACAAAATAGGTGTCAACTTTTGCACTTTGTTTAAAAAACAAGGTTTTTCATTTTCCACATTAGCATTATTCACAAAACCAATTCCAGATGTTTGTTTCTCAACCTCCTCATCTTTAGTAGGCAGCATGTTGAATGTCTGAGAAGTCTGTCCCAATTTTCGAAGTTTGTTTTCAAGATCGTTTGTTCGTTTCAAAAACTCTTTGTTTTCATTCTCAAGTTTGGTGTTTACAATCTCAAAATTTGATGTGGTTTTCTGAAGCTTTGAATTTTCACTTTTTAAATCATTGTTCTCTTTTAAAAGCGCTTGAACCTTTCTGTTGTTAACAACCATTTGAGTATCCAGATTTTGAATGGAACGTTTTTCACGAAGAACAGCTTCTCTATAACCAACTTCAAGTTCTTCATTTCTTTTTAAAAGTGGTTTGACAGACTCTCCATACATTTCAAACTTTTGAGCTTGAGATTTAAGGTTTGAGTTTTCAAATTCAAGTTCAGCTTTTCTTTTTGTTACATTTTGAAAACCTTTTTCCATTTCTTTAAATCTCTCAAGCTCTTTTGTCAATGAGACATTCGTTTGCTTAGCTTCACGATTGTCCTCTTTGCACTTTTCAAGTTCATGTTTGAAATTATCGATTAAAGAAGCAAATAAGGCACGATCTTGTTCATAAGAAGATCCATCCTGGGCAGGCTCACCTCTATTAGGATCCATATCTGGAGTATCAAAAGTGATATTACTATCATTTTGTTTCATCACATAAGTGTCACTAATAGACTCAGGATGCGCAGGATGTGTCTAATCATGAACAAACATATTCTCAAATATATTAACATTATCATGAGCATATGAATGTTGTACCATAGCCAATATCTCTGTGTCTGATGAAGGTCTGATATGATCATCCTCGGTATCCCAAACAGCTTCATTCCTTTGTGTACCATCAGCATCTGAATCATAGCTAGGACTGTTGCTTTCAACCTGCTGTTCTGAAGATGAATCACTGCCTGTGAAAACCGAACTGACATCTGATGCATCACCTTCATTGACTATTTCCTCTTCATTTTGAGCATCTTTCTCTGTCTCTTTTTCAATCACCTCAGTTTCCTCTAACTGCATCTCTCTTTCCTTTAGCTCTTTTTCCCGTTTCAGCTTCTCAATCTCATTAAGCACAGCTTCCTCAGCATCAAGTATCTTTTCGAGTTCATCCAATTGATTTATGCATTGAGTTCTGAAGGTCGGATAGCTTACCCAAAATTTTTGGTAAAATGCATCGATAAACTCTGACTGTCCCATTATCCAAGGGTTAAAGATACTCTGAAATTGAGTCTGGATCACTTTAAGAGCAACCCTGCAGTCACATGTTTGAAGTTCTTCTTGATTGAGTAGTTTTTCAAGGTGATTCAGGTTTTTATTTAGTTTTTCTTTGAAATAATGAAATCGGTCTCTGACGTAGTATTCAAATGCTTGTTCGAACCATGACTCATAACCTGATTTGTTTATAACCTTCTCAACCTGTGACTTGAACACTGTAAACTTTTTCTTAAAATATTTGCACTTTCATTTCCATTGTTTAATGATGTGTGATAAAGTTGATCTTAGGATCTTTTGTGATTTCAAATTTCCCTCCAAAATAATTTGAAAAAATTTACTCTCCAAAAATTTGAAAATCACAATGAAAGGCAATTCAAAGGTTACCAGAAAATTTTGAGTTTTGAAAATTTTTGCGCCAAAATTTACCGAAATTTTTGAATTTTGGCCTAAAAATTTGAGTTTCGGGCCAAAATTTTCAACGTTATACCAAAATTTAAATCTCGCGTAAAAATTGAACGTTAAGTCACGTGTGGAAAATAAATTTTACTCAAAATTTCCCGCCAAAAAACTTTTTTTTTTTTTTTTTTTTTTTTTTTTTTTTGGATTTTGGAAATTGATAGGATAGCTTGTGTAGATGAATGGATCTTTCCAACGAAATACGAGGTGTGTTTGATCGTCAAAAATTTCAAAACTTAGGTAGGTTCTCGAAAATTTTATGTGATTTCGAAACTTTAGAAAGATTGCGAAACTGTGGTTTGCGAAACTCTGGGATTGCGAAAATCTGTCTTTGCGAAACTTAGGATTGCGATACTTCTGAATTTCAAAACTTCTGATTTCTCGATAAATTGTGATTTCGAAACTTCTGATTTCTCGATACTTCTGATTTCTCGATACTTCTGATTTCGAAACTTCTGATTTCTCGATACTTCTGATTGCGAAACTTGGATTTCTCGAAACTTAGGGTTTGCGAAACTCAGTTGAGAGATTGCGAAACTCAAGTTTGCGATAAATTGTGATTTCGAAACTTAAGGAGTTTTCGAAAACACAAAGTCACCAAACCACTTTTCGAAATTATACAATTTCGAAAGTTTTCCAAAAGTCGAAGTACTTTTCTTTCTTATACAAGAGAGAAAAGACCGAGTATCCAAGTGTGAGCACGAGAGGAAGTCGCGTCTTGTGTTCTCGAAAACAGCAGAGATTGCGAAAACAAGTACAATGGGATTTCGAAAACTAGTACAAAGTTTGGCAGATTTTGATTTCGCAAAAAAACACTCCCAAATGAAGTTTGTAATCCAAGATTCTTGTACTTCTAGGCTTAAAAACACCAAAACTTGAGGAAAGTTCCAAACTTGATGATTTTTATAAAACTTTTTCGTGATCTAGAAAACAAGTACAAGAACCAAATCGAGTTTTTTAAGCAAGAATTTTTCAAAAAGATTGAAACTTTCTTGTTAGAGAAGGTTTATAACACTAGTTTGTAATCAAAAAAGTGTTAAAAACCAAAAAAAAACAAGAAAAGTAAGAATTTTTGATAATAAATTCGTGATAAAAAGCTTAAAAACACGAAAATAACAAACCCTCAACCCTCCTAAATCATTGTTAGGCTCTTGATACCACTTGTTAGGACCCTTGCTTCGAATATCTAACACAAGTTATATTGAGAATAGAAGAGATATGTAGAGAGAGAGAGAGATAGAGAGAAGAGAGAGGAAGGGAACTCTTGTGTGTGAAATGAATAATTTTGATATTACCAAGAGAACCAACCTCTAAATGAGGCCTTACATGGGTATTTATACTTGTAGTCTAGGGCTTCACATATCTTTCACCATATTACATAACTAGCCCTTAGACTTTATACAAGCATGAATAATACACATAAACTTATTAAACTAGCATATACTAACTATTACATGAATATATTTAACTAACTGTTTGACTCAATAATGATCGTCACTTTTAATGCTAACATTATCTTTTGCAAAAATACCTTTAGGTGGAGTTAAGACTAGACCAAAACAACAAAGTAAAGTATTTCCACATTTTAGTTTAGAAACATGATCTACCAACAATAAAAATAAAACATGCATACGGAAACAAATAACAAACAAACAAATAAAATCACACAAAACATGGGTTGCCTCCCAAGAAGCGCTTTTCTTTATTTACGAGTCTTGTAGCTAGACTCAAGGTCATGGGTTACTACGTGACCTCATCATTGGTTTCATTCTCTAGGTCGTCTTCTAAACCAGTGTCGCTTTCATAGTGCAAGTACTTCGGGTCTTCGAACTCGAAAACATCTTGTCGATACTTAGAACCAAGCTTACTAACATTCTTAAAGAATCCACATGATAAATCAGAGATGTTTTTACACCCTCTCCTAACATCTTCATCACACAAGATAAGTTGGGAGCTCATCTTATCAAGCCCGTCATAATCGATTTCCTTAAGATCTTTTCTCTTGTATGGCGTTTGGTATGAAATCCTCCTAATCCCATCAATGAAGGTCATGATTCCGTTCAAGTCATCCACTATCAACTTAGTGATTTCACAGAAAGGTGCTCCCAAAACTACTTGTGATAACCTGGGGTCGACATAGTCTTCTATGTTATCCACAATTGTGAATCCCATAGTGAATGTCATATTTCCTACGAACACCTGTATTTCATGATCCTTACCAACCACTTTCTCTCCCTTGTAAATCATCCCCCATCTGCAGATATTGTTATAATGGAACAATGACATAAAATTCTTTGGCAGGAATACATTAATGTAGATGTTATCGAAGTACTTATGACCGATCATGCATGGGATTTTGAGATTATTCGGATCACGCCGTCTTATCTTCCCCGACTCTCCATCCTTTGACCCATATAGATTCCCCTCAAGAGAGGGACGATACTCGTACACCTCCTCATTATCCCTACGAAAAATTACCTTCCTAACACCACTGGTGAGTAATACACTACCATCTTTCTCATCAAGGATTGCTCCCGATTCATTGATAAATGGTGTCCCAAGGACAAGGTTGGTCAACGTTTGATTGGTGAGAGGGTTCACGTCATCAACTACGGTGAGGTCAGTCTTGTAAACGAGCTCTCCAATCCTAATTTGTAAATTTTCTATTACTCTCTCGCATGCAATGCGTTCTGGGAAGGTTTCGTGGTATAGGGAAAGGGGGATTATGTTGACTGGGAAGCTAGGATCTATATGACTATCGGTTAAGAGCTTTTCCTTAATGGTACAGGGGATCTTGAAAACTTTAGGGTTACTTTCCTTAGTCTTATTGCTACTCCCACTAATAACGTCCTCCATTTTTCTCTCGGGTTCTTCTATAATAGATTTACCCAAAATGGTTGGATTTCTCTCATGCTCTTCCGATTTCTCTTTCCCTTCATCCGGGGTGCCGGATTCTTGCGCGGTGTATTGCTCGGGTGAGTTGGTAGGTTTTCTTGCCGAATCATGGTCAACCCTTGAGGTCTCATCTTTAACTGTCCGACTGAATTTGTTAGTTTGCTGTTGGGTTGGGTTGGACGTTGAAGCAGATATCATGGTGATGGTGTTTACGAAGTGGATTGGTCCTAGGGGGTTGACAGGTTCTTTTCCGTTAGGAGATAGATGTTTGAATAACTTGCTAGGACTTTTTATTTTCACAGGGGAGGCTGGTGGACTTATGACGGTAGCAGATTTAACCTCATCAACGTGAATGGGCTTACTATCAACACGCTCTTTGATAGCAGTCAACATATTACAAATCTTGTTGTTCACATCAGTCTGCTGTTGTCTAAATTTAGCCTCGAGCGTAGCGAGCTGTAATTCTTGAGATAGAATGAATTTTTTTAAAGTATCTTCACAGCTTTGCCTAGGAATGCCTTGTGATGGAAAATGCTCGGACCAAGTGAGTGGTGAGGAGTCATTGAAGGATACGCTTCACGTTTGGTACCCTCTGAAATTAGGTTTATCCTTCCATGCCTCATAGGCTTCGCCAGAAGTTCGAGGACCCTGACCTACGTGTGATGATGTGAATTCGTTATAGGCATGTTTTGGAAGTTCCATGCAGTTATGAGTCTCATGAGGGCCATTGCATAGTTTGCATGTAGAAGTGATTCTGCTTACTTGGCTTGAGGGTTTTTGAGCTTCGTAAGATTTCATGAGAGACTTGACTCGACCTTCAAGTTCCATGATCCTACGGTCGGGAGTGCTAGAATTGTTTGAAGGCAAAGATATTGCCTTGACCATTTTGTTCAAATCACGGGGGTCATTCCAACTTTCGTTGTCATAGAGAGCAAGATCTTCTATGAGTTCCCATGATTGTTCCGCACTAAGATCACGTAGCTTACCACCGGCCGATTGGTCAATGGCTCGCCTCGTGGAGATGTCGATATGGTCATAAAAAATTTGGACTTGGAGCCAAAGATCTATGCCATGATGAGGTACTTTTTGGAGTAAGTCCTTGAAACGAGTCCATGCTTCGTAAAGAGATTCATTTTGACGTTGTTGGAACATCAAGATGTCATTTCTAAGCTTAGTAGTTCTCCCCGGTGGGAAAAATTGAGCAAGGAAACGAGTGGTAAGATCATCCCATGTGGTGATGGATCCCACGGGTAAACGCTCAAGCCATTGACTAGCTTGATCCCGTAGAGAGAATTAGAATAGGCGTAAATGGGTGGTCTCTCTAGTTTCAACACCTAGGTCTATGGAATCTACGATTTTGAGAAAGTCCTTAAGATGTTGGTTTGGATCTTCGGAATGAAGTCCATGGAATGCACATCCGCTTTGCACCAACCGGATGGTGTCGGATCGCAAGGGGGTCACATTGGCTCCGGTGAGCTCAATGGTGTTTCGGTAGCCTTGGTGGCTAGGTTAGGAATACTCTCCTAAGGTTCGGGGCCTAAGGGGTTCTAATGGTGGGTTTAGTTGTGGTGGGATGACGGGTTCAAAGATGTTACCACCTTCCATGATGTCGGATGGTAAAGAGTTACGAACAAAAGCATGAAGAAATGAGATAGACTAAAGAAAACCTAAAAAAAATAAAAATAAAATCTTACTAGAAAGGAATCTAGCAAGTAGACCTAATAAAAAGAAATTCTAACCTAGACAATAACTATTCCCCGGGCTGCGGCGCCAAAAACTTGATGCGTGGGAATCGCAACAGGCTTTACCTCTCGAGGGATCTCGAGAAGCTTACAACCCCCACCAGGCAGTGTACCTGATCGTTGTAGTATAGTATAGTGACAAGTACCGGGGGATTGATCGTTCAGCTAGGAATAGTGTCGTTAGGATTGAAATTAATCTAACTAGGTCTAAAGGTGAAGGATGATTCTTTTTATGTTTTTATATTTTATGAAAAGCAAGTAAAAATCTCGGGTATTGGGAGAGTGGGCGGAATTAGTTGCTAATCAACTAACCCAAAAGCTACTAATTAAACTAATAAAAAAATAAACTAAGGTTCTACAAGATAAGTGAAGCATGTCTACCCATGATATGTTACTCCTTGCTAGCTATCCAATCCTACCTATTAAATTGTAACCTTGTTTTAATTGACGGGTTGTATTCCTTAATACCATTCATGGGGTATCGCACATAACTCCCCAATTCTATGAGCTCTTATCTCCTCCTATACCATGCCCAGCACAACCATAGAGATTGTAAACAGTGGCTCATGCAT
The DNA here is from genome assembly GCA_030686995.1 of Artemisia argyi. NCBI lineage: Eukaryota > Viridiplantae > Streptophyta > Magnoliopsida > Asterales > Asteraceae > Artemisia > Artemisia argyi. The sequence continues at coordinate 74,462,829 of CM060696.1, read as the reverse complement.
TAAATATAACCAATAAAGACCTTAGTGCAATAGGTTCATGTTTCCTAAGACGTTCAAGCATGTTACCATTTGGAGATCTGCCAGTTTTCTTAAGCCTAACATATAAATCATTCAATCAAAACAAGAATCAATAGGAAACAAGGATTATAAACTAAACCAACTAGATCTATTGAAGTTGTCACGCCTTAATTGATGGAGATAGACACAACATCAACAAGAAATCAATGAGATCTAATCAATTATATACAAATTTCACATAATCATAAGTAGACACAAGGTGAATTAGCAAATCATCATCAAAGAAGAGCAAACAACAATGATAATGGAAAACATAATTAAGATAGAATCATCAAACCAATACATGATGTTTATGGAGTGATTGAAACCCTCTAAGTTGCTAAAAAAACACCCACCTAAACCCAGGAATCGACCTTAGGGTTTAGGGCTTACAAAAAGTGAAGTTATGATGTTATATTTATAGGCAAGTTTTCTGTCGGCCCATCTTGACGGCGTCAGCCCGTTACTCTTGACACCGTCAAGACCATTTTTTCACCAAATTTTAGATCTCTTCGTCCTCTTCGCGTGGGCTTTTGAATCACCTAAATCCGAGTTCGTATGCAAAAGTTATGACCAAAACAATATCAGCTACTCCGCGCGCAAGTTTTGACAAGTTAACACGTGACGGCCTTGGGTGACGCCTTCACATTCTCTCTGGGCCGTCACCACTTTTACTCTTGACGCCGTCACCAAAATGCTCTTGACGCCGTCAGGTACTGTTCTCAGCATGGAAAATTAAGTCTTTGGCGTTTTCTTCACTTTTATGCTCCAAAAACGTCCAAAATGCTTCCTTTTCCAGATTTCTCTCCCAAAGTACCTAAAATCACAAAAGGAACGATTTAGGGCATTATTTGATCAAATAAATTCGAATTCAGGCTTAAATGACCCCCTAAAAATGGATCATTTTTCGCCTCATCAGCAGGTGGGGGGATTTTGGGTTTGGGGGCGTAAGCAAGCTTAGCCTTGCCTTTCCCTTGTCCCTTGCCAGGTACCTGCGGTTTCCCTTGTTCTTTTTCTGAATTCTGCCTTGGTTGATAGCTAGGACAAGTGGAGCCTTCTTGGGCATGCCTTTCTCTGCAAGTTTCAGCATGTTATGCAGTTCGGCAATGGTTTTCCCCATGTTGTGCATGTTGTAGTTCTGCACAAATTGGTCATAATCCTTTGATAGTGAGGTAAGTATCATGCTCACTCCAAGGATCTGAGGCATGGGGTATCCCAGTCGCTCCATCTGATCCAGATAGCTTTTCATTTTCATGACATAGCTACTGACCGATTGCCCTTCCTCCTGCTTGCAGGCATGAAAAGATTTGACCGTGTCAAACAATTCTTGCTCTGCTTGCTGCTCGAACATAACTTTCAGTTCTCGCAGCATGTCAAATGCTGAAAAGTTCTCTAAGTTCTTTTGCAACTCAGGGATCATACTAGCCAGCATAAGACAAGCCACTTCCTGTTGCTCGTTACTCCTACGAGTGTAGGCGTTACGAACAGCATCAGTAGCAGTAGCAGTAGCATTAGCAGCAGGTGCTTCAGGTAAAGCTTCTTCCAGATGGTAAAACTTTTGTTCAGCCTTGAGGACAATCCTCAAGTTGCGGTACCAGTCCAAAAAGTTGTTACCATTCAATTTCTCTTTCTCGAGAATTGATCTGATTGATGAGTTGTTCATGGTTGAAGTTGGAGTTGTCATCTACAAAATAAACAAAGTTCAATTATAGTAATTTCCAATAATTAATCCTTTTTAAAGTTAACTACCCAAGTTTACAATATTAAAACAATTAATTTTACGAAAAGGCTAAGATCCTCATTGAGGTTCCACCATCACATCAGTTGATCTACTAGCAATGGAGGATTCAATAGGTAGGTAACGTCGACCAATTGCATTACAAGTGCAACTCTTAGATCTTTATGGGACCCATGGCACTAGTGAACAAGCAACTAGTGTCAAGCTGGCATGTTTAGTCCCATCTTTGCCTCGGGTCAAGGTCTCACCGCTTAACTCGATTAAGTCATCCAATTTGAGAACGTGCGAGAATATATCTAGGTCCCACGCATAGAGAATAGTCACCTTGGGTTACAATTCAACCTAGGTCCCACGCATAGGCAAAAAGTAATTGCAAGTGTTCTCAAAATTGGACGGCATGACTTAAATTTAACGGGTAAAAGTTTTGATTTGGATCAAAAGCTGTACGAAAAGAGCATGCATTCATCCCTCGTAGCACAAGTTAAAAACATTTCTTAACTTAAGTCTAATCATTGTTTTAATTTTATGTCTGTCAAGTTGTCCATTTTCATGACTAATATTAATCCTATGTGGATAATAAAGTTTGGACAATACATAAATAAAATAACATACATAACAAGTTAAGGTGTTATTATAAAACAATGATTTCAAGTTTCAAAAACTTAGTAAAACTAAATCAAAAGACTTAGTTTTGAAAATGGTTTGTGTTTCGTTTTAAGTTTTATAGAAAACTATTTGCAATTTACATATGAAACAAGATATATAAAAAGCAAAAACAAACACACAACCACAATATGCAAAGCCTCAGCCGATGAAAAAACCTATGCTTGGTCTCGTGAGCCATCACGAGAACCAAGAGTCAACTAGGGACAATCACACAACCACACGGAGGAATCCCACTTGCTCCATGACAATCAAGAGCAAGTTGGAAGCCCGTGATGCACATGAAAAGCAGTTTCTGTCCTTCCAGAATTTCTGTGTTAGAGGGCCCAAAAGTCCATGAAGGAGGCTTCCCCGGGCTTAGCTAAAAACTAGAAAGTTGTTGGCCCATGTCTTGGGTACCTTCAAAAAACATTTCAGCCAAAAAGACCTTACCAATCACCAAGAAACTCCGTTTTACCAACTGGTGTTCCAGCAGCCATTTTTCGGCAAAAACGTCTTTAACTCTTTCGCCTTTCACCACCAAGCCACGATTACATTATATTGAAAGTAAAATACAATTAATCTACTTTTAATATACTGTAAAAGTGCCCAAACAATGGCTACAACTAAAAGAATATAATTACATAAATGCCGAAACAATGGCAAAAACCCCAAAACACGAAATTAAACAACATAAACAACCATTCAATGCACAAGTGGTCTAGGTTTTCATCGGCTTTGCATATAAACATAATAATACCATAATATTATGAATGAAACATGGTGTTGGCTAACTCCATGGACAAACATGCATGTATTTTCCATGAAAAACAAAATAATAACAAGAATTAAATTGTTAGCCAACGAAAACGAAGAAATTAATTGACAAGAATTAAAACCCCGTTTGGTACTCGTGTGAAATGGCCTTAGGTTCAAAACCCACTGATGTTAGGACCTTTTAATTATCTTTTTACCACAGAAAATTAAGCCATAGGGCCTGATTCGAAATCGTTTCATAAATCGATCAAAAACATGCGTTTTAGTCCATTTTACACGTACCCGATAATCATATGGCACATATGATGGCTCGTGATACCACTATAGGTGATGCAAGAATATAAAATATATAAGAATCAAATAAACGCAGCGGAACAACATCACCCACACGGATCCGTATAGCCAATATGATTAATCAAAACAACCAAACATAACATGTATATACCTTTGTAGCGTGATCGGTTGCAACGAATGATGACTATCACCAATGTAACGATTCACCAACAAAACCAAGTGATCAATGGAGATCACCTCTATGATATGTCCACACTACACCTCACCGTATACCCCTTGGATGCTAGTCCTTATACCCGTAACCTTCAAATGGCCTTTGATTAAACAAGAATCAAAGGATTTGATTATGAAAACCAAAACCCTAGGAGAGGGTGTTTGTTTTCCGTGAGTTAGAGGGAGAGAGGGGGGAGAGAATTATGGAAATTGGTTGGTTAATTGTGAGGAGATATCTCACATATATCTTGACCAAATTCAAACCAATCCACCCCTTGAAACCCTCCCTATGGGCGGCTTCCCTATGGGCTCTTATGGGCCTCCCATAAGTTTTTCCAAGTCCAATAAACTAAGTCCATTACTTAATTATTAGAAGCCCGATAGAGTTTCCTAGTTACGTAAGCTAATTTACATGTCGTAAGTACAATAAACACGACATAAAGAGGTACCTAAGTGTATATGTGTGTGACCCCATAGGCTCACATGTGACTAGCCATATAATTATTTATTATGACACGAGCATACTCCAACACCGGAGTGGCTCAAGGTTGATTTTATCATTCGGTCTTGGATCTTTTCCACACTTGCCTCGAATCTTCAAAAACGGTTGGTTGTTCTTAATCCCAAAACTGCCAAAGAGGCGTAGGTATACCTTGAGGCGATTTTTCAAGATAATAAACGCCCTCGAGCTATGGCTTTGAAGGCGGAATTACATAATTTGAAGCTTGGGGACTTGACGATTGATGCTTATTTTCAAAAGATTGAATCAATTGCTTCAGTTTTAAATGGCCTTGGTTCTCCTCTAAGCAATGATGACATTGTTACGTTTGCACTTGAAGGCTTGCCAACCACGTATGATTTGATTTCTATCATTATTGCTAGTCGTGAACCCTTTCCCGATCTTAAGATGGTTCGTTCTTTGTTGACCACACAAGAGATGCGTATGAAATCTAAGGTTCAAGACCCTTTTGTGGATGCTACCTTTGCTTCTCCTATGGTCTTATTGGCAAATAACAATAATGCTCGGCGCTCGTCTAATCCACTGGAAAAAGTAAACAAACCTTGTTTTTTGTTTGCTAAAGGTCATTCTCGTTTTGGTGAAGCATGTCGATATCTTCACAATGGAGCTCATGGCAAGTCTACATTACTACCTCGTGGTTCCGGTTCAACCTCTACTTTGTCGGGTTTTACATCATCTAATATGGACACTTTGAACACCTTGTTCACCAAATTGGGGTTTCACACTAACAAACCTACAGTTGCTCCAACTGTTGCTAGCCCTGTTGCGTATCTTGCTACGGCCCAGCCTACGTATTCCTATACTCACCAGGCCCAAATGTTTCCAAGCTCACCTCTGTTTCAACATTGGGGGTCCAATTCATACCCTATCAATACACAGAGGGTTCACACTTTGCACGGTTCACAACAGTAGGGGGTTCATGCTATGTTTCCACAGGGGGTTCAGCAACAGGGGGTTCAAGGTTTCAGCCGCCGGGCCTTCACTTTGCACCAGTCTACAATGCAGGCCCGGTTCAATAGGTTCAGCAGGTTCCGAGCGTTGGTTTGACAGGTCATCAGTTCAAGCGCCGGTTTGCCAGGCTCCTTTTTTAACCCGGCTCAGCTTCTTACTACTTCTACTGAGGGTTCGGGTCAATCGACTCTTTTACCAAATGCTTTTGCTACTTCTACTCTTCAGGAACCTGCTGTTGGCAATTGAAATATGGATACCAAATGCTTTTGCTACTTCTACTCTTCAGGAACCTGCTGCTGGCAATTGAAATATGGATACATGTGTGAGTTCTCACCTTAATGATTCTTTGCATTGTCTTAGTGATATTCTTAATGAGTTCATTTATCCCTCTGTCGTGGTTGGTGATGGACGTTTCATTCCCATCACTAACTCTGGTCATAGTATTTTGTCTACTCCTTTTCGTCCTTTACATTTAAATAATGTTTTAATCATTCCACATATTGTAAAAAATCTTATTTTTGTGCGTCAATTTGTTCGAGATAATTATTGCACTGTTGAGTTTGATCCCTTTGGTTTTTCTGTGAAGGACTTCCTAACTCGATGGGTACTCCTCCGTTGTGATAGCACGGGTGATCTCTACCCTGTTATGAAGCCCTCTCCCATTCCTCAAGCATATCTTACCAGTAAGTATACGTGGCATCAACGACTTGGACATCCAGGGAGTGAAGTGTTGTGGCGTCTAGTGTCTAGTGATTCCATTTCTTGTAATAAAGAGAAGCTTCCCGTTCTTTGCCATGCTTGTCAGCTTGGTAAACATGTGAAGCTTCCGTTTGTTAGTTCGTCTAGTTCTGTTACTTCTTGTTTTGACATTGTTCACTCGGATTTGTGGACATCCCCAATACCGAGTCTTTCTGGTTTCAAGTATTATGTTTTGTTTTTGGATCACTATTCTCAGTACGTTTGGGTTTATTCTTTAATGAATAAATCTGATGTTTTGTCTAAATTTGAGTTGTTTCGTAGTTATGTTTGTACTCAATTTAAATGTGAAAGTAAATCATTTCAGTGTGATCATGGTGGTGAATTTGATAATACTGCCTTTCATAAACTATTTTCAACTCATGGCATCCAGTTTAGATTTTCTTGCCCTCGCACCTCTCAACAAAATGAAAAATCTGAACGCATGATTCGTACCATTAATAATCTTATTTGTACTTTATTGTTTCAAGCACACTTACCACCAAACTATTGGACTGAGGCACTCAATATGACTATTTATTTTCAATATGACTATTTATTTATTGAATATATTACCTTCTTGTGCCATTAATAATAAAATACCCTTTACCCGACTTTTCAACTCATGACATCCAATTTAGATTTTCTTGCCCTCGCATCTCTCAACAAAATGGAAAATCTGAATGCATGATTCGTACCATTAATAATCTTATTCGTACTTTATTGTTTCAAGCACACTTACCACCAAACTATTGGACTGAGGCACTTAATATGGCCGTTTATTTATTGAATATATTACATTCCCGTGCCATTAATAATGAAATACCCTTTACCCGACTTTTTGGTGCTACACCTGATTATAGCGTTCTCCGTTCTCCGTATCTTTGGATGCCTTTGTTACCCACATATCAATACCAACCATAAATTAGGACCATGTGCTACACCTGCAATTTTCTGGGACACGCTGCCAATCATTTTGGCTATCGTTGCCTTGATCTTAACACCAATAAAATTATCATATCTCGTCACGTTCCCTTTGATGAGACGGTTTTTTCGTTTCAATCCAACCAATCCAAGCCTACCCCCATCCTATGATTTTTTGGAAGATTCTTCCAATCTCATTTCTACTATTATCAACAAAACACCTATTGGTCCTAATTTAAACCCAATTCCTACTTCACCAGTCACCATACCTGCATCCCCTGCACCACCTACACCTCCACTGTCTCCATCAAATGATCATGTTCCTATACCAACGCCACCACCCTCTCCACCAAATGTTCCTGTTCCTACACCTCCACTTGTTGTGTCTACTCATCCCATGGTCACACGTTCTCGTGTTGGGACTACTCGTCCTAATCCTAAGTAGGTTGGTCATGTGTCTACTGTTTCTCCTTCACCTAGGTCATATAAGGATGCTTTTAATATCCAAATTGGCGAAATGCTATGTATGATGAGTATAATGCACTTATTGAGAATAAAACTTGGAAACGTGTACCTCGACCTGAGGGTTTCAATGTTGTTAGTTGTATGTGGTTATTTCGCCATAAGTATTTGGCTGATGGCACTCTTAGTCGGTACAAGGCACGTCTTGTTGCCAACGGTAGCACATAGATTGAGGGAGTTGATGAGACTTTTAGTCCGGTTGTTAAGCCGGGCACCATTCGGACTGTTTTTAGCTTAGCCATTTCTCGACATTGGCCTGTTCACCAGCTTGATGTCAAGAATGCGTTTCTACATGGTGATTTAGCTGAAACTATTTATATGCATCAACCTCCCGGTTTTCAGGATCCAGAGCATCCGGATTATGTTTGTTTATTACAAAGGTCTCTTTATGGTCTTAAGCAGGCACCTTAGGCATGGTTTCAGCGGTTTGCTACTTACATTACTACTGTTGGGTTTACTCCGAGTCGGTGTGACTCTTCTTTATTTATTTACAGACAGGGTGATGATACTGCTTTTCTGTTACTATATGTAGATGATATTGTGCTCACTGCTTCCTCTGATAGTTTATTAGAGCAGATTATTGCTTCTTTTACATAAGGAGTTCTCTATGACTGATTTGGGAGCTCTTAACTATTTTTTGGGTGTGTCGGTTACGCGTGACTCTTCTGGGATGTTTTTGTCACAACGTGAGTATGCTATGGAGATTTTGGAGCGTGCACATATGGTTGGTTGTAACGTATCTCGGACTCCTGTTGACACTGAGTCTAAATTGGGTGATGATGGTGATTCGGTTTCTGATCCTAAGTTACATCGGAGTCTTGCAGGTTCTCTTCAGTATCTCACATTCACTAGACCTGATATTACTTATGTTGTGCAACAGGTTTGTCTATATATGCATGATCCTCGAGAGCCTCATTTCTCTGCTCTCAAGCGGATTTTACGGTATGTTCAGCGGACTCTGGACTATGGCTTACAGTTATTTTCCTCCACTACTGAGTCCTTGGTTGCTTATTCGGATATTGATTGGGCTGGTTGCCATACTACTCGCCGGTCTACATCAGGTTATTGTGTTTTTCTTGGCAACAACTTACTGTCCTGGTCCTCTAAGCGTCAGCCAACGCTTTCTCGTTCCAGTGCTGAGGCTGAGTATCGTGGTGTTGCCAATGCTGTTGCTGAGACCTGTTGGCTACGGAATTTACTTCATGAGCTTCATACACCTTTGTCCTCTGCTACTAGTATTTATTGTGATAATGTGAGTGCAGTGTACTTGTCCTCTAATCCTGTTCAATATCAGCGGACGAAACACATTGAGATTGATATTTATTTTGTTCGTGACTTGGTTGCTACTGGTCAGGTTCACGTTCTACATGTTCCTTCTCGGTTACAACATGCTGGTATTTTTACCAAGGGGTTACCGTCTGCCTTGTTTGCTAAGTTTCATGACAGCTTGAGTGTTCGGTCTCCTCCCGCTCAAACTGCGGGGGAGTGTTAGACGATTAGTATGATAAGTATTCGGCCCATTAGGTATTCGGTCCATTGTATCTCTTATATATTGTATTATGTACCAAATGATTATTGATTGAATACATACATTTCACATAAACTTACAATTGTTAATTTGATTTCTTGCCTTTTCGTGTAAATGGACTTTCGAGGTGATTTGCACATATAACTTTTTGATTTACACATATTAATTTACAAGCCGTTAATGTAAAATCTCACTCTATATAATAGTCAAGACATGAAAGTCTATATGGATCATTTTATTTCACCTCAATGTCATGTCACACCTTAAATACAAAGTCATATTCACATAGGCAATGTCATTGAATGAGAAAGATTTGACAACCTAAAAAAACGTCTAGAGAGTTTTGAAGAATGCTTGACCGAAATTTGAAAACAACTATGTAAAATTTAAGGAATTGATTTTTCTTCAAGTCAATGGAGGAAAACAAACTTTGGCATGTTTAAATGTATTGTTTCAATATTCCCCTAGATCATCTTGAATCAATATTTCAAATATGTAGATTTAAATTAATTCATGAAATAAAATAGTAAACACAATCCTACTTTATAAATTGATAATACGCATTCAAAAATCACAAACAAACACGCTCATCAAATTAAACTAACGACCATCAAACTAAACCCAAAAACCTACATTTAACCGTAATAATTTTCATAATTGCTCGACTAGATCATGTTTATGTCAATTCATTCAATTCAAATTTGGAAACAAGTTTAATTCTATTTTGAAATCGAATCAAATTTACAGGTTGATATCTTAGTGTGTTTTTGTTTTTGTGTCTACTTTACGTCATTCAATCATGAATCCCATGTCTGAGTTTCTGCACAATTAAAGAATGAGAAGGAAGTTACGTGGGACTTACATATTATGGAAAACTAAAATTCACAAACGTTTTTGGTAATTTGATTTTTGATTTATTGGCAACTTTTTGTGACAGTAATTATTCTTGAATAAACAAGGTGATTATAAAGATAGATTATTCATGATTATGTTATTACTTACTTTTTTAACAACCCAATAAAATTCCATGAAGGATTAATCATAAAATAAGAACACTAAAGGAGTGTCCAAATCACCTCTCCATCAATATATATATATATATATATATATATATATATATATATATATATATATATATATATATATATATATATATATATCAAGTAAGAAAAATAATTAAAATAAGAAGGGTAAGAAGTAATTCTAGACACATATTTCAAATTAGGAGGGAAATTTTAAAGGAAGATGCATCCACTTTTGTAGGTGCATTCTGAAATGTGTGATTGTGATTACTTCTTATCATTTCTATTTTAATTATTCTTCCTATTTGATTCTAACTATATATATATATATATATATATATATATATATATATATATATATATATATATGTGTGTGTGTGTGTGTGTGTGTGTGTGTGTTTTCTTTATTGAGCCTATGGCCATTGAGGCAAAACACATCCATTTACATATCTTTATACAAAAAAAAGTAAAGAACAACACATAAGACGTGTGATGTGAATGATGTTGTACCTACTTGTACACTCGAGCATAAAATGGAGTAAAAGTAGAAAAAGGTGGCAAATAATACCTCAGAGTGTAATATGACACATCTAGAAAAGTATTAAACAAAGTCCGAAACGTATCTCTTTAAGTTTTAATAGCAACAAACCAAGAATATAGTATGAAGTTGGTGACAGCCAAAATCACTAGAGTGAGTAAAACATAAAATATTAATTGAATATCAGTTTATGCAAGTATACTAAATGATCATTTAGATGAATACAAGAACAACAACTATTGAGATGTTTTACAATGATTATTACATCAGCAACGAACACATAATACAAACAACATAAGGTAATGAACTCGATGAACTGTTTATCGACTAGTTGTATTAGTTTTTAAATTAATTGTGTTGGGTAATTTAGATTGTCATAACATTAGTACTGGAAGTGACTTAGAGAATTTTAATCGATCTTAGTTAGTTAAAAATTGAAAGAGAAAAAGAGAAACATACAAAGACACAATCAAACAACATTCAACATGGTTAAGAGAGAACAAAAAAAGACAATGATAGACAACTAACCAAAGAATGTTACATACCAAATGGATGTTACTCAACTGGCCGATGATATAGGACACGATACTTTGACAACAAAATAACCAAATATCAACTTTGTAGAATTAAACAGAATTTACAATATCGTTTGAAAGTTAATAGTCGAAAAAATGCTAAACATCACTAACGGTAACCTAAAAGACTAATAACTAAATAACCAACGAACTTTCAAAATCAATCACAACATTCTAACCACCAATTTCTAAATAAGTATATAAAATTACTCTAACATGCTAAAAAAATATAAACCAAACATGAAATAAATAAATAAAGATAACCGAGTGTAGACAAGTAATATAAATGTCATGTTTTACAAGTTCAGTGATGTGTACGTATATTTTATAAGTTAAGTAACCGGAATGTCATGCTTAATAAGTTTAGTAACCCAAATTAATAAAATGAAATTTCGTTACTATTTTTTTAAAATTTTTAGTGATACATTTGCATATTAACCATTTATTTCGTATCCATCCACAGAACATTCTTAAATTCTATTCCCATAGAACAAGAAGCCGTTAAAAAAGAGTTTTGCTACAACTTCTTACTAAATCTTTCTACAAACATCCTACACACACAATAATATTAAATCGTGTTTTTTTTCACTCATTCTCTCTCAGCATTTAAATTGTCAGTTTTACTACTTGTCACAATCCTGTGAATAGGCAGTTTTGTAGGAATATTTCGTACGAGGCTTTTAGCATTTTTGGTTAAACAATGGTCAAAATGAAAGATCAAATATGTAATGGCTTTTAGTTTTAAGACTGAAACAAATCGTCTTGGGTAAATTTGACTGGTCTAAATTTAACACCTGTTTATTATTCTTTCCAATGTATGTTTGCTATAAAAAAAACACCTTGACATACACACGTGTGTATAAATAAACACAAAACACGCAATATAGAAACATACATATTTACTAGTGTCATAATAATATACTTCGTATTTCACACATGGTAATTGAAATTTATCAAAACATAAAGTATGAGACACAGTAAAACATACCTATGCAGTTTAAAATGCAATATTTGTATTTTTAATACATAATTGTGTATTGTTTAATTATATTTCATACCTTGAACACTTTTAACGTATTTGGTACCAGTTACATTGCTATTGTGTCATAATTACATTGCTATTGTGTGCATTATAGGTGGTGTTTGTTTTTAGCTTATGTGACTGGCTTATGAGAATATGAGGTAAATTGAACATTTGATAAACTCATTTTCAGTGGCTTATTAGCTTATCAAGTTGAGCTTTTGGCTTATTTTAGCTCATAAGCAAATAAGTTCATAAACCAATCAAATCTTCAGGAAAACATGCCATTAACCTTATTCAAATTTCAAAGTAAAAAAATAAATCGTTTTTGAAGGACATCTTTCAATCAATGGATTAGTATCTCAAAGACACAATTACCCCTAATTCAAATGAAATTATGTGTAATCATCACGTAAACTTGAGCTAACATGAGTTGGTTTTGTTTCATGTCACATGGTTTACTACATGTGTTATTTGAACTTTAAATGATTATTATGTCTGGTGCACATGAACTTCTATGCCATATAAGTTGCATTTGTTCAATAGTTTTACAGGATCCTAGAGTTTACATTACTAAATAATAAGCTGAGTAATTCTTCCCTTTAGTTTTTGACACGATGCGAAACCACAACTAAACCGTGAAACTGTGAAGGGAGGCTGAGATCAAGCTCAATTCCCAGGGTAAGTTCTTGGTTCACTTGATCAAGTCATCAAGATACGGAGAGATGAATGGTATCTTTATGACCTCCAAAGCCACAAGAAACGATACGATCCACAGTGGAAGAATCCATAAGAACACCGCCTTTAAAATATTCTTCCCTGAAAATTGAGTAAAATAATGTAATAATTACTGCTTTTTTTTTTTTTTTTTTTTTTTTTTTTTTTTTTTTTTTAACAATACTGCTTTTCAATAATGGGAGAATATAAGCTTATATAAACTTCATTGGAATCAAATTTGGCATTGCGTTTTGAAAGTGATTATCTAACTATTGCATTTTCAAGTCACAAATAATTAATTTCTAGTGATTCTGATTATTCAGCAATTAAATATCAGTTTTAAAATAATCTAAAAATCACAACTTTAAACACTAGAAGCACATCAAAACATCATCTCTAGCAGCCCATTTTGTTGCAGCTAATTATCTGATTCAGGTTACTTTACGCCACCCCTTTCAAAAAGCAATGAAACATCCTTAAAGTAACAACTCAAGCTATACCAATATTATCAAATATAAGCCTTGGAACAGAATAATAATGAACGAGGTGCAACAAAACATGTGTATTCTATAAATTAACCTTTTTATTTTTTTGAAAGGCTGTAAATTAACTGAATACACCCATCAACTTAAGAGAACTGATATAAAAACATCTACCACAACGCATTCGTGAACTAAATAAAGAAAGCACAGTAAGAGATGATAAATTACCAGTAGATCGATTTGAGCCTTCAGTTTTATCAAGGATCCATTCACCAGTCTCTCGTAGTTTCTTCTCCACATCCCCTTCTGTTTTCCCAATAGAATTCGACAAAATTGTGTCAAAAAAAGTCTTTTCCTGCTCAGATTCCCTGCCAGTTGGATAAGCTCATAATCATAATCCTCAAACTTATTAAGTATGTGCCGAAAAATATAATAAAATCATTTAAACTGAAAAAAAAAAAAAAAAAAAAAAAAAAAAAAAAAAAAAAAAAACTACAACAACAAAATACTCCAGTTCACGTTAAAATCTAAATCAAAGTGAATCCTTCAGATTACTAAGTACTTGTTAATTGCAAATCTAATAACCTTAATACATTTGGGTAAAAGGGGTAAACAAATGAGGATTTCTCTGTTCAGGTTAGCCGGGGAGGGTAAGTCTTTGACTCAGATGTACGTGGCCTAATGGAGGTATCCCCGTGACCGTTTCCGACCCTTTCCCTCGCCATCCCCAAATGAAAATTTTCTCCAACAATTGTTTTGCACAATTTGAGGTGTCAAACAATTGAAAAACTTTTTTGTTTCGTAAAAGGTATATTTTTCATATTAAAAGACAAACAACATATAAATAAAATGCATGTTTGATGTTTGTCAAATGACCATATTGGTTAGTAACAAATTACAGCATCTAAAAACAATGGTGGCTATTTGCTTCTTTAATGGCAAATTCGCTATTTTTAGTCTTCTTTAGTGGCATATCAAGGTCTTCCAAAAGATGGTTGCAAATTTGCTCTTTTAACCAAGTTCATTTAAGCAGTACTCATAATTTACAAGCATTAAACAATTTAATCCTGTATTATTTACACAGTTAGATAAATAATAAACGTAAATACTTGCCTGTTGATGTCACGGTCTTTGAAAATACCAGCACCAATAGCGCGTTCTATTTCTGCAACTGATGGTTTCTTCTGCAGTTGTTTTCCAGCAGGAACTAAGGGCGGTTGCAATGGAGCACCAGTGCTGCTTTGTCGAACTTGAGGTTTAGTATCTGGTTTACTTTTATCTGAAAGACAGAAGATAATGGGAGTTCTGTTAATAGAGATGCAATTTGAGGCTAACATATCTTTTGCTCTGTAACCACCAGTTTAACAACCATAACGGTAATAGAAGTGGGAATAGATATCATTCATGAAGTTATCCTGACAAAAGTACAAGTAACTCCAATTCTTTTAAATAAGGCCCAATTAGTCCCTGTATAAATCAGCTCAAAACATATAACAAGTCGAGCTCGAGTTTGAAAGAGCTCAACTTGACACTCGAACGACTATGTGTTTTCCCTTCCTATGTACATGATAACAAATTTGGTCTTTTTGATACATAATTTATATACTCTATAGTCTGCTAGCGTCTACATAATTTTCGTAAATACATTATTATTGCAACAGAATAAGCACACAGCCACGAACAATCAGTCGAGTATGTTTTCTTGTTCTTCCAAAAGAATGAGAACTAAGATCTTCAGCTTGCTATTTGGAATTTCGTTTACATATAACACTTGATCAATATTTCGCTACGAAAAATGAGACAACAGTAGTACAACATCGCCCTTTTCTAATAATCATCAAACATGAAAAACACTTTGAAAATTTTTATTCTATTAAGTAGGCAATGTTCTAAGCAAATTAAGAGCACGTTCCCACTGTGGACTTTTCGAAAGAACAATCCTCCTCAACACCGGCACTGCCCCTGCAGCCAAAATAGCCGGATGATTCTCAGCATCCATACTTATATTATAAAGTATAGCCAAGCCAGCATCCACCGCCCTACCATTCCCATCTTCGATTAGCTTAACCAATGGAAAAATCCCGCCTTGATTTGCAACAGCCCGTGTCGAATCCACAACCCCTTCAGAGATTATCCTGTTGAGTTCTATAACTGCAGTTTCTTGGGATTCGGGAGAGTAATTATCTTTAATTTGCTCTATTAGTCTTGGGATTGTTTCGTAGAGCATAACTTCGGTATTGATTGGATTTTCTGAACCAAGTTTGGTCGGGCCAGATATAAAGCTGAGTTTGACGAGGCACGCAGCTATCCAGTCTTTGTATTGAAGTGGGATTTTTGACGTGAGAATTTTACGGAGGGAGTCGGTGAGTGTGGATGCGTTTATATTTTTTTGGAAATGTTCAGAGTCAAGCAGGCGGGTGAGTAGCCGTGATGCTGCGGATACAGCAAGACCAGCTTCTTCGATTTCTAGGGTGTCTAATTCTGACTCTTGAAAGTCATATTCGGCTTCCATGTCTTCTTTCCCTGAAAATGGTTGAAACTTTATTACAACTAGCAGCCTAATTGCACATAAAGGTAACTTTTGTCCAATTTTTATTTTCGGTAATTATCTTTTTTTTTTTTTAAAAAGAAAAACCATATAACTTTTTCAAATATTTTGAGTTACTGACGTGTGAGTAACTTTGACCAGTCAATTTTCCTGATGAGGCGCTGACATGGTGCCTGGAGTAATAAGACGTAAATTAGCAAGTTAAAAAAACAGACATACCATTGAAAGACTTCTGTTGAAAAAGGGTGTTTAAAGCAGATTCAATATCAAGTGATGTGATTTTCTCTCTGCAACTTTCAAATGTTGTCATGAATTCAAGAATTGAAGCTGCTTTTGTTTGCAAAACCGGAGAAGAAGTTGTCAAGATTTCAACTAGGCAAGAAATGAATGTAGAATCTGAAAGGTCCTTCTCTCGAATGGTTTCTGAGCTGCACAATTAATACCAAGATCCATCAAAACATAAACCTAGAGGTATCAAAATGGGTGATTCAGGTGAGATAGCGGGTCAAAACGGGTATTTTTTTCGTACAGGTAAAAAAAAGGTTGCATAGACATGAAACACTTTGGCCAAATGTTTTTAAATTCTAATAAACAATTAGTTATCAAAATATGATCGCTAACGATATTACGAGAATAATAATCGTTGTTTCCTTTTTTTAAATACCTTTTTTCCCTTTACCTATTTGACCTCTTAGAGATATGGGCCAATATTATCACCTTGACAGAACCCAGGACTTGAAAATGAATTTTCTTCAAATAAGATGCTCATACCTTCTAAAAAAAAGATACATTGACTTATGTGGTCAAACAAACACAAACCTGAAAGTGAAATTCGAGGCAGACGTTCTTGCTTCATTCCATCCTTTTCTAGATCCATTAACTGGTCCATCATAAAACTGGTCAAAACCAACAAGCAACGTACGTAAGTTCAAGAAACATAAACAGTAAATAGTCATATTCTGAATTTGTTCTTGACCAAAAGATGCTGACCTTTGATTTCATTTCTTTGCTAGGATCTAAAATCCGGGCAAGAATATTCAGAATCTGCATTATCTCAAAACACATGTCTCAAAGTTTCATCCCAACACCACCAATAAGAATGCATATACATATAAATTACAAGAGTGTCTGTACCATATGAGTTGAATTTCCATTGACATCCGAATCTTTTAGTGATCTTATCAAAGGATCCAAGACACCTTCAGCTTCAATTCTCTGGCAGACATCATTACTGCATCGATACAAAATAAAACACTTTTATGTCCATTTTCTCAAAGAAAATATAATATAATGATGTATTACTTTTGGTTACAAAAACAATGTTATAACAACAAAAACCTAAATCTGTGTTATTGGATGTTGTATGCATTAGAGATAGACTTTTGGACGACCTACCCATTCCCTTATTAGGTAAGTTTTTTTTACATTTGATATCAAACACAACCCAAACAACCATTTATAAAGGGGTCGAAATTTCAACCTCTAACTCCCATCATTCGTAAAAAAGGGCTCACTTTTCGACTTTTTAGGCCAAATTCAAGGGAATTATTCTTTTACTTTCAACGGCACTTGCAATAGGACCAAGACTGCCCGTTGATTTACTTAGCCTGCATCTGTGTTCGAACTCCTTAAATAACATTGAATTGATTCCATAGAGTTTTCTTGCTCCATATTTGCATAAAAATAAAAACAATAGCTGATTCATCTTCTAATATATTAAGTTGAAACTTAGCCTAATCTAAGTGTCCCATGACATAAAGTTTAAGCAGCAAGAAAGAGATTCCACCTTACTGAAAGTCTCTCTAAAGCACGAATAACTGCTACTTTGACAGGTTCGCTTTGATGATCTATAAGCCGAACAAGATTCTTTACAGCACCTGCTTCTTTAAAAGAGGTTCTCATGTGCTCACTGATACATGCATCTGCTATAGACTCCGCAGCTTTAGCAATAGCTGATTCATCTTCTAATTCAAGAATCAAAACCATACGAGCAACACCATCAACCCAGGGCAAAATTGTAAATTTATTATTTTTATTATTCTCATCTTCTATTTCTATAGCTCCAATACGGGCAAGAAACTGTTGTTGCGTTCGACCAACTATTGCATTCTTCTTTGCTTCCTCTAACTTTGTATTCTTATCATCTTCAACATGTAATCCAACAAGTAATTCTGATGCACTGAACCTTGATGGACCCTTAATACTTTGTTTTACATTTAGCTCTGACCCATCAGGTAAAGATGGCCATGAATGTAAAGATGGTCTGAATGATTTGTAGGCGGCTGCACCAACTAAAGGAACTAAAACCAAGCCTTCTTCTATCAACAGAATTTTGTAATAGTCATCTTTTGCAAGCTCCAATAACGCACTTTGTGCTTCTTTTTTAATGACCTTAGATCCTTCGGAGTTAGTCCTCAGAAATTTTGCCTGTATGGGTTGCAGTTAGAGGTAGCATTTTCAACTCATTCACTTACGAATGGGTGATTCGGTTATGTTTTATCTCGAACAAGTCAAACATGTACAATAAAAAATATATTAAATGGCCCCCCGGGTAGTAATAGTCAAAAGTTTTCAGGTCAAGCTAAACTGATCCAGCCCGTTTTGATCCTTACCAAAAAGTATGAATTTTTAACCCATTACCTGCCCCAGCCATTTTCCACCTATGATTTCAGTCATCAAAACTCAAAATCCATATGGGTATTACTAGAACGGTACCCGCGCAATGCGGCGGCGGGTACCGTGTGATTATATTTTGCGATATTTGGTTACACGTTTAGTTGTCTTCATGCTTTATAAGCAAAGATATTAGAGATGCTTAAGCCAAATAATTTTAGTTTGAACAACCAACCGCTTTCTAACAAACTTCCTAACCAACTTGCATCCTAACAAATTAATTTTGAAATCTTTCCATAATAAGTAAGTAAAAGTCTGAATTTTTAAGACTCGCTAATTTTAGAATTGTCCCAAATACATTATATAGTAGTATAGATATAGATATGTTGACCAGAGTCGATAATATTGAAAATTCAAAATATATATTAAGAAATCAAAATGATAAAAGAAAAGCAAATGCCCATTCAAGTTGAGTTTCTTGAGCTTAAATTTTCAAATAGTACAAAAAAGCTCACCAGTGGCGGGATAACACCTGCTTCCACCATAACTTTGTGATTAGTAACGCTTAATGCTAAATTAGCCAAAACCCCGCCAGCTGCCTCGTTAACTTTCATTTCTTCATCATCCAAGAACTTAATAAGTAAAGGCAGGAGATCAGAGTTTGCAATCTGGACTCGAAACTTCTCATCAACAGACAAGTTTGCCAACACATATAGACTCTGCTCCTTTACCTAGCCAATGTGAAGTACTTGAGTCAAGTTAACCCAACTCAAATCAAAGCCAACTTAAATATGGTTAAGAAATCTCTTTAATACCTCAGGTGTCAAAGAAGATCGTGTGAGGAGACTAGTGATCTCTTCTATAGCCCCACTTTCAGCCACCAAGTCTCTATAGATATTAACTGATGAAATCATTCTCAAAAGGCCTGCAGCTGCTTCACACGCAACACTAGAGTCCGAGTTTAGAAGATTCACAGTGAGGATAACAGAACCAGGGGATTTCATGATTTCATCAATACACTTCTTTCCACCCAAAGAGTATTTCCACAACGCATCAACTGCTTGTTCTCTGTCTAATATATCATTGTCTAACCCTAGCATTCTAATAAACAAGCCTACATAACTATCGCCGGAAATAGGTGAGCTGCTCGCCTCCACATCCTGTCAATTATATAGTATGCCTTTTTGTTAATTGCATAACACACATTAATATATAAATTGAGCTCAAAATATACAAAACTAACATCCAGAAGGTAAAACAAACATGATTTTTACTTTTACATTCAAGAAATGAAAACTAGCAAATTGATAATGGTACTATGAGATTATAAAACTTAAAAACTAATGCCATGACTATACCAGTTAACGTTCATGGAGGCATCAATCATCATAAATCGTATATACATAATTAGTAATGTAACGTAACCACGAATTTTGTTTGTATTTTGCAACAGTAAAAAAAAAAAAAAAAAAAAAAAAAAAAAAAAAAAAAAAAAAAAGATGCAAGAATGGGTGTTTGGGATTGCATATTTTAATAGAAAATGAACACCACTTTGAAATGCTTAGATTGCTAAGTTTTATTGGCTTAAGGAAATAAGCACTTGAAAAGGTGGTTATCGTAAAGTGCTTATAAGCGGTAAGCATAAGCTAAAAATATGCAAAATCCCAAACACCACCTAGGCACCTAAATACCCTCAAATGAATGCTAACGTTGTATGTTTTTAATTAAAAATATTACTAACTTTTTAGAAGAAATTTATTATGATTAAAGTCCCCTAACCATCACAAAATGGTCTAGTGGTAAGGCACTTGACTTCCTCACAAGATGTCAAGAGTTCAAACCTCACTAGGTACACATTTGGTGGTGGCCGGAAAAGAGCCAAAAAGGGTCACGGGGATACCCGCTGTTAGGCCACGTACATCTGAGTCAAAAGACTGGCCATGCCAGGAAACCCCCTCAACAGGGAAAACCTAATCCGTTTATATTTTAACCACTACTAAATGGCCTAGGGGTAAGGTCCTTGTTTTTCTCACAAGAGGGTTCAAACCTCGCTAGGTATGTACAATTGGGTGGCCATAGAATGGTCTAAAACAGTCCCGGGATTAACCCAGTGAGACCACGTACATCTACTCAAAAAGGCTCGCCCTCCCGCGTAACCTAGTATCAAATTCTATTAATTTTGTATTCAACTTCTGGAAAAAAAGCTAGAGTGACATTTCCACAAACACATGGTGTGCATAATACTTTACAACCAATATATCAAAAAAAAAAAAAAAAATCAAATCAAATTATACTACACACAATGATTCAGCACAATATGCATAAATAAAATATAACAACTTACAGAAACTTGTTGTGAAACAGTGTCATCAAATGAACCACCACTGTCACTGTCACTACTGCTACTGACCCGGGTAACAACCGACCTTAATTTCACATTTAACGAATTAAAAGTAGAAAAATTGTGTAAATATTTTAATCTTGCTGTAGTTGTTTTAGATGGTTCAGCAAGTGATTTATGAAATGAAAAAGTGAACTTGAAATGAGGATGAGTTGTTAGTGACATGGTTCAGTTACAAAGGGTTTATGGATTTGATGATTTTTGTTTTTGTGGGTTTATTATGTTGTAATAATGATTGTTTGTGTTGAGTTGAGGATAATGTAAAGTTTGACCCTTTAAGATTTGATGTTTTCTACTTTGAACTCCAGAAGCTTCTTCTGCTCAAATTAAACTAAAATTTTCATCATTGCTCACATTCGCAAAAGCAAATAACAATACTACAACAACATACCCGATATCTTTAGAGCGGGGGTATGAGGAAGTAAAATATAGATATCTAGGTGAAAGTGCTCAAAAATAAGTGCATGTGTGAAAATGAGCAATAACAAAGTAAAGCAGTCAAAAGACAAAAGGCTAAAAACAAACATGCACGCATACAAAGCAAAAATGACATAAATGCCATCAAAAGAAACTTAACAGGAAAGGACATAAACAAATATGAGTAAACGTCGAAAGAGAACACATAAATAGAAAAGATAAAGCACCAAAGAGGCAGGGGCACGACCATAAGCATCCAAGCATAAATGCATAAAAGCTAAAAGATAAAAGTATCTAAAAAACGCAAGCAAAAAAAAGTGGGGCAAAAGGCACATATAAACCAAAGACCTAAGAGACGGCAAATATCTAAGTAGGGCAACAATGGGTTCCAAAGTTAAGGTAAAGTAAAAGGAACAGCCGAACCGGAGAGGTCACTAAACGCCTAGAAAACCTAAAGTGCACAAGCAAAGGGACACTATATCTAAAACGCAAGAGACAAGGCTACTTAGAGATGCCAATACGACCTAAACACAATAACTACCTCAAACCCTCAAACAACCTAGCCCGAAACTACCTGCATATTCTAGTATTATCCCTCTGCGCATTTTTATCTGAGATCATGTCTTAAGCTTCTTTATGTCTTGCTTAATATTAAATACATTTAAAAGATTCATATAATTTGTGTATTAGAGCATCTCTCCTATATAGTATTATAAAAAAAATAGAAGGAAGGAAGAAAAACATGAGATGAGGTTTCTTTTGTTCATGTGATTTGATAAGACGGTGTTTTTTTTTTTAATCAAAAGTATATTTGTTCAGATATCTCACGACTGTTTTTGACTCTTGCCTACTTTTTTTTTTTTTTTTTGAACAAAGTTTCATTTCATTTCAAACCTCACAAATGAAGGAAGATACAACATAACAAGTTACATCGAAACGTAACAAGTTAAGTCAAACAAGACATACACCAAATAGTTGAGACAGCCTACAGCAACACCATTCAAAGGTGGAAGGAATCACCCGAGTGAGCTTTGACTGATACAACCATATAAAGTGTAGCTTGACAAAAGTACACTAAGTACATAATACATACATAGAAGATAAACTAGGCATCCTTAAAGGAGCCAAACAAAAGCCTAACAGATCTAAAGTCGAACCCTACGCAGCAGCCTTCGATCAGCATCAGCAAACGGTGAGGCGGCAGTGGGCAGCGACAGATCTATATGAAAGGATTATTATTGATAAAAGGGAAAGTAAAAAAGGAGATCCGGACGGCCGGTCAAGACCGACCGCCGGAAATTTTTTTGTAGGCGAAACTTTGCTGGAATGAAAAACTAGTGAGAGGTTGGAGAAATTTCTACGAGAGATAATTTCATCATTTATGACTCTTGCCTACTACCTGAAATAATTTGAACTATTAATTTCTTGTAAAGAAATCAAGTGTCTTGCAACTAGACATTTAGTGGTGGTCAGTATTATCAATATATGAGCGCTAATTAAAGGTTCTTTTTAAACTATTTTTGTATTTCAAAGTTGAGCTTTCTAAAAGCTTTCCACAAATACTTGTAATTTCTCAATTTGGTCAACCTATGTTCATTATTATTGTTTCAATCAAAGTATATTTTAATTAAGCTGTTTGTTAGTGTAAGTGTAGGGCTGAGCACCGAAGGTTCAAAACCGAACCGGACCGACGAAACCGACCGAACCGACAAAAACTGAACCGGACCGACGGCCTGTCGGTTCGGTTTCGGTTTCAGGTTTTACAAGATTTCGGTTTCGGGTCGGTTCGGTCCGGTCCGGTTCGGCCCAAAACCGAAAAAAACATGCCAAAATACACATGGACCGACAAACCCGAACCGAACTGACAAAAACCGAACCGAACCGACGGCCCGTCGGTTCGGTTTTGGTTTCGGTTTTTCATGAATTTCGGTTCTCGGTTTTTTCGGGTCGGTTCGGGTCGGTTCCGACCCGATGCTCAGCCCTATGTAAGTGAGGGGTGTTTCTTTTTTCCCCTTAGCTAAGGGATGCTATTTAATATTATTACTTTTTAGATAGGACTTACAAAAATCCTTTAAATTATCTATATCCACAAGGCTTAATTTATCATCTACTCCCAATTAAGATGCTTATATGGAAGTGAGACCTATATGAATCCTTAGCTAAGGAAAAAAAGAAACAACCCCTAGTGTTATTGTGTCTTTCAAGCCTTTGTAAAAGGGAGATGATTTGCACAATCCATAAAATTATCGAGACACTCTAATTTAGTGTTTGGACACTTATACTCTCATAATTACCCTTACATTTTCATTCATGTGAGGGTATAAATGTCAAAACATACTAAATTAGAAATGTCCCAATCAATTGAGAGAGTGTACAACACAAATCATCTACGTTTGCAAAAGGTTTCAAAAGGTATTGTAGATGCTCCGAGTACATCTTTGGACAACCTGCTATGATGACGTATAGCCTATATTTGGGCCGCAAGCCCAAATGATAGACAGTACTTACACCTAAGCCCATCACGAATGGGCTACCATGACAAATGGTATGGGCCGTGGTATCAACGCTTGGGCTCACGAAGCCCAAAGGCCCAATCTAACTCACCGGATATCCGATAAGGATCATCTATTCAAGGAATAGATATCCTTACCTCGGATAAGCACCATGCGTGCGAAGAGTAAGGAGCAAGAAACACGGTTTCTTAGCCCCTATATATAGAATCACACGATTCTCATTCAAGGTACGATTCACGGAATCCCTAAACTCTTAAACCAAAACCTAAATTCGATTACTTACTCTCACGCCGGAGTCTAATCGGGGGAGACAATCCCTCGATAAGCCTAACGGTGTTGTTTATTTTCTTAGTACGCAGGTAACAAAGTGCTAAGGAACGAATTGATATAAGAGCAAAGCCCAACAATCAGGTACGCCCAACTTTTGTATCAACAAGTGGCGCCATCCGTGGGACCCGAAAAACGAACTAGAATGACGAAACATAAGAATTCGAGCCAGCGGACTCCGCAGCCAGAAAAACGTGACCATCTGAGGAAGAATCAACAAGATCCAACCTCTAGACAAGTCGCTGGGACAACCAGCACACCTGGTCACCATGAGGCAGGGACAACCCAACCTCCCCCAGCGGTAGAACTACCCAGGATTACTTTAGAGGTCCCCAGCGTTGAAGAACTCCAACGCACCCTCTTCACCACTCCTCATCAGGCTACACCCGCAGTGAACAACACTGTGCCGCCAGGCGCTCCTGAACGGAACAGGGCGCCTAACACTGAGGAAGAAATTCTTGCAACTGAGGACGCACCGGATCTGACTTTGGGAAACTTTGTATCCCAAAATTATGAAACATTAAATGCCCTCATGCAAGAAGAAGCGGCAAGGAGAGCAGGTGCGGATCCGCAAACCCGACTTAATCTTGGTCCAGAGCGCGAACCATCACCACCGCGTCACCCGCGAGGAAGACGTACAGAACGTACCTCTGTCCATGATAGGCTAGGTGCGGTACCTGACTCACAAAACTCTGGAGACAGCGGTAGGCGCACCAATGTCCATTCCAGACTTGGCAGTCGGGGAATACACGATCGATTAGGGCCTCAGCATTCGCCAAGCCAAGGATCTTCCAAACCTGAAAGTAGGCGAATACAAGATAGATTGGGGAGGAGGAGATCCCCAAGCAGAGATCCCTCAGGCTCCTCTTCTGAAAGGAGCAGGCGCAAACGCCGAAGGAGAGATTATTCTTCCTCCAGCGATTCCTCGGACAACGAGGATAAAGAAACAGGGCACTGGAAATCAAAAGGAAAACGTCGCGAGGAAGAGAACGAGGATATGTCTCTCCCATGGCGACGCCACAAAATTGATGCGTTCACACGTCGCATAAGTGATTACTCAGACGACAGGCGCAGACGCATGCCCGCTAATGTGAAGATATATGATGGAACAGGTGACCCTGACGACCACCTCAAAATTTTCGAGTCAGCCGCAACTATCGAAAATTGGCCACAGCCTGTGTGGTGTCACATGTTTAATTCCACATTAGTAGGGAACGCGCGCACATGGTTTAGCAAACTCCCACGTAGGAGTATAGGCGGCTTTGAGGAATTGCGAAAAGCATTCCGCCACAACTTCACCCAGCGAAAGAAGTGCGCTAAAAATCCTGTGGAATTGGCAAGGGTGAAGCAACGCCAAGGAGAATCAACCAGCGCCTTCATGGAGCGCTTCAAGGATGAGTGCATACAAGTCAAAGCATGTCCCGAAATACTAAAAATTTCAGGGTTCATGAATGGAATTAATAATCCAGAACTCATCCGAAAGCTCAATGATAGAGTTCCACAGTCTTTCGATGAACTCACAAAACGCACCAGATCCTTTATACAAGGAGAAGCAGCTGCTGCGGATAGCAAAAAAGGATATTCAAACTATAGGCAACAAGAACAGCCGCGGAGACAATCCAATGATCAAAACAATAACCGCGGCAGGAACTACCGCAGTGGAAGAGACAACGACAAATATACTCCTCTCACTAAAACTCCAAGGGAGATATTTGCAACAGAAGGTGCGAACTTCCCAAGACCACCACCAATTAAAACGGCAGAAGAAAAACGCCAAGGTAGTGGATACTGCGAGTACCACGGCCAAAAGGGCCATACAACTAACGAGTGCGTCCAACTGAAACAACTAATCGAAAAATTAGTGAGAGAAGGAAGGATGGACCACCTCGTAAAAAACATTAAGGAAGGAAAAGAGAGACAGAGAAATGGAGGCAAGAAAGAACCCCCAAAGGAAAAGGCTGATACTATATACATGATACAATCATGGCAGCGCAAAATAAAGCAAAAAGTCAGCCAAAGATTCTCTCCAGAAAAGGAGATATCCTTCCCTACAATCGCTGCGGACAACGCAGTCGTGGAACCTCTGACCATTGAAATACATGCAGGAGGACACGACATCCACCGCATGTATATTGATGGAGGAGCATCCGCAGACATCATGTATGATCACTGCTTCAAAAGGCTGCGACCTGAAATCCAAAGTCAGTTGATACCAGCTACAATGTCACTAACAGGATTTACAGGAGAAAAGATCTGGCCCATGGGGCAGTTACGCTTATTGGTGGTCGTAGGAGATGAGCAACACTCAACTGCGGCATGGATAAATTTTATGGTAATCAAGTCTCCCTCACCATACAATGGCATAATTGGAAGACCAGGAATATCATCCATGCGCGCAGTACCATCCACAGCACACGGAATGCTTAAATTCCCAGTTGAAGGAGGAGTGGTTACTCTCTATAACACAACGGTACCACCAAGAGAATGTATCGCAGTGACAACTGAAGCAGAGACTATTCCAGAACAGCGCACGGAAAAATCGTCAAATTTAAAGGTCGCTATTCATCCAGACTATCCGGAACAACAAGTTTCGATTGGAGGATCTTTATCTGACAAAGGTAAAGCAGCCGTATGCGCACTCTTGCAAAAGAACCTAGACATCTTTGCATGGGAACCAAAGCATATGACAGGAGTGCCTCGTTCTATCACAGAACACAAACTACAAATCCGACAAGGATACCCTCCAATACGACAAAAGAAGCGCGGTCAGGCTCCAGATCGTGCAAAAGCTATTTTGGAAGAAGTACACAAGTTAGTAGATGCGGGCATCATGCGCGAAGTGTACTACCACGACTGGCTCTCTAACCCAGTCATGGTAAAGAAGAGCGATGGTAGCTGGAGAATGTGCGTGGACTTCACGGACCTCAATAAAGCATGCCCGCAAGACTGCTATCCATTGCCAGAAATTGATTGGAAGGTTGAATCCTTATGTGGATACCCCTTCAAGTGCTTCCTAGACGCATATAAAGGGTACCACCAAATCCAAATGGCAGTGGAGGATGAAGAAAAAACAGCTTTCCACACCAGTCAAGGGGTATACTGCTACACAAAAATGCCTTTTGGCTTAAAGAACGCAGGCGCGACATACCAACGGCTGGTGGACACAGCTTTCGAAAAACAAGTAGGCCGCAACTTGGAAGTCTACGTGGACGACCTTGTTATAAAAAGCCATACAGAGGATGAGTTAGTGCGCGACATCGAGGAAACATTCCGAACGTTGGGGCGGATAAACATGAAACTGAATCCAAAAAAGTGCACCTTTGGCGCAACTGAAGGCATGTTCCTCGGATACTTAATAGAACCCGATGGAATCAAACCATGCCCAGAGAAGACAAAGGCTGTTATTGATCTCCCCTCCCCGCGCACACTCAAAGAAGTCCAATCACTGAATGGAAAGCTGGCAGGGCTGAATCGCTTCTTATCTAAGTCAGCGGACAAGTCCCTTCCTCTCTTTAAAACACTCACGAAGTGTACAAAAAAGGGAGACTTTCGTTGGACCAATGAAGCGGAGGAAGCTTTCCAACAACTCAAACATCATCTGGCATCTCTTCCCAAACTAGTCGCACCGCGACAAGGGGAAGAACTAATCATGTACTTATCAGCAACCCACGGAGCAGTTAGCGCAGTACTATTGACAGATAGAGACTCCGTCCAGACACCCATATACTTCGTAAGCAAAGCCTTAAAGAAAACAGAGGTTAACTACAGCGCCATGGAAAAACTGGTCTTGGCTTTAGTGTTCGCCGCCAAAAGACTGCGCAGATACTTCCAAGCGCATCCAATTACGGTAATCACTGATCAGCCAATTAAACAAGTTATCTCTAAACCAGATGCATCGGGACGCTTACAAAAATGGAGTGTAATGCTCAGTGAGTACAACATCTCATACAGACCGCGCACTGCTATCAAAGGGCAAGTTTTAGCTGATTTTATCGTGGAGAAGCCAGAGGGCGACAGCCCAACATCTGCAGCAAAAACGGATCTACAGGAACCATGGACACTGTTCACCGATGGATCCTCATGCGCAGATGGATCAGGCGCAGGACTCATTCTTACAAACCCAGAAGGTATGGAATTCACCTATGCGCTACGCTTCGAGTTCACAGCCACAAACAATGAGGCAGAATATGAAGCCCTACTGGCCGGACTACGCATCGCAATTCAAATGGGTGTACGCAACCTAGAGGCAAACGTAGATGCTCGGCTAGTCGCTAACCACGTGTTAGGAGAATACGAGGCCAAGGATGACCATATGATCCAATACCTGGAAAAGACAAAGTCTCTGATCAAAAACTTCGATAGGTTCACAATAAAACAAGTACCTAGAGGGGAAAACAGAAAGGCGGACGCACTCAGCAAGATCGCATCTACAAGCTTCGCACACCTTTCAAAACAGGTATTGGTGGAAACCTTAAAGAACAAGTCAATCCTTGATATGGAGATATCAACGGTGATAGAAGAACAAGATCCTACGTGGATGACACCTATCATCGAATTTATCAGCAAGGGAACCCTACCCCAAGATAATAAAGACGCTCGAAGAATACGGCGCACGGCGCAACGATTCGAATTCCGCGACAACGTACTCTATCGGCGATCTTTCTTACAACCATGGCTCAGATGTGTTGGACCCCTTCAAGCAGACTATGTACTCCGCGAACTTCACGCTGGATCATGTAGTATGCACTCAGGACCGCGATCCGTGGTGGCAAGCGCTTTAAGGGCAGGATACTATTGGCCAACAATGCACCGCGACGCACGCGACCTAATAAGAAAGTGCAGCAACTGCCAAGTACATAGACCTATTCCGCGCCGACCACAGCACGAGCTAACGCCAATTACCTCACCATGGCCATTTTACAAATGGGGTATCGACATCGCAGGACCTTTTCCTGTCGCAGCGGGAGGAGTAAAATTCCTCATCGTATCCATAGATTATTTTACAAAGTGGATTGAAGCAAAAGCTGTGGTGAACATTACGGGAAACCAAGTAAAACGCTTTGTCTGGGACAATATTGTCTGTCGCTTCGGCCTACCAGGCGAGATCGTATCAGACAACGGAAAACAATTCTGTGATAACCCATTCAAAGATTGGTGCACACAATTAAACATCACACAACACTTTGCTTCAGTCAAACACCCACAAACCAATGGCCTGGTTGAGCGCGCTAATCGCAGTCTAGGCGAAGGCATAAAAGCGCGCCTTGACAGACATAAAGGAAGATGGGTAGATGAACTCTCGCATGTCTTGTGGGCGCATCGCACAACAATCAAAACCAGTACTGGCGACACGCCATTTTCCTTAGTCTATGGAACAGAAGCCGTCATACCAGCTGAGATAGGAATGCCTACTATACGCACAGCAGAAGTCAACGTCATGACAAATGACGAGGAACGGCGCATAGACTTAGATATACTGGAGGAGAGACGCGAACGCGCAGCCATACGAGAAGCAAAGGCCAAGGCAAAAATGAAGAAGTATTATGATGCAAAAGTCAAGAACACTTCATTTCGACCAGGGGACTTTGTTTATCGCGCCAATGACGCAAGCCACGCAGAAGACACAGGCAAACTTGGACCCAAATGGGAAGGACCCTACGAGGTCACAGACGCGCTCGGCAACGGCGCATACAGGTTGCGCGATATGGAAGGTCAAGACCTGGCGCGCACTTGGAACATCTGCAATCTCAAAAAATGTTACTTCTAGGCTACGGCCCTCACACAAACACACAAACACCCTACGAGGTGCCCAATAAGTGTTTGTCTTTCTTTTATTTCTTAGGAATTTTATTTTCCATCTTTTCAATAAACTTGCAAGTATTAATAAAATGTTATGGTTTCTAGCTAACTCCATAGCGCACTTTTACTTTATTGCATATATGTCAATATTGTCTATCTTATATTTTTTGCCTACATGGCGTGCATGCACCACTTAAAGACCCACGAAGGCATAGAGGATGAGTTAACCTACTAATTTACTCGTTGAATAAGAGGGTTGCAAACCCATCAACATTGGATCACGTATCCTTGCTAAGCGCCTTACTCTTGAGACGTCAAAGTAAGTTTCACATGCGCACCCCACGACGGATGCGCATATACCAAGTACACTGTACGAGCTTAGCAATATAACGAGCCAAGACACTTGGTCAAAAATAAAACTTAGCAAACAATGCAAGTATACTTAAGTTACGCACTTAAAAGACTTAGTCAAAAATAAAACTTAGCAAACAATGCAAGTATATTTAAGTCACGCACTTAAAAGACTTAGTAAAAATAATCAAACTTAGCAAACAATGCAAGTGTATTTAAGTTACGAGCTTATAACATAATGTATTTTATTCCATATTTATTAAATTACAAGGACAAAATACATAAGCTCACAAACAACCTATATGCTATGGCGGTGATCATGGCTCTCTTCTGGAGCGGCGGAACTCCCCTCCTTCAACTTACTCAAGATTATGGCATCCTGCATCGATACGGTTGGAACACTTACAGCCACGCCATCTGATCTAGGAAGGTGTGCAGCGCCAATACCGCACATCACGGCCTTGCCCTTGATACCCTTCTTCACAGCAGCCCTCTGCGCATGTTGCTCCAGCACCTCCTTCAAGGGGACTTCCTTCTCCAGAGCAAAAGGCTTGAGGATATCACGGGGCCGCGCAAAAACCGGGACTTGAAGCTGCGATACATCAGGTTTTAGATAATAGTCTAACTCCTCTTCCGCATTCTTCTCAAGATGGCGCTGCAAAGTTAAACCGGCCATCAGCACAGCTATAGGGTCATCTTGGTCGCGCTCCAATTTCCCTATATGCGGCAGCTCAAGAACCTTCAGCCCCGCCATCGCCTCCACCAGCTCATCGTACGCCGTTGAGCTATAACCAGGAATCTCCGCCAAGTCCTTCTCCAACAGCTTGGCCTCACGGAGCTCCTCCATCGCCTGCGAACGGCCACGCGCCATCGCGCAGTGGACAACCTTCCCAAAGGCCTCCACCACCTCCGCAGACTCTAAAGTACTTAGAGCTGCCAGACGAAGCCCATGGCTGATCAACCACCTGCATTCACAAAGTGGTAACAAGATAAGATAAAATGGAGTGAAGAAAACAATTCTAAAAGATAAGGGTGTAAGAATACCTGCGCTCAGCAATCACAGACATGAGATGAGGATACAGCTCCTCGTCGTACTCAATGCTAAGGGCGCGCAGCTTCTCCTCATACGCCACAAGCGTCTTCTCCATGTTCTCCTTGAATTCTTGAAGCCTAGCATAATGCTCAGATCTTTTCTCCTCAAGGAACGACACAGACCACGATGCCCTGGCCTTCATCTGCTCGAGACACGACCTCGCATGTAGCAGATCAGCCAAGATGCTCATCTTGTCCTGAGCCATCTTCTCCCCATACACCCTTGACTCCCCAAGCTCAGCCTGCACGCCCGCCAATTGCGCACGCAGCTCCTCCAACTCCTCTTCCTTCTGGGCCAGAGCACGACTCTCCCCAACGCGCTTTCCCTTCAGCTGCGCCACCAGCTCAGCCTGACGGGCAGTAGTCGCAGCCAACTCATCAAGAAGTTGCTGCGCCTCACCACCATCTGCTGCCAAGGTATCCTCTCCCTTGTTTTCATTCTGCGGAGAGGATACTTCATCATCCTTCGCGTCGTCATCCCTACGGAACAAAGACAGTCAACAAAAAATTACAACAAGTAATTACAAAAAAAAAAAAAAAAAAAAAAAAAAAAAAGAGAGAAGTGCACACTTACAGAAACGGAGAAGCATCAGCCTTCAACCGTGTGTCGGAGGTCGAAGTTTCTTCCGCGTTCGACTCTGCGTCTTTGATGACGTGTCGACGCCTCTTGCTGGTGCCACTGGTTCCAGCACCTCCCTTGCGCTTTAAGTTCTGCGCAACCTCTTCCCTCAGCACCTCTTCAGGTTTCAGGATCCGAATACTATCAGATGACCCTGAGCGCGCCTCCTCGCGCGCCACCTCCACTTCAGGCACCACAGTGGGCGCCACCACTACCTCTGGCGCCATACTCTGGACGGGCGTCACCACAAGTGGTGGCGTGTCCTCGGGGACTGTCGCGGGCAAAACAGTCAAACGCCCCGCGGTCGCTTCCAGCAAAGGCAGCTCCCCTTCTCTCAGAGGACGCACCCCTATGGTCACCTGCTTTGGCTTATCAAGCTTCACCACTGCGAATAAGTCCATCTCTGCACATATAAAAATGAAGCAAGAAAACAACGAAAGATTAGTTGGTAAATGCGCGAAGAAAAAGGATGAAAAACTTACAAACAATTACAAAGGATGAACACCCACCCCGGCCATCCTCACTCAGGAAAGTGGGAACCTCATCCGCTGCGCCAAAATACGCGCGACTCAATCCTACATGCACCAAAAACTCCTCCGGATAGGGGTTAATGGCCAATCGATTGGCATTTAACGTCTGCGCGTCAGCAATACTATAGGAACCGGGTGCGGGATGCCCATCCCTTGGTAAAGACGCCTGAGTATAAAACTCAAAATAGGAAGGAAAGACCACGTCGTCTACCCAAAAGAAAAATTCTCTCCAATTCTTGAGGGCGTCAACCTTCTCCGTATAACATTGAAACGCCCGCGGGCGCTTCGCAAAGGAGACCCAACCGTTTGACCACGTTGAGTGGTAAAAGGAGCGGAATAAGTCCACAGTGGGTTCTATCGCCAACAAACGGCAGTTTATTTCAAAATTCGACACTTTCGCCGCACCTATACAGTGCAGCTGAGAGATGTAGAGGCGATAGTAATTGAGCAAATCGCTCAGAAATATAGATATAGGTACGCGGTAATTAGCATACTCGAAAAATTTCGTGTATAAACCTATCTTCCCTTCGGGGAAGTCGGCTATACACGCATCGACATCTGGCGCCTCTGGATGCACATCCAAAGGCACAAAATGGTCGGAAGAAAAGCGCATCACGTCCTCAACAGACAACGCAGAGCGAAACTCCTCTAATTGAGCGACCATGTTCATCTTAAAACTAAGTGGACGCACACAAAGGTTACCTACAGAAGTTCAAAGGTTTTTTAGCAAAAACGCTCTCAAAATGAAGAAGATGAATAGTGGTTGTGTGTGTATTTTACTGTGTGATGAAAATAAAGGGGGGCGGCACTCTTATATAGGGTGGTAAAAACCCTAATTCACGCCCACGTGGATCCCACTCACAGTAAACGTGTGGCTAGAAGATCAAAAGGTACAACACTTTTTCCCGAATCCCAAGTGATACGTGGACACCACCCCCAATTACCGAGGTAACTATTTTGAACCTGTTAGGTGCATTGCACCTCCAAAGGCGGTAACAATTTGTTCGTTATCCCGCCACGCTTACCGCTGCTTACATTAAGTCTAGTACCCGCGGCTACGTGCCGCGCATACTAGACTGGGGGGACATGATGACGTATAGCCTATATTTGGGCCGCAAGCCCAAATGATAGACAGTACTTACACCTAAGCCCATCACGAATGGGCTACCATGACAAATGGTATGGGCCGTGGTATCAACGCTTGGGCTCACGAAGCCCAAAGGCCCAATCTAACTCACCGGATATCCGATAAGGATCATCTATTCAAGGAATAGATATCCTTACCTCGGATAAGCACCATGCGTGCGAAGAGTAAGGAGCAAGAAACACGGTTTCTTAGCCCCTATATATAGAATCACACGATTCTCATTCAAGGTACGATTCACGGAATCCCTAAACTCTTAAACCAAAACCTAAATTCGATTACTTACTCTCACGCCGGAGTCTAATCGGGGGAGACAATCCCTCGATAAGCCTAACGGTGTTGTTTATTTTCTTAGTACGCAGGTAACAAAGTGCTAAGGAACGAATTGATATAAGAGCAAAGCCCAACAATCAGGTACGCCCAACTTTTGTATCAACATGCTATGTACGTAACAAATGACCTTAATTTCACGGTTAACAAACTTTCGTATGATTTTATTACGTATTATATATATGTGTTAACTAGCTTAGAGACCCGTTGACACCGGGTAATTTTTTAAAGAAATAGGTCAAATGAAATAATAAGGAAAGTACTAACGTAAAAATGTCCATTTAAAATATGAAACAAATAATGAGACAATGCGTCTATTATCAAATTGGAAATTGCTTCTGTTATAATTACGATAACAAACGTCCAAGCTTGGGCTATCCTAAATGTATTGACTTGAGTAGCAAAAGATGTGTGTGAGCACCTATCAATTTACAACGCAATGTCCATGCCGTGCACACCTAATAGACAATGCGTCAATTATACGATAAGCAATTTAGTTTGTTATCTTTTGATTGACTCAAACATATAATGATGTGTGAAGTGACTATCGATTAAAAACCCAATCGATGCCATGATGATAGAACTTAAAGTACTTCTCTGCATGTTGATAACGCAAGAATGCCCATTTAATACATGACGTGATGATAGACTTTCAAGTAATTCGATAGTACATTCAAAGCAAATGTAAACTTCTTACATTAACATAGGAAATCAACCATTCAAAGCAAACATTTTCATTTAATAAAGATTCATAAAAAGCTACAAATGAATTTTTGGAGATTTATCCGAGTCAAATGCTAAATATTGTAATATATTTCTTTTTGAAACTTTAAATGGTAATGAACCATAGCATAATATAAAGTGATTACGTTGTTGATAGATACATAATACAACATCAAACTTGCACATAGACCTTCAAGTATTTCTTTATACACGATATTTGTTGTAGTTTTGGACACATTACCATCGTGATCACAAACGACAACCTTCAAACCTTGCTTGCTTTTTACTCTTGAAACAACAAGTACAAACCAACTTTAGAAAGCGATTGCCCTTGGCGTTTGTTGATTGTCATGGCAAAAGATACTGATATAGGATATTGTTTCCTGACAATCTTAAGAAAAACTATCTGTTTCGCCACTCAATATCATTCAAACCTTGACCTTTCGTATCAACTAAAACCGCCATATAAAGAAAAATTTAATGAATCTCAATATCATTCCTTTCTTTAGTCTTAAGAACTAAATTCTTTTTCCAGTCAAGCACTTCAAACTTCCATTTTCCCAAAGCATATTTTCAACCATTGCCTCACTCAGGTACTCACCCTCTCATTATAATACGTTCTTTCCACTATCATATTACTCTCTTTCTTAGGAATATAACTCACAATGTTGGCTTATTCCACTCTCGCGATCAAAAATAGTACTGCAAATATGAATATATATTATACAGAAAATACATGCACATTTCTAATAAAATATCTCTTACAAAGCTCTTTTAGAGCAGCCATGACACTCATTTGATCTCTGTCTACCAATACCTTCTTTGATAAGTTATCAACATGACCTGTTTCACCCTTTTCATACTGTTACAACGATTCAATCATCTAAACATTGTGTAATAAATTCTATCATAAAGGGAATTTTGGACAGTATAACAAAAAAAAACTTCCATTATAACAATACATGCAATCACCCAACAACAAACGAATTTGTCAAATGGGCTCCTATCATAGCGCCGGGAATGTAGGGATTGTATGGGTTATAAGGAGACTGTGCACTATGTGTATAATACACATGCGCCACCCTGTACAGTTTAGTACATATTATAAGTACCGAAACATTAACAAAATTATTATAAAAAAGTTACAAATTTTATATGGTTACTGTTGAATAACCTCATTAATAAAATCATAAATTCTTACTGTTGATCCTACATAAGTTATGTCTAGATTTCGTGAAGACATAACTTTGGTTGTATATTACATCTAAAATGCATACTCAAGCACAAATGCATATAAAAAGAAGGCTTCGTTTGTAGACTTAATTCATTGCTACATGAAAATCTTAATTCCTTTCATACATTTGCATGCCAATCGGGTGGGCCATTTTCACCCACATTCAACAATCAACTCTTTAAGAGTTTCTTTATCAAATATTATAGCATCTATAACTATTTTAAACTTAATAAACTCATTAAGGAAAAGGAGATAAGCTGAAAGCATAATACAACTATAAATTCAAATATTTCAAGAAAGATGCATTTTCAAGATTCATGATTTTTGGTTCTTTGAAACATTTACAAAAAACACTATAACACTGCCATGTATCTTTACTTCATAAACAATAGCGCAGTAAAAATACCTAGTAGACCGATGAGCATATATTTAAGATGGTGTTGAGCAAATACATATACATACCCGATAGCACGGGTTGAATATTGATGATGGAGAATGAGGAGGAGGATAGCAAGGCGAGAGCCAAATAAGAATGAGGAAACCACCACTACACTGATTGCGAATTTTGCAGCTCTTGGGTATCTTGTGCAAATAGAACAACATTATGTACAAAGAAGAGAAGAAAGCATGATGTGATGGAAGAAAGAACTTCCAGAATGTTATACAATAATATAATGGAAGAACCTGAACTCAACTCCTAACAGCACACTGGTGTTACTATCCACCAATTCAACACCTTTCCAACTTTAACCCCTGCATCATATCCAAAGAATTTACAGCAGTCACGCACCCACAATACTTTCATACTGACTAATGCCAAAAAAAATAACGCAATTCCTTAAATTTGTCGGTTGTCACAAACATGTTCCCTAATCTTATCCCAATACGCATGCAAGTATATCATCAAGCTCCAAAAAATTACATACCTCTATTGTATTGAATGCGAGTGACTTCACTGACATGTAAATTTTATATTGATGTAAATTTACAAAACAATGCATCACTTTTAGCAAGAACATGCAAAATGTAAGTAACTTTCATTACTAAAAGATCAAAACTTATATACTTATACATCCACTATGTATGTTCAAATTGCATACCATTATATCTAAGTTTAAGCAAAAATTCTATCATACTTAAAAGAGTAAATTCCTGGTCCTTGTGTCTATATAAAAACTGATAACTTACAAACGTTGGAAGGAGGCCTGTCATTTTGATTTCCATTTTTATTGTTGCGTGTGCAATGTAACCGCCTCTGTGTTCTTTCGTTAGCAACTGTAATAATAACACGCTGCAAAAATTGAATATAATCTAAACCATTGCCTATATATTCTGTTTTAAAGCTTTTTATTAGTATTAACAGCAACCTTACATACATACACGCGCACCAACTGAGTGCCTAGGTGTTTCGCAATTGGGCGAAAATGAGCATGCTGCCACATTTTTATGCTGCAACAAATTTTGTGTGTTGCTTGACTACATTTTCCTTGGTTGTCAGTTCCAACTACACGGTCGTCAGGGCTTGATAGAGCTCTGCTCATACCACATGTTGTTGATGTTACTCCTCCAGACTTACCAGGTATGAAAGATCCAGTTAGCGATAGACTATTAAATCTTCCCTGTAATAACTTAAAGCCAAACACAATAAAGGTTTGCAACAATTGTAACCACCTTTGCCCCTCTACTCATACAACACATAACCTATTCGACAGTTTTTTTAGAGGTGGCTATATCAATAGGTCAAAACGGATCAATTTGTAGTATGGGTCGGTTTGGACCAAATATTTTTTTGTCAATACCACTAATTAGACTATGGACACACGATGTCTATAACCCCTTCTATTTTCTGTAAACGTAATCTGTTTTAAATAAAATACCTCAAAAAAAATGGAGGTCTAGCTTGGATTGTAATGATGGATAGATCAAATTCCAGTAGCTATTGTAGAAATTACATTGTTACTTGTTTCAGTCGCTCAAATAAAATATAAACGGCTATGGAATACAGGGTACCATTTTCAACCCATTTATGAGTAAATGGCTAATTTGGATTATACTTGATTTTTAATTGGTACCAATGATAACTTTAGTTGAATCAATGGGTCATATTGGTCGAAAGTCGGCCAAAAGTGTACACAAATTAAATATATAAAAGACCTAAATAAGTTTAGAAGTTGAAAGCATCCCAAACCCCAACGTAGACTAACAATAAATAAATTTAACATACAGTTATATAGTTCATGGTTAATTTGTTGTTGATCAGAAAATCTACCATTGGTCCAGGTATGATGATCATAGTGGTGGATACATTTGGTAATGATATCAAATAATTAACAATTTAACCAAAACTTAAGTTCCAATAAAAGATATAATTGAATGTCATGAGATTTTACCGATGTTTAAAGATAGACCGCCTTGAGAGGTACGGAAACTATTATGAAATCCTTCGGCACCAGTTTTAATGATTCCAGCAACTAAAGGTGTTTGCCTCCCTTAATAAACAACAAAAATGATGACATAACATTAATCAAAAGCTAAACACATATCTTCTTGTAATTTCATTAAATCATTTGTTCTTTTATCAAATATTCGTGTCATTTCATTTGCCAATGTATCTTTAAAGACAATGCCACTGGATGCAAGATATATTTGATTGTCGTTAGAAAAATAAACTGCGTTGCAGATCTAAAATGAACAGCTACTTCATATTTCCAACATCATGGCTTCTTCATAATGATGTATTTCTATTTGGATTTATTGATTATGACTACAAATTTATACTTGAAAGACGTTACAAATATCGAAGTACCTAATAGTCAGTCCATTCAAGCGTATCCTGGAACATCTATGTTCCACTAATCATGCTTTCACAAGCCGCACACAAGAGTTGAAGGAACCTACAATTGCCACACTGATTTAAAATATTTAACATTTCAACATTTATATTACATGTCTAATAGCAGAACTTACCCCACTTAACAAACTGCCTCTTTTTCTTTCGATATAATACAGCAACACCAAATATCCAATGGCAAAGGCCTGCACAACAGAGACGATAACAGATAAACAAATCTTTGCGACTAAATTTTACTAATAGGGTGTTTTGGACTGCCTATTTAACAGATAGGTAAAGATATAACAGATAGGTAAAGATATATAGATAGGTAAATTATATTGAATATTGTATTTCTAACCTGGTATCCGCTTTGACATCCATAGCGTATGCTTTGGTTTGACCCGTCTTTACCCGGTAAAGGTGAAAAATAAACCCACATTTGGTTATCAAAACATTTATAAAAAAAATATGAGAAGTTTCATGGATGCCAAAACTTTTGGTTATCAAAACATTACAAACAGTGAGTTTAAAAGTAAATGCTCCTTCGATGAGTTGTTTATGTGAAACATTAGCAACATCATTTTTTCGTTTTCGAAAAGGCACATTAGCAATATCTTTATGGTAGATTTTTGTAATTGTCATTCTAACACATCGGACATCTGATTGCCATTGATATTTTCCAACCTCACAGCACAATAAATTTTTGTTTTTGAAACTGAGAATACAATAATAATTTAGATTTCTCGGTAAATAGTACTTCTAACCACAATGAGTAGCTATGATAATTTGGTCATGATATGGTCCAATTGCAATTTTTGAGAAAATATTTGTTTAAAAAGCTTTTCAATACATGATGGATTATTAAAGTAAAAAAAAAAAAAAAAAAAAAAAAAAAAAAAAAAAAAAAAAAAAAACCCTTGTAAGTTGCATAATGTCTATGGCACGACACCTGCACAAAACAAAGATACTAAACTCATTCAGATGTTATGACAAACACTTGGTGTGCCTCATGTAATCGAAGACAATATTCACGTCATATGAAAATTTAACTGTCAAACTATCGACCCAACCAAATAATTTTTTTAGCATATCAAATGATGACTAAAGTATTAATATTTGTTCTTTGACTTTTAATGGGGTTAGAGGAGATGATAACAAAATAAGCTCTCAACTTTACACTAATTGATAGCTTCATTTGTTGAATTTAAACATTTCATCAAACATGTAATATGCATATATATAATCACGCCACAAACCTACTGAGAAAATTGTTAATGGTTTGGGTTTGAATCAAAAAGTCTTGGAGAAGATTTTTTTTATCGGATATTTGAATCGTATAGAGGAAGTTTCAATCAAAGAGAGGTTTTGTACAAAAATCAAACCTGATTTATGGTAATAAACATGTAAATTAATTATTGCATATGTAAAATTCCAAATTTTCATCTTTAGATGTTTACAATGCATAAATCATTTATCAAACTATTAAAGAAAATGATAGCGATATTTTATCAAACACATGATTGCATTTAACCATGTACCATATGACCTGTTTATATTTCTATCTTTAAAAATTTCCAATCAATCAAAGCAAAGCATAACCATTTATCTTAAACATTTGAGATGATTAAAACTACAAAAGAGCATACCATATGAAAAAGAAATTCAGTTGAAGAAGACATTATAAAAAGCTCTTGATACCAGTGTAACAACACACCATAACACCTAATCAACAAAATTAAATACCAAATCAAAGTAAAGACATGGTATAATTAAAAACGTAAAAACAAATTAAATATTTGAATACCTTTAAAAGCAAATGCTTCAGCTTATATGTTAAAAAGCGAAAGAATCATTCTTTTTATGAGTTTCTTATGGTTTGACATGTCAAGCCTGCAAAATCAAAAGATCAAACAGAAGAATCAAATGAAGTGAAAATTTTGTATTAAAAGTTGAATTGAAAAACAATTAAAGTGAGCCAAAACACTATAACATATCAAACCAAGCTTAATTCTAACATTTACATAAAAAACCTCAAAGACTAAAAAATGAAAATAATCTAAAATAATCGAATTCATTGCAATTAAAAGACCCACCAACATAGATCGACCTTAAAGGGGTGTTGAAATTGTTTCAATCAAAGATCTAAACCATGAAAAGAAATTGAAACCCTTTTTATATATGTATTTTTAATTGGTGTCACCATCATTTGAAACTGATATCATTGATTTTGAAGAGGAAGATGCGGAGGTGAATTAATTGGTGTTTAGCGGTTTACAAAAATAGGATTGAAGAGGAGCGTATCAAAGAATGAAGAATGAAGAAATGTATAGGAGAAGCTTCAAGAGATGGGAACTATGTATAGGTTTTTTAGATGAATAGTGCATCGGTTCTTTGTACATTTTGATTTAATTATGGAATGCCACATCACTGAATTAATTGGTTTTTTAATGTTCCACGCTTAGGAGGACTTGTACAAAACCTTTGTTTATTATATAGTATAGATAGATGATGACGTATAGTCCGCACTCGGGTCACGAACCCCGACCCATGGACACCACTAATACCCAAGCCCATCACGCGTGGGCTATCATAATAATGATTGGGCTATCATAATAACGATTTGGGCTCACGAAAGCCCAAACTCAAATATATTATTTATGGTCTTGATAATGATCTTTTATTTATGGATAAAGATCAATAGACCGTATAAGGCGAGATACGCCGAAGAGTAAGGAATACGAAACCAACAAGGATTTCGTGTGTATATAAAGAATATCACGGCTCTCATTGAGGTATCATCTAAAAACCCTAACTCTTCACTATAACCCTAAAACCGATTACTTACTCTCACGCCGGAGGATAATCGTGGGAGACAATCTCACGATAAGCCTAACGGTGTTGTTTGCTTTCTTAGTGTGCAGGTCTCAAGCATTAAGATCCAATTGATACGAGAACAGGAACCCAAACAAGGAACGCTCAACTTTTGTATTAACAGTTAAAGTAGTAATTAAACGTTAAAAATATTTCACCACGTTTATTTATTTATTTATGGGTGGGGGGCTCGGTACCAAAAAGGTACACGGACTTGAAATGGTTCCGCCAAATACCATTTTTATTTATTTATTTATTTATTTATTATTTTTTATCTTTTTGTCTTGTCTTTTTCTATAACATCATAATCATAACTATGCAAAAAAATTTGAGCAAGAGACATCCAAATAATAAAGATAACAAGAGAGTATATATTGTTATAAACATACACATACATGGCCACAAACAAAATGAGCTCCTCCTTGAGCTTCAACATCCCAAGGGCTTTGCCTTCAGTTCCTCAATGCAAATTTCATCCTCTCTCCACCCCATTCAATAAAAAACAACCCCATGTCTCCAAGCCACACAAGTATTCTGTAAGTTTATCTATCATTTTATCAAAACATGCTAAACTACTTGTAACAATTCTTAAGACTTATTCATTCATACAAGATGGTGTTGTAAAACATTGCTTATTGTTTCTTTCGGGTCATTACAGAAACTCGTAGTTGCCAATTTGAAGAAGAATGATGACGAATTCGCTTTGAGCAAGTCCAGCCTTGCGATACAAGTTGGAGCACTATTGACTACTGTAAGTTATTGTTATCATGTTGTAAAACCAAAATCCACTTTTTGATTGTTGTTGATTTGGTTGAGATGATACCAGGTTATTAGTGAACCGGCTTTAGCGGTGACTGGAGTAAACTATGAAGAGGATTTGGTGTGGCAGTTGATACAATTAGCCATATGTGCTTTTTTCTATTTTCTAGTGGCACCAGTAAGTTAAAAGAAACTTGTTTTGATCATTTTTTTGTGGTGTTTATTTGGATAAGTGGTTTGAATGGTTGATATGATTTCACAGCCATTTATCATGAACTGGTTGAGGACAAGATGGTACAAGAGAAATCTTTTGGAGATGTATGTGCAGTTTATGTTTGTCTTCATGTTCTTCCCAGGGTTAGTTCAAATTGTCCCTTCCATGTTCAGCTTTCATCCCAATTGATTACAGAAACCAATTATAAAACCGCTATTTCGATGAGTGAATATGAAAATCAGTAAATTTATAATCTCTCATTTGAGTAGTTAAAACTAGGATTAATTTCATACGACTCTCATTTGCGTAGTTAACTAAATCTTTTTTATCTAGATAATGCCTTGACTAATCTGGTTGCTGCAACTTTTGAATTCTATTTCACGAGAAGACTGATTTTTAGAATGAACTTTTTTCATAATATTTGTTATAATCAACAAATTTCAAACGCTCTGCCTTATTCGTTGTACTTATAACACAAAGATGTTGGGCATTTGACAGGGTATTGCTTTGGGCACCATTTTTGAACTTCAGGAAGTTCCCAAGAGATCCAGACATGAAATACCCATGGTCTGTACCTGAAGATCCTTCCAAAATTCGCAATTCTTACAGAAAATTCCCTTGGGCTACCATTGATGATTATGAAGTTTAATGAATACACACTTTTCACTTCATGTGACCGTCAATTACTATTTACTATGCCCTTTTTATGTAATACATTCTATTTACTATGCATATAATTCACACAAATTTCGGCGTGTATGTATTTCTCTGCCGAGTCACTCAAGGGACTCGATGTCCACAAATAACATGGCAGGAACAAAGAAACAAAAGATGAGTAACAAGTACCATCTGTTGGAAATACACCAAGAAAATAAAACTGAGGTGACTATTACTTATATATGGATTGACTTGGGTCATGTTTATCTCTTAATGGGTCAATTAAGCTAAAAAGGGGATAGGTTAAACATGGGTCAAACGAATCAAATATCGCCAAACACTAACATGTTTTATAATTACTATTGTAATGATATATTCATTTGTTATCGCATGTAAAACATCAATAATTTACTTAAAAACCGGACAAAAGGTTAGAGGGTAGAAACAATTACGCATACCAAATATTTACCCATTTAACCCCAACCTGCTGCCAAATGCACCCATTTTGTCACATTTACATTAACTACGTCCAATACAGGGTCAAACAAACACCAAACGCTTGACAATCAAAGATATTAGTAACTGAACAACTTGAAACTTCGAAATAAACCTGAAAGTCAACATCCACCTCAACCCCAAAAAAAAAAAAACATATCCGAAAACAAACAGATATAAAATAACCAAGAAACAAAATCGCTTAAAAACCGGTTGATCTTGCATC
Organism: Artemisia argyi; assembly: GCA_030686995.1. Taxonomy (NCBI): domain Eukaryota; kingdom Viridiplantae; phylum Streptophyta; class Magnoliopsida; order Asterales; family Asteraceae; genus Artemisia; species Artemisia argyi. The sequence continues at coordinate 74,418,877 of CM060696.1, read as the reverse complement.
TACTTTTAGTTGAAACATAGTTCTAAAAGAGAGTATCTTTAAATAGTACCTCATTCTCTTTCTTATAACTTTCAACTTGTGTATGCTGCCGAACTATCTTGCATGTTAGAGACTAGAACAGCTTTTTTGCTCAAACAGAGTGTTGGATGTTGAGCATTTCAACGAATTTGGTCAAATCCAAAGACTCAAAAGCGTTTTGAGGCACGAAAGCGATTCCCAGACCAATGACGATGAGGGCCACGCCCAAACCTTTAACACATCCCCACCCGCGTGACAGTCTTCCTAGTAACACCTTACAATATTTGTCTGCTTCTTTGTAGAGCTTTAGTTCAGCAGCAGATAAGTCACCCTCTGTCAAAGCTTTTTCATTCTGTAAATAGAAATTTTTAAAAATAGAAGAAATGAGCACGATTGCTAACTAATGCTTACATTCAGAGGAATCTGCAACTTGAGCTTCACATGATTTTTCAGTGCTCATAAAAAATAAAGACATTCTTTTTATATTTTAGGATGGTAGTGAATAGAGGTATTGTGATGATGTGTAAGTCATTAATCAGTAAATAGAGGTGCTAAAATCTATTATATATGTGTTTGCATTGCAATCCAAAAAAAAAGGACGAATAGGTAATAAACTGGTCGAAGATCCCCCACAAGTGTACTTTTAAGATGCATACAGCTTTTCAAAAAAAAAAAATGTATACAGCCTCATACCTTACTTTATCCAAAAAAAAAGTATGATTTTTATAGTGGTGATATAGTTTTGTAATTATATTGAATATTTACAGTTTATATAAAAAAAAAAAAAAAAGACGCGTGCATGTCGACCCAATCCGGATTTTTTAGACACATTTAAAACCCTAAATAGTATAGCATATGAAAGTAACGGGTAATATTTCATCTCAAAAGAGTCCACTCAATTCTGAGTGCAAATGAGTTAATCTTCGAACTTTCAATTTTTCTAGAAGATCAACAAACTGACACATTAATGCTCTAAAGAGACCTAAAACTCACAACCAATTAAGCAAACCAATAGAGTGGAAAGACTCTACTGACCATTAAGTTAAAATACTACTTGGTAGACTGAAACAGGGTTGTTGCATATGATAAACAAATGTTTTTAAACTCAACCAGAATACACGTTTTCAACTTTATGAGAGCAGAAGGTTCATAGTAGTAACAATGTGAGAAATGGGTAAGAGATGTACCATGTTCTTGAAACTACTGATAGTTTCACCAAGAGCCTCAAGAGACTGTTTTGCAGATAAATCATTCCACTGCTCGGTAAGCTTTCTCAGAATCACAACGCTAGCTTCTAAATTATCCACATAAACCTTCTCCTGAACAAATTATATATATAGTAAATTTAAAATGATATTCACAAAAGAGATGTTTAAGAAATATAACAGTATTCCCAAAATGAAAAACAAAACTCACCCATTGCTTATAAGAATCGGGATTTTGAGTTAAGCACCAGATAGAAATACCGGATGCTTCATGGGATAGTTCAGGGATTGCTGTCAAACAAACAAATTAAATAAAAATCAAGTCTCTGAATAGCTTCTTTAAGTTAAAGTTTCTCATTATATATGAAAAGTGCACCTTCTCCAGAAGCTTTCAAAGTAACGGTAAAGATTTGTTGAGAAACTTGTTTCATAGCTTTGCTTCCAGGGGAACCGGCAAGAGCCACTTCCTTAAGTGTAGGATACACAGCTTCAAACCTTTCCGTTGCCTGCATCATAACACAATCAGACAATAGTGGTAGTAATCTTAACTCATTTAACTATGAAATGGTCCGAATTGGGTAATGTCTGATCTCTATGGACTCAAACGAATTATATTAAAGGATTTAACCTCAAAAAAATGTCAAACGGGTTGAATGCCATTCAAAGTGTATTCAAACATAAATCGTGTAAAAACATTGTTTTTGCGATTTAAACATTTAAGAACCTTCCTAATCACTTTACCTTAACTCGAGCTGAAGACGAAGGGAAAGTTACTCTCAACAGAAGGTCAAGTGCTGATGGTGGCATCAATCGCTCTCCTTTCCGCACAGCACCATTTATCAAAATAGTGCGAGCCTTTGGGGAAGAGAGAATCCTAAGAACCAAAAAAGAAGTATCAAAGATATATTGCATGTTTGTAAGGCTAACAGTGAAACAAAAAAAGAATAAATAGTTAAAGGTTGATTTGAAACCTTTCCACTAATTGCAAAATTAGATCCCTGGTCTGAGGATTAGAGCCAGATTTGCCCCCAACAATGGGCAAAACCAAATGCGACCAGCAGTACAAACCAACAGCCAGATCACCTTGCGTTGCCTTCATATAATAGATATAGTTTTAGCAGATATAAATATATAATACTTACATATGGTAAGAACAGAAGGTATCTTGTTGTAACAGATTATCTAATTAAGAACTCACTTGTGCTACCATCCACACAATAAGTGGAAGCTTATCTTGTCCCTGGTACTTTGAAGTATCCCTCAGAGTTGGTAATACACTAATCAATGAATCCGGTTTCCTTCGCAATACCATTGCTAATGCTACGAAAATACCAACCTGCCAATGAAATTTAAAAAAAAAAAATACGATTAGTATTTTCCTAAATGTCCTTTAAATTAAAAACAATTTGTTATTCAGCTTTCCCACTATCTTACCTGAGATTTTGAGGATGTCTTTTGGGGACCTTTCTTTGATCCCTTTCCACTGCCTTGCTGGATGGAAAAGTCAACAAGAATGCTGTCTAAGGACCATAGGACAAAAGAACCAAGTGCTTCCGAAGATCGGTTATTGATCCAGTCAACTGATGTCTTGTATACAGCTTCAGGAATATGTGACACTGGATTCTGCCAAAAAGATAAATAAAGAAATTAAATTAGAGGAGGAGGAAGAATGGGAGGTACAACTACCACCAAGCACCATATTATCCTTGTAAGATAGAAATTCTGTCAAGGTTCATAATAAATCGGTTAGTATAAGAATGATGAATCCAGTTACTTCTATGTCAGCATAGCATTAGCATATCAATACAAAGTATGTGGATAAGGAAGCTGGATGGCCCGTACAAATGAAGACTATGATGCCTCATGAGTCTATGTTTTTACCTCCAAAATTTCAAAAAAAATTATAATTAACCTTTTCTCTTGCAGTAAGTCTGGAAAACTAATAAAAAGATAGCTAGATAAGACATTGTGATGTATGTTGCATCAAAGTAACAAACTTAGGTGTAATAACTAATAAGTATTGAGTTATTCTAGTCAGCGAACTACAAGAACAAAATCCAAAAGATAACCTTATTAAGTCTATACAAATTTAAGAGTTGTTCTATGTTTTACTTGGTACTAAAATCTACAGTCAATGTCGACCAGATTCTAGCTAGAACATGTATCCAGGGGTAACTTTTTACCAAAAAAATGATGGTTGAAAGACAAGGAGCTATTTTGCTCAACTAACAGCAAGCAGGTGAAATGTGATCGTCAACTAAAGTTGAGCGTATCAAGATATGTTACATTATTATTTATTGCAGGACACTCGCCTTCCCCAACATTCTGACTTACAAAGGAAATGACAAGAGTTGTAGTTGCTATTAGTACGACCATATACTTTTATGTCTCCCTTCTGTTAGCTTGTATCACACTATCACCATTTTTTGAATTTAGATAATTCTCCTTTTGGCATTTCGTGCATATGGACTTGATCACAGATCATAAAGAAGTTAGGTGGATGCACATAATGGTCTTAAAATACTCTTGGTTAGAACATGATGCAACTTCATTTCTAGTTGTCAAGCAAACAAGAGAAGTAGCTGTTACATAAAGGAGAGCTCTATGGCATGTAACATATTAATGAAACAGCAAAACCAGATACCTTTCATTTAAACTCATCATGCGCATTTATGTTAAAACAGCTTTTCCTTGTATCTAAGTAAAATTTCCTATTGCCGCATTAACATTCTTATCATATAATCCATAATGTAAATGGAATAAGTCATTATTTGCTTAATTTTATGCATCTATTACTATAGAATTGTGAACTTTTTATACACAAAAAACCAGATCATACACAGGGACCAACTTCTTACGTTTCACGACTAGTTTATATGACAATACTGAGCATATCACACATTAAGTAACAAGCTAATGGGCATTTAAATTCACAGTGGAAGTTTTAATTGAGTGCACGAAGAGTTTCAAAAGAACTTACATCTGCAACCTTTACAACAGGAGATTCTCTCAATAGCTTCACCCACGGAAACTGTGAAGCACTGACATTAGAAAACGCCCGTCCAAAGTAATCAGCAAACCTCATTAACTGTATATCTTGTTGTGTCTCAAACGAAGCCTGTATATGTAAATAAAACTACATGATTAGTAATTTTCTCCAATATATCAACTAAAATTCCAGTACCAAATTAATCTAAACATAATCCATAGAACAAAGCTAACAATTTTTTTTTTTTTTCATTGATATGCACAGGCTATCATGATCATGTTTGAAACAAACCCCTGCATGTTACTAGAGGTGCACATCCTAACCGGTTAACCGAACCGCGACCGCTAGCGAACCGAAAAACCAAACCGGTCAAACCTGGTTTTGACCCAAACCGGTTCGGTTTTTCCCCAAACCGCCGGTTTGGAACCGGTTAGGGGTTTTAGAAAATCATCCGGTTTGAGGACCGGTTTTATTAACCGGATAGATAAACCGGTTTGGGTTAACCGGTTTGGAACCGGTTTATGTGTAGGGGCCCGATTTTTTTGGAATTTTTGAAATTTGAATTCAAACCTGACATCTTGCAATAATAACAATAGTAACTAGTAACGTGGGGGGGACATGCTTTTACTTTATTTGTCCTAAAATTACCATTTTATCATTTTTATTTAGTATAAATTGATGTATTATTTATTAGTTTTCATCACATTCACAAAGCAAAAAACACTCTCAAAATTATTAATGGATAGTTCAACTTCAAACACCACCACCCACACCGCTGCTGCTTCATCAAATGTACCAACGGTTGTCGAAATTTTACCATGTAACCGTGTCAGCGATCCTTGGGATCACTTCAACTACGTCCTAATGTCGAATTAATAGAAACTACGATACGGACCATACGGTAATTAAAATAAAACTACGAATTAATAAAATGAATCATCGGAGACCCAGCCATCCTCCTCACTCGAAGAAGACTCTGATGGCTGATGGCCTAACCCCAAGGCCCATCGGTGTGGTGCTTCTCTGTTTAACCGCTCCCTACGAGCATTTTCCCGAGCCGTACGAGCAGCTGCCTCACGTTCTTCAGCTTCTATAGCCTCTCTTATGACTTGCATATCTTGCTCAAAGAGTTCTTCATCAGTCAACGCTCGTTGTTCCACCGGTGGATTGTTTACCGGTTCATTCTCAACTGGAGTGTTTTGTTGTTCATTTTCATTTTCTGCAGGTGGTGGAGTGTTCACAATCACCACCGGTTCGTTTGGAGGACTTGGGAATTGTTGTGAGAAATCTTTGTGAGGACTTGGGAATTGTTGCGAGAAATCTTTGCGAGACATCGAATTTTTCGTTTTTGAGAAGTGAGAACTGATAATTATGTGAATGGGACAATGGGTAGTAAGTATACTAGTATTTATAGGCCCAAAAACGAAAAAAAAAAAAAAAATACAAACCGGTCCAAACCGTGACCAAACCGCATATAACCGAAACCAAACCGGTTCGGATAGGTTTGGGTTTTTTCCTCTCGAGGCCGGTTTGGAACCGAACCGGTTAACCGCCCCGACTGGTTCTTGACCGCGTTGACTCAAACCGGTCACACAAACCGGTCCGGGTAAAACCGAACCGGTTAACCGATTTGTGCACCTCTACATGTTACATACACCCACATACCAACACCTAATTATCATATCAGTTCCAACAGAAAACACTACTATAGCCACATCTAACTGCGTTTCCTGAAACGAGCATCATTTCTTCACAAGATCAATCTTTTATACACGCCCAGCATATGCCACATTTCAAGATCAATCTTTTAAAAATAACTATCAGATCAGTTTAGCAAAATATCTAAACTAAAGCAAGATTTAATCGTTTTTCCCACAGATCTAATGAAGCAAAAATTCGGATCATTCAATAAATCGCTAATTACACACAAAAGAATTAGATCAAATCCCAAACTAAAACTAAAAAATCACTCGTATTTCCTTTCATTTCTACATGCAGCTATGTTCATCAACATTACATATCCTCAATTCAACACCAACGTCCTCACGCCAACAAATTTAACTTCTTATCAAATCGATCTCAAACCGATCACTAACACTAACTACAAATCCAACCACACATCCCGCAATTTCAAAAAATCAGCTAATCGTACAAACATCATATCAAAAACATCTGCATGCCTTATTATCAAATCAGTTAAAACAGATTACCAACACTAACGCCAAATCTAGATCATTCAATAAATTTCATCAAACTACACGATATTCGTATCGAAATCATCTAAACGATACATGCACCAACAAATTATACCTAATTATCAAATCAAATCAAACAGATCACGAATTATATAAAAATCACAACAAAATTCACACTCACAGTAACATCAGACAAAAAAGTAGCCAGATCATCCGCATCGAGCTTAACCGCAGCTTCCGTAACCGTAACTTTCGGCTTCTTGACTTTCTTCACTTTCACCTTCTTCTCCTCAACATTCACACCTCCATTACCATTAACCACAACCTCATCATCACTATCACTCTCATCATACCCATTCCTCTTCTTAACCGTTTTTTTAACGGTATCTTCACCGTCATAAATCGCTAAATTGGCTAAGCGATCAGCTTCAATCAGCTTCCTACGCTCTTCCGATTTCTTCTCGATCGATGTGAATACATTCTTATCGGTAGATCCGTTTGAATGAGGCTTTGATGATGATGATGATGATGATGACGTCACCTGTGAAGGAGGATTGGTTTTGCGGTGTTTTTTGGCGTAGGTGACTTTTTGCCATCCGTGATTGTTGCTGGAGTCGTCGGTGATGTGGTTTGATTCGTAATGATCCATTTTTGTGAAGAATGATGATGAAATGTGAAGATGTGAGATTTGGGGGTTTTGTGACGTTAAAAACGATGGGGGTGTGTGTTTAAGAGGGTGGGTGGGTGGGTTGAATCGAAATGGCACGACGACTTTTCTACTAATGGAAACAGTTGACTATCGTTACGGATTTTGTACTTTGTGGACTACAACTTGTACTTATGTTGGTGGGGATGTAGATTAAGCACCGTTGCAAAAATCGGTCTTGGCGGCCGATTAATCGCTAAGCGAAAATTAACCGTCACGACTTTCACTAATTGGCTTTATTAATAGGTTTGGTCAAAAATCGGTCAACATATCGATTAATCGGATAAAAATTGGCCAAATCGGGCATAAATCGGATAAATCGGCCAACTCGGTTATAGATAAAAATCAGTCAAATCAGGGATAAATCGGTCAAATCGGAAAAAAATCGGCTAGATCGGCCAAATCGAGCATATAGTTTCAAAAAAATTTAATTTTATATATAAAAAAAAATCCAATCCGATTAATCCCCGTCTAACCGATTAATCGCTAGGCAGTACCCGCCCGCCACGCTACCGCCTAGCGATTTTTGCAACCTTGAGATTAAGGAGCTGTTCGAGATCGACTCGTAAACTATTCGAATTTGAATTAATTTAAACCATAAAATAATCAAGTATTTGTTTAGGTAAATTGCAAATTTAGTCACTCACGTATCGCGAAAGTGCAAAAAAGACCCCGAGTTATAAAGGCATGCAAAAAAACCACTCACGTTACGGATAAGTGCAAAAGAGCCACCGAGAGCTAACTCTCGTTATTTTCATTGTTAACTGCCACGTCCTTGAGGGAATTACAGTCATTTCAATGTTCATTTTCTCTCCCGCCAACCTTTTGGTATAAATGTGACATGACCTCAATGGCTAAATGTGCAAAGTTAGTTTATAAGTTTCCATATTAAATTGTCAACGCCTTCACCGCTTCACACACACACAAACAGAAACACACACACTCGTAACCAAAAAAATTATCATTCCCATAACAAGTAACATGTCTCGCTGTCTTAATCTCGTGATTGCCTGTAACTCATTTGTCATACCAGAAATGATGTTATCCCATTACCAGCGAGAGGTTGAGGAAGACATTAATCATGCACAAGAATTGATGAGTAGGTACCAAAAGCCGTCTAATATGCTCGGTATTAGGGGGACCTGATTACGGAGCTCCAAATCTTAAGGGGCTCGGGAGATGCAAGGGCCAATGTGAACAAGCTTAGGAGGATTCAGTCACCTGATATGAGAAAGATGAGGGGGTTGATGAGGATACTTAGGCAAACTAACAACAGCATTGTTTCCAAATTTGAGTTTGTTGTGAGGCAAACGTACATGTGATAGGGTTGGGTGTTGGAGGTTGGGATGGGTTGTTTTGTTGTGTATGATGAATGCAGGTAGTAGGTGGTAGGTGGTTGGGCACTTATGGTTTCTTTTGTTCATTTTGGTGCCCTGGCGTAAGGTTGTAGGTGTAGATGTAGATAGGGGTTGATGAGGACACAAACACAAACTTGTAAATGCTAATAATCGAAGTATATAACACAAACACAAACGAAACAAACACAAACATATTATAACAGAAACACAAAACAGAGTATTGATAGGAGTCAATAATGACTAAACATTTAACCCATATGAAATATTGTTCAAGTTACGTAATATTGTTCGGCATGTACCAAAAAGATGAACCCATCACAATGCCTCCATACACCCTTTGGTGTATTCGAAACTGAGGCAAAATAGTTCAAGTTACATTAGTAAATACAACCAAATTAAAACTGATATTGTTTCTACACATTACATAATCCCAAAAAGATTAACCCATATGTCAATCTTCAAAAGCTTTTATTGGATCGGTGATCAACTATACCTGCACAATCAAAATATGTAATGAAATGAGGTTACTATAATAGGCAATGCAATGTATCCAAAAAAATCGCTAAACAATTCATTAGACTCACCTAGGCAAAATAACACCACTTTGTTTCTCAATGATCTTGGTGTCCTTAGACCCAGTACGCAGTTAGTGATTTTAACATCACTTATTGGTCTCAAAAAACCCGCACCCATAGCTCCCACATTCACTGAACCACCCTCTCTAATGATAATACCAGTCGGTTTGTTCCTATTAACAACATCATCCTCATCAACCATCTTACCTTTTCCCTTATCTACAGACCTCTTCACCCTCTTTTTATGCTTCCCGAAGTCAGGTTTTGAAGCATCAACATCATCCACAACCCTAAAAGTTTTTGAAGTACTAGTCCTAAAAGGAGTTGAAGTACTAGAGCATCGCAAGCTAGCATCTTCTTCTACCCATCCGACAGCCTCCTCACCTTCACCCTCAATATTAAAGTTTTTTAAATATTATTGAGATAACATCTATTTTGTGTAAGCAACAAACAATTCTACAGAACCAACTCGACAACCTAGTTCGATCATTGTATGCACATCATTGTCTGTGTGAATCAACTTCAAACCTTCTTCTAATGATTTTCCAGGCAAACAAAAGAACATATCCCATTTTTCTCCCCTAATGCGTGATAACATATCATCCAGGCCTAGGCTAAAGATATGTCTATCACAGACAAAGCCACAAAGTGTATAAACATTCCCTTGTACATCTGTCCTGAATAAGAAAAGTAATTTAGTCAAGCTAAACATGACATCGATGTTATTAAATCAAGAAAACGTCGAATTGGAACTTTATGTGGCTAGATTACTTAAGGAAAATGAGACTTTGAAAAGGCATCACATAGACCTAAGAGACTCTATCAAAGAAATCAGGACTAAAACTGTAGAACAAACAACATCTTTGATGGTCAAAATTGATGATCTCAAAGTTCAACTTCAAGATAAGGGTTTCACAATTACAGCATTAAAGAACAAGCTGATAAAAGCAACAGGAAATAGTGTGAACACTGAGTTTGCAAAACCGTCAATTTTGGGGAAACCAGTTTCACAATCGAATAGAAACCAATCAGTTGTTAGACAACCGAATGCGTTCAGATCTGAACGACTAAAATTTTCAAAAACACGGTTTGCCTCCCAAGTTGATGCGAATCAAGTTTTGACAAAACCAGTCACTTCACATAATTTGCCAAAGAAAATTGCTTCTAGTTCTGTTAAACCTCAACATGTAGCTACTCCTGCTCCCAGCTCCTCTAGGATTAGTTTGAAAATAGTGTCAAAACCGAGCATTAAGATTCAAAACTCTTATGATATTAATGACTTGTACAAGAACTATGATCTAGAAAAGGCTAGGAAAAGGGTGCTACTCCATAAGGATGGTATTTTAGGTTCACAACCTCGTATGATGCCTCTTGGTTTATTGAGGAAACTTGCTAAGGTTCAACCTGTTAAGTATAGGATTTATAGTAAGTCATTTACAATGCATAAGAAGCAAAACAAACCTAAAACTCTAGGAAATCTGCAAACATTCTATCATCTAGTGGATCTCCTTGCATCTGATTGTATTTTTATTCACTCGATCAAAAATGGCACCATCAAATGCAATTTTTAAGGAGGGGAGAAGTGTGAATAATGGATCAACCTCATATGCACGTGTTCTATAAAAATTGGCAATTTCTTATACAATTTTTTTTTGGGGGGGGGGGATTGTGATTAACTACATGTATTTCTATTCACTTGTTCAATCAAAAATAGCAAACCCATATGCAATTTTTGAGGGGGAGAAGTGTGAATAAACTACATGTTGATTGATGTTTGAAATATGGTCTTACGTCTCTCCTCCAACACCTAATGTTCCACTAACTATGGATGACTAATTGTGACTACGGAGTTGATCGGGTATCACTTATTTGAGGATTGAAGTGAAATTTCACAGGTGCGTGTACTTAGCATATGAAGATATCAGCGTCGGTTGGATGAAGACTCTTCGAGATCCTTGCTCGAGCTTTTAACCCTTGCAATGATGAAGACTTGGATATCTAGTTATTTTGGTGATTCTTCATTGTGAATTCCATAAAATAACTATCACTTTAAGGAGTTACGTTGTAGTGCTCAGTGTTACAACTCACACGTAGTTGTCGATAGTCAATAGGTGATGTACGTCTTATACTTGATGGTTGGTTGGTTGAAGAGTATAGAGTAGTTAGGGATTCGATGTTGCACGAACTCTCTACACCGCTCTTACTCACACTTTTGTGCAAGCTTAAGTCACAAAAACGGGGAATTCTACTTCAGTTTCAAGTTTGGTATATCGGGTTTTCTCCATACGTGGTCATTTACTATTAGCCAGTGGAAGTGATAAGAGGTTTTTATTAGAGGTTGATCTAAGAAGAATTGTTGAGAAAATAGTTATCGACATCCACTCATGGGGTATTGATTTATATGTTGCTTCCAGTTGACATGTTTATGTACACATAGTTATGATGATTCCGAGTGATCATCATCATCATGGAGGGAGAAATGTGTACATCAGGGTTTTTATCGAAGAATTGGAAGCATTCTAAGTGAGTTGTAGATGTTGACATGACATTCCCAAATCAAACCCGTGAAGAAGCTACAAATTATCAGTCTATGATCCATTTAACGTTGTGGATGACAAGATAAGAGACTGAAGACAATTTGGGCATAATTGAGAGATACTTCTTCAACAAGCATCAAGGTTATATCAAACGGGTCGTCAGTTTAGGAGGGAGCAAGTTAATTAAAGGGCTTACTAATTGGGAGGGTGTAATAACCCAATTAGAGAGTGTTTTTGTAGTAGTTGATTCTCACATGATACATCTAAACAATTGTTGTTCTTCTCACAAGATTTTAAGCACGTGTGCGTAAAATGTGTTGCTAATTCTGAGGTATCAAAACCAGCAAGGGGGAACGAGACATACATCTGAATGCATAATGAGTACACGTGATGAACTTAATACTTCCTCTTAATTGAAGTTATCCCGGGAAGACAAATGTCATAACCGCAGAGAAAATCAGTGTCTTAACTCGTGGTGTTTGGTGTATTATTCCAACTACGTGGGGGAAGTGGTCTCTTGATACTTGTGGTATGTATTACCTCAGCTTTCAGTGGGATGAAATATGAGAAGAATATTTGGAGCGTGAGATGATATTGCTTATCGACATCCTCATATGAGCTGATATGATTTATGGTAAAGTGCTTCTAGTTAATAATTCATGTACACATTGCTATGCTGATTCCGATGTGATCGCAACCATCAGGGGAGAGATATGTGTACATCAGGGATGCACAATAGGTTCACGTGATCGGGCTTAATCTTCTATTCCGGTATTAAACACCGCAGAGATGATTAGTGCTTTAACTTGTTACTTTGGTGTCATCGTTTCGACTTTGGTTGGGAATATGTGTACACTATGGGCTTATTTACTATGTGAAAGATAACTGGAATGCATGTGGTGAAATGAAGATGTTGATATATTATTCCCTTGAATAGACAACTGCTCAAAATTGCAAAGTAATGTATATATCTTGGACGCACAACAGGGTCATGAGATCGGGCTTAATCACATATTCTGGGATTGATAATTATAGAGATGATCCCCACCAGGCAGTGTACCTAATTATAATTCGGTATTGATACGTGGGAATTGCGCTCTCGCAACAGGTTTTACCTCTCAAGGGATCTTGAGAAGCTTACAACCCCCACCAGGCAGTGTACCTGATCGTTGTAGTATAGTATAGTGACAAGTACCGGGGGATTGATCGTTCAACTCAGGAATAGTGTCGCTAGGATTAGAAAGCCTATTAAACTAGGTCTAGAGGTGAGGGATGATTCTTTTTGTATTTTTATATTTTATGGAAAGCAAGTAAAATCTCGGGTTTTGAAGGAGTGGGAGGAATTAGTTTCTAGCCAACTAACTCAATTAACTAAGATGCAATCAAAATAAAAATAAAAATAAAAGAAATTAAAATTAAACTAATATGCTAATGTGGTGGAAACAATAATGAGTAAAGTTATGTTTACTTAGATTTCATTACTCCCTAGATATCTTTTACCGGTTGATTAGCTTGTTACAATTGCATGGATGACGGGTTATATTCCTTAATACTAGTTGTAGGGCCGTGTACAAGATTCCCAAACTCTATAAGATCCTACTTCACTCCTATGTCGAGCCGATTAAAAGCTCCTAACATGGGATCATTAAAATTCACTTATACATTAAATACAACCAAAAATCGTAGTACACCTCCGATCATGTTTCTTAAGACGTTCAAGCAAGTTACCAATGGAAGTCTGCCAGTTTTCTTAAGCCTAAAATCGAATACAATCATCCGTAACAATTATAGACAAACAATCAACCAATTATCAACATCTAGGTTTCACTACATCTAAGCAAACACAATAAAATCCTAGCCTAACATGTTAAAAGAAAGATAAACATAAGATAGAATCAGACAATACGTAGACATATTGAATGATTATTGGAGCACTTATCTTTATTAAAACATGGAAGAAAGAAGGGTTTGAAACCCCTTCAATATGCAGGAAATTCGACCTAGGGTCTGTGCACAACTTGTTCCACACTTTGCAATGAAAAATTGGAAAAATATATATAGACATAGTATCCTAATGGCGTCATGTATTAACCTCTGACGCCGTCAACTCGCCGCCAAGTTGAAATTCGTATTGCCTAGATCCACTTCTGACGCCGTCATGTAGAAATAAGCTCTGGGTCGTCACTAGTATTTGGACCTTGACGGCCTTGGTGACGCCGTCAGGCCAATAACACTGGAAACACTCTGGGCCGTCACATTATAATTTCCACATCCACCTCTTTTGCCACTCTTGACGCCGTTATGTGTTGGGGCTTGACGTTGTCAGGTACTGTTCCAGCAAGGAATTTTGAGCACGGAGGTCATACACTAGCACCTCACAAATAGTGTTTAGATACTCACATCTCTCGGGTGTAATAAAGTATATATCACAATATGGAAATGGAAAACATCTCTCACTACCAGTCATAGCAAATAGATTGCCATAGGCTTGGGAAAGGATCAAACCTCCACCACTTGGCGTAAGCACCTAGGATAAACTATCAAAGAGGTCTTTTGAAGGGTTATAACATTAGGTGTAGGGATATGGAAAACACGGTTTTGTTGGATAAAGGCAATATTTACTAGTGGCGAGTTAATCATCTTGGTTAATTACATGTACAATATGACGTTTCTAAGCCAAGACTCGACTCGACTTAAGCTAATAAATCAAAAATAACAAAAACTTAAAACAAACATAGAATGAAACGGGATGGTAGTCCGTATGTTTTTTTTTTTTTTTTTTTTTCTTGATTTTTTCGATTTTTTTTTTTTTTTTTTTTTTTTTTTTTTTTTTTGTATACACTTTTACCCTACCATCCAAAATAATACATCATAGGGAATGTACATTCCCCTTACACTTGAATTTTTACATACTTTACAATAAACTACTCTAATGACTCGAATCAAGATAGTCAAAACACTTGGAGTACTTTTTAAGATTAATGCACATATGAGGGTAATATATGATGTTCTTCCCCATTACTTCATAACAATAATACTTTACCCATGAGTCCCAATCATCCCAAAACAATATGTACAAGATATGACTCGACTTAGCACCCATGTAATCAATTAGATAATTAACTAATGGTTTAAACATGTGACAATATTGCACTAAAGATTAGTGCATATACGGAAGGCTAAGGCGATTTGGTTGCACATTTGGGGTGGGTTGTAACAAATTCTTCCTTTAAGTAAGATGCTTAAAGTTAGAAACGAAAAAGATAGGCTCTGAGGGGCGTACTAGGGGTATCGTGTACTAAAAATGAGTACAACGCAAAGGTGTGGGAGAATTACTTGACTTTGTTAGTCAAGTAATATGACTTAAATGGTCAAGTAATTATGATATGGGTTTAACACAAGGGTGATCCTAATGCCTCTTATCATGTAGTAAATCCTACTACACGAATGTAGTCTCACTAGCGGTCTCGGGATGTATCACTAACGCAAGTTCTAGAATCTAAATGCTACCGGTACACTCATAAGCACTAATAATAAATGCTTTTCCTATCAAATCTAAAGGCGAACCTCACATATTTGGGTGGAAAACCTGTTTCTGAATGGTACGATTTTGTGCTAGTCATACAACTCCTATCCATGAGACGCTTGCTAAGGCTAAAGTTTCACTCCTAAATGTTGTAAAAAAATTTAAATTTGGCGCTAAAATTGCACTAACAAGTATTTATCTTAGTTTTATTACACACCTACTATCAAACAAACAAACTCAAGTGCAATTATATCCTATAAGGTATCATCATTTACCCTCCCCTTACACTTAGGATGAACATTGTCCCCAATGTTCAATTAAAGGATGTAAAAGTAAAACAGGTAAAAGAATGAAAACAAATACTCCCCTGATTCGTTCAGTGTGGATAGTGTGGCAACAAGGTTAGATCTTCCTCAAAGAAAATGAACGTTGAAAGCTTCCCTCCAGAAATATAAATCATCTTCTTGTCATATATAACATGTTAAACCTGAGAAAACAATCAAGGCAAACCTTGCGTAAAATCGGCGGCAATCTATATATACTAACAAATCCTAGAAAAAATAGCATATATATCTTAATGTTGCTTTCTATGAATTAAAGGGATATAATGCTTGTGGAATGAATGTTTGCAGATTTCCTGGAGTTTATAAAACTAAATAATCAACAAAAACTTTAAGACTCCGGTATAAACAAAACTCGCAAAATTTTTCAGAATTTTGGTACCTGACGCCGTCAGGTTGTAACTCCTGACACCGTCAGAATGTTTCTGGAAAAATCTGATGTTAAGTTTCCGGAAAATTTCTGGAAAAACTTATGCCTTATTTCCTGGAAAATCCTGCAAAACATCATTATGACTCGATACAAGCATTTGACTGAAACAAATACTAATATACATGCTCATTTAATATTTTGGCGAATCATGATCATTTTCGTTCTTATAAACAAGTTTGGGTCTCCCCTTACACTTAGCTTTTGCAAAATACCTTTATATGTAATTAAGACGAAGTTAAAAACAAAATAAAGCATTTTCACAATTTAGTTTGAAACATGATCTACCAACAATAAAAATAAAACATGCATACGGAAACAAATAAAAATCACACAAAACATGGGTTGCCTCCCAAGAAGCGCTTTTCTTTATTAACGAGTCTTGTAGCTAAACTCAAGGTCATGGGCAATTACGTGACCTCGTCATCAAATGTTACATCCTCCTCACTAATCATTTCATTACCACTTTCTTGATAATGTTTTACACATTGTATGTTTACAGTGAATTCTCTATTTTCATCGTCCATTAACACAACAGCGCCCGCTTTAGAGGAGCTTTTTACCGTAAAGGGTCCATACCATCTATACTTAAGTTTCCCGGGAAATAACCTTAACCGGGAATTATACAATAGAGCTTTGTCTCCTTCTGAGAACTCCTTAGGTTTCTTAATTCGTTGGTCATGCCATCTTTTTGCCCTTTCTTTATATGTAACGGAGGATTCATACGCTTCTAACCTTAATTCATCAAGCTCATGGAGTTGCAAGAACCTATTTGTTCCAGCGACCGTATAATCCAAATTACATGCCTTAAGTGCCCAATAAGCCTTGTGTTCAAGTTCCACTGGAAGGTGGCACGCGTTGCCATAAACCATGCGGAACGGGGTCGTTCCAATAGGTGTCTTGTAGGCCGTTCGGAATGCCTATAAGGCCTCATCGAGTTTAAATGACCAGTCCTTTCTATTCTAATTAACCGTCTTTTCCAATATTCTCTTAATCGCCCTGTTGGTGTTTTCAACTTGACTGTTGGTTTGCAGGTGATAAGCGGTGGAGAACCGGTGGGAGACTCCATATCTTTTCATGACCTTTTCTATTTGCGCATTGCAAAAGTGGGTCCCCCTATCACTAATGAGAGCTTTAGGAATGCCGAACCTAGCAAACAGCTTTTTCAGAAAATGAATGACTACCCTAGCATCGTTGGTCCTAAGGGCTTGTGGCTCCACCCATTTTGAAACATAATCAATGGCCACTAATATGTATTCGTTCCCCCCTGAAGATGGAAAGGGTCCCATGAAATCTATTCCCCAAACATCAAAAACCTCACAAATTTGTATAAAATTCTGAGGCGCTTCATTTCTTCTTGATATATTCCCGGCTCGTTGACATGCATCGCATGCTTGTATCATCTCCTTCACATCACGAAATATTGTAGGCCAGTAGAATCCTGCATCAAAAAAATTTCGTGCGGTGGAGTTTATCCCATGATGGCCCCTAGAAGGGCCCGAATGACATTCTTTCATAATCTTCATCGCTTCTTTTCCCGAAACACAGCGCCTGATTACTTGATCAAGACATCTTCGGAATAAGAAGGGTTCGTCCCAGAAGTAGTATTTTAGTTGGGTAAAGAATCTTTTCCTTTCGTGTCTAGTCATGTGTTCCGGAATGAGTCTGCTTACAAGATAATTAGCATAATCAGCGTACCATGGCTCAGAATCTGTTATTGACATAAATTGTTCGTCAGGAAATGAGTCCCGAATCTCACTCTTGTCAAGCTCACTAAGGAGGGGATTTTCGAGACGAGAGAGATGATTAGCAGCTAAATTCTCTGCCCCCCTTTTATCACGAATTTCAATATCGAATTCTTGTAACAACAAGATCCACCGAATTAGTCGTGGTTTAGCGTCTTGCTTAGCAAAAAGGTATCGAAGAGCCGAATGATCAGTGAAAACGACCGTCTTTGAAAGGACAAGATATTGGCGGAATTTGTCGAAAGCGAACACCACGGCTAATAGTTCTTTTGTGGTGGTAGAATAATTCTCTTGAGCGGGATTCATAGTTTTGCTAGCGTAGTATATTGGTTGGAATTGTTTGTTAAACCTTTGGCCTAATACTGCTCCAACAGCATAGTCGCTAGCGTCACACATGATCTTGAAAGGTAATTCTCAGTTGGGTGTGTATAGAGTATCAATCAAGTCACAAACATGATGGTTCTTGTGATTAGTGTGGCGTATGAATTAAGAAAGAAAGAAGGATGAGAGAAATTGGAACCTTGAGAGAGAAAATGTGATATTAGATTGAGATTAGTGTGAAGGTCCAACCCTCTCCACATGTGGAGAGGGGTATTTATACTAAGCTACAAAGAAAGATAAAAATGCCCACACCCGGGCTGTGGATCAGGCATACAGTGGGTAAAGACCCGTCCTTCTTCCATGATGTTACTTAATCTAATACTTACTAACTAATAACTAAACTAACTACGAGCTAGCTCAATGCTATTACAAAATTAGGTGACCGAGACTTTCACAGGAATATTTGTATTCCTAACAATCTCCCCCTAAGCGAGGTCACTTTGGAAATTAAGCTCTTTGATCTTCAAGCATTCTTTAGTCATTGTAGCTCGTAGGTTCTAATTCTTTACTTTTCCGCACACTTTGTACTTCAAGCAATGAACTTGTGATTTTGGATTCCTTAGCGATGTGTGATCTTTGAGCTTCTTTGAGATCATCAGCCACAGTAAATCTCCAAGCTCATCCACAGTAGTATCGCCTTCATGTGATGTAGTGACTTAAGGACCATCATGCTCACACCCTTCTGGATCAGGAGACTTTACATCAGAGTTGTGGATCAGGAGACTTTTTCATCAGAGTTGCGGAAACATTGTTGGTAGTATCTTAACATTTGATGTAGTAAGTCTCTCATCTTCATTGATAGAAAGGAGGATGTGTGAGCATGAGGTATGGATTGACCCGATTCAGCTGGAAATAGAAGCCATCAACGCCATCTTTATATGTGTCCCTGAAATAAAACAGTTAGCAACAAAGATAGAGAACGAATATGGCTTTGTCATTCGTTCTACGAGGACAGACTACCCTCCGGTTTTGTGAAAACCGACCTGTGATCAGGTAGAGTCTCTTTTAAAGAAGACTCTCATTGACAGGAATTTCCAGCTTGTAGTGATGAATTTTCCAAAGAATCCACTTCGGAATCTTCATACTTAGCATGTTCTCATACCGGAACGTCTCAAAGCAGACAGCACGATAGAGTGAATCGGTGAATAAATATTCACGGATTGATTAGAAATTGATTTATAGAAATCACTCGCGTGTCATATAATAAACAATTTTTGAGACACGACGAGTGTTTTATGCTCAGAATCACATTTCCATAAAAAATACTTTTGTTTGAAATATTGTACACCATCAATGTGCTCGAAAATTATTTTGTGAGCACATTGAAAGGTTTTTGCATAAGTATCCGTCAATCCATATCCTGGAACAAGTTTGATTCAATGTTGAATCACACCATCGTTGCTTTCCAGTTGTCACTTGATCATTGATCCAAGATGGATCTCACATGTCACCTACCAAGAGCTTGAGTGATGTTTGCTCTAGAAGGATTTCCATCTTCATTGTGAATATTTTCATATCACTCGGATGTTCTGGCAATACCACAAGGATAATGCGTATGACTCTAAATATTTTATCTTATTTTCCACATAGTGTGAAACAATAAGCATATTTGGAATTGTGTCCTAGCGAGATTTATGGATGATCTCTTTGGCTCTAGACTCAATAGTGCGTTTTGATCCGCTCCTGGAGACTGGGGAGGCGTCTCCTGTTTTAGGTATCAACATAGCTCGCAATGAGCGGTCGATACATTGCACAGGGTTCCCCGTGAGAATGAAACAAGCTCTTTTAAGAGAACTTGGGTGGTTGGGAAGTTTAGTGCAGTGCGTCACTGGGTCTATGACGTCTTGTCTTCAATACCAGTGTTACCTTAGTAACCACTAGTAGCATATGAAGTTGAACTCGGTTTCTGCCCTAAGGTTGAATATTTGGAGGGCTATTTCTTTTCACCCTTTTCACATTTCATTTCTTTTTCATTCTTCAACCCCTTCAGTGCTTACCAAGACTTCACCACTAGAACCTTGTTGGGTTTGTTCCAGTCCTAGCTCTATCTCAGTCCGCACTATTCCCTTTCTCACTTTTCTCCTTTTTTCCAATCATTCCTAAGGACTTCTAATCTATCTATGGATTGTCCCTGGGAAGATCCTTCCGGTTTTGGTGGATCATAGGAACTTATACCTAACCTTAACCATCCTTATAACTCCATGCATAAAGATAAATGGTCGGTCTTTGGTATTACTTCGACAAACGCCTTTGCTCCCCCTCAATATGCGCATCGATATTCGAAAGTGTTTAGCACATATGTGGGAGCCTATTTATTGAGTCAAAAAGATCACTTTTGATTATCAGATTTCATATTTAAATCACATTCTCTCCCCCGATCAAAAATTTCAAATCTTTCGAGATTTTGGATCTCAATTGATTTAAATAAGTTAGAAAGCTTTTGGGAGAGAAATGCGGTCAGTTTTAATATTTTCTGATAAAAGGAACCTTTTTCGTGCTCCCCCTCAATCTGTGATGGAGGTTGTTATGTGTCAGGTTTGATGAGTTTACAAAAAATATTTGCAGTTTTAATGAAAACTCTTTGAAAATTTTCTCATTCTGACACATAACCATCACAAATCGTTTTTGTTGCAAGGTTTTTGTACAAAGTGTGGTGAGTTTTGATGATACATAAAATTTTGAGAAATCACTCTCCCCCTCAATCAATGATGGATGTTAAAACTGAAATATTTTCATAAAATATTAAAGTCATTGATTGAGTGAAAAATTTTATCAAAATTTAGATTCAATTTGATTTTCAATCAAAATCTCATGGTACCACCAAGTTTTGCACAAATACTTTCCGAAAAAATCATAGAAGGGAAAATATTTGGCGATAAAAAGAAGATTTCTCTTCTTTGTCAAGAAATAATGCACTGAAGCGCACATTAGATCGAGGGTGCACGGATGTAAAGTAATCCATGCCCGGATGAACTTCACCCGGTGAAAGGAACAACCGTCTTTTTGGCGACGTGTTTTCCCCATTTTGAAAAACGGGTTGCTATCTGAAGTAATAGCAAGCCATAATTTTGAAGTCCGGGTTGCAGCCTGAAATGACTACAAGCCATAATTTTGAAGTCCAGGTTGCAGCCTGAAATGACTGCAAGCCATAGTTTTGAAGAATGTTTTGAGAAACGACATGTTTTTTAAAAAGATTTTATTTAGAAACCGAAAAACTCTTGCTCAAGTATATGTATGATTTCGTGTCATTGTTGAATGACATTTCTAGAAACGTACATAATAATGATTACACAAGAGACATGTCGTGAGAAGAATATTTTTGGATTTTTATGATTTTTCAGATTTGTATGGATTTTATAAGTTTTATATTTTTTCTATTTTCTTTTTGATATATTTTATGTACAAAGGATATGTGAAGCCAATCCTTCAATCATCATTCTCTTCTTGGAGAGACTTAAGAGTTTCTGGAGTGAGGCTCTTCATTCCAAGTCGTGGGAGAATGAACTGAAATCTTTCCCGAGAAAGAGCCTATGTGAATATGTCAGCCAGCTGAAACTCCGTTCTCACAAAGTAGAGTTCCACTATCCCTTTCTCCACTTGTTCTCTAATGAAGTGATGACGAATTTCTATATGCTTGGCTCTGGAGTGCTGGACATTGTTGCAACATAGGGCGATGGCACTTTTGTTATCACAATACATTGGGATTTTGTTGAAATCATACCCATAATCTGATAATTGTGATCTCATCCACAAAATTTGAGCACAACACGAGGACATGGCTATATATTCAGCTTCTGTGGATGATATTGAAGTGCACATCTGCTTTTTGGATGACCAGCTGACAAGTTTCTCACCCAAGAATTGAGCACCTCCGGAAGTACTTCTGCGAGTATCTTGACACCCCGCATGATCAGCATCTGAGTAGGCCGTGAGAGCCATTGCATTGTATTTAGGGTACCAGAGACCCATATGGATTGTCCCTTGGAGATATCTGAAGATTCTCTTGACAGCTTCCAAGTGCTTTTTGGTGGGCTTGGATTGATATCTGGCGCACATGCATACGGCGAAGAAAAGGTCTGGCCTACTTGTTGTGAGGTACATGAGAGATCCAATCATGCTTCTGTATTTGGTCTGATCAATTGTTACCCCAGTTGAGTCGTCATCGAGTTTGGATCTTTCAACCATGGGTGTATCAACTGTGTCACTTGAATCGAAACCAAACTTCTTGAGGATGTCACTTGCATACTTGGCTTGATTAATAAAGATGCCTCTCGGGTTTTGTGAAACTTGTAGCCGCAAGAAAAAAGACATTTGTCCCATCATAGACATTTGAAACATGGAACTCATTTCTGTAGCAAAGCGATCACATTCCTTGGAATCAGACGATGCGAAGATGATATCATCAACATAGATTTGAACGTGAAGAAGGTTGTTCCCAGTCTTCCTAGTGAACAAGGTAGGATCAACTACACCCTTAGTAAATTGATTTGTAAGAAGAAACTTGGAAAGTGTGTCGTACCAAGCTCTAGGAGCCTGTTTGAGACCATAGAGTGCCTTCTTTAAGCGATATACATGATTAGGTCTTTCTTGGTCCACAAAACCTTCAGGTTGAGTAACATAAACCACCTCCTTTAAGTCCCCATTCAGGAAGGCAGTCTTAACATCCATTTGATAAACAATCATGTTAAAGCTGGCAGCATTGGCAAGAAAGATTCTAATGGCCTCGATACGAGCGACAGGTGCAAATGATTCTTCAAAGTCAATACCCTCTTGTTGACTGTATCCTTTCGCAACTAAACGAGCCTTGTTTTTCAACACATCCCTATGCTCATCAAGCTTAACTTTGAAAATCCATTTGAGAGCAATGATCATCGCACATTCAGGTGGTGGTACTAATTCCCATACATCAAGACGATCAAACTCATGGATTTCTTCTTGCATTGCGGTGAACCAAGACACCTTCGTAAGAGTATCTTTGAAGTCTTTGGGCTCGACTTTAGATAATACTGAGTTGAAGAAACACCACAAGGCGTCAGTGGCAAGTTGTTTTCTGGTGGATACAGGTCTTGAGGGGTTTCCTATGATGTTGTCAATAGGGTGATCATTTGTCCATTTTCTGAGATGTTCATGAGGTTGAGGATAGTGAACTGATATTGAATTGTTTGAATTTTCTGAGGAAGATGCTTCATTGGAGGATTCAGGTGCAAAAACATTTTCAAATGGTTCTTCCTCAGGTGGTGCAAAAGGATTGACTTCCCATGTGTTATCAGATGTAACTCCTTGATGTTCAGAAGACGATTGTATATTTGATTCATTTTGAGTGTTGCTACATTCTGGTGCATCCGGATCAAGAGAGATGTAGACTGAAGGACCATTTGTATCATGAGGTGCATTCACAGCCATAATATTAGGCTCAACAGCCGGCTGTGCCGGTTCATGAGGTAGCTGTGACTAAAAGTACTCATCAAACAGAGGATCAAATAACTTTTTCAAGTCTTCACTCGTGGGAGGAACATAAGGAGTGACATGATTGGAGTTCTGTACAAGTCCCAAACTTATTGGTCCAGGAGATCAAAGATTTTGTGAGGGTCCAGAACTAGTGTGTCCTGAAGCCGTATGCTCTGTCAGCTCATCAAACGTGACATGGATTGTTTCCATGATTTGTCGGGTTCTTTTGTTGTAGATTTGGTACCCTTTTCGATCTGGCGCATATCCGAAGAATATCCCAATGTCAGCCTTAGCTTTGAGCTTCCCTAAGTCTTCACTATCGTTAGTTGGGTAGCACAGGGCACCAAATACACGAAGAAAGGAGAGATCAGGCTTTTTGAGGTGCACCAGCTCATACGGTGTCTTGTTGTGGAGAGGATGTATCAGTGACCGATTTTGAGTGTAGCAAGCAGTAGCAATGGCTTCCGCCTATAGAAACATTGGTGTCTTTGAGAATATCAGCATAGTACGAGTAGCTTCAACTAGTGTGCGATTCCGTCTTTCAACAACCCCATTTTGTTGAGGGGTTCGAGGAATACTCTTCTGATGACTGATGCTGATACTTTCTGATGAGGCGAAAAATGATCCGTTTTTAGGGGGTCATTTAAGCCCGGAATTGAATTTATTTGATCAAATGTTGCCCTAAATCGTTCCTTTTGTGATTTTAGGTAATTTTGGAGTGAATTCTGGAAAAGGAAGCATTTTGGACGTTTTTGGAGCATAAAAGTGAAGAAAACGGCAAAGTCTTAATTTTCCTTGCTGGGAACAGTACCTGACGGCGTCACAAGGTTCTACATGACGGCGTCAAGAGTAAAACAAGAGGTGAAGTGGATAAAGTCCGTGACGGTCCAGAAAGTTTTGTGCACTGGAGATGACGGCGTCACCCAAGGCCGTCACGTGCAAAAGCCCACGCGTAGATGTCATGTCCCGACAAACACGCATTTTTGGTAGTGATTTCTCCTCCGCATTCTTCTACTTTGTGCGGGCCCCCACAGTAGTCGCAGATCAAGTAAGGATTTGAAAGTTGTTTAGTTGTTCGCGACCCTGCAAGGTATAACACCCTTTCGTGAATTTTCCTCAGCTGATCTGAGGGTGTTTGTGTGATTTCGGATATGCTCATAGTCGAATCGGGTTCATCCCAAGTATCGTCTTGGTCTTGAGCATATTCCTCAATCCTATTCCACCCTTCCTCGGCGCTCAGATTAGCTATTTTCCCTTTTCTTGAATTATTGATTCCGTTCTGGTCGTTTGGGGAGACATTGTTGTAGAAGATTTGGACCAGAAGCCAAAGTTCTATGCCATGATGGGGGACTTGTCTTATTAGATCCTTGAATCTAGTCGATGATTTATAGATGGGTTCGTTCTTTCCCTTTCGGAAACGGAGGACCTTATCCCTAAATGCTGAGGTTTTCCCTGCTGGAAAGAACTTCTCATAAAATTTGGATATAAGTTGCTTGCATGTAAAAATAGACTCGGAGAGAAGTTTATCATACCACTCCTTGGCTTTTTCATAAAGAGTGAAAGGGAAGAATCATAATCGGGACGTGTTTTTAGTGGCCCCATCCATATGGAGGGTGTCCACTATCTTCAAGAAACCCCTGATATGTTGAATTGGGTCATCGGTATGTAGTCCGCGAAACTTGCATACACTTTGGACAAGCCAAACATCGTTTGCACGCAAGACCTCATTGGTGCGTTCGTTTGGGAAAACAATGGCATTTGAGAAGCCACGAGGATTTGGGGAGGAATAGTCCTTAAGGCGCTTAGGGGTGGGAGTTTCGGGGGTGCTCATATCGTTGTTGGATTGGGGGCTAGAGGGCGTGAGGTGATTATCTGAATCTTCTTCAGAAAGGGCCTCATCAAAGTTGATAGCTATGCCAGATGGTTCGGGTGTTGGGAGAGATTGCTTTAGCCTATGCATTTCCCTTTCAGGTTCTGTATATGGCAAAACAAGATTTCTCACGGAACTACGACTCCTAGTAATCCTAAGGTTAGAGAGATCTTCATTTGCCATGATGGCGGATGGTGATGGTTACGAACAAAGGAACGAAGAAGTAAGATAGACTAAAGAAAACCTAAAAATAAAAATAAAACCTTACTAGAAAGGAGTCTAGCAAGTAGACCTAATAAAAACAAGTTCTAACCTAGACAATAACTATTCCCCGGCAACGGCGCAAAAAACTTGATACGTGGGAATTGCGCCCACGCAACAGGTTTTACCTCTCAAGGGATCTTGAGAAGCTTACAACCCCCACCAGGCAGTGTATCTGATCGTTGTAGTA
This sequence comes from Artemisia argyi, assembly GCA_030686995.1. Classification (NCBI taxonomy): domain Eukaryota; kingdom Viridiplantae; phylum Streptophyta; class Magnoliopsida; order Asterales; family Asteraceae; genus Artemisia; species Artemisia argyi. The sequence goes on along the minus strand of CM060696.1, from coordinate 74,393,105 downwards.
TAGTATAGTGACAAGTACCGGGGGATTGATCGTTCAACTCAGGAATAGTGTCGCTAGGATTAGAAAGCCTACTAAACTAGGTCTAGAGGTGAGGGATGATTCTTTTTGTATTTTTATATTTTATGGAAAACAAGTAAAATCTCGGGTTTTTAAGGAGTGGGCGGAATTAGTTGCTTGCCAACCAACCCAATTAACTAAGATGCAATCAAAATTAAAATAAAAGAAATTAAAATTAAACTAATATGCTAATGTGGTGGAAACAATAATGAGTAAAGTTGTGTTTACTAAGATTTCATTACTCCCTAGATATCTTTTACCAGTTGATTAGCTTGTTACAATTGCATGGATGACGGGTTATATTCCTTAATACTAGTCGTAGGGTCGTGTACAATATTCCCTAACTCTATAAGATCCTACTTCACTCCTATGTCGAGCCGATTAAAAGCTCCTAACATGGGATCATTAAAATTCACTTATGCATTAAATACAACCAAAAATCGTAGTACACCTCCGATCATATTTCTTAAGACGTTCAAGCAAGTTACCAATGGAAGTCTGCCAGTTTTCTTAAGCTTAACATCGAATACAATCACTAGTATTTGGACCCTGACGGCCTTGGTGACGCCGTCAGGCCAATAACACTGGAAACACTCTGGGCCGTCACGTTATAATTTCCACATCCACCTCTTTTGCCACTCTTGACGCCGTCATTTGTTGGGGCTTGACATCGTCAGGTACTGTTCCAGCAAGGAATTTTGAGACTTGGCCGTTTTCTTCACTTTTATGCTCCAAAAACGTCCAAAATGCTTCCTTTTCCAGATTTCTCTCCAAAAGTACCTAAAATGACAAAAGAAACGATTTAGGGAAATAATTGATCAAATAATTACGAATTCGGGCTTAAATGACCCCTTAAAAGCTGTACACTTTTCGCCTCATCAGGTATTCACGTCATCATCTTCTTAAATTGAATAATATACTTTGTACATATATTACACCAAATTGTATATAGATATATAAAACCAACAAAAACTGATGAGGCGAAAAGTGTACCGCTTTTAAGGGGTCATTTAAACCCGAATTTGAGATTATTTGATCAATTATTGCCCTAAATCGTTCCTTTTGAGGAGAAATCTGGAAAAGGAAGCATTTTGGATGTTTTTGGAGCATAAAAGTGAAGAAAACGGCAAAGTCTCAAATTCCTTGCTGGGAACAGTACCTGACGACGTCAAGAGTTTACATGTGACGGCGTCATGAGTGACAAAAGAGGTGGACGTGGAACTTATAACGTGACGGCCCAGAAAGTTTTTAGGCTTATTGGCCTGACGGCGTCACCAAGGCTGTCAGGGTCCAACTACTAGTGACGGCCCAGAGTGTTTTTCTACATGACGGCGTCAGAAGTGGATCTAGGCAATACAAATTTCATCATGGCGGCGAGTTGACGGCGTCAAAGGTTAACACATGACGCCGTCAGGATGCATAGTCTATATATATTTTTCCAATTTTTCATTGTAAAGTGTGGAACTTTGTGTGGGATATTAGGGCATAAACCCTGGACGAATTTTACAACTCTTTCAAGGGTTTCAACCCCTTGATTCTTCCATGTTCAATTGAAGATAAGTACTAATTCAAATCATTCAATATGTCTATGTGTTGTGTGATTATATCTTATGCTTGTCTTCTCTTTAACATGCTAGGCTAGGTTTTTATAGTGTTTGCTTAGATGTAGTGAAACCTAGATGTTGATTATGGGTTGATTGTTTGTTTATAATTGTTACGGATGATTGTATTCGATGTTAGGCTTAAGAAAACTGGAAGACTTCCATTGGTAACTTGCTTGAACGTCTTAAGAAACATTATCGGAGGTGTACTATGATTTTTGGTTGTATTTAATGCATAAGAGAATTCTAATGATCCCATGTTAGGAGCTTCTAACGGCTCGACATAGGAGTGAAGTAGGATCTTATAGAGTTAGGGAATATTGTACACGGCCCTGCGACTAGTATTAAGGAATATAACCCGTCATCCATGCAATTGTAACAAGCTAATCAACCTGTAAAAGATATTTAGGGAGTAATGAAATCTAAGTAAAAACAACTTTTCTCATTATTGTTTCCACCACATTAGTATAATAGTTTAATTTTCATTTCTTTAGTTAATTGGGTTAGTTGGCTAGCAACTAATTCCGCCCACACCTTCAAAGCCTGAGATTTTACTTACTTTCTATAAAATATAAAAATACAAAAAGAATCATCCCTCACCTCTAGACCTAGTTTAGTAGGCTTTCTAATCCTAGTGATACTATTCCTGAGTTGAACGATCAATCCCCCGGTACTTGTCACTATACTATACTACAACGATCAGGTACACTGCCTGGTGGGGGTTGTAAGCTTCTCAAGATCCTTTGAGAGGTAAAACCTGTTGCGATGGCGCAATTCCCACGTACATCAAGTTTTTGGCGCCACAGCCCGGGGAATAGTTATTGTCTAGGTTAGGATTTCTTTTTATTAGGTCTACTTGCTAGATTCCTTTCTAGTAAGGTTTAATTTTTATTTTTAGGTTTTCTTTAGTCTATCTCATTTCTTTGTTTCTTTGTTCGTAACCTTTACCATCCGATATCATGGAAGGTGGTAATATCTTTGATCCCATCAACCCATCACAACAAAACTACCCACAAAACCCACCACTAGCAAACCAACCTCCTAGGCCCCGAACTTTAGGAGAGTATTCCCGTCCTAGCCACCAAGGCTATCGAAACACCATTGAGCTCACTCAAATAGCCAATGTGTCCCCCTTGCGATCTGACACCATCCGGTTGGTGCAAAGCGGATGTACATTCCATGGACTTCGTTCCAAAGATCCTAATCAACATCTCAAGGATTTCCTAAAAATCGTAGATTCCATAGACCTTGATGTTGCAACTAGAGAGTTTGTGGAAAACTAGAAGGGGGGTTGAATAGTTTTACATCTTTTTAATTCGTTATAAAAGCTAGTTTTAGTGTTTTCTTAGTTTTTAAAATTTAGATTCGATAATATATGATCTCAAGTCTTGCACAATATAAACAACTATCAATAAGTAAGATATAGCAATGATAAGTAAAGAAATAAATAAGAGATGGAAAGATCGAACCGCGAGACAAGAGATTTATAGTGGTTCGGCTACAAGGACACCTTCCTTGCCCTACTCCACTCCCTGAGCACCTAACTCGAGAGTTTTCTTCACTATATCAACAAGCTCCCTTATGGCGGAGAAAACCTTACACACCAATTTACACACCACAACTTCTTCACAACTAAATCACAACTTCTTCACACCAATCTACTTCACAACTAACTACTCCACGCCTATCTTCTTCACACCAATTTTCTTCACAACTAAAGCTTCACACCTAGCTTCTTCACTACAATCTAATTCCTAAATTTTCTTCTTCACACCAAACAACTAACTAATCACACAATCAATATACCTAGCACAACTATCTACAATCAAATATTCACAACAATCTTCACAAAGAATTATGTAAATAATCTTGATGATGCACCAATAACTTGGATGTGGAGGTCACAACAAGTTGTAATACTTCTTGTCTTGGAGGATAGAAGTATTCTTCTCTTGCACTTGAGAGGATGATGTTTGAATCACTTTGAAATAAAGAATTATGTATTTATGATCAAAGGATTAAGAGAATAGAAATGGGGATCTAGAATAGAAAGTTTAGGAGTGCAAAAGGTGAGAAAATTCTGTGGGATGAACCAGTATTTATAGGGAGAAAATTCACTGTTCTGGAGCGTGGCCGGTTCCCTTAATTAGAGGTCGGTCCCCTTAATGATTAAGGGGGCCGCCCCTTCAGAACGTTGGATTTTCTTGTCTTCTAGTGGGGAAAATTTTTCTGGATAAAATTTGCCATTTTTTGTTGGAAATTTGAAATCATATATTTACAATGAATTAAACATATTCTTTTAATTCCAAAAGTAATTTTGTAAAAGATTTAGAATTTTTAATACATTTTATAAAAATTCTAGTGATTAGAAAAATTTCCTTTGATCATGAAATGCAATAAACACTTTGTTTATTCATACCTTAAGTGATATGGATGCAAAGAAAAATATTAAGCACTAAAAATTTGTTTACGTCATAAGTTTTAGATTAATGAGTTTATGCTTTGTAATTATCTGATGCGTAGGGATTGCACCAGGCTTTACCTCTCAAGGGATCTTGAGAAGCTTACAACCCCCACCAGGCAGTGTACCTGATAGATGTAGTATAGTATAATGACAAGTACCGGGGGATTGATCGTTCAGCTAGAAATAGTATCGCTAGGATTAGAAAACCTAAAGACTAGGTCTAGAGATGAGGGATGATTCTTTTTGTATTTTTATATTTTTTAGAAAGCAAGTAAAAATCTTGGGTTTGAAGGATTTGGGCGGAATTAGTTGCTAGTCAACTAACCCAATACTAAGATGCAATCAAAATAAAATACTAGAAATGAAAATAAACTAATTTAAACTAAGGTTGTGAGCAATATATGGGAGAAATGTGTTTACTTAGATTTCACTACTCCCTAGATATCTTTTACACGTTAATTACTTGTTATAGTTGCGTGGATGACGGATTGTATTCCTTAATACCATTCATGGGGTGGCGTACTTACTTCCCCAATCCTATGAGTGCCTACTTCACTCCTATGTCGAGCCGGCTAAGAAGCTCCTAACATGGGATCATTAGAATTTACTCAAACATTAAATACAACCAATAAAACTTAGTACACATCGGTTCATGTTTCCTAAGACGTTCAAGCATGTTACACAATGGAGATCTGCCAGTTTTCTTAAGCCTAACATTGAAATCATTCATCCAATACAACCATAAACAAGTAATCAACACATAATTAACATCTAGGTTTCATTAGATCCAAGCCAACACAAGATAAATCTAGCCTAGCATGTTGAAATCAAGACAAGTAAAAGATATAATCAACCAACACATAGACATATTGATTGAATTAAAGAGAAGACTTATCTTAATAACACATTAAAGGATTCAAGGGTTGAAAACCCTTGAAAATACTGTAAAATATGAGCTAGGGTTCACAAAGTTCGGCCCTAGGGTTTCTCCACTCAAGTTCCTCTCTAATGAATGAAAAATAGAAAACTATATATAGAGTTTAGAAGGTGACGGCGTCAAGAAAAAATGTCTGACGCCGTCATCTCGCCGCCAAATAGTTCCTCGGACTGCCTAGATTTGGGTCTGACGCTGTCATGTGTACACCTTATGCAGGCCGTCATGATTTTAAATCTTGACGCCCTTGTTGTGACGCCGTCAGGTTTGTACTGGGTCGTCACCACTTTTACTCCTGACGCCGTCAGGGTCTTCCTCTTGACGCCGTCAGGTACTGTTCTCAGCATGGAAAATTAAGTCCTTGGCGTTTTCTTCACTTTTATGCTCCAAAAACGTCTGAATTGCTTCCTTTTCCAGATTTCTCTCCCAAAGTACCTAAAATGACAAAAGGAACGATTTAGGGTAATATTTGATCAAATAAATTCAATTCCGGGCTTAAATGACCCCCTAAAAGTGGTTCATTTTTCGCCTCATCATATACCCTTACACTTGAGATTTGCTTGTCCTCAAGCAAATGCGCTTTTATTCTACTCAAAATACAAGTTAGGGGTCATTTAACACTAATATAAAAGTAATTACAACAAATAATCGTTCCACTAAAGACCAAAGACAAGCACGGAGGTCATACACTAGCACCTTACAAATAGTGTTTAGATACTTACATCTCTCGGGTGTAATAAAGTAATATCACAATATGGAAATGGAAAACATCTCTCACTACCTGTCATAGCAAAATAGATTACCATAGGCTTGGGAAAGGATCAAACCTCCACCACATGGCTTAAGCACCTAGGATAAAATATCAAAGAGGTCTTTTAAAGGGTTGTAATGTTAGGTGTAGGGATATGGAATACACGGTTTTGTTGGATATAAGCAGTCTTTACTGGTGGCGAGTTAACAATCTTGGTTAATTACATGTACAATATGGCGTTGCTAAGCTGATTGACGCTAAACCACCAACTTATATTGACCAAAGAATGGTCAACAAAGTCAAATAGCCTAGATCAATACTCCGGGTAATATAAGGTATCACCGGGTCGTTAAATCCCGTTGAGGTGTGAAATGTAACTTTAGCGTGCTTTGTGATCGGGTGTTTATTCACAGAAAGGGTTTGTTGTGAGAATTATTTGGAGATTATTAACAGAAATTGCTTAGGAAAGCTATGTGAATGTTTACGGGAATTGAGGTTGAGAAGAAATCACTTAAAACTTAAAAACCGTACGTTTGCCGAAGACGTGAACAAACGTACAAAAATGTGAATACGGTGATCTGGAAAGGCTACTGGTATGAAAATTTACTTTTTACAAACCTAATGATGAGAGAAAATTTTTGGAAATTTAAAACTAATTTTTACACTAATTTAATAATTACTATTAATTAAATACTATTTTTCTAATTACTTTTAATTAACTAAATTAACCTAAATTATAAATAATTATGAAATTAACTTGGAAAAATAAAAATTAAACTTAGAAAAATCTAAAATACTATAAAACTAATTTTAGAAATTAAAATATATTTTTAAGACTATTTAATTAATTATTACTAATTATTAACTAATTATTAATTACTTTTTAATTATTTAAAATAACCTAAATTCTAGTTAATTATTAAAATACACTAGAAAAGTGAAAATAAAATTTGGAAAAATTAAAAATAACTAAAAACTAATTTTAAGATTTAATTTATATTTTTCTGATTTACTAATTAATTATTATTAATTATTAACTATTTAATAATTACTAAAAACTATTTTAAATTAAGAAAAGTACTAAATGATACAAGAAAAATCTGAAAAACTTACAGAAATTGTTTTTACGCACCAGAAGCCTAGGAAAATTGTAAAAATGGAAATTGCTTATTAATAAGCTGATGAATAAGCCAAATGGCTTAAATAGAAGCTATCACTTCTATTAAGTTGGGCTTATTTGAGATTTTCTTTTTCCAAACTGCTTATTACAAGTTATTAAACAACTTTTGTGAAGTGACTTTGACTGTGGTCAAGGAAATAAGCACTTCAAGTGCTTAAAACCTCAACAGTTGACTTTTATTGACCAAGAGTGGAAATAAGCCAAAATCAGCTTGTGTGGGGTCCACTTTGGTGAAAACATATGTAAACAAGTACAATGAACAAATTTAAACAAGTAGCACACAAATAAGCTGTTTAAATAAGCTACAACACCAAAATAAGCACTTAGCTTATTTGGTTCTGAGGCAGTCTGGGGACAGACTTTTGATGCCAAACTAAGTGGGGTCCACTGGTCTTAAGGTCAAATAAGTGGTCAACCTTTACTCCCTGGTAGGAGGGGGGTTGTATGGAACCAAATTGGAGGAGTGGGACCCACTGAGTCAGTCACAAAACACCACCAAAGTTGGGTGGGTGAAACTGAGATTGTGCACAGGGCAAGAGCTTGCCCTGCAGCTCACTTTGAGCTTGTACACAAGCTGTTAGAAAAATCACAAAAATAAAATACCCATAGGATCTTATACTTCTACTGACAAACTATCACCACAACAAATTTCATAGACTAATATCAAACACAAAAATCTATAAAATTCATGCCATTTTTGGTTTTTCTGAGGTGATGAACTTTTGACTTTTAACAAAACTTTGAGATTTTGACTTTTATGAAACTCAGATCCTATTTGTTGCTTGAATCTGTTATATTGAGCTAAAAGACAACCATTTTAAGCAAAAACACAAACTTATGAGTTGATTTTATGAAATCTCAAACTTAAATATCACCACAGTTAATCTGTGGTGATGATTTTGGTTGTGGTTTGACTTCTGTGTTTGTGACCACTAAAAAAAGGATTTGATTTGGTGTATTTAGGACTTAAGTGAGCTAAGTGAACAATAAGTAACAGCTGAGAACAACCACAAAGCTAGAACCAGTTCAATCCAAACACCCCTTTTAACACACAGACAATTGCTAAACTAGGTTTTAGTGAAAAAAAATGCAAACTACTAGGTATCACTAGTCCAATAAGCTATAATTAGGCAGAGTAATCAATAATAAGCAACAATTAATACAACAACACTTAAAATAGTACAAATAAAAATTTTGAGCTTACAAAAGCCTTCCAAGCCAACTGTTAGGGACCAAAGAACAAATGAACCAATCCTAATGCCCTCCCATGAGGTTCCTAACCCACAGCCATCCTTAATAAACTGTGCTCCAAGCTTATTCAGTCCATGATCACCCTTTTTTTTATTTATTTTTGATTTTTCTTAGTTATTTTTGATATTTATAGAAAATGAGTGTAGGATGTTCACACAAACTTAGAAAGCTTATAAAACCTTATTATCTGAGTTTACATAAGTTTCCAAAAGAATTGTACACACATTAGAATCTTTAACTAGCACTTGAGAATTTAAAATGGAACTTGAAAATTGAAAATGATAATTAAACTTTGAAACAGACTTTCACTGATAAAAAAAAGTTACAATACATTAAAAATAAACTGAAAAGCATAAAAACTAAAAAATTACACACTACAAAGCTTCTATGAGCTTAATTATATATAACGAAGCAAAAACTAGGGCCTAAGTCTTCCACATGGGTCCAATTTGAATTCTGAGAGTCCCACATGGCTCTTGTTGACCTATTGACCAAATCCCATGCGTTCAATTACTTTGAAATCGATCTAAGCTGTTGATTACCATTTTGGCGCCAAAAGAGGTACGGGGCAATTTTTAGTGGTACTGGTGGGTGTTGGTGAGGCAATTTATTGTGGTGGGTTTGTTAGGTGGGGAGAATTAATTGTGGGGGGGGGGGGGGGGCTAGTGGTTGAAAAAGGTGAGGAGGGGGGGGGGGAAGATTACTCCCTGGTTTTGCGCTTCTGTGTTGGGGAAGAAGACGGGTCAAAGGTCTTCGTTGACCGTTTGACCCCGTTGTGTTATTAGTTTATGATTGGGCCGGGTTGTGTGGGCTTGGGGGTTCATGGACCAGGGATATGGATTGGATGGGGTTTTGGTTTTGTTGTTGGGTTTAAATAATTTAAAGGGTCCGTTTGGTTAGATAACAAAACACCACAAGGACCTTTTTTGTAATTTTGCCAAACCCGAGGGACTGAAAGTGTTATTATCCAAATTGCTTCCAAGGACCAATATTGCCATTATTCCAAAGTTCCAAAACCATTTTTCCATTTTTCAAACTTCAAAATTTCCCAGGGACCTATTTTGCCATTTTTGGATTTTCAGGGACCAAACTTGTAATTTTGGAAAACTTGTTACCCAAGTGTAATATTTTGTGAAATTTGACTTTTAAAACCTTGGGTTGACTTTTCCTTTCAAAATAAATGCATAGGGACTAAAATTGACAAGTTTTGAAACTTGGGGGACTGAAACTGCCAATATTGCAAACTTTGTACGTTTTTTCTTTGTTTTTGCTCATTTTGCATTTAAAACACATAAAACACAATCCCTGAGATAATTTAAGTATTTTGATATCTTTTTGATTGTTTTTGTGCATTTTGGCAGTTTAAATATATCAAAAACGATGAGTGTTTGAGCACTCATCAATCCCCCACACTAAACTATTGCTAGTCCCTAGCAATCTTTTTAGAAAACTTGATGGATTTGAAAAACTCTTTACCAAAAGCCATCACTTCTGGAGTAGCCAGGTGTAAGAACTGTGGCACACCTGATAACCGTGTGATTTTGAGCAAACCACCAGCTTTCAACGGATTTGTTTAGTCTTTACCAAGAGCCGTTTGCTCCTGGACTAGCCAGCATCTTGATGGACCTAGTCAACATCTTGGTGAGCTGATTACCAATTATGGATTTTCCACTGCCTTTACCACAAGCCATAATCTTGCGGCTAGCCAACTCATTCACTTTATGGGATATGGGGAGCTGAGGAACCATACAATTTTGGGCAAATTGCAAGCCGCCAACGGATTTGATTTATCTTTACCAAGAGCCGTTTGCTCCTGGATTAGCCAATCCCTTTTTCGGTTAGACCTGGCGGACTGATTACCACAAAAAATTTTGAAATAAAGTGAAAAATTTTTGAAAATTTTGGCCAAAAACGGGGGGTATTAGAAAATATTTTGATAAAATTCGTTAGAATTTCCCCCCCACACTTAGAAATGAATATTGTCCTCAATATTCAAAGTCCCGGCTATTATGCCGACTCTTTGAACGTAAAAAGCCAAGATTCGAATCTAACTGGGGCAATACCAATTTTCACTTTATTTCTATATATATACAACTTTTTTTTTTGAGAACTTTATATACATATATACATTTTTTCAAACAGCGGGGGGGGGGGGGGGGGGGGGGGGTTGGCCATTCCCCCACACTAGGTGGTAGAAAATAGAAAGAATCAGAGATACGGGTGAAAACCCGTATTGTTGCTAATTTTTGTTCATCGAGTCGCTAGCTTGACTCGATCCCCGAATTCAATTGTCCTTGGGGATAGTTTGGAGATCCGGGACAACCATTGATGGTATGTCCTCTCCAAAGTAGTGCTTTAACCGATGTCCATTCACTTTGAAGTTAGGACCGTCATTTTGAGATAATTCGACGGTACCATAAGGATAAACTTTTGTGATAGTGAATGGACCAGTCCATCGGGTTTTGAGCTTTCCCGAGAAGATCTTGAGTCTAGAGTTGAAAAGAAGGACTCGATCACCAACGTTAAAAATGCGGTTTTTGATTTTTGAGTCATGAATCTTCTTTATCTTTTCTTTATAGATCAAAGAGTTCTCGTAAGCTTGATCACGAAGTTCGTTTAATTCATTTAGTTGAACTTTTCTGTGATCACCCGCCGTTCTGAGGTCAAAATTGGCATGCTTGAGGGCCCAATAGGCTTTGTGCTCAAGCTCGATCGGAAGATGGCACGCTTTCCTGTACACAAGTTTATAAGGCGTACACCCAATGGGTGTTTTGTAAGCCGTACGGAAAGCCCAATGTGCATCATCTAATTTGTCCGACCACGATGCACGATTCTCACCTACAGTTCTTTCCAAGATTCTTTTAATGCCCCGATTGGAAACTTCGACTTGTCCACTCGTTTGAGGGTGGTACGCAGTGGAAAGACGGTGAGTTACACCGTACTTTTGCATGACTTTGTCGAATTTGTCATTACAGAAGTGCATACCACGATCACTAATAATAGCACGTGGAGTTCCGAATCGGGCAAAAAGAGCTTTTAAAAATTTCACAACTACTCGGGCATCATTTGTGGGTAAAGCTTTCGCTTCAACCCATTTTGACAAGTAGTCAACTGCCACGAGTATGTATTTGTTGCCGTGAGAGGATGGAAATGGCCCCATAAAGTCGATGCCCCAGATATCAAAGATTTCACAAACTTGAATTGCATTCTGAGGCATTTTATTCTTTTGTGAAATATTCCCATGACGTTGACAAGCGTCACAGGACTTGACCAAATCTTGGGCATCCTTGTAGATCGAGGGCCAATAGAAGCCGGAATCAAACACCTTTTTGGCGGTGTAGTTGGGATTGTGGTGGCCCCCCGTGGGACCAGCATGGCAAGCCTTTAAAATTTCAGCGGCTTCCTGACCATACACACACCGCCGGATGACTTGATCCGCGCATATCTTGAACAAGTAGGGGTCGTCCCAAAAGTAATGTTTTACATCTTTGAAAAATTTATTTTTTTGTTGGGACGACATCCCTTTCACAATGAAGTTGCCCGCAAGATAGTTTGCAAAGTCGGCAAACCATGGGGTAATCGAGTCTCCATGAAATGAAACCACATTGAGGGTCTCGAGAGGAAATGTTTCATTTATTTCCTTTTTCTCGAAAGCATTTTGGTGAGGGTTTTCAAGACGGGAGAGATGATCAGCAGCTAGGTTCTCAGCTCCTTTTTTATCACGAATAATGATATCAAATTCCTGAAGGAGGAGAACCCATCGGAGGAGTCTCATGTTTGCATCTTGTTTTGCAAATAGATACTTCAAAGCCGAATGATCCGTATACACTATGCTTTTAGTCAGAATCAAGTATGGCCGGAATTTTTCAAAAGCATACACCACAGCTAATAATTCTTTTTCAGTGGTGGTGTAATGACTTTGAGCCTCGGTCATAGTCTTGCTGGCATAGTGTATAGGCTGAAAATGTTTTGTTTTGCGTTGCCCCAAGACTGCCCCTATCGCATAATCACTAGCATCACACATGAGCTCGAAGGGCAAGTCCCAATCTGGGGCAACAAGAATCGGTGCCTCGGTAAGCCTTTTCTTTAATGTTTCAAAGGCTTCGATGCACTCAGGGGAGAAGATAAAAGGAGCATCCTTTTCGAGGAGATGGGTCATAGGCCGGGCGATTTTAGAAAAATCTTGAATAAACCTACGGTAAAAACCGGCGTGACCCAAAAAGCTCCTAACACCTTTCACAGTCGTGGGATGAGGAAATTTTGCAATGACGTCCACTTTGGCTCTGTCAACCTCCATCCCGTTTTTTGAAATTTTATGGCCGAGGACAATGCCCTCTTTGACCATAAAGTGACTCTTCTCCCAATTTAGACATAACTTTGTGTCTTCACAACGTTTTAGCATGCTGTCTAAATGGGAGAGACATGATTGGAACGAATTCCCAATGACCGAAAAATCGTCCATGAAGACCTCCATACTTTTCCCGATCATGTCGGAAAAAATGGCCATCATACATCTTTGAAACGTGCCCGGAGCATTACATAGGCCAAATGGCATACGTTTATATGCGAAAGTTCCATAGGGGCACGTAAAAGTGGTCTTTTCTTGGTCTTGCGGGTCAATGGGAATCTGAAAGTAACCCGAGAAACCATCGAGGAAGCAATAGTACTCATTCCCCGCTAATCTCTCGAGCATCTGATCCATAAAGGGCAGAGGAAAATGATCCTTACGGGTGGCGTCATTCAATTTACGATAATCAATGCAGACGCGCCAACCCGTAACCAAACGAGTTGGAATTAACTCATTTTCCTTGTTTGTGACAACAGTAATGCCACCCTTTTTTGGAACACAATGAACTGGGCTGACCCAAGGACTGTCCGAGATAAGGTAAATCAATCCGGCATCAAGAAGTTTTAAAACCTCTTGTTTGATAACCTCGTGAATTTTTGGATTCACCCTTCTTTGATGTTGGACCGCAGGTTTGAAGTCATCCTCCATTAATATCTTGTGAGTACAAAACTCAGGGTCGATGCCCTTTATGTCGGAGAGACGCCAAGCAATTGCTCGTTTATGAGATTTCAAAACCTGTATAAGAGCAGCCTTTTCCTCAACACTTAAGTCTTTAGCAATAATGACGGGTAATTTATCATCACCCTCCAGAAATGCATATTCAAGATGAGGCGGCAAGTCCTTAAGTTCAACCGCGGGAAAGTCATCAGTTTTCTCAACATTTTTGACTTCCTCCTTATGAAGTGTTTGTGGTAGAACAGGAAGAGGAGATGGATCTTCGTTTAATAACTTTTCAAGCGTGAGAATATCCCCCTCGAGGTCAATCTCTTGGTTATCGATTCCATCAGGAATCGAATTACTGTTGAGATAGGCCTCAATTTCTTCTAAGATGAAGTCACTTCTCTCAAACGGAGTGAGGGAAGGAGAAGAATTGGCAATAATGGGGTGAGAAGATGGAGTGAAGTTTTCACTCGAAGAATCATCGACAAAACCTAGAACCTCTTGAGCGTACTCCTCAGACGCAACATCAATGACATCAATTCGGTTAACCGTTTCGGCGTCATAATTAGAGGAGTACCTCGAAGTTTGATCGAGGTTAAAGGTTACAGCTTCATTACCAACACGAAGAGTTATTTCCTCTTCGTGCACATCAATTAACGCACGACCCGTCCTTAAGAATCCTCTCCCAAGAATGAGAGGAACTCGTGGGTCAGCATCGAACTTAACAACAATGAAGTCAGCGGGGAAATGAAACTTTCCTACTTTCACGAATACGTCTTCAGCAATGCCGAGAGGACGAGAGATTGAACGGTCGGCAAGCTCGAGAATCATGCACGTAGGAGTGAGTTCAGGAAGAGAGAGTTTCTCCCACACTGAGTAAGGCATCAGGTTGATGCTAGCGCCAAGATCGGCTAAGGCGAAGCATTCAACCATCCCAGGGAAAACACATGGAATGAGAAATCTCCCAGGGTCTCCAAGCTTCTTAGGAAGCTTCTTTAAGATAACTGCTGAGCAGTTTTCGTTCAATGGAGTCTTTGCCATTTCGTACAATTTTTCCTTGTTGCTTAACAAGTTCTTGATCATCGATGCGAATTTGGGCATCAGGATGATAGCATCCACAAGGCTAACGTCAAAATGCAAATCTTGAAAGATTTGATAAAACTTATCCATTTGGTGACTAGCCTTTTCGTGGAGCTTTTGCTCATTAAGTCGTGACGGGTATGGTAGTGAAGGTTTGGATTTAGGGTTTTCTCCAGGAGTTGTTGGTGGTTCAAACACAACTCCCGGTTTTGGTACAAGTCCTGATTTTGGTACAATTTCTGGAACAACCTGAGGGTGGACGTGTGCGGTACTTCGTGGGCTAGTAGATTGCACCTTGTTCGTGGTTGCCTCAGGCTCAATTTCCACTTCCTCGGAATAAAGAAGAGGAGGAATAGGAGGAACTGGCGGCTTTTCATAAGCTTTACCACTGCGTGTAGTAATAGCTTTGAGTTCACCCTTGGGGTTAACAACTGTATTAGCCGGGAGACCTCCTGATGTAGAGGGTGGAGTGAGGTGATTCATAAGACTGGCAAGCATATTCTCAATCTTGCCTTGATTTTGATCAATTTTGTTGTTTGTTACCATCAACTCACTCTTCAGCTCTTGACCCTGTTTGGCTATTGATGATTGGAAATCATTCTTCAAATTTGAGATTTGATTTTGCATTGCCCTCATTTTGGTCTCATTAACTTTGATGTAGTTATTGAGCTCGTTTGGGAGGGGATCTTGATAATTTGGAGCTGAATACCCTTGATTACCCCTTTGGGGTAGGTACTGATTGACGGGGGCAGGATTTTGATTTTGCATATTAGGCCCCCTTGGTGGATTAGGATTAAACCTATTTGGATTTTGAGGAAACCCGGGTGGTCCACCCTGATTTCTAGCCCGGTAATTTGGTTCCACTTGAGGGCGGTATTGGTTACCTCCTTGGTTGGAATTGCCGGCTATTGCATTTACTTCGAATGGATTGCCTTCGGTGGCAGTGCAATTGTAATATGAGTGTGGACCGCCACAAGTGACACAAACTTCTATCTTTTTGACTTCAGCTTGTGGAGAAGAACGAGGAGAAGAAATTTTATGGCTTTGAGTCAGAACTGAGTTTTGGGTGAGAACCAATGCATGGATAGCTTCTGTGAGTGTGTCAAGTCTAGCATCGGTGCTAGATTGAGCCACGGGCGATGAGGTAGAAGGAACAACATCCCTTTGGGAAACAACCGATTTGCTTCGGGGAATGCGGACCTTAGATTTATTCTCAATGATCGCTAAAGCATCCTTTGTGGTGCGATTCAAGAAGTTACCTCCAGCGGAGGCATTTAGAGAGTCTTGATCGGATTGGCTTACACCATTGTAGAAAGTATCAAGTTGCATGAGATCGGAGAAACCGTGGTGAGGGCATTTTTGGAGCAATTCCTTGTAACGATCCCATGCCTCACTAAAGGATTCATCAAATTTCTGCGTGAATTTCATGATCTCATTCTTGAGACTCGTGGTTTTGGAAGGAGGAAAGAATTCATTTACGAACTTTTTCACAAGATCTTCCCATGTCTCAATAGATCGTGGAGGTTGTTTTTCAAGCCAAATCCGGGCTTGTCCCTCAAGGGAGAATGGGAAAAGAAGAAGTTTGATTGCTTCACAGGGGACATCTTTGCATTTGATGGTGTATGTGATTTTATTGAACCATCGAATGTGATCTTGAGGATCGTCCCTCTCATAACCGTAGAATTGACGTGATGTGGCCAGGTTTATCAACCCTGTTTTAAGCTCAAAATTATCAGCCATGATTGCCGGAACAACGATAGTATCTCCGTAACCCTCGACGGGTGCTTGGAGAAGCTCATTCATAGTGGGTTCAGCCGCCATGATGACAGCTGAAGGAGGAACAGCTCGGATCTCAGATCCGACTGTTGGTGCAGAACGTCTACGAGGTCTTCGAGGTTTCCGGACCAGCTCACGTAATGGGCTAGTAGACCTTGAAGAACGAGTGCGCATGCACTAGGGATAAAAACTTTTTGGACAATATTTTTGTTATCGTCCCGTAATCCAGAATCGTTTCTCTTTAAGAATCACCTTAAAAGAAAACCGAGTCAGAAAACGTTACGATATGGTTTTGTTGTTTTTTACTTTTTTTGGTGTTTTAACACTTTAGGAAAAGTGTCAATGACTTTTTTATGTGTTTTGATTTTGAAAATATTCACAAGTGATGGTATTTGTACGGTGAGTGAGGTGAGATAACACTAATATCGAAAGACGCTACAGAAACGCGCACACCTCCCCGGCAACGGCGCCATAAATTGATTGACGCTAAACCACCAACTTATATTGACCAAAGAATGGTCAACAAAGTCAAATAGCCTAGATCAATACTCCGGGTAATATAAGGTATCACCGGGTCGTTAAATCCCGTTGAGGTGTGAAATGTAACTTTAGCGTGCTTTGTGATCGGGTGTTTATTCACAGAAAGGGTTTGTTGTGAGAATTATTTAGAGATTATTAACAGAAATTGCTTAGGAAAGCTATGTGAATGTTTACGGGAATTGAGGTTGAGAAGAAATCACTTAAAACTTAAAAACCGTACGTTTGCCGAAGACGTGGACAAACGTACAAAAATGTGAATACGGTGATCTGGAAAGGCTACTGGTATGAAAATTTACTTTTTACAAACCTAATGATGAGAGAAAATTTTTGGAAATTTAAAACTAATTTTTACACTAATTTAATAATTACTATTAATTAAATACTATTTTTTTAATTACTTTTAATTAACTAAATTAACCTAAATTATAAATAATTATGAAATTAACTTGGAAAAATAAAAATTAAACTTAGAAAAATCTAAAATACTATAAAACTAATTTTAGAAATTAAAATATATTTTTAAGACTATTTAATTAATTATTACTAATTATTAACTAATTATTAATTACTTTTTAATTATTTAAAATAACCTAAATTCTAGTTAATTATTAAAATACACTAGAAAAGTGAAAATAAAATTTGGAAAAATTAAAAATAACTAAAAACTAATTTTAAGATTTAATTTATATTTTTCTGATTTACTAATTAATTATTATTAATTATTAACTATTTAATAATTACTAAAAACTATTTTAAATTAAGAAAAGTACTAAATGATACAAGAAAAATCTGAAAAAATTACAGAAATTGTTTTTATGCACCAGAAGCCTAGGAAAATTGTAAAAATGGAAATTGCTTATTAATAAGCTGATGAATAAGCCAAATGGCTTAAATAGAAGCTATCACTTCTATTAAGTTGGGCTTATTTGAGTTTTTCTTTTTCCAAACTGCTTATTACAAGTTATTAAACAACTTTTGTGAAGTGACTTTGACTGTGGTCAAGGAAATAAGCACTTCAAGTGCTTAAAACCTCAACAGTTGACTTTTATTGACCAAGAGTGGAAATAAGCCAAAATCAGCTTGTGTGGGGTCCACTTTGGTGAAAACAGATGTAAACAAGTACAATGAACAAATTTAAACAAGTAGCACACAAATAAGCTGTTTAAATAAGCTACAACACCAAAATAAGCACTTGGCTTATTTGGTTCTGAGGCAGTCTGGGGACAGACTTTTGATGCCAAACTAAGTGGGGTCCACTGGTCTTAAGGTCAAATAAGTGGTCAACCTTTACTCCCTGGTAGGAGGGGGGTTGTATGGAACCAAATTGGAGGAGTGGGACCCACTGGGTCAGTCACAAAACACCACCAAAGTTGGGTGGGTGAAACTGAGATTGTGCACTGTAACAATTCGCAATTTCAGGTTAACTTTTATTCCCGAAAATTTCACTATTCACTTTTTACTATTCATCTCTGAAATTTTTATTTCATATTCTCGTAAGTTAAACTATTTTAACGATAATCCGAGAGTTTGACGCTCGTCGGATCATTTCTGCAAAAATCACAAAGCCGTGTCCGAGATTTACTTTTAGGTTTAAACGTCCTTCTAGCATCCCGATATGTCCATAAAACATTATAAACAATAGAAATATGATTTTCCCTCATTTTAGGACAATTCCAAAAGTTTTGGAATTTTACGTTTTTCAGTTCAGCGTTTTACGCGAATTGCGCGTTTTAGACCCGTGTTTCCAGTTTTTAGCAGGGTTTTCGCACCCGATAGAACCTACCACTCATTTTATATTTTATTATGGACTATATTGACATGTTTAACCATATTTATAAGTTTCATATTTTTAGGATACCCGGTTTTACGTTTCGTGACTTAAAAACTTACGGTTAGCAATTTACGGAGTCAAAACTAGCTACATACTTAGGATATTATCATCCAAAGACCATGACTACTCATCTAGTCACCCTTATCCTTTTAGAACCGACTTAGGAGGGGGGGGGGGAGTCACCATGTGTGGTTAAATCTTGACTTTAGCCATTAGATCTTACTTAATTACAACTTTGTCTCCAAGTTTAAGCACCTTCCTAGCCACCTTCCTAACCTCCTCATTCATAGTATAAATACAAGCTCATTCTCCTTCCTTTCTTCACCACAAAAACGCCACACCCTTATATCATAGCACCATGATCCTTTGATCTTCAATATACACGTTACACTACAAAGTTCAAGGTCTTAGTATTCTCTACCTAGTTCTCAAGTTTGTTTGGTGATTCCATGGTTGAATTAGGAGCTACACAAGGTTACTAGGGCTGAAGTTAAATGGTTTTCACAAGGGTTAGATCAAGGCTAGCAAGGGTTACAAGAGTTATGGTGAAGGGTTTGCAAGCATAGGTTTAGTGTCCTAGTTCATACTTGACTTCCTTTCTTAAGAGAAAGCCAAAAGTTGTAAGAAACCCTTATACACTTTCTTGCTCAATATCATTTCATGCTTATTATGTTTATTTCATGCTATATATGGTCTTTGTATTGTGTTCATGATGTTTAAAAATGGATAAAACAAGTATTGGTATACATATGTTAACTTATGACAAGTAAACAAGCAAACTAGTGATTTTTATGGAAAACCACGACCACAATAGTATAACTTTGATATTTGACACTTACTTACTGTTAAAGAGGACTTAACAAGGAAAACATAGCAATTTGAATCACCCAAAACGAGTACACGAGTCAAAAGTTATGACCATTTGAAGTTAGCGAAACCAAAACGGCAAAACTGCCTAAATAGCATTCTGATCAAATTATGATTTTGAAAGTCCCACTTCTGGTCCGATTCATCAAAAATTTAAAACACGAAAGTTGTCCGGAACGACGTTTTCGTTCAGGAACAAAGAAGCTCGAGCCCTGAAAACGCTTTCTGAGTGATAATTTTCTTCAAATTCTTAACAGCCCATTTTAGACCAAAGTTACTATATAATAGTTATGTTTTATTAAGACCAAGAGGTCTAATGACCTAAAGCCAAGACCACAACCATGGCTAAAGCCAAGGTTGAGTCTTAAGACCATGGTAACAATGACCAAGGTCACGGCAAAGCCACGGCTAAAGACCATATAACTATTAAAGATCAAAAAGCTTATATATATGTTATCAAATACTACAATAGTAGGGAGCCTCATGTGAGGAGTTCATTGAGTAAGCCGTCGAGTTGAGTTGTGGATTTACGAGTTAAAGTGTCCTGGCTCCTCGAACGTTTACTCCATGACTTCTGAATTATGTCGGCCCGAACGGTAGTAAGAGATTTACAACCTATACATGTTTCATAGACCATTTATATTCAAAGACTTACACTATATACTAAAGTACTACATCATGAACATTATGCAAGACATATATTGGCAATTCGTCGTACTCTTAGACGTTACTCCAAACCTAAGTCGCAACGTTCTATTATAGGCTGCTCTTAGAGACTTTCGCGATTCGACTACCACTTTCATTTCTCATTACATAAGCTTAAGGTGAGTCATAGCCCCTACTCTTTTCGTACTTGTTTTAACTCTTGGGGGGGATACATGCTCAACTACTTGCTTACTTGTACAAATACTCAAAACATTTATACTTGATTGTCTTATACCTGATGGCATTATGCTTGATTTCATACATACATGACTGTCTTATATCTTTGGGAAGTGGCTCCCAGTAAACTTATATCTTTGGGAAGTGGCTCCCAGTTTTCTTTGGGAAGTGGCTCCTAGTTGTCCTTGGGAATTGGCTCCTAAAGTGAGGTCTTCGGAGATGAAGTAGAGACTCACTACTAATTGCTTAATTGTCTTGATGAACTTATACATGTCTTTATTATACTATATGTTAGCAGTGGGTTGTGAACACACAGGTTACAAGTCTCTTATGGCGGGACTTGTAACTGAGTGGATTCACGATGCCTTTGCTGTGTGAACATTCTTTTAAGGCTTTTCAACTGTTTTAAGACAAACTCTATGAACTCACCAACCATTGTATTGACACTTTAGCATGTTTATCTCAGGTTAGTAAGGCGATAGCTAGTGCGTGGAACTTAGAGTCAAGCTGCATATTCTGAAGACTTACGCTTTTATCATTTACCATTCAACATTTTGTATACATTTATGTATCATACTTTGAAATCTCATGTTTGTAACTTTGAATTCATTAATCGAATGGCAACTTTTCAAAACGTCTCATTTAGAGTTCGTTTTCTATACCTTGTACTTTGTATTATGAAGTAGCACCCCCGTGACACAGTCTTCCGCTGCGGTATTTTGGG
Source organism: Artemisia argyi (assembly GCA_030686995.1). Lineage (NCBI taxonomy): Eukaryota > Viridiplantae > Streptophyta > Magnoliopsida > Asterales > Asteraceae > Artemisia > Artemisia argyi. Next base: position 74,372,159 of record CM060696.1, on the reverse strand, counting down.
AAAATTTCACTATTCACTTTTTACTATTCACTTTTTTACTATTCACTTTTCACTATTCATCTCAGAGATTTTTATTTCATATTCTCGTAAGTTAAACTATTTTAACGATAATCCGAGAGTTTGACGCTCGTCGGATCATTTCTGCAAAAATCACAAAGCCGTGTCCGAGATTTACTTTTAGGTTTAAACGTCCTTCTAGCACCCCGATATGTCCATAAAACATTATAAACAATAGAAATATGATTTTCTCTCATTTTAGGACAATTCCAAAAGTTTTGGAATTTTACGTTTTTCAGTTCAGCGTTTTACGCGAATTGCGCGTTTTAGACCCGTGTTTCCAGTTTTTAGCAGGGTTTTCGCACCCGATAGAACCTACCACTCATTTTATATTTTATTATGGATTATATTGACATGTTTAACCATATTTATAAGTTTCATATTTTTAGGATACCCGGTTTTACGTTTCGTGACTTAAAAACTTACGGTTAGCAATTTACGGAGTCAAAACTAGCTACATACTTAGGATATTATCATCCAAAGACCATGACTACTCATCTAGTCACCCTTATCCTTTTAGAACCGACTTAGGAGGGGGGGGGGGAGTCACCATGTGTGGTTAAATCTTGACTTTAGCCATTAGATCTTACTTAATTACAACTTTGTCTCCAAGTTTAAGCACCTTCCTAGCCACCTTCCTAACCTCCTCATTCATAGTATAAATACAAGATCATTCTCCTTCCTTTCTTCACCACAAAAACGCCACACCCTTATATCATAGCACCATGATCCTTTGATCTTCAATATACACGTTACACTACAAAGTTCAAGGTCTTAGTATTCTCTACCTAGTTCTCAAGTTTGTTTGGTGATTCCATGGTTGAATTAGGAGCTACACAAGGTTACTAGGGCTGAAGTTAAATGGTTTTCACAAGGGTTAGATCAAGGCTAGCAAGGGTTACAAGAGTTATGGTGAAGGGTTTGCAAGCATAGGTTTAGTGTCCTAGTTCATACTTGACTTCCTTTCTTAAGAGAAAGCCAAAAGTTGTAAGAAACCCTTATACACTTTCTTGCTCAATATCATTTCATGCTTATTATGTTTATTTCATGCTATATATGGTCTTTGTATTGTGTTCATGATGTTTAAAAATGGATAAAACAAGTATTGGTATACATATGTTAACTTATGACAAGTAAACAAGCAAACTAGTGATTTTTATGGAAAACCACGACCACAATAGTATAACTTTGATATTTGACACTTACTTACTGTTAAAGAGGACTTAACAAGGAAAACATAGCAATTTGAATCACCCAAAACGAGTACACGAGTCAAAAGTTATGACCATTTGAAGTTAGCGAAACCAAAACGGCAAAACTGCCTAAATAGCATTCTGATCAAATTATGATTTTGAAAGTCCCACTTCTGGTCCGATTCATCAAAAAGTTAAAACACGAAAGTTGTCCGGAACGACGTTTTCGTTCAGGAACAAAGAAGCTCGAGCCCTGAAAACGCTTTCTGAGTGATAATTTTCTTCAAATTCTTAACAGCCCATTTTAGACCAAAGTTACTATATAATAGTTATGTTTTACTAAGACCAAGAGGTCTAATGACCTAAAGCCAAGACCACAACCATGGCTAAAGCCAAGGTTGAGTCTTAAGACCATGGTAACAATGACCAAGGTCACGGCAAAGCCACGGCTAAAGACCATATAACTATTAAAGATCAAAAAGCTTATATATATGTTATCAAATACTACAATAGTAGGGAGCCTCATGTGAGGAGTTCATTGAGTAAGCCGTCGAGTTGAGTTGTGGATTTACGAGTTAAAGTGTCCTGGCTCCTCGAACGTTTACTCCATGACTTCTGAATTATGTCGGCTCGAACGGTAGTAAGAGATTTACAACCTATACATGTTTCATAGACCATTTATATTCAAAGACTTACACTATATACTAAAGTACTACATCATGAACATTATGCAAGACATATATTGGCAATTCGTCGTACTCTTAGACGTTACTCCAAACCTAAGTCGCAACGTTCTATTATAGGCTGCTCTTAGAGACTTTCGCGATTCGACTACCACTTTCATTTCTCATTACATAAGCTTAAGGTGAGTCATAGCCCCTACTCTTTTCGTACTTGTTTTAACTCTTGGGGGGGATACATGCTCAACTACTTGCTTACTTGTACAAATACTCAAAACATTTATACTTGATTGTTTTATACTTGATTGTCTTATACTTGATGGCATTATACTTGATTTCATACATACATGACTGTCTTATATCTTTGGGAAGTGGCTCCCAGTAAACTTATATCTTTGGGAAGTGGCTCCCAGTTTTCTTTGGGAAGTGGCTCCCAGTTGTCCTTGGGAATTGGCTCCTAAAGTGAGGTCTTCGGAGATGAAGTAGAGACTCACTACTAATTGCTTAATTGTCTTGATGAACTTATACATGTCTTTATTATACTATATGTTAGCAGTGGGTTGTGAACACACAGGTTACAAGTCTCTTATGGCGGGACTTGTAACTGAGTGGATTCACGATGCCTTTGCTGTGTGAACATTCTTTTAAGGATTTTCAACTGTTTTAAGACAAACTCTATGAACTCACCAACCATTGTGTTGACACTTTAGCATGTTTATCTCAGGTTAGTAAGGCGATAGCTAGTGCGTGGAACTTAGAGTCAAGCTGCATATTCTGAAGACTTACGCTTTTATCATTTACCATTCAACATTTTGTATACATTCATGTATCATACTTTGAAATCTCATGTTTGTAACTTTGAATTCATTAATCGAATGGCAACTTTTCAAAACGTCTCATTTAGAGTTCGTTTTCTATACCTTGTACTTTGTATTATGAAGTAGCACCCCTGTGACACAGTCTTCCGCTGCGGTATTTTGGGGGTGTTACATGCACAGGGCAAGAGCTTGCCCTGCAGCTCACTTTGAGCTTGTACACAAGCTGGTAGAAAAATCACAAAAATAAAATACCCATAGGATCTTATACTTCTACTGACAAACTATCACCACAACAAATTTCATAGACTAATATCAAACACAAAAATCTATAAAATTCATGCCATTTTTGGTTTTTCTGAGGTGATGAACTTTTGACTTTTAACAAAACTTTGAGATTTTGACTTTTATGAAACTCAGATCCTATTTGTTGCTTAAATCTGTTATATTGAGCTAAAAGACAACCATTTTAAGCAAAAACACAAACTTATGAGTTGATTTTATGAAATCTCAAACTTAAATATCACCACAGTTAATCTGTGGTGATGATTTTGGTTGTGGTTTGACTTCTGTGTTTGTGACCACTAAAAAAAGGATTTGATTTGGTGTATTTAGGACTTAAGTGAGCTGAGTGAACAATAAGTAACAGCTGAGAACAACCACAAAGCTAGAACCAGTTCAATCCAAACACCCCTTTTAACACACAGACAATTGCTAAACTAGGTTTTAGTGAAACAAAAATGCAAACTACTAGGTATCACTAGTCCAATAAGCTATAATTAGGCAGAGTAATCAATAATAAGCAACAATTAATACAACAACACTTAAAAGAGTACAAATAAAAAATTTGAGCTTACAAAAGCCTTCCAAGCCAACTGTTAGGGACCAAAGAACAAATGAACCAATCCTAATGCCCTCCCATGAGGTTCCTAACCCACAGCCATCCTTAATAAACTGTGCTCCAAGCTTATTCAGTCCATGATCACCCTTTTTCTATTTATTTCTGATTTTTCTTAGTCATTTTTGATATTTATAGAAAATGAGTGTAGGATGTTCACACAAACTTAGAAAGCTTATAAAACCTTATTATCTGAGTTTACATAAGTTTCCAAAAGAATTGTACACACATTAGAAGCTTTAACTAGCACTTGAGAATTTAAAATGGAACTTGAAAATTGAAAATGATAATTAAACTTTGAAACAGACTTTCACTGATTAAAAAAAGTTACAATACATTAAAAATAAACTGAAAAGCATAAAAACTTAAAAATTACACACTACAAAGCTGCTATGAGCTTAATTATATATAACGAAGCAAAAACTAGGGCCTAAGTCTTCCACATGGGTCCAATTTGAATTCTGAGAGCCCCACGTGGCTCTTGTTGACCTATTGACCAAATCCCATGCGTTCAATTGCTTTGAAATCGATCTGAGCTGTTGATTACCATTTTGGCGCCAAAAGAGGTACGGGGCAATTTTTAGTGGTACTGGTAGGTGTTGGTGAGGCAATTTATTGTGGTGGGTTTTTTAGGTGGGGAGAATTAATTGTGGGGGGGGGGGGCTAGTGGTTGAAAAAGGTGAGGAGGGGGGGGGGGGGAAGATTACTCCCTGGTTTTGCGCTTCTGTGTTGGGGAAGAAGACGGGTCAAAGGTCTTCGTTGACCGTTTGACCCCGTTGTGTTATTAGTTTATGATTGGGCCGGGTTGTGTGGGCTTGGGGGTTCATGGACCAGGGATATGGATTGGATGGGGTTTTGGTTTTGTTGTTGGGTTTAAATAATTTAAAGGGTCCGTTTGGTTAGATAACAAAACACCACAAGGACCTTTTTTGTAATTTTGCCAAACCCGAGGGACTGAAAGTGTTATTATCCAAATTGCTTCCAAGGACCAATATTTCCATTATTCCAAAGTTCCAAAACCATTTTTCCATTTTTCAAACTTCAAAATTTCCCAGGGACCTATTTTGCCATTTTTGGATTTTCAGGGACCAAACTTGTAATTTTGGAAAACTTGTTACCCAAGTGTAATATTTTGTGAAATTTGACTTTTAAAACCTTGGGTTGACTTTTCCTTTCAAAATAAATGCATAGGGACTAAAATTGACAAGTTTTGAAACTTGGGGGACTGAAACTGCCAATATTGCAAACTTTGTACGTTTTTTCTTTGTTTTTGCTCATTTTGCATTTAAAACACATAAAACACAATCCCTGAGATAATTTAAGTATTTTGATATCTTTTTGATTATTTTTGTGTGTTTTGGCAGTTTAAATATATCAAAAACGATGAGTGTTTGAGCACTCATCATAAGCCAAGACTAGACTCGACTTAAACTAATAAATGAAAAATAACAAAAACATAAAATGAACATGGAATGAGACGGGATGGTAGTCCGTATGTTTTTTTCTCTTTTCTTTTTCTATTTTTTTTCTTAATTTTTCGATTTTTTTTTTTTTTTTTTTTTTTTTATTATTATTATTTTTTGCATACACTCTTACCCTACCATCCAAAATAATACATCATAGGGAATGAACATTCCCCTTACACTTGAATTTTTACATACTTTACAATAAACTAATATAATGACTCGAATTAAGAAAATCAAAACACTTGGAGTACTTTTAAGATTAACGTACATATGGGGGTAATAATATGATGTTCTTCCCCATTACTCCATAAAATAAGTACTTTACCCATGAGTCCCAATCGTCCCAAAACAATATGTACAAGGATATGACTCGACTTAGCAACCATGTAATCAATTAGATAATTAACTCAGGGTTTAACGAATAACAATAATGCACTAAAGATGAGTGCATACACGGAAGGCTAAGGCGATTTGGGTGTACATTTAAGTGGTGTGTAACAAATTCTTCCTTTAAGTAGGATGCTTAAAGTTAGAAACGAAAAGATAGGCTCGGAGGGGTGTACTAGGGGTTTCGTGTACTAAAAATGAGTACAACGCTAATGGTGTGGGAAAAATTAATTGACTTAACTAGCCAAGTAATATGACTTAAATGGTCAAGTAATTATAATACGGGTTTAACACAAGGGTGATCCTAATGCCTCTTATCATGTAGTAAATCCTACTACACGAATGTAGTCTCACTAGCGGTCTCGGGATGCATCACTAACGCAAGTTCTAGAATCTAAATGCTACCGGTACACTCATAAGCACTAATAGTAAATGCTTTTCCTATCAAATCTAAAGGCGAACCTCACATATTTGGGTGGAAAATTTTTCTGAATGATACGGTTATGTGCTAGTCATACGACTCCTATCCATGAGACGCTTGCTAAGGCTAAAGTTTCACTCTTAAATGTTGCAAAAAATTTTAAATTTGGCGCTAAAATTACACTAACAAGTATTTCTCATAGTTTTATTACACATCTACCATTAAACAAACAAACTCAAGCGAAAGTGTATCTGTAAGGTATCATCATTTTACCCTCCCCTTACACTTAGGATGAACATTGTCCCCAATGTTCAAGTAAAGAATGTAAAAGTGAAATAAGTAAAACGAATGAAATCAAATACTCCCCTGATTCGCTCGGTATGGATAATAAGGTGGTCAGGTTAAATCTTCCTCCAAGAAAATGAACAATCAAAGCTTCCCTTCCCTAATATAAATCATCTTCTTGTCATACATAACCTGTAAAAACCTGAGAAAACAGACAAGGCAACCTCGCATAAAATCGGCGGCAATCTACATATGTTACTAAATCCTAGAAAACAAAATATGATATAATGCTTGTGGAATGATGTTTCCAGATTTCCTGGAGATTATAGAACTAATAATTCAACAAAAACTTTAAGACTCCGTTAGAAAAACAAAACTGGTAAAATTTCCAGATTTTAACACGTGACGCCGTCAGAAGTGACCTGCAGAAATTCTTATGTTAAGTTTCCGGAAAATTTCTGGAAAAACTTGGTCCTACTTCCTGGAAAATCCTGCAAAACATCATTATGACTCGATACAAGCATTTGACTCTAACAAATACGAATATACATGTTCACTTAATATTGTGGAGAATCATGATCGGTTTTGTTTCTTAAAAACATATTTGGGGTTTCCCCTTACACTTATCTTTTGCAAAAATACCTTTGGGTGAAGTTAAGACTAGGCCAAACAACAAAGTAAAGTATTTCCACTATTTAGTTTAGAAACATGATCTACCAACAATAAAAATAAAGCATGCATACGGAATCAAATAACAAACAAACAAAATAAAATCACACACAACATGGGTTGCCTCCCAAGAAGCGCTTTTCTTTATTTTACAAGTCTTGTAGCTAGACTCAAGGTCATGGGTTACTACGTGACCTCATCGTTGGTTTCACTCTCTGATTGTAAATGTTTTTTGTAGAAACCAATCACCTTTTTCTCAATCGCTCCTATAATCCTATGGGCAAATTCCTTATCGACTTTATACTTTGGTCCTAGAGTCAAGCAATCTTTGTAGAAAAGACTCATCTTTTCCCATACATAATCCATGCCCTTTTTCTTATCCTCTTCATTGATGTCCTCAAAAGCACCAATGTTATCCTTGTCAAATCGGGATATAAAGCGAAATTCTTTCATTCTATTGGGCATCCTATAGGTGATCCTATCGGTGTTACTTGCAAATCGGATTGTCCCTTCTATCTCATCATATTCTAACTTGGACTCCTCAACAAACGGTTTACCAAACACAACATTGGATAATCGACAATCAATAACATTAGCAAGATCTTCCACAATCATAAAGTCGGTGATATAAGTGAAATTCCCAACAAAGACATGTAGACCTTTAACTTTCCCGACAAAGTTACAAACTCCACCGGGGTATTTGGGATCTCTTCTAGGTTCAAGTCTTGTTTTCACTATATCATTATAAACACTTTAGGACATAATGTTGATTGGGGATTTAAAGTCAATGTAAGCATTGTCAACGTGTCTATACCCAATCATACATGGTATCTTAGCATTCTTAGGGTCGCCTCTCTTTATCTTAGGTTCAATTCTAGTAAAAGGAGATCGAGGGTCATCAATAAGATTATTATAATATGCAATCTCCTCCTTAGTGGGGTATAGATTAAAATAATCATTTAGCTTCGGATCTATTTCCCCTTCCTCAAGTTCCTCAACAACATTCACAAAATCATTAGGCCCTAGGTCCTCATTTGAATACAAGGCGGTCGCTAGGTCACTAAATGCATGGTCGAGCTCAACCTTAATCAACCTATTAAGCTCCCTAAGTTCCCTAATCTCACTCTCAATTTGTTCACGTAACACAGCCACTTCTCTAGGGGAAAGGGGTGGATTCGCGTTTTCCATAATGGTCAACGGAATAGTCAATGAATTTAATTTACTAACAAAGGCACGAAGAAAAAGATAGACTAAAGAGAACCTAAAAATAAAATAAAATCTTACTAGAAAGGAATCTAGCAAGTAGACCTAATAAAAAGAGATTCTAACCTGGACAATAACTATTCCCCGGCAGCGGCGCCAAAAACTTGATGCGTAGGGATTGCACCAGGCTTTACCTCTCAAGGGATCTTGAGAAGCTTACAACCCCCACCAGGTAGTGTACCTGATCGATGTAGTATAGTATAATGACAAGTACCGGGGGATTGATCGTTCAGCTAGGAATAGTGTCGCTAGGGTTAGAAAACCTAAAGACTAGGTCTAGAGATGAGGGATGATTCTTTTTGTATTTTTATATTTTTTAGAAAGCAAGTAAAAATCTCGGGTTTGAAGGATTTGGGTGGAATTAGTTGCTAGTCAACTAACCCAATACTAAGATGCAATCAAAATAAAATACTAGAAATGAAAATAAACTAATTTAAACTAAGGTTGTGAGCAATATATGGGAGAAATGTGTTTACTTAGATTTCACTACTCCCTAGATATCTTTTACACGTTAATTACTTGTTATAGTTGCGTGGATGACGGATTGTATTCCTTAATACCATTCATGGGGTGGCGTACTTACTTCCCCAATCCTATGAGTGCCTACTTCACTCCTATGTCGAGCCGGCTAAGAAGCTCCTAATATGGGATCATTAGAATTTACTCATGCATTAAATACAACCAATAAAACCTAGTACACATCGGTTCATGTTTCCTAAGACGTTCAAGCATGTTACATACTGGAGATCTGCCAGTTTTCTTAAGCCTAACATTGAAATCATTCATCCAATACAACCATAAACAAGTAATCAACACATAATTAACATCTAGGTTTCATTAGATCCAAGCGAACACAAGATAAATCTAGCCTAGCATGTTGAAATCAAGACAAGTAAAAGATATAATCAACCAACACATAGACATATTGATTGAATTAAAGAGAAGACTTATCTTAATAACACATGAAAGGATTCAAGGGTTGAAAACCCTTGAAAATACTGTAAAATATGAGCTAGGGTTCACAAAGTTTGGCCCTAGGGTTTCTCCACTCAAGTTCATCTCTAATGAATAAAAAACAGAAAACTATATATAGAGTTTAGAAGGTGACGGCGTCAAGAACAAATGTCTGACGCCGTCATCTCGCCGCCAAATAGTTCCTCGGACTACCTAGATCTGGGTCTGACGCCGTCATGTGTACACCTTATGCAGGCCGTCATGATTTTAACTATTGACGCCCTTGTTGTGACACCGTTAGGTTTGCACTGGGTCGTCACCACTTTTACTCCTGACGCCGTCAGGGTCTTCCTCTTGACGCCGTCAGGTACTGTTCTCAGCATGGAAAATTAAGTCCTTGGCGTTTTCTTCACTTTTATGCTCCAAAAACGTCCGAATTGCTTCCTTTTCCAGATTTCTCTCCCAAAGTACCTAATATCACAAAAGGAACGATTTAGGGTAATATTTGATCAAATAAATTCAATTCCGGGCTTAAATGACCCCCTAAAAGTTTCATTTTTCGCCTCATCATTATCAAAACATAGAGATATTGTTAATGTGCTAACAATGTTTTTAGACATTATTTATGTCAACAATCTCCCCCTTTTTGATGATTACAAAACCTTAAACTCATTAGGTCTAAAAAATAATTTTTAGACAAGAATTATTAGAGTTTAACATTCTCTTCTCCTCCTTTTTGTAAAATCAAACAGGTTAAGCCGAGTAAGCTTCGTGAAAGAAGATTAAACGGGTAGAATGCTCCCCCTTGATGTATGCTCCTCCTCATTTGAGAGCACCATGAGAATGAGCTATGGAAATCTTGGCTACACAAAATATTTGAAGAGAACAAGACACACACACACACACACACACACACACACACACACACACACATATATATATATATATATATATATATAATATATATATATATATATATATATAATATATATATATATATATATATATATATATATATATATATATATATATATATATATATATATATATATATATATATATATATGCAAAGCAATAATTATGCAAATAAAAATAGATTCATTCAAGCATCATAGAAATGATTAGCATTACAACATTCAATATGCTTAAAGCATATTGATTACAATAAAACAAAAGAAAAGACATAGTCCTATATTGCCTAAGAGAGCACTTGGACTTGCTTGCAACCCATGGTTGATTGTTTTATTTGCTTGAAGGAGAACATAAGCATAAGGCTTAGTTGTTAGATGGAGAGGGATATGGAGTGGGGTATGGAGCGGAAGAGGTGGATCTTACGATGTTGTATCGTGTTAAGGGTGGTATGGGATGAGGACGAGTGAGGAGATATTCAATCCAAGAAATATCTTCACTCAAGTATAAGATTTGTTTTTGAAGGAAGATGCAACAAGGGCAATAGTGAGTGTGGTTTGTAACTTGATCCAAGTTGAGAGAGTGAGGTAGGCAATTGTTGTAGGGTGATGATGGAGGTTGCCCTTTGTTGCGTTGTTCAAGATGCATGGCATTGAGATCTCTAAGATCATGGATTTGAGATATTTCATCACGGAACTTTTGCATTTCCGTGGCAATGTAGAGAGAGTCATTGTGTTGATATGGATGAATTGGGTTTGTGTAGTTGGAATTGTAGTTGGATGGTTGATCAAATTTGTATGGATCATTATAAATGGTTGGAGGATGAGATGAGTGGTTTGGCATAAAGGAAGATGTTTGGCCAATGTTGTATGGTTTGTAAAGAGGATCAAATGAATGTCCTTGTGAATTTGGTGTAAAGTTTGGGAAGTAAGTGGTTGGAGGTGTTGAGTGATTTCCAACTTCATTGGTTATGATGGATTTGTTACGAGGGCTTTTTCTTCACCAAACGGGTTTTTCTGTCATTCTTGCAAGCCTTGAGGCTTTTGGTTTTGGTTTGTTTGGAGAAGTCATGAAGGGATGAATGGAGAGGGTGGAAGATTGGGGATATTTATAGTGTAAGATTTGTGTGTTTATGGATGGATAAAGTTTGTTAGGGAGATTAGGACAAAATGTGTTGGTGAAAAATGGGAAATGTAGGTTGAAATGGGCTAAAAAGCAGAAAAGATTCTGTAAACCCGACCATCAGATGGCCGGTCCCCTTAATTAGGGGGCGGTCCCCTTAATGATTAAGGGGTCCGCCTTACAAAATTAAGGGGGCCGCCCAACTGGTGATTTCCAGATTGCCAGAATTGGGTTTTTGGCAAAAAATTTGCAGAAAGGTTGTGTGTTTGGATTAGAATTCAAGCAAGTTCAACTCCTTGAGACAATATAGCATCTAATCTAACTATAATATAGCATGCATGCAACAACACTTAAGTAAAAGAGCAAATAAGCAACACATAATAAGCAAAAGGAGACAAGTAAAGGCAAGAGCACTTAAACTTCCTAAGGCAGCTATCTTAGATAAAAGGCAAAGGCAACTAGTGAGACAAGCATCTAGTGATGAAACAAGATGACAATGTTATGAGTTATTATGTCCTAGTGTGTACCTATATGCAACAAATGTGGAGTTGTGATTATTTCGACTTCTAAATAAAAATGAAATTCTTAAGAAACAATCCAAAATCTCCTTGATTCGATTTTTGCTTGATCATGAATGTCAAAGATATATATTAGATTATATACCTTGACAATTTATGTGAGAGTTTATGCATGATTTTGGAAGACAATGTTTTTAGCATTAGTCAACAATGCAAGGAAAATGATGTTCATGTGATTCCTAGATGTGAGAATAATTTTTAAAGAAAATTGATTGGGTTTTACAAAAGAGTTTATGCAAAGAAAATAAACTTTCCCAATCTTTAATTTTGTGCAAAATAGATTCCTAGACTCAGAAGTGGAAGAAAAGAAAATAATTTTTTTTTGTCTAAATGCAATAAAATTTAGTCAACTTGTTCCATCATTCCTAATCCTAAATGCAAGTGATTGAATAATTCACGCTTAAGGGGTTTAGTGAATATATCCGCTATGTTATCTTCCGATGCAACCTTTTCTATAGATATGTTCCCTTTTTGTACATTATCCCTAAGAAAGTGGTGGCGTATTTCTATATGTTTAGTCCTAGAGTGTTGCACCGGATTTTTACTTAAATCTATCACACATTTGTTATCGCACATAATGGGAACGTTTTCTAACCTAATGCCATAGTCTATAAGAGCTTGTTTCATCCATAGTGCTTGTTGACATGCCTTTCCAGCGCTTACATATTCGGCTTCGGTGGTAGAAATAGCAAGAGCGGTTTGCTTCTTCGAAAACCAGGATGTTAGACAACATCCCATAAATGTGCAAATACCGCTAGTGCTTTTTCTATCTACGTTGTCTCCCGCATGATCCAAATCCGCATAGACGATGGTTTCTATGCCGGATCCCTTATGATACCATAATCCTAAGTGTATAGTGCCTTTAATGTATCGAAAGATACGCTTAACCGCTTCTAGGTGAGAGGTTTTGAGATCCTCTTGAAAACGGGCACAAAGGCAGACACTAAACATGATATCGGGTCTACTTGCCGTCAAGTATAGTAAACTACCTATCATTCCTCTATACTTGGTGTTATCTACGGACTTACCTTCATCATCCTTTGTGAGCTTTACTTCCGTAGACATGGGAGTTTTCATGGGTTTTGAGTCTTCTAGGCCAAATTTCTTAAGCATTTCCTTAATGTATTTAGATTGGTTAAAGAATATTCCATCTTCTAATTGTTTTATTTGTAATCCTAGGAAGAAATTAAGTTCACCCATCATACTCATCTCAAACTCATCATGCATGATTTTGGCAAATTCATCACACATGTCTTGACAAGTCGATCCAAATATAATGTCATCAACATATATTTGAACAATGATGAGATTTGGGTCTTTCCTTTTAGTGAAAAGAGTGTTATCTACCATTCCCATGGAATAATCATGTTTAATAAGGAAAGCTTTTAATCGATCATACCAAGCTTTGGGAGCTTGTTTGAGTCCATACAAAGCTTTCTTTAACTTATAAACATAATCAGGTTTTGCGAAGTCAATGAATCCTGGAGGTTGTGCCACATATACCTCCTCATTGATAAAATCGTTAAGGAATGCACTTTTCACGTCCATTTGGAATAACTTAAAGTCTAGGGCGCATGCATAGGCAAGTAGTATCCTAATTGATTCTAATCTAGCTACGGGGGCATAAGTTTTGTCATAATCAATTCCTTCTTGTTGATTATAACCTTGGGCAACTAACCTAGCTTTATTCCTAGTAACTACTCCATTTTCATCTAATTTATTCCTATATACCCATTTAGTTCCTATGATGGTCATATTCATTGGATTTGGGACTAATTCCCAATCATCATTTGCCTTAAATTGATTTAATTCTTCTTGCATAGCTATAACCCAACTTTCATCTTTTAAAGCCTCATTAATATTCTTAGGTTCTATTGCTGAGAGGAAACAAAAGAAATTATTTTTATCTTGAGCTTGTGACCTAAGGGTTCTTTGGTTAAGATGTCCTATTATATTATTTAGTGGATGTGACCTAGATTCTTTAACATTTACAATTTCGTTATTTCCTAAGTTAATGTCTTCATTATCATTTCCTATGGGTTTTGTTTTACTAACCTCAATAGCTTCATCTTCGACTAAGTCATCATCTTCTAAAAGTAATGTTTTAGGAGGTGGTGGTGTTTCATCAAAAGTTACATTTAGTGATTCTTCTACTTTCATGGAGTGTTTGTTGAGTATTATATATGCTTTACTATTTTGTGAGTATCCTAAAAATATTCCTTCATATGATTTTGGATCAAACTTAGTGAGGTAATCCTTAGTGTTTAGAATATAACATTTACTTCCAAATACCCTAAAGTAGCTTAAGTTTGGTTTTCTACCTCTTAGTAACTCATAAGGAGTTTTTCCTAGAATTCTCCTAATTGATACCCTATTTAAAATATATGTCGATGTATCTACGGCGTGACACCAAAATTTTTGTGGGATGGATTGTTCATTTAACATTGTTCTACTCATTTCTTGTAGTGACATATTTTTTCTTTCTACTACGCCATTTGATTGAGGAGTACGAGGAGCGGAGAAATTGTGAGATATTCCATTTAAATCACAATATTTTCCGAATTGTACTTCATTGTCAAATTCCCTACCATGGTCCGTCCTAATGGCTACTATTGTGCATCCTAACTTATTTTGAATCATTTTACTAAATATTTTGAATTTTTCAAAGGCTTGGGTCTTGTCACTTAAAATCCTAGTCCACGTGTATCGTGAGTAGTCATCTACAATTACTAGGGTATATTTGTTTCCTCCATAGCTCCACACAGCGGATGGACCAAAGAGATCCATATGTAATAATTCTAGGCACCTAGTAGTGGATACTATATTTTTAGCTTTGTGACTAGCATGAACTTGTTTTCCAATTTTACATGCATCACAAAAATGCTTGTCATATTTTAGATTAGGCAAATTTCTAACTAATTCCTTAGAGGCTAAAGATTGTATTTGTTGCATGTTAGCATGTCCTAATCTCCTATGCCATAATGTGGAGTTTTCATCTAGGATCGTTAGGCATATTCTATCCTCAGGCTTGTTTCCTAGTTTCATAACATATATGCCTCCTTTCCTAATTCCTCTACCTATAATTTTTCCATTCTTAACTATTTCACTATCCTCTTCGGTAAAGGTGACTCTACATTTATTGTCACATATTTGTCCTATACTAAGCAAGTTATATGTTAAATTATCTACATGCTCTACATTTTCAATAGTAAGTGAGTCTTGAGAAATCGTACCTTTGCCAATGATTTTTCCACGTAAGTCACTACCGAAAATAACTTTACCTCCATTATATGCCTTGTATGTAGAGAATAGCTTGCGGTTCTCCGTCATGTGCCTCGAACATCCGCTATCCTTGATCCATTCGTCAGGCTCCAAGTCAATTCCAAAACATATTTCGTCGGTTCCTTTTGCCATAAAACACTTTTCATCTCTTGGTTTTTCTACTTCTTCTTTGTCACTATCACTCCATGTGCCACTAACAAATGCGCCTTGATTTTCATAACCCGGCGGCTTTAGACATTCGCCAATGAGATGATTTGGACTTCCACATCTAAAGCACTTTCTTTTCCCGTAGTTGTCGCTTCTATTTCTTTGGAACGGTTTTCTTTCGTCTCGTGATGATCTAGTGAATCTTCCTCGTCTCTTGAAGAATTTCTTGAATTCTCTTACGGCCATTGCATATTCTTCATCTTCACTTTCGTCACTTGAATCATCATCATCACTAGGTTCCTTTTTGGCTTTTAGAGCAATGGATTTGGTTTGTTCTTTCTTGACTTTGACCGTTTCCGAATCTCTTCTTATAATTTCTTCATGGACCTTCAAGTTGCCAATGAGTTCATCTAGTGATAACGTCATCAAGTTCTTTGATTCTTCAATTGCCGTGACCTTAGGTCGCCATTTCGGATGCAATGGCCTAAGAAATTTCCTAACACAATTTTTACTAGAAAATGTCTCATCAAGTGCTTTTAAACTTGTGATAATAGTGTTAAATTTAGCAAAAGCATTATCAATTGATTCCTCTTCCGGAATCGTAAATTGTTCATATTGTTGTACAAGAAGATCTATTTTGTTATCTTTAACTTGACTATTACCTTGGTGAGTAATTAGTAAAGAATCCCAAATTTCTTTTGCGGTTTTACACATAAAAATTCTTTCATATTCTTTGCGTGGTAACGCATTATAAATGACCATTTTAGCCTCATTATTTTTTGCTAGTTTCTTTTTCAAATCATCATTTTGTTTTTCAAAAGATACAATTTCATCCATTTTAGTTTCAACATTATATTGAATAGGGGGAAAATCACCAAAGGTAATAATATGCCAAAGATCAAGATCTTTTGATTTCACATACGTTTCGAATCTATTTTTCCAATATAAAAATCCATCACTTTCAAATAGTGGTGGTCTTTGCATAGATTGCCCTTCTAAATATTTTTTAGATTCCATAGATCGTTACAAGTTTTAAAATACAATATATTTTAAAAATCTTGCTCGACATGGCTCTTGATACCAATTGTGGAAAACTAGAAGGGGGGTTGAATAGTTTTACGTCTTTTTAATTCGTTATAAAAGCTAGTTTTAGTGTTTTCTTAGTTTTTAAAATTTAGATTCGATAATATATGATCTCAAGTCTTGCACAATATAAACAACTATCAATAAGTAAGATATAGCAATGATAAGTAAAGAAATAAATAAGAGATTGAAAGATCGAACCGCGAGACAAGAGATTTATAGTGGTTCGGCTACAAGGACACCTTCCTTGCCCTACTCCACTCCCCGAGCACCTAACTCGAGAGTTTTCTTCACTATATCAACAAGCTCCCTTATGGCGGAGAAAACCTTACACACCAATTTACACACCACAACTTCTTCACAACTAAATCACAACTTCTACACAACTTCTTCACACCAATCTACTTCACAACTAACTACTCCACGCCTATCTTCTTCACACCAATTTTCTTCACAACTAGAACTTCACACCTAGCTTCTTCACTACAATCTAATTCATAACTTTTCTTTTTCACACCAAACAACTAACTAATCACACAATCAATATACCTAGCACAACTATCTACAATCAAATATTCACAACAATCTTCACAAAGAATTATGTAAATAATCTTGATGATGCACCAATAACTTGGATGTGGAGGTCACAACAAGTTGTAATACTTCTTGTCTTGGAGGATAGAAGTATTCTTCTCTTGCACTTAAGAGGATGATGTTTGAATCACTTTGAAACAAAGAATTATGTATTTATGATCAAAGGATTAAGAGAATAGAAATGGGGATCTAGAACAGAAAGTTTAGGAGTGCAAAAGGTGAGAAAATTCTGTGGGATGAACCAGTATTTATAGGGAGAAAATTCACT
Source organism: Artemisia argyi (assembly GCA_030686995.1). Lineage (NCBI taxonomy): Eukaryota > Viridiplantae > Streptophyta > Magnoliopsida > Asterales > Asteraceae > Artemisia > Artemisia argyi. The sequence goes on along the minus strand of CM060696.1, from coordinate 74,355,088 downwards.
GTTCTGGAGCGTGGCCGGTCCCCTTAATTAGAGGCCGGTCCCCTTAATGATTAAGGGGGCCGCCTAAGGAATTAAGGGGGCCGCCCCTTCAGAACGTTGGATTTTCTTGTCTTCTAGTGGGGAAAATTTTTCTGGATAAAATTTGCCATTTTTGGTTGGAAATTTGAAATCATATATTTATAATGAATTAAACATATTCTTTTAATTCCAAAAGTAATTTTGTAAAAGATTTAGAATGTTTAATACATTTTATAAAAATTCTAGTGATTAGAAAAATTTCCTTTGATCATGAAATGCAATAAACACTTTGTTTATTCATACCTTAAGTGATATGGATGCAAAGACAAATATTAAGCACTGAAAACTTGTTTACGTCATAAGTTTTAGATTAATGAGTTTATGCTTTGTAATTATCAAAACATAGAGATATTGTTAATGTGCTAACAATGTTTTTAGACATTATTTATGTCAACAGAGTTGACCCGATTACGTCTATTCCAATTCTCTCTACGTGATCAAGCTAGTCAATGGCTTGAACGTTTACCCGCGGGATCCATCACCTCATGGGATGATCTCACATCTCGTTTCCTTGCTCAATTTTTCCCACCGGGGAGAACTGCCAAGCTTAGAAATGATATCTTGATGTTCCAACAACGTCAAGGTGAAACTCTATATGAAGCATGGACTCGTTTCAAGGACTTACTCCAAAAAGTCCCTCATCATGGCATAAATCTTTGGCTATTAGTTCAAATCTTCTATGACCATGCTGACTTTCACACCAAACGCACCATTGATCGAGCCGCTGGAGGCAGGTTGCGTGATAAAAACGCCGAGGAATCTTGGGAAATTATTGATGAGCTTGCCTTCGACAATCGTGAGTTATGGGAAGTTACGCAAGTTATAAACTCGGCTATCAACGCAATTTCGACACCTGGGGAAACCACTCAAATCTCCGAGGAACTCCTTTGCAAACTTGAGAAAAAGGTTGATTATCTAATGGAAAAACAAAAGAGACCTTTAAGTCCTAGACGGGCAGCAGTCAATTCTGTCTCAAATATGATTCCGACACCATTGTCTGAGTCACCCCTTAGAGAGAATGTCGAAACCTTTTAAAATTATGCACAACCTTATTCACCTCCTTAAAACCTCAGCCCGGAATTCGAAGCTTGAATGAGAGAGTACATGGCAACCCATTCTGAGTGGCTTGCTAAATTCGAGGAAGCTGTTTATAAACAAAAGGAGGAGATGCAAGAGAAAATGAAGGAGATGATGAGCCTAGTGGAGGAATATTCAAACCAAAAAACCCCATAATGATGTTATTATGAAAAGAAAGCGTTACCCCCACTACCCAATTTGTTAACTCTATCACAATTGTCCACGAGGGTAATGAGGAAAAGGAAACCCCTAGTGTATAAGCCATTGAGGAACCACCAAAATCCCAATCACTAGGTTACTACCTAAAACATGATATAAATGAGAATACCATAACAAAATGGATAAAGGGTGACGGGCGTAACCAATCCTCCAAACAGGTTTCGAAAAAAGAGAAAGAAGGGAAGGATGAGTATGATACATTACCTGGGGGACCGGTGTTCGAGAAGCTACTTATACAAAAAGTGGCCACTAAGCAGACGGCTTGTGGGAACTTTGAGATACCAGCCAACATTGGGAAGTTACAATATTTGGATGCTTTCACCGATGAAGGATCGGAAGTAAATCTTATGCCCCTAACTATTTATACCCAACTAACCACGGAAATGCCGGCCACCACCCGTGTTAGGCTATCCTTCGCTGGTCACTCTTATGTATACCCTTTGGGAATTGCAGAGGATGTACTGGTCAATGTTGCAGGGTTCATGTATCCCGTTGACTTCATGATCATCGATGATAAAGGAGGTGGGTGCATGCCAATAATCCTTGGAGCACCATTCCTCACCACCGCGAGAGCAGTCATTAGGTATGAAAAGAGGGAAATTGAACTTAAGTCAGGAAAAAGAAAGATTAGCCTTCCTATGACCCCACGATGTGTGCAAGAAAGCCTGATGAAAAGAAAGCTTAAAAAAAACATTGACACATCGCCTAATCATGTTCAAGAAAAAAATCCTCGCATGGGAAACAAAAATCAAAAGCTACAAAGAAACTAAGCCTGAGAGTGGCAAAAGCAGCAATAAAGTTCATGTCAAGTTTGAATGTAGTCAACTGACGGAGAATCATGCACCATTCGCAGAAGGAGACTTGGTACTCTTAAGGCATTCAGAGATAAAAGTACCTCCCTACAAGCCGAGTCCCTGGTGGTATGGGCCATTCACAATTGAAAGCATACGCCAAGGTAGGTTAGCTACCTTGAGCAGTAAAGGAGGGGGGGAGGTGACTGCAAGTGTCGAACGATTGAAACACTACCACCCCGATAGCGAGGATCATAATTATATGGGATACGTCATCTCAAGAGATGAGGTCACTATGGAAAACTAGAAGGGGGGTTGAATAGTTTACCGTTGAAAAACTTTAAACTTGTTGTATCATATGTCCATTTTTAGCTTGTTCTAATATAAAAGATGTTACTTGTAGATTATGACTAATATAACTTAAAACATGTTATCACACAAGTACAATTAACAAGTCACAACACAAACAATCACACAATGCAAACATTAAAGTAAGACAATAAGTAAAAGGAAAGTGCAAACCGAACACGAGGATTTATAGTGGTTCGGTCACGGATCTCCTCTCCGCCCTACTCCACTCCTCGAGTACCCAACTCGAGAGTTACTTCACTATATCAACAACCTCCCTTTTCGGCGGAGAAAACCTTACAATCGTCGCTTACACTTTTACCGACACTAAGCTAGATGTCGAGTTCTTTTACAAGGGTACAACCACTCCCGTTCGTCGCTTACACTTTTACCGACACTAAGCTAGATTTCGAGTTCTTTTACATGGGTACAACCACTCTCGTTCGTCGCTTACACTTTTACCGACACTAAGCTAGATGTCGAGTTCTTTACCAAGGGTACAACCACTCCCGCTATGTTTTGTAGCCCAACATAAAAACCTTGTGTTTTATGGCACAAACACATAAACCATCTAATCTATATTGTTATGATACAATGATGATCCAAGACATAAAAGTCTAATGGATATGCATGCCTAATCTACATGAACTTCTTGAATAAGAAGTCTTCAACCATTGAGGATGTCAAGTGCCCTTGAATCTTCATATGTTGGAATTCTTTAATGAATGATGACTTCAAGATCTTGTAACCTTCTTGGTGGATCATGAAGTATGATATGCTTACAACAAAGATGAATGTTAGAAGCATTATGATCATTATGGAAAGGGTGATCTACATGGTTTCCTACTTATCTATGTGTGTGTGTTTATTTCATCTTTTCATCATCAACTTATGAGAAAACCATGGACTACTATTTATAGGAAAACAAGTAAAGAGGTTTTTCTAAAACCATTTTCCTAAAACTAGCAAAAGTAAAAACCATGTTCTAGTCACTTTCACAATGTCACATCTAGTAAATACTAGTCAACATGCATTGAACCAAATATGGAATACTTCAAAAATGTGTAAGAGTATTGCTAGTCAAACACATAAACCTTCCATAAATACATGATGTGACATATATATATTTCTATTTTAAGATTTAGATATATATGAAAGTAAACTTGTATATATTACCTAAGTAATGTTATTATAGTAAGTTAATGAGTTATTTAAAAATGTTTGATTCCTAATGTCATCACATTTTTGTCATTTGTAAAACTTACTAATATTACTTTAACACCTAAAGTGGCACTTATTCTATTTGACACCTAAAGTGCACTTTGACACCTAATATACTTAAAGACCCTAAAAGTATTTTAGTCAATCTAAATGGTTGGTCAAGGGGTTTGATCATCATAATGCTACATAACAAACATGTACGAACCTGTGTTGTAGCATACGATGACTCGAGACGTTGAGAGGTGTTGAATGTTTGTTGAGACAAAGTATGATAACAAGTAACTTGTACATTTTACGTTATGTATCAAGTTATACGTTTGTCATCAATCAAAACAAACGAGACTGTATAGATTAAATATCGTAATATTTGCACTAACAATCTCCCCCTTTTTGATGATGACAAAATATGTAAACGTGATAGAACATAAAATGTAAAAAGTTACTTGTGTTCGTATTACTTACTTGTATCCGCAACACACCTTCTACATTTCCTTCTCCGTTTACACTCTTCTCCCCCTTTGTCGAAACAAAAAGGGGAGTGTCCTTGGAGTTAACTTAATTTCTCCCCGAAATGGCGAGCTTGTATCATCCCTAGTGAAGTGAATTCTTCAACTCCAATTTCCTAAGGTTGTTAGCGGATCCATGGATCAAATTAAGTTCCTTGACCTACACCAAGGTTAGTGTTGTGCAACATAAAAAAAATTATACGAAAAATGCATGATGAATAAAAATCATTTTGGACTATGTTGACTTATCTCCTTCTTTTTGTCGAAACACAAAGGTGCGTCGAAGAATGAGAATAAAGAAAAATGTGTGCATGCTTCCCCTAGATTGTAGCTCCCCCTTGATCAATACTCCCCTTTGCTAGGGTCCCAACGTATATGACACAAGAAATAAGAAAGCTACAAAAAAATAAAGGTTAGTGCATGATTAACTCCCCCTTGATCAATACTCCCTGTTGCTAGGGTACCAACGTATATGATACAGGGATAAGAAAGCTGCAAAAGACACAAAGGTTAGTGTATGATTGACTCCCCCTTGATCAATACTCCCCGTTGCTAGGGTACCAACGTATATGATTCAAGGATGAAGAACCCTACAAAATAAAGGTTAGTATAAGACAATAATTTTCCTATGCTTGACGGAAGCTCCCCCTTGTTATAGGGTGTCAATATGAACCTAAAATAAAAGAAGAAAAATAATCGATGCAAAACTTCATTGTTAGATGAGTATGCTATATACAATTGATCGTATATAATGGTGAACCTACAATGAAAGAGTTAATGCAATATATTTCATCTCAAAGAAAAATAAGATGTATATATATATATATATATAAATGATATAGGCGACTCAAGGTAGAGACCCATGATATCAAAGATCTCATGAGGTGCATTCTTGTAGAAAGAAATACAATTGATATGTGGGAATCGCACCAGGCTTTACCTCTCAAGGGATCTTGAGAAGCTTACAACCCCCACCAGGCAGTGTACCTGATCGTTGTAGTATAGTATAGTGACAAGTACCGGGGGATTGATCGTTCAGCTAGGAATAGTGTCGCTAGGATTAGAAAACCTAAATACTAGTTCTAAAGGTGAGATGATTCTTTTTGTATTTTTATATTTTTTAGAAAGCAAGTAAAAATCTCGGGTTTGAAGGATTTGGGCGGAATTAGTTGCTAGTCAACTAACCCAATACTAAAGATGCAATCAAAATAAAATACTAGAAATGAAAATAAACTAAATTATACTAAGGTTGTGAGCAATAAGTGGAGAAAATGTGTTTACTTAGATTTCACTACTCCCTAGACATCTTTTACATGTTAATTACTTGTTATAGTTGCATGGATGACGGATTGTATTCCTTAATATCATTCATGGGGTATCGCACGTAACTCCCCAATTCTATGAGCTCTTATTTCCTCCTATACCATGCCCAGCACAACCATAGGGATTATAAACAGTGGCTCATGCATTAAATACAACCAATAAAGACCTAGTGCAATCGATTTAGGGCAATATTTGATCAAATAAATTCGAATTCGGGCTTAAATGACCCCCTAAAAACGGATCATTTTTTGCCTCATCATATACCCTTACACTTGAGATTTGCTTGTCCTCAAGCAAATGCGCTTTTATTCTACTCAAAAGACAAGTTAGGGGTCATTTAACACTAATATAAAAGTAATTACAACAAATAATCGTTCCACTAAAGACCAATAGACAAACACGGAGGTCATACACTAGCACCTCACAAATAGTGTTTAGATACTCACATCTCTCGGGTGTAATAAAGTATAGATTATAATATGGAAACGGAAGATATCTCTCACTACCTGTCATAGCAAAATAGATTACCATAGGCTTGGGAAAGGATCAAACCTCCACCACATGACGTAAGCACCTAGGATAAACTATCAAAGAGGTCTTTTAAAGGGTTGTAACGTTAGGTGTAGGGATATGAAATACACGGTTTTGTTGGATAAAGGAAGTTTTTACTGGTGGCGAGTAAACAATCTTAGTCAATTACATGTACAATGTGGCGTTGCTAAGCCAAGACTAGAATCGACTTAAACAAATAAATGAAAAATAACAAAAACATAAAATGAACATAGAATAAAAAGGGATGGTAGTCCGTATGTTTTTTTTTTTTTTTTTTTTTTTTTTTTTTTTTTTTTCTAACTTTTTTTTCTTTTTTTCTTAATTTTTTCGATTTTTTTTTTTTTTTTTTTTTTTTTTTTTTTTTTTTTTTTGCATACACTCTTACCCTACCATCCAAAATAATACATCATAGGGATTGAAAATTCCCCTTACACTTGAATCTTTACATACTTTACATTAAACTAATCTAATGACTCGAATTAAGAAAATCAAAACACTTGGAGCACTTTTAAGATTAACGTACATATGGGAGTAATAAATGATGTTCTTCCCCATTACTCCATAAAATAAGTACTTACCCATGAGTCCCAATCGTCCCAAAACAATATGTACAAGGATATGACTCGACTTAGCAACCATGTAATCAATTAGATAGTTAACTTAGGGTTTAAACAAATAACAATAATGCACTAAAAATGAGCGCATACACGGAAGGCTAAGGCGATTTGGTTGTACATTTAAGTGGGGTGTAACAAATTCTTCCTTTAAGTAAAATGCTTAAAGTTAGAAACGAAAAGATAGGCTCGGAGGGGTGTACTAGGGGTTTCGTGTACTAAAAATGAGTACAACGCTAAGGGTGTGGGAAAATTAGTTGACTTAACTAGCCAAGTAATATGACTTAAATGGTCAAGTAATTATGATACGGGTTTAACACAAGGGTGATCCTAATGCCTCTTATCATGTAGTAAATCCTACTACACGAATGTAGTCTCACTAGCGGTCTCGGGATGCATCACTAACGCAAGTTCTAGAATCTAAATGCTACCGGTACACTCATAAGCACTAATAATAAATGCTTTTCCTATCAAATCTAAAGGCGAATCTCACATATTTGGGTGGAAAATTTTTCTGAATATACGGTTATGTGCTAGTCATACAATCTCCTATCAATGAGACGCCTGCTATGGCTAAAGTTTCACTCCTAAATGTTGTAAAAAATTTAAATTTTGCGCTAAAATTGCACTAACAAGTATTTCTCATAGTTTTATTACACATCTACCATTAAACAAAACAAACTCAAGCGAAAGTGCATATGTAAGGTATCATCTTTTTACCCTCCCCTTACACTTAGGATGAACATTGTCCCTAATGTTCAAGTAAAGAATGTAAAAGTGAAAAAGTAAAAAGAATGAAATCAAATACTCCCCTGATTCGCTCGGTATGGATAATAAGGTGGCCAGGTTAAATCTTCCTCCAGGAAAATGAACAATCAAAGCTTCCCTTCCAGAATATAAATCATCTTCTTGTCAAACATAACCTGTAAATCCTGAAAAAATAGACAAAACAACCTCGCGTAAAATCGGCGGCATCCTATATAAGTTACTAAATCCTAGAAAACAAGATAAGATATAATGCTTGTGTAATGAAGTTTGCAGATTTCCTGGAGATTCTAAAACTTAATAATTCACAAGAACCATAAGACTTCGTTAGAAAAACAAAACCGGAAAAATTTCCAGATTTTTACACGTGACGCCGTCAAGAGTTAACTCTTGACGCCATCAGAAGTGACCTGCAGAAATTCTTATGTTAAGTTTCCGAAAAATTTCTGGAAAAACTTGGTCCTACTTCCTGGAAAATCCTGCAAAACTTCATTATGACTCAATACAAGCATTTGACTCTAACAAATACGAATATGCATGCTCATTTAATATTGTGAAGAATCATGATCGGTTTGTTTCTTAAAAACATATTTGGGGTTTCCCCTTACACTTATCTTTTGCAAAAATACTTTTAGGTGGAGTTAAGACTAGGCCAAAACAACAAAGTAAAGTATTTCCACTATTTAATTGAGAAACATGATCAACCAACAATAAAAATAAAGCATGCATACGAAAGCAAATAACAAACAAACAAAAATAAAATCACACAAAGCATGGGTTGCCTCCCAAGAAGCGCTTTTCTTTATTTACGAGTCTTGTAGCTAGACTCAAGGTCATGGGTTGCTACGTGATACTGGGGTCAAACTTAGGTTTCAACTTCCTATCGGTTTCCTTAGTATGGTATGACCTTTCAAACTTTTCTCCATCCGGATCATACAAAGTCATCCTCATATGCCATGATCCGTCACCTTCTTTAGGTGGCTTGTCCCCCCTCCATTTACACTTGTCTCCCTCTCTTTTCCACTTATTCATCTCTATATTAATAGGCATTACGCTCAAGAACTCAATCATCTTCCTAAAGACTAAGGGGTCCTCAAAGGGGTCTAGCTCTTCATCTCTAGCTATGAGTTGTTCTACCGAATGTGTCTTTTCAACAAAATCTTTCTCTAGATAAAATGGGCATTGAGGTCCTATGAAGTTCCTTTCTATCCAAGGTCCATATCTAGATGGTCTCCTATTCATCTCTACCCAATGCGGTGTCGGTTCATCATCACAATCATAACTATGCTTCTTTACATCGTACATCGACCAAGTATCGCCTTCACTTACCGCTATCTTAGACTCCTTACAATCTATCATTGCGCTAGCGGTTGCTAAAAATCCTCTTCCTACTAATAATGGGCATGTAGTGTCACTAACCATGTCTAGGACGTGATAATCCGCTAATATAGTTAACTTTCCTACGTGAACAACTACATCCTTAATCATTCCAACCGGGTGGGCAATACTCCCATCCGCTAGCCCTATCAATACCTCCGTTTCCTCTAACTTTCCTAGCTTAAGAGCGGTGAATAAGGATAAGGGAATCAAGTTGAGGCTTGACCCTAAATCGGCTAGTGTGTCGAAAGCTTCGGATCTTCCTATCTTACAAGGCAAAACAAATATACCCGGATCATCAAGCTTCTTAGGCAACTTGTTTTGAACGAAGGCGGTCCCATTTTTACCTAGTTTAAACTTCTCATATTTTTCTAGGAGGGCACTATAGTAAGGCGCACGCGCTAAGACATCAATGACGGGGCGTTCAAGGTGAAGTTCTTTGAATTCATCGTCAAGGTCTTGCGTAGGAGGTGTTTTAATTATACTTTTGATCGGTTCTATATCGGGTGTTTTATTTGATTGGTCCTTTTGAAGAATTTGGTTTTGTTTGAAACACGTGCTTGTCGATTTAACCGAGTAGTATTGTGGACACGGAGTGGGTGACGAAACTGAAGATATGGAATTAACGTTTAGTTTCGGATTCTTGATTGTGTCGCTTGGGAGTGCTCCCATTTCTCGGTCATTGAGAACTTTCAATAATGCGTCAATTTTGTTGGTCATCTCGCTTTGCTTGTGTTTGAAATCGGCTTCAAACTTAGATATGCGAGCTTCTTGAGATGCCATGAATTTTGACATCAATCCTTCAAGATTGTTGGTACTACCATAGTTGTTAAAAGGATTGTTGTTGACAGTACGGTTGGAAGGTGGACAGTTTGGTTGGTAACGATTAGGCGGATTGGAAGAATTGGGTTGATTTTGTTTCCACCTAAGGTTTGGGTGATTTTTCCAAGAGGGGTTGTATGAATCACCGTAAGGGTTCGGCTTGGGCTTGAAAGTGTACCACTTATCTCCCGCTTCGTCGGTACGCGTGGATGCGTAGTCCGCAAAAGCTGTTCCGGGGAGATCCACACAATCACGAGTGTCATGGGGACCACTACATAATTCGCATGAAGAGGTGATTTTGTTCACTTGGCTTGAAGGTTTAGGAGCTTCGTAAGATTTCATGAGAAACTTGACTTGGTCCTCAAGTTCCATGATCCTACGGTCGGGAGTGCTATTGACTAGCTTGATCCCGTAGAGAGAATTGGAATAGGCGTAATCGGGTTGTCTCTCTAGTTGCAACATCTAGGTCTATGGAATCTACGATTTTGAGGAAGTCCTTAAGATGTTGGTTTGGATCTTCGGAACGAAGTCCATGGAATGCACATCCGCTTTGCACCAACCGGATGGTGTCGGATCGCAAGGGGGTCACATTGGCTCCGGTGAGCTCAATGGTGTTTCGGTAGCCTTGGTGGCTAGGTCGGGAATACTCTCCTAAGGTTCGGGGCCTAAGAGGTTCTAGTGGTGGGTTTTGTTGTGGTGGGATGACGGGTTCAAAGATGTTCCCATCGTCCATGATGTCGGATGGTGAAAAGTCACGAACAAAAACACAAAGAAATAAGATAGACTAAAGAAAACCTAAAAATAAAAATAAAATCTTACTAGAACGGAATCTAGCAAGTAGACCTAATAAAAAGAGATTCTAACCTAGACAATAACTATTCCCCAGGCTGCGGCGCCAAAAACTTGATACGTGGGAATCGCACCAGGCTTTACCTTTCAAGGGATCTTGAGAAGCTTACAACCCCCACCAGGCAGTGTACCTGATCGTTGTAGTATAGTATAGTGACAAGTACCGGGGGATTGATCGTTCAGCTAGGAATAGTGTCGCTAGGGTTAGAAAACCTAAATACTAGTTCTAAAGGTGAGAGATGATTCTTTTTGTATTTTTATATTTTTTAGAAAGCAAGTAAAAATCTTGGGTTTGAAGGATTTGGGTGGAATTAGTTGCTAGTCAACTAACCCAATACTAAAGATGCAATCAAAATAAAATACTAGAAATGAAAATAAACTAAATTATACTAAGGTTGTGAGCAATAAGTGGAGAAAATGTGTTTACTTAGATTTCACTACTCCCTAGACATCTTTTACATGTTAATTACTTGTTATAGTTGCATGGATGACGGATTGTATTCCTTAATATCATTCATGGGGTATCGCACGTAACTCCCCAATTCTATGAGCTCTTATCTCCTCCTATGCCATGCCCAGCACAACCATAGGGATTATAAACAGTGGCTCATGCATTAAATACAACCAATAAAGACCTAGTGCAATCGGTTCATGTTTCCTAAGACGTTCAAGCATGTTACCATTTGGAGATCTGCCAGTTTTCTTAAGCCTAACATATAAATTCATTCATCCAAAACAATTATAAACAAGTAATCAACACATAATTAACATCTAGGTTTCATTAGATCCAAGCAAACACAAGATAGATCTAGCCTAGCATGATGGAATTAAGATAAGAACAAGATATAGACAACCAACACATAGACATATTGATTGAATTAAAAGAATACTTATCTCAATTACACATGAAAGGTATCAAGGGCTTAGAACCCTTGAAAAACCTGTAAAATTCGCACCAAGTTCGTACTTAGGGTTTCTCTAAAACTTCTCTCTTTTTAATGTAAAAATTAGAAAACTATATATAGGAAATAGGGTCTGACGGCGTCAAGACCAATCTTGTGACGCCGTCACCTCGCCGCCAAAATATTTCTCGGACTGCCTTGATCTACTTCTGACGCCGTCATGTATTAGCATTTCCAAGCCGTCATGATTTTTACTCTTGACGCCCTACTTCGTGACGCCGTCCAATATGTACTGGGTCGTCATGGAATTTACTCTTGACGCCGTCACCTACTGTTCCCAGCAAGGAAAATTAAGACTTTGGCGTTTTCTTCACTTTTATGCTCCAAAAATGTCCGAATTGCTTCCTTTTCCAGATTTCACTCCCAAAGTGCCTAAAATCACAAAAGGAACGATTTAGGGCAATATTTGATCAAATAAATTCAATTCCGGGCTTAAATGACCCCCTAAAAGTGGTTCATTTTTCGCCTCATCAACAATCATAAGAAAAATAAGTTGTATTCTTCTAATAAGAATTACAATAAAAACGCGAATATAATATGATAGAAACCTACAAAACAATGCCTAGAGAGAAGACATGAGGATGAGATGCTTCTAATGATGTTGTAAACTAACAAGGAATGAGTTTCTCACCTAAAATATTGTTTTGAAGAAGTGTGGTAGTTGAAAATTTGAAAAATAGAAAATAAAAATTTGCAGGTGGTCTGGCGGAACCCTGCGATAACACGGGCGGAACCCTTGTGAGGGTTCCGTCTGATCCGCTGGGCCATTTCTGGGTTTCCAGAAAATTGCACTGGCGGAACCCTCGTGAAGGTTCCGCCTGATCCGCCAGACCTTGAAAACAACACAGTCCCCTTTTTAAAGTGCCGAGACGATTTTCAAAATTTTCGAAAACTCTTAAAAACACAAATATAACTCATATCTGGTTGGGAAAAGATAACAGGGCAAGTAAAAACACACGTAACATTAGAGTTTGAACGAGGGCTAATGATTTTCATTATACTTTAGAAAAAGTATTGAAAATATGACAACATCACAAGATGAATATAAGTAGGTTTTATGCTAATCCATGGTGGTGATGATTAGTGAAAGAGTTGATTGAAGGTGGTGGTGATACGTAGACAACTAGTTAAAGAGTTAGAAGCTCGTGTGTATAGCAAATTCTTTATCGAAAGATAAGGATAGAACATATCTACTCATGCAATCCTAAAATTCACAACTAGAGGGATAAGCAACGAATATGACTTTATCATCTACCAAAGATGATGTATCTTGCCATAATGCATGCTTGAATGGAATTGAAAGGAAGTGATAACAATAAGCACCTATGAACAAGAGTTCACATGAAAAGAGTACTAAAAACACCTATATGAGGATGAAAATGACATCATAAGATGCGAGAGTGTTGATTAAACCAACGTGTTGAGAATGAGAGTTTGATTAAAATATCATTTGCACTTACAATGACGTGCATGATATGTGTCGAGGAAGAAAAAGGATGAGATCCTATGATGGTGTTCTAGACAATGAAGTTGTGAAGTCTTAGTTTTGAGAATAATCCTAGACTCCATTGGTTGTTGGTTGTGGAGATGAAAAACTTTGTTGAACATATGATGTGTTTTTCACTTGATGAGGTATTGGGAGTGAAAAGGGCTTGAAATATTAAAAAGAGAAAAAGTCAAAGGCTTGAAGCACTTGTGTTTTGTGAACCGACTTTAACTAAATGAAGTGTACCTATGTGTTGGTATTTTAGGGTGTAAGAAACATGAGTAGATGTTCTTTGAATACAATTTGACAAAATACAAATATGTGAATGAATTTCTCTCCTCCTAAATAGGTGGACATCCAACATATTGTGTAATGCATCGTATAAGGAATTATGATGAAGTGTTTAGGAGGTTGTAGGTTAATGTACGCGATGTGCTTAGTGAAAGCGATGAGCTTTGTGAAATTGAATGATTTTGAAGTGTTTAGGGATGTTGATTAGCATACAAAGAACTTTATCCTTGAAGTCATGTAGCTCTTCTCTATCAATGCAAGATGATCGCATGAAGAGGCATGTGGTTTTCTCAAAGGAGGTGGAAAGGATTAGAATATTGGTATGGAGGCGACGATGAGTAATCTTAAGGATTGACGTTAGGAGACTCTTTGTGAATGTGGATTATCATTAATGGATGATTGGGAATCATGGAGTTTTGAGGTGTTTTGTTGGTTGACGACTGAAGGTGAATGTGTGAAATGAGGTGATGATGACTTGACAACACTTGAAGCTTGGATATCTTCTTTGTGTTCTTCACTTGCTAGAAAGTGGAAAAGACGCATTTCATAATGAAATTCACTTGACTTTCGACTACATACACAAGTATGACAATGAGTGTATGGATATGACAATTGCCCTTTGTTTCAAAGAGCAACACAAGGGTGAATATAAGTTTATGTATCATGAGAGATGGTTTAACCTTAATGGGTTAGGTTGTAGTGGGGATGACACACTTGTTTGGTTACATGGTGGAATCTTCTTGTGAAGATAACTAGGTGTATGATATTGACTCTTGGTTTCTTTGAGGGCATGGAAGTGGTGGATGACTCGATATTGGTAGAACAAAGGATAACTCGGTTTTTCATTTCACATTGGTGGTTTAAGGTTTGAGTGATGAAAGGTTATGAGGGTGATTTGATCATCAAAGACCAAGAGATGTGTTAGTGTGTGATGATGGAATATTTTAAGAACGTTCTCAATAGAGATCTTTGGAACAAGTGTATAAAGTTACTAACTTTATAGGATCTTAATTGTGTGTGCTCTAGAGATGTGTAGGATATGCATAAGGTTTGAATTGGGTTATGAGCAAGGTTTGGTTATGATGAACGCTTAAAAGGAAATAGACACATATGATGTCTTTCAACAAGTAAGATTATCACGTGGAATAAAGTCACCATGCTTACGAAACATAAGAATGACAGGATGATGAGGAGGCTCTAGATCCTAGAACTTGCAGATGTTGATTTAAGATCATTAACCCAATGAGGTATAATGAAATCTCATGTAACACAACCGTTCATGTTCAATGAGAGAATGACGCATTGGATATACAATATCCTTTTAATCATGATGAAAACTTGACGCATGATTTCTTTGGCATAATGTCTTTCAAGACATCATGTTTTCCTAAATGAAGATATGAAGCCAAAGTGTTTGAATCGGATAGTCCTATCCTAAATATACTTGATCTCAAGATTATAATCACTAGATGATGACTAGAGGAATTCACTCGAGTTTCTTATGTATACTCCTTAAGAGTCATTGTTGCTCAGGGTATATGAGGTTGGCTTTGAGATTGCATTTTAACATATGTTGTTAAAATGTTGATTTGAAGTTTAATGAAACATGTGCAGAAGTTAAAAGTATTACCAATACTTTGATAACTTGTGAAAGTGGAACTACTTAAACCTAGTGTAATTAAATGTGCGCTTCATGCTCATTTGATGGTGAAGGTTCTAATCCTATAGGTGGTAAAGTATGGTTGAGTTTGTTAAACGAGTGTTTAGACAAAGGGCTTTTTGAGCAATGCACTCAATGGATTCAAATGAAGGTAAGGATGGTGGATTGGTTTATCTAGGTGGTAGCTCCTTTAGTGTGTCCAAAGAAGGATGTGGTGATGTGGAGGTTTGTTGTGCTAAGGAAGTACTTAAGTTTCATAGATGTAGAAAGTGAAGAAAGATTAATCCTAATTTGTTCTCATCTATTGGTTGGTACAACTAGCGGGCGAGGTGCTTGAAGTTTTGCTCTTGTTTGTGAAGCTTATGGGCTGAGATATATCACAAGGTGAATGTGATGAGATGATGGTGAAAGAACAAGTGAACTTAAGTGCTAAATGTTTAAGGATGAAAACCTATTGACATTTGTTTTTGTTCCTATTGATTGGGAGAGTACTATGATGAGTGTTTTAGTTGTGATGAGTGTTTTAACAAACATTGTTAAAATACTTGGGTGTTGATTTTTCGGATATGACATTTAATGACTACGGTATTAAGTCAAGTTTACTTGAATATTTCGAACGAAATACTTAAGTTGTCAATCCTACTTAGTTGAGATTGAATAGCATAAAAGGATAGCAAGACTCGATAATACATCTATAACTTAAGAGTAAGTTATGACTCGATGTAAATCCTTATCGTCTTGAAGGATGACACATTATTTTCATGTTAACCAAGTGAGGTAACATATGTAGATACAAGACAATATCTATAGTCATAAGTTGGACTTGAGATTTCGATATTGTATGTAATCTTTGCTAACAACGAGTCCGGATTGGTTAGGAAGTTGTCAATTTACAAATCAAGCTAATGAATGAGTAAAGGACAAAAGAATGCACTGAGTGTGTGTAGTGATGACAAATACTCAATGGTTCGAGGATTACAAGGAAAAAGTTTCCGGATTCCTTCCTCTAAGGAAAAAGGTATCTTGGATTATTCTTGTGGAGTTTGAAAGTATTATTATGGTTGAATATCTTATAGGTGCAGGTGAGATGTCCTAATCCTAATATGAGTGAACATTAGTGAGAAGAATCCTAGTGATGAAAGTGATGATCTTGAGTGAGGGATTTAAACAAAAATTTAAAAAGAAATCTGCAGGACTGGCGGAACCCTACGAATACACGGGCGGAACCCTTTTGAGGGTTCCGTGTGTTCCGTTGGGCTATTTCTGGGTTTCCCAGAAAATGCACTGGCGGAACCCATTTGAAGGTTCCGCCTGATCCGCTAGACACCAGAAATGAGGCAGTCCACTATTTCGAGCCTCGAGACGTATTTCAAATTTTTCGAAAACTCCTAAAAACAAAACTTAAATATAGTACTGATTAGGAAATGCAAAAGTTGGATATAGAAAAACTCTAACCGTTAGACTTTGACCGGGGGCTAGCGAATTTCACTATACTTAGTGAAATATCCATAAACTTGAAAATTTGACAACCTCACAAATGTTGTCTACCTGCATATCCGTTAGTACATCACAATGTCCAAAGATAACAAAAGATCCTAGAAGAACATATATCCATGAAACACATGGTTTGACTACCAAATAGTTCAAATTACAAGTAATGCCAAACACTCCTTAACAATGGACATTTATTGACTCCCGAAACTCGTTCAAGTATCCTAATAATACTTGGAACATATGCATCTAATTAGATGTGATAGATTAAAACCAAAAACATATATTCTAACACATGTTAGCATATAGATTAAGCCGAGGATTATGAGCTTACCATAAATAGAAATTAAGCCAAACATGGAAAATTGATTACAACAAAGTGTTATCATCCAAACATGATACAGTTAGTTTGCATGATCAACCTAAGATGAGTTTCTATCTTTTAGCAAAACACATTCATTAAGCATCATTGTAGAAGCATGTATACCAAACACCATTTTACAAGAATACTACATGTTTAAAAATGTAGTGACTCATTTAGACGCGTGACCATATTCCAAGATATTTAATTAGTATTACTTAATTCTCATTCCTAGGTGAATTATGCAAAATAATCACATAACATATGCAAGGAAGAGTAACTAAAACAATAAGCAATACAAACACAAATTTTCAACTTAGTACACACAATCTAGCAAATATCCTATTGTGTATAAACATGAAATCGACAAACAAGCAAATGAATATCATGACAAGATTGACACTCACGAATCAAAAAAAAAAAACAATATGCAATCACAACTTTCAATAAGCAAATATCATATATGCATACAACTAAAACAAGTAGTCATTTAGCATAACATAAAAAGAAATATACTTTTCGTCACTTTGCGTTTAAATATGACGATGTATGCCAAGCTTGATTAGTTTCCTTTGTATATATGAATATCACAAAATTCTTTAGTTTCAAAGAAAACAATGTCAATGTTCAAAGGATACTAACTTATGTTGCGTAACTCAAAAGTTTGAGTTTCTACGTCAAAACGAAACTTGATATTTTGGACACACTATATTATTTGGTTTATTCTTTTGACTTCAGATTAGATTTAGGCCATGACATTATTTTTAAAAGAAAGTAGACTCAATTACCTTTAAAATGATAGGTGGCGCGACTCCTACGGACTTACGGTTAATTTGTTATGAATTTTTGAAGTTTGACAAAAACTGTATACTGTGCAGCCTACGGAACCTTCGTCCAAAGGGCAAGGAACCCTTCTGAGGGTTCCGTGGGATCCGCGGGGTTTGCTGTAACAAAATGTCACAAAATGCTAAAAACATGTATTTCGCATAGCGAAAATGTGTAGGACTTACTAGATTTGTTAGTAAACATATAATACACATATTTTAACATCATTACTTCTTATGTGACTTATCTAAACATTTACGGAGGTGATTTTTCAACTAAATTTATAGTTAACCCAAACACTTCATTTAAAACCGTATTTTACGAACATTAGCTCTAACCACATAATTTGACACTTACAACTTTTTAAGAAAAGTTTTCTTTTATTTTTCAAGGACACCTTCAAGTTTGTATACAAAGTAATATTTAACCACAAAATTTCTAAGTATACTTAACGAAACATTTTTCATATTATATTCCGCTTCAATGGTAATTTGATACATGGATCGTTCTCCATTTTAAAAACCATTTGTTTTGAAAATAAAAGCTACGAAGCTCTGATGCCAATTGTGGAAAACTAGAAGGGGGGTTGAATAGTTTACCGTTTAAAAACTTTAAACTTGTTGTATCAAATGTCCATTTTTAGCTTGTTCTAATATAAAAGATGTTACTTGTAGATTATGACTAATATAACTTAAAACATGTTATCACACAAGTACAATTAACAAGTCACAACACAAACAATCACACAATGCAAACATTAAAGTAAGACAATAAGTAAAAGGAAAGTGCAAACCGAACACGAGGATTTATAGTGGTTCGGTCACGGATCTCCTCTTCGCCCTACTCCACTCCTCGAGTACCCAACTCGAGAGTTACTTCACTAGATCAACAACCTCCCTTTTCAGCGGAGAAAACCTTACAATCGTCGCTTACACTTTTACCGACACTAAGCTAGATGTCGAGTTCTTTTACAAGGGTACAACCACTCCCGTTCGTCGCTTACACTTTTACCGACACTAAGCTAGATGTCGAGTTCTTTTACATGGGTACAACCACTCCCGTTCGTCGCTTACACTTTTACCGACACTAAGCTAGATGTCGAGTTCTTTACCAAGGGTACAACCACTCCCGCTATGTTTTGTGGCCCAACATAAAAACCTTGTGTTTTATGGCACAAACACATAAACCATCTAATCTATATTGTTATGATACAATGATGATCCAAGACATAAAAGTCTAATGGATATGCATGCCTAATCTACATGAACTTCTTGAATAAGAAATCTTCAACCATTGAGGATGTCAAGTGCCCTTGAATCTTCATATGTTGGAATTCTTTAATGAATGATGACTTCAAGATCTTGTAACCTTCTTGGTGGATCATGAAGTATGATATGCTTACAACAAAGATGAATGTTAGAAGCATTATGATCATTATGAAAAGGGTGATCTACATGGTTTCCTACTTATCTATGTGTGTGTGTTTATTTCATCTTTTCATCATCAACTTATGAGAAAACCATGGACTACTATTTATAGCAAAACAAGTAAAGAGGTTTTTCTAAAACCATTTTCCTAAAACTAGCAAAAGTAAAAACCATGTTCTAGTCACTTTCACAATGTCACAACTAGTAAATACTAGTCAACATGCATTGAACCAAATATGGAATACTTCCAAAATGTGTAAGAGTATTGCTAGTCAAACACATAAACCTTCCATAAATACATGATGTGACATATATATATTTCTATTTTAAGATTTAGATATATATGAAAGTAAACTTGTATATATTACCTAAGTAATGTTATTATAGTAAGTTAATGAGTTATTTAAAAATGTTTGATTCATAATGTCATCACATTTTTGTCATTTGTAAAACTTACTAATATTACTTTAACACCTAAAGTGACACTTATTCTATTTGACACCTAAAGTGCACTTTGACACCTAATATACTTAAAGACCCTAAAAGTATTTTAGTCATTCTAAATGGTTGGTCAAGGGGTTTGATCATAATGCTACATAACAAACATGTACGAACCTGTGTTGTAGCATACGATGACTCAAGACGTTGAGAGGTGTTGAATGTTTGTTGAGACAAAGTATGATTACAAGTAACTTGTACATTTTACGTTATGTATCAAGTTATACGTTTGTCATCAATCAAAACAAACGAGACTGTATAGATTAAATATCGTAATATTTGCACTAACAGTCACGTAATAGCCCATGGCCTTGAGTCTAGATACAAGACTCGTAAATAAAGAAAAGCGCTTCTTGGGAAGCAACCCATGCTTTGTGTGTTTTATTTGTTTGATGTTATTTGTTTCCGTATGCATGTTTATTTTTATTGTTGGTAGATCATGTTTCAAATTAAAATTTTGAAAATGCTTTATTTTCTTGTTTAACTTCGTCTTAACTTCATATAAAGGTATTTTGCAAAAGCTAAGTGTAAGGGAAACCCCAAATTTTTTTATAAGAACGAAAATGATCATGATTCGCCACAATATTAAATGAACATGTATATTAGTATTTGTTAGAATCAAATGCTTGTATCGAGTCATAATGATGTTTTGCAGGATTTTCCAGGAAATAGGACATAAGTTTTTCCAGAAATTTTTCGGAAACTTAACATAAAGATTTCTGCAGGTCACTTCTGACGGCGTCACGTGTAATATTCTGGAAATTTTGCGAGTTTTGTTTTTCTAACGGAGTCTTAAAAGTTTTTGTCGATTCTTTAGTTTTATAAACTCCAGGAAATCTGCAAATATTCATTCCACAAGAATTATATCTTAAATATCTTTCTAGGATTTTTTAGTATATATAGATTGCCGCCGATTTTACGCGAGGTTTGCCTTGATTGTTTTTTCATATTTAACAGGTTATATATGACAAGAAGATGATTTATATTTCTGGAAGGGAAGCTTTGAACGTTCATTTTCTTGGAGGAAAATCTAACCTTGTTGACACACTATCCACATCGAACGAATCAGGGGAGTATTTGTTTTCATTCTTTTACCTATTTTACTTTTACATCCTTTAATTGAACATTGGGGACAATGTTCATCCTAAGTGTAAGGGGAGGGTAAATGATGATACCTTATAGGATACAATTGCACTTGAGTTTGTTTGTTCGATGGTAGGTGTGTAATAAAACTAAGAGAAATACTTGTTAGTGTAATTTTAGCGCCAAATTTAAAACTTTTTACAACATTTAGGAGTGAAACTTTAGCCTTAACAAGCGTCTCATGGATAGGAGTTGTATGACTAGCCCAAAACCATACCATTCAGAAAAATTTTCCACCCAAATATGTGAGGTTCGCCTTTAGATTTGATAGGAAAAGCATTTATTATTAGTGCTTATGAGTGTACCGGTAGCATTTAGATTCTAGAACTTGCGTTAGTGATACATCCCGAGACCGTTAGTGAGACTACATTCGTGTAGAAGGATTTACTACATGATAAGAGGCATTATGATCACCCTTATGTTAAACCCGTATCATAATTACTTGACCATTTAAGTCATATCACTTGACTAGTAAAGTCAATTAATTTTTCCCACACCTTAGCGTTGTACTCATTTTTAGTACACGATACCCCTCCGAGCCTATCTTTTCGTTTCTAACTTTAAGCATTTTACTTAAAGGAAGAATTTGTTACAACCCACCTAAATGTGCAACCAAATCGCCTTAGCCTTCCTTGTATGCACTCATCTTTAGTGCATTATTGTTATTTGTTTAAACCCTTAGTTAATTATCTAATTGATTACATGGTTGCTAAGTCGAGTCATATCTTGTACATATTGTTTTGGGACGATTGGGACTCATGGGTAAAGTACTAGTATTTTGGAGTAATGGGGAAGAACATCAAATTATTACCCCCATATGTGCATTAATCTTAAAAAGTACTCCAAGTGTTTTGATTATCTTGATTCGAGTCATTAGAGTAGTTTATTGTAAAGTATGTAAAAATTCAAGTGTAAGGGGAATGTACATTCCCTATGATGTATTATTTTGGATGGTAGGGTAAGAGTGTATGCAAAAAAAAAAAAAAAAAAAAAAAAAATCGAAAAAAAAAGAAAAAAAAAATAGAAAGAGAAAAGAGAAAAACATACGGACTACCATCCCGTTTCATTCTATGTTTGTTTTATGTTTTTGTTATTTTTGATTTATTAGCTTAAGTCGAGTCGAGTCTTGGCTTAGCAACGCCATATTGTACATGTAATTAACCGAGATGATTAACTCGCCACCAGTAAATATTGCCTTTATCCAACAAAACCGTGTTTTTCATATCCCTACACCTAACGTTATAACCCTTTAAAAGACCTCTTTGATAGTTTATCCTAGCTGCTTACGCCAAGTTGTGGAGGTTTGATCCTTTCCGAAGCCTATGGTAATCTATTTGCTATGACAGGTAGTGAGAGATGTTTTCCATTTCCAATATTGTGATATATACTTTATTACACCCGAGAGATGTGAGTATCTAAACACTATTTGTAAGGTGCTAGTGTATGACCTCCGTGCTTGTTTTTGGTTTTTAGTGGAACGATTATTTGTTGTAATTACTTTTATATTAGTGTTAAATGACCTCTAACTTGTATTTTGATTAGAATAAAAGCGCATTTGTTTGAGGACAAGCAAATCTCAAGTGTAAGGGTATTTGATGAGGCGAAAAGTGTACCGCTTTTAAGGGGTCATTTAAGCCAGAATTCGAGATTATTTGATCAATTATTGCCTTAAATCGTTCCTTTTGTCATTTTAGGTACTTTTGAGGAGAAATCTGGAAAAGGAAGCATTTTGGATGTTTTTGGAGCATAAAAGTGAAGAAAACGGAAAAGTCACAAATTCCTTGCTGGGAACAGTACGTGACGACGTCAAGAGTTTACATGTGACGGCGTCAAAAGTGACAAAAGAGGTGGATGTAGAACTTATAACGTGACGGCCCAGAAAGTTTTTAGGCTTATTGGCCTGACGGCGTCACCAAGGCCGTCAAGGTCCAACTACTAGTGACAGCCCAGAGTGTTTTTCTACATGACGGCGTCAGAAGTTGATCTAGGCAATACAAATTTCATCATGGCGGCGAGTTGACGGCGTCAGAGGTTGACACATGACGCCGTCAGGATGCATAGTCTATATATATTTTTTTCCCAATTTTTCATTGTAAAGTGTGGAACTTTGTGTGGGATATTAGGGCATAAACCCTAGACGAATTTTACAGCTTTTTCAAGGGTTTTAACCCCTTGATTCTTCCATGTTCAATTGAAGATAAGTACTTATTCAAATCATTCAATATGTCTATGTGTTGTGTGATTATATCTTACGCTTGTCTTCTATTTAACATCCTAGGCTAGGTTTTTATTGTGTTTGCTTAGATGTAGTGAAACATAGATGTTGATTATGGGTTGATTGTTTGTTTATAATTGTTACAGATGATTGTATTCGATGTTAGGCTTAAGAAAACTGGCAGACTTCCATTGGTAACTTGCTTGAACGTCTTAAGAAACATGATCGGAGGTGTACTACGATTTTTGGTTGTATTTAATGCGTAAGAGAATTCTAATGATCCCATGTTAGGAGCTTCTAACGGCTCGACATAGGAGTGAAGTAGGATCTTATAGAGTTAGGGAATATTGTACATGGCCCTACAACTAGTATTAAGGAATATAACCCGTCATCCATGCAATTGTAACAAGCTAATCAACCTGTAAAAGATATCCAGAGAGTAATGAAATCTAAGTAAACACAACTTTTCTTATTATTGTTTCCACCACATTAGTATAATAGTTTAATTTTCATTTCTTTAGTTAATTGGGTTAGTTGGCTAGCAACTAATTCCGCCCACTCCTTCAAAACCTAAGATTTTACTTGCTTTCCAAAAAAATATAAAAAATACAAAAAGAATCATCTCTCACCTCTAGACCTAGTTTAGTAGGCTTTCTAATCCTAGCAACACTATTCCTGAGTTGAACGATCAATCCCCCGGTACTTGTCACTATACTATACTACAACGATCAGGTACACTTCCTGGTGGGGGTTGTAAGCTTCTCAAGATCCCTTGAGAGGTAAAACCTGTTGCTAGGGCGGAATTCCCACGTACATCAAAAACCCATAAAAATCAGAAAAATAGGAATTACCAAAAATAGTTGTCTTTAAGGCATGTCTTCTCGTATCGATAACATTTACGGACCTAGAAATGTCATTCAATAATGACACGGGTCTTTAAATGAAGTTCGAACATAAGTTTAAAACATGCCTAGATGGCTTGCAGTCATTTCAGACTGTAAGCCGGTCTTAAAATTATGGTTTGCTATTACTTCAGATAGCAACCCATTCTTCAAAATAAAGAAAGCACATCGCCAAAAAGACGGATGTTCCTGTCAACGGGTGATTAACTTCTCCCGGGCATGGATTACTTCATATCCATGTTTCATCGACTTGATGTACGTTTCAGTGCATCATTTCTTGTATAAGAAGAGAAGTTTTCTTTACATTGCAAATACTTTCCCAACTATGATTCTTCTGGAAAGTATTTGTACTAAACTTGGTGGTACCATGATTCTTGAAAATCAATCAGACTTGAAATTTTGTATAAAATCTGCCACTCAGTCGATGCTAAATGATTTAATTTTTTTTAGTAAAATGATAAATTAAAAATGGGTCATCGATTGAGGGGGAGTATGATTTCAAACATATATATCATCAAATCAAGATCTTTGTTCATAACAAGCAATGAATAAAATGTGATTGTTATGTGTTAGTATATGAATTTTTCATGAGTTTCTCGTTAAACTCTAAATCATTTATAAACTCATCATTTCTGACACATAACATGCTCCCTCAAGGATTGAGGGGGAGCAATGTATCGTCTCATAATCAGTCATTCTTAAATCTAACCACATTTTTCTCCCAAAATCTTTGAACTTATTTAAATCACTTGGGATCACAAATCTCAAATGGTTTGAAATTTTTGATCGGGGAGAAAATGTGATGTTTTGGACTTAAATGTAAGCTCTCCCATATGTGCTAAACTCTTTTGTATTTCAATGCACATATTGAGGGGGAGCAAATGGTTTGTCGAAAAGGATCTTAGCATTTCATATGAACGAGACTCAGACTTGACCAATGAATTGACGAAACAATAGTTGTCTTTAATCGAAAGGACTTGTCCTAGCCGGGTAATAATTTCAAGCTGGTCTAACCAGTGATGTAAGCGTGTCTCGAAGAGGACTTGTCTGAGTAGAGTGTACCATTTCAAGAAACTCTCAGTGGTCTTGACCAGGCCGGGTAATAATTTCAAGCTAGTCTAACTAGTGATGTAAACGTGTCTCGAATCGGTCATGGACACTAAGAGTGGATCAATTCAAAAAGTTCGAACTCTACCCAACATGTGCAAATTTTCTTATCATAACATATGAGCACATGTTAAGGGGGAGCATTTGAAAATGATAAAACTCTCAACGTGTGAACAAAATGTGTTTCTTTATCATAAACACGTTGAGAGAATTTTCAATGATTTAGTGAATGGCAACATAGGTTAGTCATGAAGTTATAAGGTGGCTAAGATTAGGAAAACTGATGAGGCGAAAAATGATCCATTTTTAGGGGGTCATTTAAGCCCGAATTCGAATTTATTTGATCAAATATTGCCCTAAATCGTTCCTTTTGTGATTTTAGGTACTTTGGGAGTGAAATCTGGAAAAGGAAGCAATTCGGACGTTTTTGGAGCATAAAAGTGAAGAAAACGCCAAAGTCTTAATTTTCCATGCTGGGAACAGTAGGTGACAGCGTCAAGAGTAATTCCCTGACGGCGTCAAGAGCAAAATTCCATGACGACCCAGTACAGATTTGACGGCGTCACGAAGGTAGGGCGTCAAGAGTAAAAGTCATGACGGTCTGGAAATAATTAAGTCTTGACGGCGTCAAATGTAGATCAAGGCAGTCCGAGAATAGTTTTGGCGGCGAGGTGACGGCGTCACAAGCTTTGTCTTGGCGCCGTCAGACCTCTTTTCCTATATATAGTTTTCTAATTTTTCACATTTAAAGAGAAAAAGTTTTGGAGAAACCCTAAGTACGATTTTGGTGCGAATTTTACAGGTTTTTCAAGGGTTCCAAACCCTTGATACCTTACATGTGTAATTAAGATAAGTGTTCTTTTAATTCAATCAATATGTCTATGTGTTGGTTGTCTATATCTTGTTCTTGTCTTAATTCCATCATGCTAGGCTAGATCTATCTTGTGTTTGCTTAGATCTAATGAAACCTAGATGTTAATTATGTGTTGATTACTTGTTTATACTTGTTTTGGATGAATGATTTATATGTTAGGCTTAAGAAAACTGGCAGATCTCCAATTGGTAACATGCTTGAATGTCTTAAGAAACATGAACCGACACGCACTAGGTCTTTATTGGTTGTATTTAATGCATGAGCCACTGTTTATAATCCCTATAGTTGTGCTGGGCATGGTGTAGGAGGAGATAAGAGCTCATAGAATTGGGGAGTTAAGTGTGCCACCCCATGAATGGTATTAAGGAATACGATCCGTCATCCATGCATTTATAACAAGTAATTAACGTGTAAAAGATGTCTAGGGAGTAGTGAAATCTAAGTAAACACATTTTCTCCACTTATTGCTCACAACTTTTATATAATTTAGTTTATTTTCATTTTTAGTATTTTATTTTGATTGCATCTTTAGTATTGGGTTAGTTGATTAGCAACTAATTCCGCCCAAATCCATCAAACCCGAGATTTTTAATTGCTTTCTAAAAAATATAAAAACACAAAAATAATCATCCCTCACCTTTAGAACTAGTATTTAGGCTTTCTAATCCTAGCGACACTATTCCTAAGCTGAATGATCAATCCCCCGGTACTTGTCACTATACTATACTACAACGATCAGGTACACTGCCTGGTGGGGGTTGTAAGCTTCTCGAGATCCCTCGAGAGGTAAAGCCTGTTGCGATTCCCACGCATCAAGTTTTTGGCGCCGCAGCCCGGGGAATAGTTATTGTCTAGGTTAGAATTTCTTTTTATTAGGTCTACTTGCTAGATTCTTTTCTAGTAAGATTTTATTTTTATTTTTTTTTAAGTTTTCTTTAGTCTATCTTATTTCTTTGTGCCTTTGTTCGTAACTCTTCACCACCTGCCATCATGGCAAGCGATGAGTCCCTTAACCTTAGGATCACTAGGAGTCGTAGTTCCACTAGAAACCTGGTCTTGCCTTATGCGGAACACGAAAGAGAAATGCATAGATTGAGACAATATCACTCAACTTCTGAACCATCTAGCGTTGCCATCGATTTTGATGCACCTCTTTCTGAAGAAAATTCAGAAAATTATGTCACAACCCCTAGCTCCCAACCCAACGACGAGACGAGTACTCCCGCAACCCCCATTCCTAAGCGTCTTAAAGACTACTCCTCCCCAACCTCTCGCAGCTTCTCAAACGCCATTGTCTACCCAAACGAACACACCAACGAGGTCTTGCATGCAAACGATGTTTGGCTTGTCAAAAGTGTGTGTAAGTTTCGCGGAACAGATGAGGAAGATCCAATCCAACACATCAAGGACTTCCTGAAAATAGTAGACACCCTCCATACGGATGGGGCTACTAGAGACACATCCCGATTGTGATTTTTTCCTTTCACCTTATATGAAAAAGCCCAAGATGGTATGACAAACTCCCTTTTGAATCTATTTTCACATGGGAGCAACTCATATCCAAGTTCTATGAGAAGTTCTTTCCACCTGGAAAAACCTCAGCATTTAGAGATAGGATCCTCCGTTTCCGGAAGAGGAAGGATGAACCCTTCCATAAATCGTGGACTAGATTCAAAGATTTAATAAGACAAGTTCCCCATCATGGCATTGAGCTTTGGCTCTTGGTCCAAATCTTCTACGATAATATCTCCTCTAACGACCGAAACGGAATTAACCAATCTAGAAAAGGAAGATTAGCCAATCTTAGTGCCGAGGAAGGATGGGATAGGATTGAGGAATATGCTCAAGACCAGGATGACACTTGGGATGAACCTGAGTCGACTGTCAGCATTTCTGAAATCACCTCGGATCGGTTGAGAAAAATTCATAAAAGAGTGGAATACCTATCTAGATCGCAATTACCTAAACAGCTGTCAAATCCTTACTTGATCTGCGATTACTGTAGGGGCCCGCATGAGGTAGAAGAATGCGGAGGGGCAGCCACCACTGAACATGCATGTTTGTCAGGAGGGGACATTTATGCTGATCCCTCCCTTTTGCCTTTTTACCAAAATGATGATTACACCCTTTGGGGAAATCTGGTAAAGAGAAGAGAAGGGGAGGAAGGCCCTGAATTCAAAATCAGGAGCACTTTTGAAGATGACCTTGGTCACTTCACTCAAGAAAAAGACTTGCAAATGAAAGGTCTTAATGAGCTTTTTGACGAGCAGCAGGAGGATATTGGAAAATTTTTCAACAAGCTTAACTCTGCCCTAGATAATCTTGAAACGCCATCAGTAAGCAAAAAAGACCCTATGCTCGCGATAACCACTCGAGCTGGAACAACAACCAAGGACCCTCCTTACCCAAACTCGTCCCCCATCACCCCCGATCCAAACAAACCTAGGGAGGAGGAGAAGGATGTCGACGGTAGTACCCCCGACCAACCGCCCGTGACGACCCCTTCCCCATCAACCATGCCTAACCAACCTGTGAGAATCCCGTTTCCGTCCCGATTAAGGAACCTGAAGACTGAGAATGATAACAAGAAATTCTTGTCCTACCTAAAAGACTCGGTTGTCACCATACCTCTCCTTGATGCTTGCTATCACATGCCAAAGTATAGCACATACTTCAAAAAACTACTTGCTAATAGGAAGAAACTCGAGGGTCTTGTGACCCTGGGGGAAGAATGCTCAGTGGTGACCCATCGAGGGCTACCAAAGAAGGTAGACGATCCGGGCAGCTTCACCCTGCCTTGCTCCATAGGACCTCTATCAATCAAGAATGCTCTTGCCGATTTGGGAGCAAGTATCAATCTCATGCCTCACTCTATGTTTCATAGACTAGGATACTCTGGATTGAAGCTTACCCGTATGAACATCCAATTAGCCGATAGATCGGTCAAGTACCCCGTAGGGATATGCGAGAATGTGCTAGTCAAAGTTAAGAAATTTAAATTCCCAGTTGACTTCGTAATCCTGGATATGGAGGAGGATGACTTGGTACCCATCATCTTAGGTAGACCATTTCTTGCTACCGCTCGTGCAGTCATCGATGTCTACGATGACAAACTAACCTTACGAGTGGGAGACGATAGCACAACCTTCGACATTAAGGATTCTATGGACCTCTCCCTCGAAGCAGCCAACCGGCTCTATTTTATCGGGGAAGTAGATGAACTCACAGATGTCATTGATTGTTGTGTCGATGAACAGATCGATGAAGGTTGGCTATGGGACGAGAGTTTTCTGCCTTTGCTAGAGGTAGAAAAGATGGAGGATGTTAGTGCAGTCTCCTTCTACCCCAGACAAGAGGCAACGGAGCATCTCGAACTCCGAAAGTCCGAAAACAAGCTCAAGCCTTCTATTATCGAACCTCCTGATGTAGATCTTAAAGAGCTTCCTAACCATTTGGAGTATGCCTTCCTTCAGGGAGAGGATCAACTCCCGGTAATCATAAACTCCTCCTTGGAACATGAACAAAAAGTTAAACTCTTAGAGGTCCTAAAAAAATACAAGGGGGTACTTGCATGGAGTGTAGTCGACATTAAGGGGATTGACTCGACTTTCTGCACACATAAGATTCTCATGGAAGAAGATTATAAACCTACCGTGCAACCCCAGAGGCACGTAAACCCTAACATTAAGGAAGTAGTGAAGAAAGAAGTCATAAAACTTTTGGATGCAGGATTAATTTACCCGATCTCGGATAGCCCATGGGTCAGTCCTGTGCAGGTTGTACCTAAAAAGGGTGGAATGACTGTAGTTAAGAATGACAGAGGTGAGATGGTGCCCCAGAGAACTGTCACTGGATGGCGGGTATGCATCGACTATCGAAAGCTCAATGATGCCACGAGGAAAGATCACTTTCCCTTACCATTCATTGATCAGATGTTAGAGAGATTATCTGGGCACGAGTACTATTGCTTCTTGGATGGATTCTCAGGATATTTTCAGATTCCCATAGCACCTGAGGACCAAGAAAAGACCACGTTTACCTGCCCTTATGGAACATTTGCCTACAAAAGGATGCCTTTTGGGCTATGTAATGCCCCCGCCACCTTCCAGCGATGCATGACCGCAATCTTTCACGAACTCATGGAAGACAGCATGGAAGTGTTCATGGATGACTTTTCGGTCTTCGGGAACTCCTTCGACCGCTGTCTTGCTAATCTAGAAAAGATGCTCAAACGGTGTGAGGAAACCAACTTGGTGCTAAACTGGGAGATATGTCATTTCATGGTGAAGGAAGGGATTGTGTTAGGACATAAGATCTCAAGAAACGGAATAGGGGTGGACCAAGCAAAAGTTGAAGCTATATCTAAGTTACCATACCCCACAACCGTTAAAGCAATACGCAGTTTCTTGGGGCATGCCGGGTTTTATCGAAGATTCATCAAAGACTTCTCCAAAATCGCTCGGCCAATGACCTAACTACTTGTGAAGGATGCTCCGTTTGATTTTTCCCAAGAATGCAAGGATGCATTCGATCTCTTAAAAAAGGAACTCACACAAGCTCCAATCATGACCACACCCAACTGGGAATTACCATTTGAAATCATGTGTGACGCTAGCGACTTCGCTGTCGGGGCTGTGTTAGGCCAACGGCGTGATAAGTTTTTTCAACCCATCTACTATGCGAGCAAAACCATGAATCCCGCTCAAGAGAATTACTCCACCACTGAGAAAGAATTATTAGCCGTAGTGTTCGCGTTCGACAAATTCCGACAATATCTTGTCCTTTCAAAAACAGTCGTCTTCACTGATCACTCGGCTCTTCGATATCTTTTTGCGAAGCAGGATGCTAAGCCACGACTGATTCAGTGGATCCTGTTGCTACAGGAATTCGATGTTGAGATTCGTGACAAGAGAGGGGCAGAAATCTGGCCGCATATCATCTATCTCGTCTCGAAAACCCCTTGGATGAGCACGATAGGAGTGAGATTAGGGATTCGTTTCCTGACGAACAACTCATGTTAATGAGTGACTCGGAGCCGTGGTACGCCGATTTTGCTAATTACCTCGCAAGTAGACTCGTTCCTGAACACCTGACTAAGTACGAAAGGAAGAGGTTCTTCTCTCAGCTAAAATATTACTTTTGGGATGAACCCTTTTTATTCCGAAGGTGTCCTGACCAAATCATAAGACGTTGTGTTTCGGAAAATGAGGCAGTGAAGATTATGAGGGAATGTCACTCTGGTCCCTCTGGCGGGCATCATGTGATAAACATCACCGCCCGAAAGATTCTCGATGCGGGATTCTATTGGCCCACAATTTTCCGTGATGTAAAAGAAATGGTGCAGACGTGCGATGCATGTCAACGAGCCGGAAATATATCACATAGGGATGAAGCACCTCAGAACTTTATATAAGTTTGTGAGGTCTTCGATGTTTGGGGGATTGACTTAATGGGACCCTTTCCATCTTCAGGGGGGAACGAGTACATATTAGTCGCCATTGACTATGTTTCAAAATGGGTTGAGGCACAAGGCCTTAGGACCAATGACGCCAGAGTAGTTATTCATTTCCTGAAAAAGCTTTTCGCAAGATTCGGGATTCCTAAAGCTCTCATCAGTGATAGGGGAACCCATTTTTGCAATGCACAAATGGAAAAGGTCATGAAGAGGTATGGAGTACCCCATCGGTTCTCCACCGCCTATCATCCACAAACCAATGGCCAAGTCGAAAACACCAATAGGGTTATTAAAAGAATACTTGAAAAAACGGTTAGTCAAAACAGAAAGGACTGGTCATTTAAACTCGACGAAGCCTTATGGGCATTCCGAACCGCCTACAAAACACCTATTGGAACGACCCCGTTCCGCATGGTGTATGGTAAGGCATGTCACTTACCAGTGGAATTAGAACACAAGGCTTATTGGGCACTTAAAACATGCAACTTAGATTACACAATTGCAGGCAATTACACGAGCTTGATGAGCTTAGACTAGAAGCCTACGAATCATCCATCACATATAAAGAGAGAGCTAAAAGATGGCATGACCAGAGAATTAAGAAACCCAAAGAATTTTCAGAGGGAGACAAGGTCCTATTATACAATTCTTGGTTGAGATTATTTCCGGGAAAACTTAAGTCTAGATGGTATGGACCGTTCACGGTAAAGAATTCCTCTAAATTTGGAGCCGTGGTATTACTAGATGATGAAGGTAGGGAATTTACTGTTAACATACAACGTGTAAAACACTACCAAGAGAATAACAATGAAATGATTAGTGAGGAGGATGTGATGTTTGATGATGAGGTCACGTAGTAACCCATGACCTTGAGTCTAGCTACAAGACTCGTAAATAAAGAAAAGCGCTTCTTGGGAGGCAACTCATGCTTTGTGTGATTTTATTTGTTTGTTTGTTATTTGCTTCCGTACGCATGTTTTATTTTTATTGTTGGTAGATCATGTTTCTAAACTAAATAGTGGAAATACTTTACTTTGTTGTTTTAGCCTAGTCTTAACTCCACCTAAAGGTATTTTTGCAAAAGATAAGTGTAAGGGGAAACCCCAAATATGTTTTTAAGAAACAAACCGATCATGATTCTCCACAATATTAAGTGAACATGTATATTCGTATTTATTAGAGTCAAATGCTTGTATTGAGTCATAATGAAGTTTTGCAGGATTTTCCAGGAAGTAGGACCAAGTTTTTCCAGAAATTTTCCGGAAACTTAACATAAGAATTTCTGCAGGTCACTTCTGACGGCGTCAGGGGTTTACTCTTGACGGCGTCAAGTGTAAAAATCTGGAAATTTTACCGGTTTTGTTTTTCTAACGGAGTCTTATGGTTTTTGTGAATTATTAAGTTTTATAATCTCCAGGAGATCTGCAAACTTCATTCCACAAGCATTATATCTTATCTTGTTTTCTAGGATTTAGTAGCTTATATAGGATGCCGCCGATTTTACGCGAGGTTGTCTTGTCTATTTTATCAGGTTTTACAGGTTATGTATGACAAGAAGATGATTTATATTCTGGAAGGGAAGCTTTGATTGTTCATTTTCTTGGAGGAAGATTTAACCGGGCCACCTTATTATCCATACCGAGCGAATCAGGGGAGTATTTGATTTCATTCTCTTTACTTTTTCACTTTTACATTCTTTACTTGAACATTGGGGACAATGTTCATCTTAAGTGTAAGGGGAGGGTAAAAAGATGATACCTTACATATGCACTTTCGCTTGAGTTTGTTTTATTTGATGGTAGATGTGTAATAAAACTATGAGAAATACTTGTTAGTGCAATTTTAGCGCCAAATTTAAATTTTTTTACAACATTTAGGAGTGAAACTTTAGCCATAGCAAGCGTCTCATGGATAGGAGATTGTATGACTAGCACATAACCGTATATTCAGAAAAAATTTCCACCCAAATATGTGAGGTTCACCTTTAGATTTGATAGGAAAAGCATTCATTATTAGTGCTTATGAGTGTACCGGTAGCATTTAGATTCTAGAACTTGCGTTAGTGATGCATCCCGAGACCGCTAGTGAGACTACATTCGTGTGGTAGGATTTACTACATGATAAGAGGCATTAGGATCACCCTTGTGTTAAACCCGTATCATAATTACTTGACCATTTAAGTCATATTACTTGGCTAGTTAAGTCAACTAATTTTTCCCACACCCTTAGCGTTGTACTCATTTTTAGTACACGAAACCCCTAGTACACCCCTCCGAGCCTATCTTTTCGTTTCTAACTTTAAGCATTTTACTTAAAGGAAGAATTTGTTACACGCCACTTAAATGTACACCCAAATCGCCTTAGCCTTCCGTGTATGCGCTCATTTTTAGTGCATTATTGTTATTTGTTAAACCCTAAGTTAACTTTCTAATTGATTACATGGTTGCTAAGTCGAGTCATATCCTTGTACATATTATTTTGGGACGATTGGGACTCATGGGTAAGTACTTATTTTATGAAGTAATGGGGAATAACATCACTTATTACCCCTATATGTACGTTAATCTTAAAAGTGCTCCAAGTGTTTTAATTTTCTTAATTCGAGTCACTAGATTAGTTAATTGTAAAGTATGTAAAGATTCAAGTGTAAGGGAAATGTTCATTCCCTATGATGTATTATTTTGGATGGTAGGGTAA
Organism: Artemisia argyi; assembly: GCA_030686995.1. Taxonomy (NCBI): domain Eukaryota; kingdom Viridiplantae; phylum Streptophyta; class Magnoliopsida; order Asterales; family Asteraceae; genus Artemisia; species Artemisia argyi. The sequence goes on along the minus strand of CM060696.1, from coordinate 74,321,152 downwards.
GAGTGTATGCAAAAAAAAAAAAAAAAAAAAAAAAAAAAAAAAAAAAAAAAAAAAAGAGAAAACATACGGACTACCATCCAGTTTCATTCTATGTTTATTTTATATTTTTGTTATTTTTCATTTATTAGCATAAGTAGAGTCTAGTCTTGGCTTAGCAACGCCATATTGTACATGTAATTGATCAAGAGTGTTAACTCGCCACCAGTAAAACTTCCTTTATCCAACAAAACCGTGTATTTCATATCTCTACACCTAACGTTACAACCCTTTAAAAGACCTCTTTGATAGTTTATCCTAGGTGCTTACGCCATGTGGTGGAGGTTTGATCCTTTCCCAAGCCTATGGTAATCTATTTTGCTATGACAGGTAGTGAGAGATATCTTCCGTTTCCATATTGTAATTTACACTTTATTACACCCCAGAGATGTGAGTATCTAAACACTATTTGTGAGGTGCTTGTGTATGACCTCCGTGCTTGTCTATTGGTCTTGAGTGGAATGATTATTTGTTGTAATTACTTTTATATTAGTGTTAAATGACCCCTAACTTGTCTTTTGAGTAGAATAAAAGCGCATTTGCTTGAGAACAAGCAAATCTCAAGTGTAAGGGTATATGATGAGGCGAAAAATGATCCGTTTTTAGGGGGTCATTTAAGCCCGAATTCGAATTTATTTGATCAAATATTGCCCTAAATCGTTCCTTTTGTGATTTTAGGTACTTTGGGAGTGAAATCTGGAAAAGGAAGCAATTCGGACATTTTTGGAGCATAAAAGTGAAGAAAACGCCAAAGTCTTAATTTTCCATGCTGGGAACAGTAGGTGACGGCGTCAAGAGTAATTCCCTGACGGCGTCAAGAGCAAAATTCCATGACGACCCAGTACAGATTTGACGGCGTCACGAAGGTAGGGCGTCAAGAGTAAAAGTCATGACGGCCTGGAAAAAATTAAGTCTTGACGGCGTCAAATGTAGATCAAGGCAGTCCGAGAATAGTTTTGGCGGCGAGGTGACGGCGTCACAAGCTTTGTCTTGACGCCGTCAGACCTCTTTTCCTATATATATTTTCTAATTTTTCACATTTAAAGAGAAAAAGTTTTGGAGAAACCCTAAGTACGATTTTGGTGCGAATTTTACAGGTTTTTCAAGGGTTCCAAACCCTTGATACCATAAATGTGTAATTAAGATAAGTGTTCTTTTAATTCAATCAATATGTCTATGTGTTGGTTGTCTATATCTTGTTCTTGTCTTAATTCCATCATGCTAGGCTAGATCTATCTTGTGTTTGCTTAGATCTAATGAAACCTAGATGTTAATTATGTGTTGATTACTTGTTTATACTTGTTTTGGATGAATGATTTATATGTTAGGCTTAAGAAAACTGGCAAATCTCCAATTGGTAACATGCTTGAACGTCTTAAGAAACATGAACCGACGCGCACTAGGTCTTTATTGGTTGTATTTAATGCATGAGCCACTGTTTACAATCCTTATAGTTGTGCTGGGCATGGTGTATGATTGGTCCAAAACAGTCAGATAATATCAACCAAGTAATGGTCAACAAGTCAAACAGCCTAAACCAATACTCCGGTGAGTTTAGTGTTTCCCCGGATCGTTGGATCCCAACGAGATGTGAAATCTGAAATAAAACGACTTCTAGATCAGGTGAATTGAACAGGAAAAGGGTTTAAGTGATTTGTACTACTGAAATATAAGAGTGAATAGCTTTAATAAGCAATATCAACTAATACGTGAAATCAGATAAGTACAAGTGAAAAAGGGACTGAAAACGTAAACGTTTACTAATTAAACGTAAACAAAAACAAATTTAACTTATAGTAGGATTTTACAAGCCTTAGGGCTTAAATGCAAATTAAATAAATTTAAAATATTTATTTTATAAAAAACTATTTAATTAATTATTTTTATTTAATTACTATTATTAATTATTTAACAATTAACTAATAATTATGAAAATGTAAAATAAGTCTAGAAAATTAAAATTAAAATTTCTAAAAATCTAAAATATTATAAAACTTATTTTAAAATTAAAATTATATTTTTCACACTATTTATCTATTTATTATTAATTATTTATTATTTATTTATTATTTAACTAATTATATTGATTAACTTATTTATAATTACTAAAAAGACTTAAATAATTATGAAATTTTTTATATATCTAATTAACCATCATAGGAATCCTAAAAAATTATAAAAAGTTTATATTATGTATTTTTAATTTAATTTACTAATTATTATTATATTTATTGATTAATATCTAATTAAACTAATTAAATTATGAAAACTAGTAAATGAACAGTATAAATCACAAGAAAATTTCTAAAATTATTTTATGACTTATAAAAGCTAGGAAAAATATAAAATATAGGTGTTACCTTATATAAATATATTATGCTATTTAATTCTTATTTATTATTTAATTATTAATAAAACTATTATTAATTATTATAAATACTAAATTACAAAATAAAAATCTGAGAAAATTATTAAAAATACTTTAACCTAAAAGGAAATTAATAAAAATATAAAATTACAAATTACTTAATAAAAATCTAAAAATGAAAATTAAAATTAAATTTAATTAAATAGAAACTATCACTTAATTTTATATTGTTTTTTCTTGATTTTTCTTTTACCAACCTATTTTATACCTAAAAATAACTAACTTTTGTAAAAACAATAATTTTATTACTTAATAATAAGCTAAATATAAGCTACTAAGCTTATCAGTTGACTTTAGTTGACCAGTTGAGAGATTAAGCTCACAAGAGCTTATGTGGGGTCTACCTTGGCAAAACTTGATTCCTCAGAGTTTATTGAACATGTATAAGCAAGAAAAAGCACAAGGGGTTGGCTGAATAAGCCAAAAAGCCACAATAAGCTTATACTTATTTGTTTTCTGAGACAGATTATGGGACAGACTTGAGAGCTTATTCTAGGTGGGGTCCAGTGGGTTAGAGGTCAAACAAAAGGTCAAGGGTTCAAGCCTGGTAGGAGGAGGGTTGTAAGAACCTATTTATGGGGTGTGGGACCCACTGAGTCAACCACAATGGACCATCAAAGGTGGTGGGTGAGCCAAGGTCTGCTGAGACAGGGCAATCACCTTGCCCTGCAGCTCAGTTCAAGGGGCATTTTAGTCCACTAAAAAAAATCTTAAAAATATGACAACAATGAAAATCACAATTTCAGCTAGTAGAGTTTTCACAAAACAAGTTTCAAGCCTTAAGTCCAAACACAAAAATCACTAATATTCTTGATAAATTGATGAAAATCTGAACATGCAACTTTTGACTTTTACTACTTTTAAGCACAGTTGACTTTTATGAGTTTTGATTGGTCCTAGCTGATTTTAGATGTTGTAAAAAGCTTATGTAAAACTAATTTAGGCCCAAGATAAAAATGATAAGCTTATGTGAGTGATTGTGTCACTCAAATCCTAACACAGTTAACTGTGTTGGATTTCTTAGGTGATTCTGACTTTTTAGACAATGATCACACAATTTTATGACTTATATTACCTATTTGCATCTTCTGAGACATGAAACAAACAAGAAATACACAAAAATCCTACTGAGACTTGATGAAATACAAAGATCCAAACACTCCTTATTTGACTGAGGTGTATGTTTTTCAAAGCAAATGACCTATTTAATCCATGAAAATGATTCCAATCATCATATTATCATTAAACAGTACTGATTGAGCATGATTCAGTAAACAAACAAGCATAAAACACTGAGAGTACAAAATGGATATTTTGACTGTGAAAATAATATTTTTAGCACAAGTTAATTCCAACTAACAAGACCTATTTATTAAGTAATAATATGATTATTTAACACAAATGGAGCCTATAAGAACAAATAGAAACAGTTAATTTCAACTTATTAAGTAAATAAGAAAAATGTTCAAAATGCCTTACAATTGAGTTGCCAACTGAAAACTAGGAACAAGGATCAAAGAGCCAATCCTAAAGAACTTCCACAAGTTCCCTAACCCAGGGCAATCCACAATCAACCCTGCTCCAGCTTGATCATCTTCTTCATTGATTTTTTTTATTTTCTACTTATTTTTCTTGATTTTTATCTATTTTTTAGTTTTATTATTACAGCTGATTTTTAGGTTACTTATAGCTCTCAGAAGCTTTATAACAAACTTATATGAGCTTATGAGTTCATTACAACAATCCTTAACATCATTCAAGCTATAATGAGATTTTGAAATAAAAGGTAAATGTAAATATTGGAATTGTGTTGATAAACTGCAATTGAATATTGAAATATGTTTTAATACACACTAAGAACACTGAGTACACTGTTTGAAAGGTAAAGATTACACTGAATTTGTAAAATACACAAAGTCGACACACAATTAAACTAAATTAAACTAGATGATGTTCCACACTGCTTCCCTTCTCTGTATTTAGCACTTAATATCTTCCACTAGCATCCAGATACTTTCCCACTTCAAATCATGGCCCTTGATTTAGTCAAACTCATCCCAACCATTTAAATCATTTTTGGCGCCAAAACGAACCACGTGGAATTGAGGCGGTTACAGAGCAATTAAAGATTATTGGGAGGTAGCATGAGGTGGAGGGACAAGTATTAGAAGTTTTGAGGCAAGTTGGGGTGGTTTTGATCAAAACCATGGACTGGTATGTGAACAGTGGTGGTTTAGGGGAAAAAGGGGTGTGAAGGGCATTTATTGTGGCGTGTTCAGGGTGAAGGAGATGGTGGAGAGTGGGTAGAATGGTGAGGGTGTGAGCTGGAAGGGGTTGAGGTGGAGTTACAGGTGGGGGTGTGAGGTGGAAGACGAAGAGGGAAAAACGGGGGGTGTTTGTCTGTTTTATTTATTTAACAAAGGGGGTGGGGTGGGCTTTGTGTGTTGGGCCTGTGGGTTTAGTAACTGGATTGGACTGGATCTGGTATTTGGATTTGGTTTATAAATAATAAAGGGCTCGTTTAGTTTATTATAAGCACAAGGACCATTTTGTAATTTTTGATTTTTGAGGGACCTACGCTGCCAACTTTTCAAACTTCATCCAAGGGCCAAACCTGCAATATTAGATAACACTAGGACCATTTTTGCACATTTTTCCATTTTTACAAAACCGAGGACCATTTATGCCAATTCCTCAAACTCCAGGGACCTATTCTGTAATTTTCTGAAAGTTGAAGGGTTTATTTTGTAACTTCTCAAAAGTTATCATAATGACCAATTTTGTCAATTTAGAATAGTATAAGGTTTATTTTTATTATTTTCTTATTTTTAAAACCTTAGGGACTAATTTTGACACTTTCCAAACTTGAGGGACTAAAGTTGTCATTTTGCAATTTTTAAACTTTAAAGGACTTTTCTTGACAACTTATGAATCCCTAAGGACCTTTGATGATATTTTTCATGTTTTGATTTACCAGGGACTAGTTTTACCAATTTTTCAAAGTTCAGGGACTGAAACTGTAAATTATGTGAAATGTTTTGTTTTTCATCAGTTTTCAATCCTTATGCATAAAAACACAATCCATGGATAATTTTATGTATTTTAAGGCATTCCTGTGTGTTTTTATATGTTTTTGCAGTTTAAATGTAACAGAAATGATGAGTATTTACACACTCATCAATCCCCCACACTAAACTATTGCTAGTCCCTAGCAATTTATTTGAGAAAAAATTAATGGATTTTTACTCTTTACCAAAAGCCATCACTTCTGGAGTAGCCAGGTGTAAGAACTGTGGCACACCTGATAACCGTGTGATTTTTAGCAAACCACCAGCTGTCAACGGATTTGATTTGTCTTTACCAGAAGCCGTTTGCTTCTGGACTAGCCAACTCTTGATGGAATAGTCAACATCTTGGTGAGCTGATTACCAATTATGGATTTTCTACGGCCTTTACCACAAGCCATAATCTTGCGGGCTAGCCAACTCATTAGCTTTTGAGGATAATGGGGAGTTGAGGAACCATACAATTTTTGGCAAATTGCAAGCCATCAACGGTTTTGAGATGTCTTTACCAAGAGCCGTTTGCTCCTGGACTAGCCAATCCTGTTGTGGGTTAGACATGGAGGATTGATACCATTTATTGCATTTCTAAGTGTGAAAAAACTTTAAATTTTGATCAAATGAGGGTGCTTGATGGAACATGTGTTTGAATTCGTGAGAATCCCCCCCCCCCCCACACTTAGAAATGAATATTGCCCTCAATATTCAAAACACCGGTTGTTAAACCGATACTTAGAACGTAAGAAGGAAATATTAATAACCTTTATTTTAGGCTATTTACATACAAACTCACTTTTTTCTTTTGTTTTGAACTTTTTTTTATTTTTTTATTTTTTATTTTTTTTTCAAGATATATACATATATACAACATGTGGGGCATCTCCCCCACACTAGGGTGGTAGAAAAGAGAAAGAAATCAGAAATATGAGTGAAAACCCATATTGCTATGCTTTTGATTACCGAGTCACTAGCTTGACTCGACCTCGAGTTGATTTGTCCATGAGGTAGCTTGTTTTTGATTCCCGAGTCACTAGCTTGACTCGACCCCAAATTTAATTGTCCTTGGGGAAAGTTTGGAGATCCGGGACAACCATGTTTGGGATGTCCTCTCCAAAGTAGTGTTTCACACGATGGCCATTTACTTTAAAACATGGACCGTCATTTTGAGATAACTCAACGGTACCATATGGATAAACCTTAGTGATAGTAAATGGACCAGTCCAACGGGTTTTTAATTTACCCGAGAAGATCTTTAATCTAGAGTTAAAGAGAAGTACTCGATCACCAACGTTAAAAACGCGGTTCTTTATTTTTGAGTCATGTATTCTCTTTGTTTTTTCTTTATAGATTAAAGAGTTCTCGTAAGCTTGATCACGTAGTTCATTTAATTCATTCATTTGAACTTTTCTGTGATCACTCGCAGTTTTGAGGTCAAAGTTGGCATGTTTCAAAGCCCAGTAGGCTTTGTGCTCAAGTTCCATCGGTAGATGACATGTCTTTCCGTACACAAGCTTGTAAGGTGTACACCCAATGGGTGTTTTATAAGCTGTACGAAAGGCCCATAGTGCGTCATCTAATTTATCCGACCAGGCAGCACGGTTTTCACCAACAGTCCTCTCAAGTATCCTTTTGATACCACGGTTTGAAACTTCCACTTGCCCACTTGTTTGAGGGTGATACGCGGTAGAAAGACGGTGGGTTACACCATACTTTTGCATGACTTTATCAAATTTGTCATTGCAGAAATGCGTACCACGATCACTTATAATAGCACGTGGGGTTCCAAAACGGGCAAAAAGAGATTTCAGGAATTTCACTACAACTCGGGCATCATTTGTGGGTAAAGCTTTTGCTTCAACCCACTTTGATAAATAATCAACTGCCACAAGTATGTACTTGTTTCCTCTGGATGATGGAAATGGCCCCATAAAGTCAATGCCCCAGATATCAAATATTTCACATACTTGAATAGCATTTTGTGGCATCTCATTTCTTTGTGAAATGTTTCCATGACGCTGACAAGCGTCACAGGCTTTAATGAGATCCTGGGCATCTTTATAAATTGTGGGCCAGAAGAATCCGGAATCAAACACCTTTTTGGCAGTGTAATTAGGACTATGATGTCCCCCAGTGGGTCCAGCATGGCAAGCCTTGAGAATTTCAGTGGCTTCCTGTCCATATACACACCGTCGGATGACTTGATCCGCATAGATTTTGAATAAGTAGGGGTCATCCCAGAAGTAATGTTTAACATCTTTAAAGAATTTATTCTTCTGTTGGGTTGACATCCCTTTCACAACAAAGTTACCCGCATGATAGTTTGCGAAGTCGGCAAACCATGGGGTAGTAGAATCTCCACGAAAAGCAACCGCATTGAGTGTTTCAAGAGGAAATGTTTCATTTATTTCCTTTTTCTCATACACATTTTGATGAGGGTTCTCTAATCGGGACAAATGATCAGCAGCCAGGTTCTCAGCTCCTTTTTTATCACGAATAATGATATCAAATTCCTGGAGGAGGAGAACCCAACGGAGCAATCTCGGCTTTGCATCTTGTTTTGCAAATAGATATTTAAGAGCCGAATGATCCGTATACACTACGCTTTTAGTCAAGATTAAGTATGTCCGAAATTTCTCAAAAGCATACACCACAGCTAATAATTCTTTTTCTGTAGTGGTGTAATGTGTTTGAGCTTCGTTCATAGTTTTGCTTGCGTAGTGGATAGGCTGAAAGTGTTTCGTTTTGCGTTGCCCCAAGACTGCACCGATAGCAAAATCACTTGCATCGCACATAAGCTCGAAGGGTAAATCCCAGTCGGGGGCAATAAGAATGGGTGCCTCAGTAAGCTTTTCCTTTAATGTTTCAAAAGCTTCGATGCACTCTGGTGAGAAGATAAAAGGAGTATCCTTTTCAAGGAGATGAGTCATAGGCCGTGAGATTTTAGAAAAATCTTGTATAAATCGACGATAGAAACCGGCATGACCCAAGAAACTCCTAATACCTTTGACGGTAGTAGGGTGAGGCAGTTTTGCAATGACATCAACCTTAGCTCTGTCAACCTCAATCCCATTCTTGGAAATCTTATGGCCGAGGACAATGCCCTCTTTGACCATAAAGTGACTCTTTTCCCAATTTAGACATAGATTGGTGTCTTTACACCTTTTCAACATTGTTTCTAAATTGGTGAGACATGTTTGGAATGAATCCCCAATGACCGAAAAGTCATCCATAAAGACCTCATAGTTTTACCGATCATGTCGGTAAATATAGCCATCATGCACCTCTGGAACGTACCTGGAGCATTACATAAGCCAAAAGGCATACGTTTATAAGCAAAGGTTCCATAAGGGCATGTAAAGGTAGTCTTTTCTTGATCTGATGGATCAATGGGGATTTGGAAGTATCCTGAGAAACCATCAAGGAAACAATAGTACTCGTTCCCTGCTAATCTCTCAAGCATCTGGTCCATAAAGGGCAGCGGAAAGTGGTCTTTGCGGGTGGCGTCATTTAACTTACGATAGTCAATGCAAACACGCCATCCGGTAACCAGCCGAGTTGGAATCAACTCATTTTCCTCATTAGTGACAACAGTAATGCCACCCTTTTTTGGGACGCAATGAATGGGACTAACCCATGGACTGTCAGAGATAGGGTAAATCAATCCAGCATCAAGAAGTTTAAGAACCTCTTGTTTAATCACATCATGGATTTTTGGATTCACCCTTCTTTGATGTTGCACTGCAGGCTTGAAGTCATCCTCCATCAAGATTTTGTGTGTACAAAAATCTGGGTTAATACCCTTAATATCAGAGAGTTTCCAAGCAATTGCTTGCTTGTTTGACTTCAAAACCTTTATGAGAGCACTCTTCTCCTCAACACTTAAACCTTTAGCAATAATGACGGGTAATTTATCATCACCCTCCAAGAATGCATATTCAAGATGAGGAGGTAAGTCCTTGAGTTCGACCTCAGGAAAATCATCAGTTTCCTCAACATATTTGATTTCCTGATTATGAAGTTGTACGGGAGGGAGTGGAGGAGAATTGTCTTGGTTTAGCAATCTCTCAAGGAGAAGAATATCTCCCTCCAGATCAATCTCAGTGTTATCAATTCCCGATGGAACTGAATCACTTTTGAGAAAAGCCTCGACCTCTTCCAAAAGAAAATCACTTCCCTCAAACGGAGTGAGAGAAGGGGAAGAGTCGGAAATGATAGGTTTAGATGATGGAGTGGCATCCCCACTCACAGAATTATGAGAATAACCAAGAAACTCTTGAGAATACTCCTCCGAAGCAATGTCGATGATATCTATTTGATTAACTGCTTCAGAATCATAATTGGAGGAGTACCTCGAGGTTTGATCGAGGTTAAATCTAACAGCTTCATTACCCACACGAAGAGTGATTTCTTGCTCAAATACATCGATAAGAGCACGGCCCGTTCTAAGGAAACCCCTCCCAACAATGAGAGGGACCCTTTGATCGGCATCGAAATCAACCACCACAAAGTCAGCGGGGAGATGAAATTCTCCTACCTTCACAAACACGTCCTCGGCAATGCCGAGAGGACGAGATATCGATCGGTCTGCAAGCTCTAAAGTCATGCAGGTAGGAGTAAGATCAGGAAGAGAAAGTTTCTTCCAAACTGAATATGGCATTAGGTTGATACTTGCACCAAGATCGGCCAAGGCATAGCAATCAACCATTCCCGGAAATACACATGGTATTAGAAATTTTCCAGGATCTCCCAGCTTCTCGGGAAGCTTCTTTAAAAGAACTGCTGAGCAGTTCTCATTCAAGGGAGTCTTTGCCATTTCAAACAGTTTCTCCTTGTTGCTTAACAAGTGTTTGATTGTCGATGCAAATTTGGGCATCAGAATAATAGCATCCGCAAAGCTAATGTCAAAATGCAAATCTTGGAAGATTTGAAAGAATTTATCCATCTGGTGACTAGCTTTTTCACGGAGCTTTTGTTCACTCAAGCGTGAGGGGTAAGGAATAGAGGAGGTAGAAGGTCTGGACTGAGGTGTTTCAACTGGAATATCATTTGGTTAAAAAACAACTCTAGGTTTTGGTTTGGGTTTCGGGACAACATGAGGTGGGACGTCTTGGGTACCTCCCTTATGAGTAGGAAGTACTTCGTCCTTATTTACCTCGACGTTATTTTCCACTACCTTGGGAGGAGAAGAAGAAGGGGTAGTGGGAACAGTAGGTCCATCATATGAAACTCCGCTCCTGGTTGTGATCGCCTTTGCATCGCCCCTCGGGTTTGCGATCGTGTTGCTCGGAAGTTTTCCAGAGCCCGAGGGTTGTTCATTTAAAGATTTCTTAATTTCAGAAATCTGGCTGACCAACAACCTGTTTGTCTCTTCTTGAGTTTTCATGAACTGCTTTAACAACTCATCAGATGATGGTTGTGGAGCTGGGATAATGGCTTGTGTTTGGTTAGGGAAATTTTGGACACGGTTATTTTGATTATAACCTTGTTGTGGCTGAAAATTCCCTTGATTTGGATTACCATTTCCCTGAAAATGATTTCCGGGGTTGAAATTGTTTCTGTTAAAGTTTCCTTGATTGTGGAAACCTTGATTCTGTCCAGGATGGAAATTCCCTTGGTTTTGATAACCTTGGTTCATTCGTGGTTGGTTTTGGTTTCTGTTTTGCAAATTTGGGTTTTGATTAAACCCGGGTGGTCCCATATGTGTGTTAGCACGGTAACTTGGTTCAATTTGAGGACGGTATTGATTACCCCCCTGATTTGTAGTACCGGCTAAGGCATTGGCTTCAAAAGGACTACCATCAGTGGCAGTACAATTGTAGTAAGCATGTGGGCCACCACAAGTGACACAGACTTCCACTTTTTTAACTTCAGCATGTGAAGGGTTTTGTGTGAAAGTGACTTTTTTCTGGTTTGAGATAACCAAAGCTTGAATGGCGTCCGTGAGTTTGTTTATCTTAGCATCGGTGCTAGAAGTACTCACGGGCGATGAAGTAGAAGGACCAGCACTCACTTGGGAGTTATATGGTTTTGTGCGTGTAGTGCGGACTTTGGACTTATTTTCAATGATTTCTAAAGCTTCTTTTGTGGTTTTGCTCAAAAAATTACCTCCCGCGGAGGCATTGAGAGAATCTTGGTCAGATTGACTCACACCATTATAAAACGTGTCAATTTGCATTAATTCAACCATAATGAGGACATCGACGAAGCAATTCTTTGAAACGATCCCAAGCGTCACCAAACGATTCATCAAACCTTTGAGTAAATTTGATGATTTCATTTTTAAGACTTGTCGTTCTGGACGGGGGAAAAAATTCGTTTACAAATTTGGTAACTAAATCTTCCCATGAGTTTATTGAACGAGGAGGTTGTTTTTCCAGCCAAATCCGGGCTGCTCCCTCAAGAGAAAATGGGAAAAGAAGAAGTTTGACTGCTTCGGAAGGGACGTTCTTGTATTTGATGGTTGAAGTAATTTTATTAAACCATCGAATATGAGCATGGGGATCATCCCTTTCAAAACCATAAAATTGGCTTGAAGTTACTAGATTTAGTAACCCGGTTTTGAGCTCAAAGTATTCAGCCACAATGGCTGGGACAACAATAGCGTCTCCGTAACCCTCAATGGATGCTTGGAGAAGCTCATTCATCGGACGGTCTTCCGCCATGATAACTTTCTTGGGTGAAACAGCATGTTCCTCAGATACGGCTGTTGGGGCAGAACGTCTACGGCATCTTCGAGGAATTCTGACAAGCTCACGTAAAGGGCTTGTTGACCTAGAAGAACGAGTGCGCATGCACTAGAGACGACTCTAAGAATCCTTAGAGTGACGGGAAATTACAAATAGAAAATAAAATATGAACAAAAAGATGATATATAACAAAGTGTGAAAATTCAAACTCACAGATATTTCAAAAAGTCGTAATACGCAGCACACCTCCCCGGCAGCGGCGCCAAAATTTGATTGGTCCAAAACAGTCAGATAATATCAACCAAGTAATGGTCAACAAGTCAAACAGCCTAAACCAATACTCCGGTGAGTTTAGTGTTTCCCCGGATCGTTAGATCCCAACGAGATGTGAAATCTGAAATAAAACGACTTCTAGATCAGGTGAATTGAACATGAAAAGGGTTTAAGTGATTTGTACTACTGAAATATAAGAGTGAATAGCTTTAATAAGCTATATCAACTAATACGTGAAATCAGATAAGTACAAGTGAAAAAGGGACTGAAAACGTAAACGTTTACTAATTAAACGTAAACAAAAACAAATTTAACTTATAGTAGGATTTTACAAGCCTTAGGGGCTTAAATGCAAATTAAATAAATTTAAAATATTTATTTTATAAAAAACTATTTAATTAATTATTTTTATTTAATTACTATTATTAATTATTTAATAATTAACTAATAATTATGAAAATGTAAAATAAGTCTAGAAAATTAAAATTAAAATTTCTAAAAATCTAAAATATTATAAAACTTATTTTAAAATTAAAATTATATTTTTCACACTATTTATCTATTTATTATTAATTATTTATTATTTATTTATTATTTAACTAATTATATTGATTAACTTATTTATAATTACTAAAAAGACTTAAATAATTATGAAAATTTTTATATATCTAATTAACCATCATAGGAATCCTAAAAAATTATAAAAACTTTATATTATGTATTTTTAATTTAATTTACTAATTATTATTATATTTATTGATTAATATCTAATTAAACTAATTAAATTATGAAAACTAGTAAATGAACAGTATAAATCACAAGAAAATTTCTAAAATTATTTTATGACTTATAAAAGCTAGGAAAAATATAAAATATAGGTGTTACCTTATAAAAATATATTATGCTATTTAATTCTTATTTATTATTTAATTATTAATAAAACTATTATTAATTATTATAAATACTAAATTACAAAATAAAAATCTGAGAAAATTATTAAAAATACTTTAACCTAAAAGGAAATTAATAAAAATATAAAATTACAAATTACTTAATAAAAATCTAAAAATGAAAATTAAAATTAAATTTAATTAAATAGAAACTATCACTTAATTTTATATTGTTTTTTCTTGATTTTTCTTTTACCAACCTATTTTATACCTAAAAATAACTAACTTTTGTAAAAACAATAATTTTATTACTTAATAATAAGCTAAATATAAGCTACTAAGCTTATCAGTTGACTTTAGTTGACCAGTTGAGAGATTAAGCTCACAAGAGCTTATGTGGGGTCTACCTTGGCAAAACTTGATTCCTCAGAGTTTATTGAACATGTATAAGCAAGAAAAAGCACAAGGGGTTGGCTGAATAAGCCAAAAAGCCACAATAAGCTTATACTTATTTGTTTTCTGAGACAGATTATGGGACAGACTTGAGAGCTTATTCTAGGTGGGGTCCAGTGGGTTAGAGGTCAAACAAAAGGTCAAGGGTTCAAGCCTGGTAGGAGGAGGGTTGTAAGAACCTATTTATGGGGTGTGGGACCCACTGAGTCAACCACAATGGACCATCAAAGGTGGTGGGTGAGCCAAGGTCTGCTGAGACAGGGCAATCACCTTGCCCTGCAGCTCAGTTCAAGGGGCATTTTAGTCCACTAAAAAAAATCTTAAAAATATGACAACAATGAAAATCACAATTTCAGCTAGTAGAGTTTTCACAAAACAAGTTTCAAGCCTTAAGTCCAAACACAAAAATCACTAATATTCTTGATAAATTGATGAAAATCTGAACATGCAACTTTTGACTTTTACTACTTTTAAGCACAGTTGACTTTTATGAGTTTTGATTGGTCCTAGCTGATTTTAGATGTTGTAAAAAGCTTATGTAAAACTAATTTAGGCCCAAGATAAAAATGATAAGCTTATGTGAGTGATTGTGTCACTCAAATCCTAACACAGTTAACTGTGTTGGATTTCTTAGGTGATTCTGACTTTTTAGACAATGATCACACAATTTTATGACTTATATTACCTATTTGCATCTTCTGAGACATGAAACAAACAAGAAATACACAAAAATCCTACTGAGACTTGATGAAATACAAAGATCCAAACACTCCTTATTTGACTGAGGTGTATGTTTTTCAAAGCAAATGACCTATTTAATCCATGAAAATGATTCCAATCATCATATTATCATTAAACAGTACTGATTGAGCATGATTCAGTAAACAAACAAGCATAAAACACTGAGAGTACAAAATGGATATTTTGACTGTGAAAATAATATTTTTAGCACAAGTTAATTCCAACTAACAAGACCTATTTATTAAGTAATAATATGATTATTTAACACAAATGGAGCCTATAAGAACAAATAGAAATAGTTAATTTCAACTTATTAAGTAAATAAGAAAAATGTTCAAAATGCCTTACAATTGAGTTGCCAACTGAAAACTAGGAACAAGGATCAAAGAACCAATCCTAAAGAACTTCCACAAGTTCCCTAACCCAGGGCAATCCACAATCAACCCTGCTCCAGTTTGATCATCTTCTTCATTGATTTTTTTTATTTTCTACTTATTTTTCTTGATTTTTATCTATTTTTGAGTTTTATTATTACAGCTGATTTTTAGGTTACTTATAGCTCTCAGAAGCTTTATAACAAACTTATATTAGCTTATGAGTTCATTACAACAATCCTTAACATCATTCAAGCTATAATGAGATTTTGAAATAAAAGGTAAATGTAAATATTGGAATTGTGTTGATAAACTGCAATTGAATATTGAAATATGTTTTAATACACACTATGAACACTGAGTACACTGTTTGAAAGGTAAAGATTACACTGAATTTGTAAAATACACAAAGTCGACACACAATTAAACTAAATTAAACTAGATGATGTTCCACACTGCTTCCCTTCTCTGTATTTATCACTTAATATCTTCCCACTAGCATCCAGGTACTTTCCCACTTCAAATCATGGCCCTTGATTTAGTCAAACTCATCCCAACCATTTAAATCATTTTTGGCGCCAAAACGAACCACGTGGAATTGAGGTGGTTACAGAGCAATTAAAGATTATTGGGAGGTAGCATGAGGTGGAGGGACAAGTATTAGAAGTTTTGAGGCAAGTTGGGGTGGTTTTGATCAAAACCATGGACTGGTATGTGAACAGTGGTGGTTTAGGGGAAAAAGGGGTGTGAAGGGCATTTATTGTGGCGTGTTCAGGGTGAAGGAGATGGTGGAGAGTGGGTAGAATGATGAGGGTGTGAGCTGGAAGGGGTTGAGGTGGAGTTACAGGTGGGGGTGTGAGGTGGAAGACGAAGAGGGAAAAACGGGGGGTGTTTGTCTGTTTTATTTATTTAACAAAGGGGGTGGGGTGGGCTTTGTGTGTTGGGCCTGTGGGTTTAGTAACTGGATTGGACTGGATCTGGTATTTGGATTTGGTTTATAAATAATAAAGGGCTCGTTTGGTTTATTATAAGCACAAGGACCATTTTGTAATTTTTGATTTTTGAGGGACCTACGCTGCCAACTTTTCAAACTTCATCCAAAGGCCAAACCTGCAATATTAGATAACACTAGGACCATTTTTGCACATTTTTCCATTTTTACAAAACCGAGGACCATTTATGCCAATTCCTCAAACTCCAGGGACCTATTCTGTAATTTTCTGAAAGTTGAAGGGTTTATTTTGTAACTTCTCAAAAGTTATCATAAGGACCAATTTTGTCAATTTAGAATAGTATAAGGTTTATTTTTATTATTTTCTTATTTTTAAAACCTTAGGGACTAATTTTGACACTTTCCAAACTTGAGGGACTAAAGTTGTCATTTTGCAATTTTTAAACTTTAAAGGACTTTTCTTGACAACTTATGAATCCCTAAGGACCTTTGATGATATTTTTCATGTTTTGATTTACCAGGGACTAGTTTTGCCAATTTTTCAAAGTTCAGGGACTGAAACTGTAAATTATGTGAAATGTTTTGTTTTTCATCAGTTTTCAATCCTTATGCATAAAAACACAATCCAGAGATAATTTTATGTATTTTAAGGCATTCCTGTGTGTTTTCATATGTTTTTGTAGTTTAAATGTAACAGAAATGATGAGTATTTACACACTCATCAGTGTAGGAGGAGATAAGAGCTCATAGAATTGGGGAGTTAAGTGTGCCACCCCATGAATGGTATTAAGGAATACGATCCGTCATCCATCCATTTATAACAAGTAATTAACGTGTAAAAGATGTCTAGAGAGTAGTGAAATCTAAGTAAACACATTTTCTCCACTTATTGCTCACAACTTTTATATAATTTAGTTTATTTTCATTTTTAGTATTTTATTTTGACTGCATCTTTAGTATTGGGTTAGTTGATTAGCAACTAATTCCGCCCAAATCCATCAAACCCAAGATTTTTAATTGCTTTCTAAAAAATATAAAAACACAAAAATAATCATCCCTCACCTTTAGAACTAGTATTTAGGCTTTCTAATCCTAGCGACACTATTCCTAAGCTGAACGATCAATCCCCCGGTACTTGTCACTATACTATACTACAACGATCATGTACACTGCCTGGTGGGGGTTGTAAGCTTCTCGAGATCCCTCGAGAGGTAAAGCCTGTTGCGATTCCCACGCATCAAAAACCGTCCTATAATCTGCCAAAGCCGGAGGGATCTACCCAAGGATAATACAGAATAGATAGTATTAGAAAGTCTTAGGTATGATTATGAGAAAAAATGAGTAATGTGAGAAAGGAGAAATAAGGGGTTGAAGAATTAAAAAGAAATGAAATGAGAAAGGGTGAAAAGAAATAGCCCTCCAAATTATTCAACCTTAGGGCAGAAACCGGGTTCAATTCATATGCTACTGGTGGTTACTAAGGTAACACCGGTATTGAAGACAAGACGTCATGGACCCAGTGACGCACTGCACTAAACCTTCTAGCCACTCAAGTTCTCTTAAAAGAACTTGTTTCATTCTCACGGGGAACCCTGCATTATCTATCGACCGCTCATTACGAGCCATGTTGATATTGAAACAGGAGACACCGCTCCAGTCTTCGATGACCAAATTATGCACTTATCGAGTCTAGAGCCACGAGACGCATCAAAGGATCTCCTAGGAACACGTGCTACTTCTACACTGGTTGTTCGTCATTAATGACACCAACTGTAATATTATGAGTCCTACGCAGATCTTAGCAATCTGGCAGAACATTTATGAGGGAATATACGTATGTAATTCCCAGTGATTGAATGGAAATTCCTGCCAGGGTCAACATCAAACAGCCATGAAAGCAGGTCACTTCGGTAATTCCTTGTGGGTTACGCTTAGTGATCGTGGTGGTTTCAAATGGTCTACAGTCATGGAGTGATCTCCAGCGACTCACCTAATCGTTGATCTACTCAGGTAGATCTTGTATGCCCTCTCGGGGGTATCCGATTGGGAACGGCCTTGGTAAGGATTAGAGAAAGTTTTCACACTATGCTGTTAACAATCTCGAAGTCCGAACCTATAAGTGCCGGATGATTTGTTGCTAACTGTTTGCTTGCAGGAATTTCTGACAGTTGTTGTTGACTTGCTGCAAAGATGTTAATCCATCACCACATGCTCACACTTCGACATCACAATCAAAGTAATCATGATAATTTAAAGGCCTTCAACTTTGCTTCTACAACTCTGATGCTGAAAAATCATGATCTAGAAAAGTGTGAGCATGCCGATGCAAAGATGTCCACGTCACATGGATTCGATACTGCTCAAAGATGACTTAGATACACACATTTGGATGATAAACTCAATGAATCGTCAATGATCATCCAAGATATCAAACAAGTCATCAAAAGTCCACTGCTGGAAGCACAAAGATTATGACAACAAAGAATCAGAGACTATGAGCTACAAAGTTAACTTCAAAGATTAGAATGCTGGAATTCAAATTGTAATTTTCCGGGGTGACCTCCCTTAGGGGGAGATTGTTAGGAATACTAATATTCCTATGAAAGACTCGGTCACTCCAATGATCTATTAGCATTAAGATAGCTCGTAGACTTAATTATTATTATTAGTAGTAGAGTCGTTTAAGTAACGCCGTGGAGGACGGATGGGTCTTTACCCACTGTACACCCGATCCATAGCCCGTAGAAGGGCGTTTATTTTGTAACTATTAATACCCCTCTCTATATTTGGAGAGGGTTGGAGCTTCTAATCATACAACCATTTCTCTTTCACTCTCTCTCTAGAACTCCCAACTCTCTAGCTTCTCTCTAGTTTTCTTCCTTTAATCTAACCATAAACACACGAACCATACAAGCTATTATTATGTATATCCTACACATTGATTATCACAAAATAGTTTACTTTGATTGTTGGATTTGGTGAGTGTTAGCCTCGCTTTTTTATAAAGATAACGTCACATACGTGAATTGGACTAGATACGTAGTTAGTTGTGCCTTTAGGGACTACTATTGTTCAAAAGGCAAAGTAATGTTGTAACGAGCCTATAAATACCCCTCATGACTCTCCATGAGAGGGGTGGGAAATTGTGTAACTTTACTTTCATATTAATATTATCCTTTTTCTTCACCCTCTCTCTACTTTATCTCTCTAAAACCAAACATGGAGTTCATCTATTTTCATCAACCTCGACCTCCCGAATCACATAAAAATCATTACGTTTCGGTCCTACAATTGGCATTAGAGCTATGGTGTTGTTTTGATGATTTTTTTGTGGTTCGTATCATGTTTTTAAGCTGTTTCTATACAAATACTTTCGGATCTGAAATTTTTTTTTCTTGTCTTTTGTGGTATAACAGTTCTAAACAATATTTTTATGTATCCATTCGGTCAAAAAGTTCAATCTTTTATCACTAGTTCCAATACTGTTTTTTGTGTCCTTTTGTCCAAACAACATATTTGTGAACTGCTGTATCATCCTAAGAGACTTTTGCACCATACCGTGAAATAAGTGGTCAAATATCATGGTCAAAAGTGGGTCAAAACGTCCCTATAATATTGGTTAGAATTTTTTGGCCGGAATCTGAACGGAAAAGGACGCCGGAAAACAGTCTACGCTCAAGTTTATGCAGAATAACCTCTTTCTACGCGAAACTTCAATTTTCTACGCATAACTTGGACAAGTTATGCGTAAGGTTCATCTTAGGCGTAAAACCCTAGTCCTACGCGTAATACTTACGCAAAAGGCTAAGGTCTACGCAAAAGATACGTTTACGCGTAAGATTTCTACGCAAAAGATTATGCTTACGCATAAAGTTTACGCATAAGGTATCTCTACGCAAAAGATTTCCAACAACTCTACGCGAAAGGTTATGCGTAAACGAGTCCAAAAAAAAAAAAAAAAAAAAAAAAAAAAAAAAAAAAAAAAAAAAAAAGATGAAGCAAAAGTTGACCAAAACCACTAACCAAATACCAAATACCAATCTCAACGTGCCCTCAATTTATCAATACTATCATCGGTCCACAAGTTTTAAAGAAAATAAATAGTAGTCAACAAAGAAAATAAAAACAGATCCATACTCATTTTACACCGTCAACAACATCGAATCCAATCATAATCACACAACAACCAACTACTCTAAACCTACATCTTCATCCCATCCTAAATCCACGAACGAAAGGAACAATTATTCAAAAAAATCTCATAATATGTTCCATTTTTTATAATCTTTTCCAAAGATTTTTTATGGAACAATTATCCTCATCGATCAATATGAAGCATAAACTTCATGATTTAATATCCGACACATGCTAAAGAATGAACAAGACCAAGTGTGTTCGAATCCATTCTTTATGTTCGGTTTCAATTAAACAAACAATCACAATAACATGAACCTACCCGAGACCTCTGTTAGAAACCTTGAAGCCATTCGTGAAATGCAAATGAAAAGGACAACCTAGTCTTTTTGTGTTGGGTTCACAATCTACACGGCTTAATTTGTGGTTTGTGATGATTGATGAGTGATATTCGTTTAGCAGTGACGAAGATTTGATTGATAGATCTGAGATGAGATAAGTGTCTGATCGGTGTGATGCTTTGAGGTTAGATCAGTGTTGGGAGAGACGATATAGCTGATGGGGCGGATGTTTTTGATAAAGTAAACCTAGGGTTGCAAATGAAGCGTAATCAGAGATTGTTGGGTTATATTATTTGGCTAATGGGATGAACTAATTAGCTTATTTGTTATGGGCTGAAGCAAAGATTGGATTTGGCTATGATGGTTGGACTGTGCAATATTGGACGTACAACAAAATTGTTATCCGAATTGTTTTTACAAAAACATTGGATACAATTTTTTTTATATTGATAAAAGAGTTGTATTTTGGTATTATTATTTTCACGGGGATATATTATTCACGGCTAGAATTGTTTCGTTTCACAAAATGACTACGGGGTTTTTGTATGGTATTATTGATTTGATTTTGAAGTGGCATTTCATAACGTGTACTTATTTATCTCAATGTCTAGGGGTGGTTGGATGCACGACTTTTGAAGATAACTTGTCTGCGCAAATTAAAAAATTCAATCTTGACAATCTAGTTATTACTAATGTAAGGAGTTACGTTGTAGTGCTCACAGTATAGCTATCACTTAAAGGAGTTACGTTGTAGTACTCAGTGTCACACGAAGTAGTGGATTGTTCAAGTGGCGAATATTTCGTGCAACCTCATACTTAAAGGAGTTACGTTGTAATGCTCAGTATAGGTATTAAGTCACATCTATCGTACAAGCATTAAGTCACAAGTTGGGATGATTACTTCTTTTTCAAGCTGGTCATATCGGGCTGTCTCCATATGTGGTCATTACTATTAGCCGGTGAATTCAAAGGAGGTTTGATTACAGGTTGATTTGAGAGACAAGTATTGAGAGTATTTTTTCGACATATTCTCACAAATTATGCTTACACGGTCTATCCATATTGCATCAGAAGTGTAAAGTACGGGTAATTATGGCATGTACACAAAATAGTATGATGATTTCGACAAATCGCAACCATCAGGAGGGAGAAGAACATGCCAAAAGAAGTAGTGTTTCATCTCTAGTACGTTGGTTGTTCGAGGGAATTGTGCTTACACTAGAACCGAAGAAGTACTAATGATGTGTACATCGGAGCGTATTACCAACCTTCTGTGCAATACTATGTGAGGTATATTGTCATGATGCTCCCTGAACGACAACCATGTGCCTACACTTTTGAATCTACTTTATCCGCTGCGTGATGAAATGAGAGGTGTCGGTTCAGGAGGGAGCAGGAAAAAGAATAAAGGCTCACTAGTTAGGAGGGAGTAATAACCTAACTAGACCATTACAGTTGAAGTTTAGAGCTACAAAGACCTTTGTCGTCAGTGTCAAAGATCATACGCCGAGATCGTCGGAAGAGAGAACTTCAAGTCTGCCTCAGTATCTAGACTACAGAGACTCTGCGCTTCAACAACGTCAACATAGTTTACTATTGTTGTAATTTACATTGTTTATGTATTTATAGGTCTCATTGTAACCATTCACGTGTGACGATATCTTGGAGGGAGATTGTTAGCCTCGCTTTTTTATAAAGATAACGTCACATACGTGAATTGGACTAGATACGTAGTTAGTTGTGCCTTTAGGGACTACTATTGTTCAAAAGGCAAAGTAATGTTGTAATGAGCCTATAAATACTCCTCATTACTCTCCATGAGGGGGGTGAGAAATTGTGTAACTTTACTTTCATATTAATATTATCCTTTTTCTTCACCCTCTCTCTACTTTATCTCTCTAAAACCAAACATGGAGTTCATCAATTTTCATCAACCTCGACCTCCCGAATCACATAAAAATCATTACGTTTCGGTCCTACAGTGAGCCCATAACAGGGTGAAGATAATCAATGACCTAATTACGTACCAGTGAATGGTTACCGGATATCACTTGGAATGGTGTTATCACTTTCCAAAGTAAACTATTCGACCCTAATGCCTGAGTATCACAAATATCTACTTGGGATAATACCAAATGTATGTTAGTGATTTAGGCACAAATCAATAACCATGCGCATCTAAGTGTTATATGTTTTCCATCATGTTTCTCATGCATGATTGATTTCCAATATATAGGAAAATACTCATGGCTAGTCAAATAGAATAATGAGGATTAATCGGCCCATTAATCGTCTCATAATTATCCCCATTATAGCCAACTAGCAGGGTACCCGCGCGTTGCGGCGGCGGGTACCCTGTAATCATAATTTTTGGCGAGTAGCGGTGTGCAGTTTCTGAAAAAATACGGTTGCAACGATTTTATGTGTTTTGTGTGTTTGTTTGTGCATATTTCATTTTATAGTTGAGTACTCGCACTAAGCGACAACGGTTTATAAAATTTGACAAAATGTTCTTACTTCAACTCGTGTGTTTGTTTTTTCATTCTTTTTTGCCAATGTGTTTGATGTTCGTGTGCTTTTTTTGTTTACTAAAAACCATTTTGACGACGTTAAGCAAATAAATCAATGGTTCTTATTTTTATAAAAAAGATATAGAGGTTCAACGGTGAGTTTAGGTACATAGCAATGTTTGCTAAACGTCTTTAACCTTGTTTCGCTTTTTGTAGTTTATATGAACTTGTTCCACTTTTTGCAATTTGGTAAACACTGTAATTTGTAGTTTATGAACTTGTTCCACAACAATATTTGCTAAACGCCTTTAACCTTGTTTCGCTTTTTGCTAAACACATTTTCATGATTGTTTATCAAAAATGAGCATTACAATAAGAAGATACCATGGCTGCAAAAATGAGCGTTGCAAACTGAAAAATTGGCGACATCTTCATTTTATTTTTTCATTTTCAATCTTTTAACAATAAAATTAAAATTTCATTAATAATAAAAAAACATTAATAATAGATTTAAAAATACTACAATAAAGATTCAAATAAAATAACAAATTAGTGTTAATTTGTTCGACGCTAAATGTGTTCCACTAAACCAGTTTTAAGACTTAAATGAGTTGTTTAGTTGTGTATCCCTCTAACAACTTATAATGTTTCTTTAAACATTAGTACAAGAGATCATCTGAATTCTTTTATTATTATTATTATTGAAAAACAAATCATATATTAATCATCAACCAATATATACATCATATTTATATATGATCATACTGTACCAAATACCATCCGAATTTGATCATGCGTGGCCCAAAAAAATCAATTCAGCCCTTTATCAAGTCCACATAACCAATTAAAAACACAACACAAACTTAAGTATATATCTTACTTTATAGTGAACCTAGCACACACATAACATTAGCCACCACTACACATTTCCCTTTGAAGACTTATTTATCAAAAATTTCTACCACTTTATCATCTTAAATATCTCACCAAATCAATACGGAGTATACTGTAACACAAAAGGGTGAGTTATCTCTTTCAAATATACACGTTTTCTTTGAAATTGAACTCTTTTGTTCTTTTTACTTTGAGATCGAAATACAAAAACTCTCTTTTAACCCGGTTTGAAACAAGACTATTTATGGTGTTTGCTTCGTTGTTGTGTTAGAAACTATTTATGGTGTTTGTTTTGGGTGTGCATCCGAATCGGTCGAAAAAGCGACCATGTTGTGTATATGAATGGACGTATAAAGATAGTGTTTTTGGTTTGAATTGTTCATTGCCTGTTTTTATACATGATATTACGGTTGGGTTGTTTTAAATTGGCATATGGGGATGTTTGGAAATTAGTCGAGAATGGATAGTTTGGGTCTTATTGATCTTGGTGGTTCGTCGTTGCTAGTTGCGACAGATATCAAAGAGACAAGAAAGGATGGTCGTGTTTTCAGATCTTGGTTCCTTTGAGCACGATATAATGGGTATGATTTGGGCTGCTGTGGAACCGAAACTATTTTCATGATTTGGGTTGTACATTGTTCTTGGGTAGTTGTACATATTAGTGATGGAGTGTTTTAAATTGTGTATTAATTGTATATAAGACTTGGCGTTTTTTTAGTTTTGTTTGTGCTTTGCATACTTGTGCATTGTGTTTTAATACTTGTATTTACTTAAAATCTATTTAGGGAAATCTTAAAAAATTAATAGGAGGGAAGTGTCAATATGCATTATAAGTAGTATAGATAGTGGTTATACGACCAATTAAACATGGTCATTAACTGCCACTTGAATAGGTCAAAGCCGTTACAAATAAACTTTCACCTGAGTCATGGTTCACCAATCAGAAACACTCATCAGCATGTTGCTGATGGTTTCAGTCTCTGATGGACACCACTTGCTGATGAGATAACTCACTGAAGGATTACACCTTCTGATGAGTTACTCCCTGATGAGTACATTAGAAATATCATACCACTTATCAGAGTCAGAGTAGTCAGGAACCGTATGGGTGTACACTTCGTACCTCCAAACCCATTACCAGGTGTGAACTAATCTCACAAGTGCACCAAATTTTCCAACAGTGACTATGATTATGGTTTCAAATCTCTTTAGAGACAGACGGGAATGCAGTAAGAGTATAATAAGTTGGTAAAATTTGTAACAACTTACAAGGGTAACTATGCAATATTTTAAAAACATTAGAGCACAAGGTGCAGTCAGCGAAGGGCCCTTCGCCGTCCGATGTGGCATGGGCAACGGCGAGCCGTTGCTCGCCGCCACACCAATCACCCCTCGCCGTTGCTCGTTGTTGGCCAACTCGTCGTGGCCACGGCGAAACAAAGTTTCTGACAACTTTTGCAGGTTAACGTTGGAGAGCTAGGTGGAAAAACTTAAAATCTGGGTATTGAAGAAGATCTAAAAACATAAGTGGGTTTTAATGATAAAGATCTAAAAAAAATGGTTGGAACATCTAATGGGAGTAGAACACCTGTGACACCAAGACAAGCTTTTTCAATAGTAAATGGTAGTGGTGGTGTAGATCCGTCGGGTCGGACTGTGGTGGTGGTGGTGTTGGTAATGGCTTTGAGTTTACTAAAGAAGATGGTGGTGTTGGTTTTTTTGTTTTTATTTATAAATGTTGTTGTATTTTGGATTTCAAAATCTGAGCTGAAGGTAAATTTGATCTCAAGGTTTTTTTAAACCTTGTTTAAATATTGTGTGTGTAATAAATATAATGTTTTTAATTTTTATTTTTTGAAGTTGAAATCTGAGCTAAAGATAAATTTTATTCTATGCGTTTTTTTTTTTTTTTTTTTTTTTTTTTTTTTTTTTTTTTCTCGTATCGTTTTTTTTTTCCGTATCGTAACTTTTTTATTTAATGAAATAAAATTAGTATGTTTTGTTATTTTTTAGTATTTGTGAAAAGAATTTAATTTTTTTAATGAAATGAATAAAAAAATAAGTGTGTAAGAGGTAGGGCTCTAATGGGGAAGTTGAGGTTTGTTGTTTGGTGAGGGGGGGTTTGTTGTGGTTAGTTGAAGTTGAGGTGTTTGGTGATCTGGCAGGGTGGGGCCCGAATGAAGAGGCCACCTTGTGCTCTTAGAGCATCCACAATGCATAAACCTCTAAAAGCTTTTTACTATTCTAACAAGTCATTTTGAAGAGTTTTTTACCATTGCAATGAAAGCTTTTTGCAAAGCTTTTAAGAAAGACTTGTAAAACTACAAGTATTTTCTCAAAGTCTTGTACATTAAATGTGCTATGCATTAAATGTAATTAAAGACTTTTTGCATATTGTGGATGCTCTTAGGGACTTTTCTGTCAACATCAGGGTGCATTTACGACTACACCCTTGCACTCTTCCCTCATTCTCCGACTCAGCTCCATAAACACCAACGCCGCCACTAGCTCCCCTGCCGTACAACCATCATCACCGTGAGTACGTTTTCATATAACCTTACTCGCTTATTATTTATCTTTCCCTTATGTTTTGCTGTCATAAATGGTGATTTAAGCTTATTTATACAAGAGCTTGTTCCTCTATTGTATGATCGTTATTACAATAAGCTTAAAAGTAAGTGTTTTTATATAGGGGCTTATTTAGGGTAAAATAAGAAGTAAGTTGAAGTTGAAACTCGGGGCTTAAAAGCATGTGTATGTGTGTGTGTGTGTGTGTGTGTGTGTGTGTGTTAATTTTTCATTTATTTATTTTTTATGTAATGAGAGCGAAACACCTCCCAAGTACCTGCATTTTTAAGTGTGGCACACTGATTGTTCTAGTAAGCCAGTGGAAACGAGTCAGAATCATAATAGCGAAACTAAAATCCCAACAGAACCACTGAGAAATAGTATTGGAGGTTGTAACTTGTCTAATGGATGCCCAACAGTTAGTCTTTACTATCAGAGGATCGTTAGGAGGGGACTCATAGTTATCTGTATGTATACTTGGTTTAGACTATTCTAGAATTTCCATGCGTTACTGATGTGATTGTATGATAAACTATCTGTATGTACAATTGGTTTCCATGAGTTCTTGTATTCACGTTACCCATAATCATTGTGAACCTGTTTAGGTTGCGTCTACAATCATAATGCCTCGAAGGCCATCAAGAAGAGGCCATTTGAATAAGCCACACCCTGCATTCTCACGTTTGGGTCGTGCTATGGCCTTGGCTACATCTGGTCGTAAGCTCAAGCAGCAAAACGGCAATTCCACAGAACACAGAGAACTTCCCTCTGACTCTGCAGGCATGAATTTCTTCAGTTAAAATTTGTCAATAGTATTCTGTATGCTGTTGTGCTGGCATATTGATCTGATCAAATCCAATTAATGTTTTTAGGTAGCAGAAAGGGTAAACACGATGATACAGAATCAGAATCAGAATCAGAGAGGGAAGAGTCACATTCGTCTTCTGATGATGAGGACTTATCTTCAGAGTCATCTGGGGTAATTATATAATCACCATAATAGCTGAAAGCTTTGTGTACACGATCTATTACAGTTAGATTTATTTCAATATTCTTGTGAATTGAAGGGAGATGTTCAAGCAGATTTTGAATTCTTTGACCCGAAGCCTTATGATTTTCATGGAGTGAAGGTCCTGATGACTACCTACCTTGATAATAAAGAATGGGCTTTAAGCAGTTTTGTAGACTTAATAGTAGAACAAAGTACTGTGGGAACTGTTATTAAGATACAAGGAGACGAAGACAATGGAATTTATGGTTTCGTTTCTGCTCTCAACTTGCAGAGATATAAGGTGCATATTCATTTACAACATCCAGTAGTCTTTATTAATTAATGTATATTCATCTGATGGTTTTGTATTATTATTCAGGATCATAAATGTATGACGGAAGTGAAAGAGTTTCTATTGAAAGTGTGCCCGGACAAAAAAATTAAAGATAAAATGCAATCATATTTAGGACCGCAAGCGGCTGATGTGGGTCTACTGGTCTCGCAATATGTAGTAAATCTGCCACCTCAGCTTCTGCCACCATTGTATGATGGTCTCTTTAAAGAAATATTATGGGCTACTGAAGACGAGGTTAGATGAACATAACATAGTAATTATAGAGGTGGCAATTTTCATCCAATTACTTATAACCGGGTTGATTCAGGTTAACGGGTCAATGAGGTAAAAGAGGTAGCTAAATAAGAATTGGGTCAAAAGTCACCCAAAGTGTTTGTTTGTTGCACATAATCTCTTTGATTGTTTTATTCAAAAAATGAGAAAATAGCTCCTACTTAAAAATTTTATTTTGACACTAATTGTAAATAAAACAATTAAACTTTTTGATCAATTGTCTTCTGAAGTCGGTCCAACCCAACCCGAACCTGTGCTTTTTACCTGGTACCCAACCCGTCCATTTTGCCACTTCGAGTAATCTTTATTTTCTCATCCTTGTTGAAATGAATCTCTGACCGTGTATCTTGAAAGCCAACAAAGGAGCTTAGGAAGTCATTCTGTTTCAAACATTATCTATTGGTCAGCAAGGTCTATAAGGTAGTTTCAAAAATTAATAGCTAATTTTCTTTTGGTTTACATTTGAACTATATTCAGCCTTTCTTTTTCATTTGTGGATCTATAGCATAAGAATGGAGACCAGAAGAAGAACAAGAAGAAGAAGGGTAGTAGTAGCTCAAGTGTAGAAGATATAATATACTTGAAGGCAGAAGACGAAATATTTCATAATGTACCCCTCTACTTTTTTCTTTTATTGAAATTTCACGGTTTCTTAACGTCTATTTCTGATTATTTGTTAAATGTCTCAGCTCAGTGCATGGTCCTTCTTCTTTCCCTTGCGCGCTCAGCGGGTCACCACCAGTGAGGTAAGTTTTAATTTTAGTACATCATGATTGACTTTTGAAAATAAGCACATATTAACTGCCTTTCTAAAAAAAAAATAAGCACATATTAACTTGCTGGTACATCACATATCATATTCGGGCATTGTGCTTTATAACATGGTATTGTCTTTGTTGTACAATTGAGGCCTTTATAGATTGTTTCTGTCTTCCCCTTTCCTCGATTGCTTCTGGTTGTCGTGGTATGTATATGTATTTGGACTCCACAGTTGTTTGCTCTGCAAATTCAATATTGTTTGGTGGAAGCTGGTTATGTTTTATACTTGTATCTATAAAAGGATTACAAAAAAATATTAGCTTAAAAAGGATATAGGTGTCCAAAGTTTTCTTTTGAATGCATAAAACTGCTGAACTTCCTTTATTTAAAAATGAGTTATTTCTTGCGATTACATTTGAAGCATCCACAGCCAAACTGGCTCGGACAAAAGTTACTCATTTCGAACCAAACCCGTTTTACCTGTTACCCAAGCAGCCCGACCCGCCCATTTTGCCACCTCTAATCAAGAATGTCACAGGGTTTACTGAATGTCTGAATCTTTATGTTTTGGGTGGCAATTGTGGCCTTGTTACTTGCATGCTGTTATTATAATCTAATGTTATAATATTTTCTCTTGCAGCTGAAAGAGTATCGACCAATGGGTTTAGTCATGGCTGTTGAAGCCACCAGTGTCCCGAGTTTCCAACAACAGTTGCATTCATTCATAGATGAATCATAGTATGATGTTACAAGGTTCATTTAGTCCTTTCACATCTCTTTGATTATTTACCTTGAAGTTTCTGACATTTTTATCTGTTCTGGTGCTTTCCAGACTCAATGGGCTCCCTCAATGTTTCAAACATCAATGTCACGGAAATATGGTAATGATTATTGCACATGATTTCATTTCTTTAGTTAAGTAGAGAAGATTCGTAAAGGTGGCAATCGACATGCCTGAAATTTTGTTTTCATCGTCTTTTTGTTTGGACCTGAATGTCTTGTTATTCCTTGGGTGATCTAACCCAAAAATCAACAAATATTGTTAACCTAGGAGCTTTAAGTCTTCAACTTTTGTTCATTCAAGGTATTTCAACTGTGTCACCCGCACACTTGCACCTGCCGAAGGTCTTTCCTGGAAGCAGTGTCCCTACTCTCGGGTTTATCCTGGGGTAGAGGTAGGATCTGTCTACATTCTACCTCACCATACCCCTCCCCGGCGAGATTGGGTATGTTGTTGTTGTTGTTGTAAGGTATTTCAACTGCTGCTTAGTTGATTAAGTTTAAAAGGGTCTGCGTTATCGTGAGCTTATGTATATGTCAGTTCTCGTAACCATATGCTATTAGATCCCATTGTTCCATTTGGGGCAGCTTTATAGATGCTCCTTCACCCATGATAAATCCTTTCAGTATAGGATAAATGATTGAATCCAGAGCAATAGTGCTATAGTGATCTTTTTGCAGTGGACATTGTACATTGCTATTTGAAAAGATCATAACACAAACTTTAATAGACCGTGAGTATAATCCTGCAAAGACAGAAAGGCCTTTTATTCTGTAAACAATGATGGAACTTTGTTGAGATACCTTGGATTAGAGGTGACCAAATCAAAGGTCAGGTCTGGTGGTAATTTCTTAGTACAAGTTACGTTGAGTCAGTTTGGTTTGACCCAAAACAGGTTATTATCCATCATAGTAGTATTCCATTGTAAACCATTAACAAGCTCTTGCAACTTTGTTTCCGTTTTACCCCATTTTGTAGAATGACACATTGACACATAAATTGGAGTCTATAGATAATTGATTTTCATGGTCATGGTTTTTGCATAATGTTTTATTCCTTATATAGAACTTGTGTGGTAGGAAATCACAGTTTATGGAAAATTACAATTCCCGCCGCAAACTAGTGCCGTGCACATAGCCATATTAGGTGAACCATATAAATCTTGTTATCTTTTTGTCATGTGGCTTGTCGTTGCTTAGTGTCCTTAACAGTACCTTGTTTGGTTTCACTCAAATCAAACGGTTATTCCTTTGTAGTTATTTGTTTTGTCAAGTTATACTGAATTTTCCGGGTGGGTTCAACCCAAGATATTGTTTCAAAGTTGTACTATATCCATGTGTTCAATGGAACCCACTCGGCCGTATGTCGGTCCATTCCTTTTAGCGGGTCATTTTGAGCAAAAAGAAAATTGATTATCAAGCACATGATTATGATAAGGGGCGGTGTGGTCAGGGAATTGTCTGTAAAGATGATGGCTTGAATTATGGATACATTTCACATCAAAGGTGTAGTGGTGAACCATGGTGGTCTAGCCTGGGTGGGGTTGGTTCACACACCCAATTAGTTCTATGGTCCATTGGGGTCGGTTTTGGAGGTTGAGTGGGTTGGGGACCAAATGTTTTTTATTTATTTTTTTCTTTCTTTTTTCAAGATTCTGTTATATATAATCTTTGCTTCAATGATTGATTCATTTCTTCATTAGAATGCAACGAGTGGGGGTAGCCCGCGCGTTGCCGCGGGAGCGCTTTGTTAATAGTGTCGAGTTTTTTTGGTTATCATTGGTATATGTAAAGTCGGCTAAAATGTTTTTGTTGCTATTCTTTTGAAAGAGTTACATGTAT
Organism: Artemisia argyi; assembly: GCA_030686995.1. Taxonomy (NCBI): domain Eukaryota; kingdom Viridiplantae; phylum Streptophyta; class Magnoliopsida; order Asterales; family Asteraceae; genus Artemisia; species Artemisia argyi. The sequence goes on along the minus strand of CM060696.1, from coordinate 74,289,810 downwards.
AAATAGGTATATGAAGACTATGCAAATGCGTTTTTTTTTGCATCAATTTTTTGTGCCACGTGTGTTTTGTTATATGTTTTTTGACACTTTACAAACAATCCCATAAAAAATTAAGTATGATATTGTTTTTACTCCAATAGAATAAAGAGTAGGACACCCATCAGCTAAACTTCTAACATTAGCATTTCTAACTTTGTTACACCACTCAAGATTTATTTACTTGAGATGACTACAGGTAAATCCCAAACAATCTTAGAACTAAAAAGTAACTGTATCATGAATTATATTTTCCAAGATGAATGTGACACATTAAAATTGGTGACCAAGGAGACAATTGTCCAGCACAACAGAAGGCAAGAGAGGCAACTGTCCAGCTGAGACTGATGTCGCTGTTGACGATACTATGCTAGTAGGCTAAATAGTTCACCCAAAGTTCGCAGCTTCCACACCTCTTCAGATCTGCATATTTGATTTGATAAGTTTGCCACATTAAGCATAGATACGAAACATTATCCAACAAACATAATTGCATGACATACTAAGAAACCTTAAATCTTATATATGTCTCAATGATGGCGAGAAAGGTTATAGGATTTACAGAACTGAAACGGTTAAAGAAAAATTGATGATATGGGTCAATAAAATACTTAATGACCATACTCATTTATCTGTATAAAGTAAATGTTTAACATTTAAGTGGCCAGTTATGTTAACAACTACTTTTCGCGTTAAAGCATGCTGTTATAAGTACCGATTAGTTAATGTCTTAAAACTGGAATATGATGTAGTTGTTTACTTGATTATGTTGGACTCAAAAACAAAAACTAACCTTGTAAGACAATATTTTTAGGTGCAGTTTATCTGGTTCAAGCTCCAGCCCCGTGCCATCCATTGTCGATAAATTCATTTGCTACATTACGAAATGAGCCTTGCTTACTATGCCTATGAAAGGCTCTGCACCAGATGCCAATGCCACCTGTCATTTTAAAAACTTAGTTAGTACTCGTATTTGATATAATGCTAGTAATGTTATATATTTCTATTTATCCAGCAACTATTGATAAAATGATGATACCTGAACTATAGCGAGAGTAGGCAAATGCAACATACTTAGTGGCTCTTACCAACGCATGAAAATATGGTTCCTTCTACAACAACAACAACAACATACCCAATCCCGCGAAGGCGAGGTATGGGGTTCCTTCTGATTTCATGAAATTAAAAAGCACTTCTTATAAACATACTCCTAGATTATTAGTAAACAAATATATTAATTTTATTAATAACTGACACTAATTAGTTATACAACTAATGGATCAAATTGGTTGAACGGGTCATAGGAGTTGAGAGTTTTCTAAAGCATTTGTTTTCTTCCAACCTCGTAAATCATGATTCAGTAGAACATATTATTGAAAAAATAATACTATGTATAACTTTCTAATCATATCTTTGGTTCAAGGAACATGAGGCAACTTAACCCATTAATCAAGCTATTTGATCCCCTAAGTGTTAGTTTGAAAACGAATCATCAAAATCAGTGTTTAAAAGCTTTAAATTACTAATTAACTACAAACCGCAACCGGCAGTCATCAATCCACAACAACAATCAGTGTTTAGGGGCATTAAAAGTGTTTGTTGGTATTTTGTTGATCATACCTGGCATACCAATATACGTGAGTGAAGAAATATAGGAAGATGCGCAAATCTGCATGTTCACTTGCCTGTGGCTAATGAATGTTTGCGGTTACTGCGAGCAAACGAACTTTTTTGGGAGTTTTTCAGCAATTTGCTTATACCTAGCAGGTTGAGAAAGGATACAATGTTAGGACTATATAAATACGCAACTGTATATAGCAAACAGTAGTTTAATATTCGCAAAACACTTGAAACCCATTACCTTGTTTAACACAGCGGGTTGATATAATGTTCACCAGAGGCGGTTCTTAAGGCATCCATACCCATAGTTCCGCCTCAGATGCAGTAAACTAAAATCTTTCTAGCAGTAGGTACCTATAACCAATAAATAAAGAACAGTAAGTAAAAGATACTAAAAGTTCAAACGACAATGTGGCAGCAAAACAATAATCCTGGATAAGCTTATTAGCAAGTGAATGCGTTTTGATAGCTTATTTTCTCTGTAAAATGGCTGCAACATAGGAAAAAAAATTATTCTGCGACCATTTTTTTTTCTTTCCGAAATACCCATATGCAATTGAAGGGATAGAAATTGTGACACATACTTGAAGCTGATTGTTTATAATCAATAAACATGCACTTATCTAGTGCTTGTACTTGCTTATGCGGCGGGGCTTTCCATTTCTCGTTTTCAAAATACTAAGACTATTTTGTGTGTATTTTCGAAATACTATGACATGTTTGGATTCCCTACTGTTATCATTTAACTATTAAACTTTTAATTCCAACAAATACTATGACATGTTTGGATTCCTGCTGCTGCTTTTTTGTTGCTTTAAATGAAGTAAGATTGTTCCAGAAAAAGCAAAAAATATAGCGGGTAATAAATTCCAAGATGTATAAAACTTTGAATTAAATACTACATTTTCTTAGTTCTAGAGTCCCTTCGACAGTACTCAATAAAGCCTTTTTTGTGTCTCGTTTATACAGCTAGGTTTCATGGTGGGTGATCGACTTACTCCCATTAGTCAAAAGTCGTTCCAATATTAACAAAGCCAATCATCCAATACTTAGGATCTGCAAAAGAAAAGGTAAAATACAATCATCGGCCATTAATAAAAAGAAATTCCATTTAAATAAGTTGGCATCAAGTTTCAGTACTCCCAATAGTTTCATTAAACTCATTGGTTTTGAAAGTGATGGGATTACAAAATGCTTAACTAAAACCCATGGCAATAGAATTATAATCTATGTATCATTCACCACAGTTCATGTCATCCATTACTTATAAAATGTAACAATAACATAACTGAATCATATCAAGTTTATAGACTTGTTTCCCCTACATAGGTTCAATCATAGCATGTATTTTATTACCTCAACAACAATACGGATCAGATCGCCATTCCTTATCTTAAGCTGGTAACACTCTAAAGTTATTTATGCTCTTAGTGTAGCCCATAAACCCTGCAAAACATCCCACAATCATTCATACAGATAATCAGTTGGCCGAAATACTGTATACGTAGCTACTTTATTTGAAATTAATAAGCTATAACATGAATAAAGTATAAGCTCATAAGCCACAAAAAGTAAAGTCATGAGATTTTCAAACTTTGTAATAAGCTCATAAGGCTATAAATTAAACCAAAAACTAAACTTATTAGTTTTCCTAACTAAAATAATCCCAGAAAACAAAGAAATAAGCAGTGTATTGTAAAAGGATTATTAAAACCATGGCATTAAAAAATGTTAACTGATTCTGCTCACTTTCCAGACCCCAACTTCAGGGGAAAAAACCCTAAAAAAAAAAAAAAATAAATAAAAAAATAAAAAAAAAATACAGTCAATCACAACTTAAAGTCTTAAACTGAAGAAAAACATTTCACATTTCACCAAACTCTTAAAAAAAAAGAAAAACATCATTCATAAAAACCCTTATTTTTAATCGGAATCAAACAAAATATGTTAGAAGAAGAACATACCTCTGGCTCTATGGTTGAGATCGATTGTACCAATGTTACCTTATAAAAATAAAATAAAAACCCTTATTTTTAATCGGAATAAAACAAAAAGATGCTAGAAAGAAGAGCATACCTCCGGCTCTATGGTTGAGATTGATTGTTGGTGGGTTTGTTGAACAACTTTCAGGAAGAAATTGGTTAATGGGAGAAAAGATTTATCAGGCTTTTTTGTGGATAGAAGGATCGAGAATGGTGGTGTGTGACTGTGTGGTGTGTTTATGTGTGGTCTAACGGGTACTCTTGGGTACAACTTTTTAAAGCACGTTTACTGTTCAAACAACTGTAGCGTGAACAGTTGCTACAGGAGCGCCTCCCCCCTTTTAGTATATATATATAATTACAGTTGGGGAACATATGCATAAAGTTGACAACTATACATATACAATATATGATTGTCCAAAGTTTAATTGAACAATTGTTTAAAGGGGATTGATATTTACACGGAATGAATCACTACATCCACAGAAAATTAACGTGAATATACTTTTATGCCCTCTCCAACCCTTTTTACTTTTAACCAAATATTTTCTCTAAACTCGCCCCAATTCCGATCAACTGGTCAACACATAACTTTCCATAGCAATTGCTGCGGGATGGAATTTCATGTTAAATTCTTTTCTCAATGATGTACCTCTATATATATATTTACCCTCTTCATATTCATCTTTTACTTGTTCTTATTTTGACAAAACATGAAAATTGATGCCATAACAGGTGTGACCAATCTAAGTGAGTACATGAAAATTCATCCTATTCATTGCGATTTTCGAACTTCAAATCACCACCGTGCACCCGACACTAATTGTCACACATTTGTGAATAATAGTACTGTGCTTAGAAACGTTTGTTGATCAACAAATTAATTAAAACCGTCCGTAGCAATTCTAGTCTGTGAAACAAGACAACACCGTTGCGACTTGCTATCTTCGATGGTAACGAAGGAGGACATATTAACTAGTAACCACTATATCTTTATGAGTTACTCGCTCCATGAGCCCGCCTCTCTATGTGTTCGTAAAATGTCTATATATGGTGTCAGATCAGTATAAGATTTTCGAAGGTGATTTATATTTGTGAATATCTGATGTGTATGCAAGCAACCGTTTTCTGTGGGTGATTTATTTGTTACTTCGTATTTCATGTTTTGAGTTGAACCATAATGGAGTTGAATGAGGATTTAGAATTGCAGGAGTCACGCAAAAAGTCAAAGGTTGTGAGTTGAAAGGGGCATAAAAGTAAATTCACGCAAATTTGCTGTGGATGAAGTAAAACCATCCGTGTAAATATCACTACCCTTGTTTAAAATGTTGTTTTAAAATATTTCATTCAGGGAAGTGATATGCACACTCAATTAATTAATTGGGACACGAAAAAATATTGTATCTTGACGTTTATACCCTTGCAGGGGTGAACATGAGTATAAATGATCTAAGGATATCTATGTCAATAAACAATACTTTTGAGTGTCCCCATCAATTAATGGAGTGTGCAAATCACCTCCCCAATGAAAAGGACGTTTAGATAGTAGCTCAATATCCAAATTATAAAACATAACGTCAAAACTACATAGATGTTAATATACTGATTTCATGAGTTAGACGAGCTTGATTAAGCTTGTTTTTTTTGGCTTACTAGTTTATCTTACTTGGCTTATGTTTACTTAAACCCATTTTTCAAGGCTTATATTTCAGCTTAAGGGCCTATTTTTTTCATATTCAAGTCGTAATAAGCTTTTAAGTTGACAAATAAGCAAGAAAGTAGGCTTATCATAAACCGATTCAAATAAACTCATAAGAGAGATGGGGTATGGTGGCGTCCCCCTGATTCCATTCCAACGCGGAAGGACAAACGGTGCTGCCGTTAGGCGTTATGACCCCTTCCCCCGCGTGAAAGAAGAAAGGCAACGTTTTTTTTACCGTGTCTGGTGTTTTGACTGTGTGTGTTTTGAGGAAGAAGATGGGTAAGAGAGTGTAGTGTGTGTTTAGTCTTGAGTGGGTTTATATTTTTGTTTTGAGTGTGTGTGTTGAGTGGTAATTTTGTTTTTTTATTTATATTTTATATGTAATATGTAATTTATATTGTTATTTAAATGAATGAAAAATTAATTGGTTTGAAAATAAAACAAAATTAGAACGGTACCTGCGCAATGTGGCGGCGGGTACCAGTGACTATATTTTGCGTTATTCGGTTACACATTTAGTTGTTTTTATACTTTATAAGTAGAGATGGTTAAGCCAAATAATTTTAGTTTGAACAACCAACTTGCTTCCTAACAAACTTCCTAACCAACTTGCTTCTTAACCAACCTGCTTCATAACTAATTAATTTTGAAATCCTTCCATAATAAACAACTAAAAGTATGAATTTTAAGCATTTCTAATTATAGAATAACCCCAAATACATTATTTATAAAAAATAAAATGGTGGGTTTCAAAAAGGGTGTTATGGCTTAAGTGATGAATGAGAGGGTATTTTGGTATGTGAAGATGCGGTGATGTGGCAAAATGGCTTGAGCCATGATACGGTTGATACCCATTGTTCTACCCAAAAAAAAAAAAAAAAAAAAAAAAAAAAAAAAAAACCCTTTATATAATATGACTTAGAATGGCACGATTGAACCGTTGAGTCAACCTAACGTTCTTGCATATGTAGTGAGCGAGATTATTAATTTATGTGTCGCAATTCTTACTGTTAGAGCTTAGCAATACGGAATTATGGATTAGTCGGGCGGGTTACTTGTGGTTTAGCACGAGTATTTGGTTGACTTGTAGATACCTTTTAGTTTGCTTTTAAGAAACTTTTGGTGGATTAGCTTTAAAACTTTTGGAGATACATTACAAGTAACTTGATAGTTGATATTGGATTATCCTAATAACAATATTAACAACTCACACTAGTGATAAAAAGCACATCACACGATAAGCATTGCACTAAACTTTTGCTCCATTATTTTCTTATTGTTTACCAATAAAAACTATCTTATCGAAGATCAAGTAATAAAGGAGTATCAGTCACTCATATTTTGTATGAAAAGAAAATTAAAGCTTTTAATTTTGTTAAAATACTCTTGGGGGAGGGGGGAACTGGTTGAATTGCTGGTTAAACCGGGAAATGTGAGTTTGATCAGGTCAATTAAAAAAACGATTTTTAAAACATCGGATATAATTAATCATTTGTGTTTGCAGTTGCTTTTGAAAGGTACGAGGATCCAGTGGTTTCTATTTATCAATATGTTGTATCTCAAATCGTCTTTGAGGAACTACAAATCATGCATTTAGCTAGACCTAAAATCTTCAAATATAAAAACATTGGTTATTATCATAGACATGCAAGCATAATGAAACTGCGACTAAAAAAACAAGTAACATCAAAATGAAAAACATAGAATAAAAACTAGTACAAAAAAGAAAAGATACGAAAGATGAGTGGAAACTTGAGTTGTATGTGTGAAAGTTTACTTTCAATGATTTATGTTTTTTCCTTTTCAGGTGAAACCTCTGAAAAGCGAAACCCAATCTTTTTAGTGCATTATTCCAATTTGATCGACGTGCACTAAAATGCGTTGTCCAATAGAAAACAAGCTGTATTTTTTCCTTAATGAAACGTAATTTATACTTAATTGATTCTAATAAATATTAAAGGTTGCACCCTCCTCAGAATATTTTGAGGTTTGAACATCACTAGCTACACGTTTGAAGATGATTAACAAGAAAAGTGGAAAACTGTAACGGGCGTAAGTTAAAATTACGTACATCTAAGTCAAAAACTCAAGGGAGCACTTCGTATTATTACGTTATAGGCTAAAGTTACAATTTAGTCAATATCGATCAATAGACATATTAGTATTTGTATTTGTTAACGTATCTTGTGATGATGATGAATACTAACATAAATTGAATATGTTATTATTTTGTGTTTGTTAATTTCGTAAAAGAAAAAAGGTTAATTAGCAGTAAATTACTCCTGAAGTGTAATAAGCGGGTTACCCGACTCGTGGCTGATTTGACGCATGACCTTTATATTTGTCCAGGTTTTAACCTTACCCGTATTTTTATTCAACTTGTGCAACTAACTTTTACTTTTATTGTTTTGAATTTTAAATTTTGTGTGTATTTTGTAACTATTTTAACTCTACACTTTTTAACCACCTTATAATAGTTAAGGATAAAAATCAGGATACAAATCATCATTATACATGAACAAAATACATACAAAGATCGAAATTCAATAGTTTAGTTATGCATTTATTCACCGTTCAATAACTTTTTCAAAATTACTTATTATTGTAGACGACCTTACATTTGTAATGATTCAAAACCTTGTTTAAACTTTATCGAACGTGTATTTTCAAAACAACTCATATAGAAGTTGTTCGTTATAACTTGTAACTTTATATCATGAAGTCACACCCCAGATTCCCTTCCGCTGTGACTCATAACTTTATAACTTGTAACTTTATAACGTGTAACTTTATAACTCATATAGAAGTTGTTCGTTATAACTTGTAACTTTATAACTTGTAACTTTATATCATGGGGGTGTGACACTAGGTCACATAATCAAACCAACTTTGATATTATGTTGAATGATAGTAACCCATAAAATAGTACGTTTTATTGTTATGATATTTATAAAGACAAATATATAAATTTTAGGATCTAAAGCCGACAAATTATGGGCCAACTAAATACTTCTAATAAAACTTACTCGTGTCACGTAAAACAATTAAAAACTAAGTTTGAGGGTTAGGACAAATATAGATGTCAAGAAAAAGGATAAGATATTGGTACCTCTTAAAACACAAGTAATACACTCTTTTAGTTTTTCATTTATAATAATAATAATAATAATAATAATAATAATGTTTTTATTATAAAACTACGAAACACAAAGTATGAAACATAATATATATAAAGGTGCGTTTGGTACACCACTATGGAAATGCATCAATAATAATAATTATCATTGCATTTGGTTATTAAGTTGGGGAATGAAATTATCATTTTATACCCATAGACTCATAAGAGAAGGAGTAGCCATTTTTTCTATCTCATTTTCGTGAGACCCACCACTAACATATAAAAATTATATGTCTTTCTAAAAAATGCATGTGATAACCACACCTTAAAGTTCACACCAAATAATAAAAATTGAATCGGTATTCTCAATCCTATACTACCTTCTAACTAATGTTATATCGATTATGATTCCAAATAATATACCAAATGCACCCTAAATTTAATAAGTCAAAAATATAAAAAAAACAAAAATTACAAAACAAATACCGTATTAGGGCAAAGATGGTACCTTAAATGTTAAGGGGTACTAAGAAAAGTATAGAATATTAGTGGTGGGACCATGTGACACGTGGCAAGTTCACATGGCGGGACTATCTGAGGTTGATTATGCGTCGGATCAATTGGGCCGTTGTTTCTTTCGGTCTTTACGATGGCCCTGGAGTTGTCACATGCATAGGGGTGTCATTCGGGTTGATCCGGTCGGGTTCGGGTCAACTCGGGTCAAGCCTCCAAAAAATATACCTGAACCCGACCCTATTTAGAACTCGGGTCGGGTCAATTCGGGTTCGGGTCAACTCGGGTTTGGGGTCAACCCGAGTATTTTTACATTGTAAAGTGTTATTTTAGCCGGGTCAACTCGGGTTCGGATCGGGTCGGGTCGGGTCAAGGCTAAAAAAAAATATACCCGAACTCGACCTTGTTTAGAACTCGGGTCAATTCGGGTTGACCCGAATAGGATTTTTGACCCGAGTTGACCCGAACCCGGTCGGGTTCGAGTCGGGTCGGGTTCGGGTCGGGTTTTATGACACCCCTACATGCACAGCCTACTTTTTTACTATCCCTGTAGCGCAATGTACAACTCATACATGCATGATCATTCTATTCAACGAATAGTAGTGTGTACCCATTCAGTCATTTGTTAGTTTCTTTTCATATTTTCCTTGGTATGGTTTTTTGCGAAGGGATATTCCATATTTAATCAATTTGAAAATTAAAATACTTGTATTTTTTTAAAACACAAGTTTTTATGCATAAATACAATGCTTTTAAAACATATATTGAGAAAATATGAAATTATAATATTTAAGCTGGGAAAATATAAAACTGACTCTTTTGCAAAACTGCGAATAAGATATACATTTATTTTTAACTTTACTTAAACTTATGTCGCATTGCAAAAACTAGTATTTTATTAAGGATTAATTTTATATATCATTTTACTTTCTTGATTAATTTTATGGGATTTGCTAACAACAACTCATTGAGTGTTGTTTAAGCATATCTTAAATATTTATGTTTCCAAATATAAACTTACTTAACATTAATACTTACCTTATTAAACTTCACTTACCTTAATTGTGTGTGTTATTTAAATGATGAGTTCATATTTGGAAACATAGTTATTTATGATATGCTTAAACAACATCTAATGGGTTGTTATTAGCGAATCCTTAATTTTATATATAACTAAAGTATAAATATTAAATGCATAATGTATTAAATGCATAATGTAAATATTAAATGCTTAATTGGTCACCTGAGGTCTCTTAAGGAGCTTCAAGGGAGGTTGTTTCCATGAGGTCTCAAGTTCGACCTGACTAGGTTTTCCTTCTAGGTAAGAATTTGTGTTGGGCTCTGCCAACTCAGGGTATGTTTAGCACAGAGCGGTGTGGAGTTTTTTGTAGTGATGAGCGATAAGTAATGAGCATTTTGGTTTTTAGTAGTTATTTGAAAAATGAGCGGTTTTGCTATTTTTTAGGAAAACTAATTTTTCTAATGCTTCTTTAAGAAGCTGTGAGCGGTGAGAAGTGAGCTGTGGCTACTGCTCACAGCTCATTGCTATTTACCAAACACACCCTCAGATGCGTCGAGTCTGTAACTCGCTAACCGATAGTATTATACTAACTTGTCGTTAAAAAAAATATTTTTAATACATGTTTGTGTATATATAAAATTTTAAACTAAAAAGAGGAGAGATGAAATCAACCCTTTTATGAATGGCAAATTACCTTTATCATTATTATTGTGTAGTTTAATATACTCTGTAATTAATATGACCGACAAAAATCACAACTATCATATTAGTTTCTGCACACTAGCATAACAATACTAAAACTATATTTTTCATAGACCAAATATGTCATTACGAAATATTGCAAAATGATTTTTTTAATTTGCCTAAAGAGAATAAATGTCTGATAAAAATCCACATTTTTGGGATACTATTACAAATCATATAAATATCCAAATATTGGTAAATATGGCTGCAGAAATCGTGAGCATCATGTAGGTTCCAGATCCAAGTGGTAGTTTCTTTTCATGCATATACTTAAGACACAAAATGTACTTCATTAATATCATATAAATATATTCAATGGACTGAAGATTGCCTGATCTTCATAATCCAACTAGATGGGTAAATCGTTGTAGTTTGGAAAATTATCTTGGATAATTTACCTACAAGATTGAATTTGTCTATTAGAGGAATAGAAATTAATTCCATTCTATGTCCGATATGCGATGTGCAAGTCGAATCAACAGATAATCTCATGTTTTCTTGTTCTATGGCGTCTGATTTGATTTGAAAGGTGATGAATTGGTGAGGTCTTGGAATCCGGAGTTAGCTTCTTATGATGATTGGTTATCTTGGTTTAAACAGCTTCGTATTCATTCCAAAGCGAAGAAAATTTTGGAAGGTATATTTTATGTTATGTGGTGGCAAATTTTGAGTTTCCGAAACAACTCTTCTCGGGAAGAATATTCCCAAGAAGGCGACTTTGTTTGACGACTTAATTACTTTAACTTTAATGCTAGATGTAAAGCAAATATGAGTTGGGTAGGATGGTTACAAAATCCTACGCTAATTATTATGTAATTGGTTTTTCTAGCTCCTTGCTAGTTTTTATAATAGTTGCCGTTCATATATATATATATATATATATATATATATATATATATATATATATATATATATATATATATATATATATATATATATATATTCAATGACGATTACAAAAGACAATTAGTTATCTAAGAGTGAGGATCGTAAATCCTTTTTGTTTATACCGTAATTTGATCCTACCACGTTGCTATTTTCTTGTTCCGTCTCTCTATTACTTCGATCAAGTCTTGTATAGAATCTTCCGGGCCGTCTCTTACCTAGATCAACGCTTGTATTGCATCTTCATATACTTTGTATTCTAGTTTTGAATGTTTGATCAATTTGCTACACTACTCAATCAAAAACCATTCTATGACAATATTGCCTTTGTTGCAATTCTAAATATTTTAGGAGATTTGAGACCTCGTGGTGATACTATAGAATGGGCAAATGTCGTGTGGTTTGCACATTCTATACCTCGACATGCATTTCATTTATGGCTAGTCATACAAAGGAAGTTAAAGACTCAAGATCGGCTCAGGCAATGGGACGTTAGTCCATCAACTAACTTAAACCTGTCTAGATGCCCTTTATGTGACACCGTTCCAGATTCCCATGAACATTTGTTTTTCGAATGCACTTTCTCGTCACAGGTATGGATGTTTGTGAAGGCAAAAGCAGGTATGCAAAACATATCCTCGTCATTGGACCAGATTGTTACTTGGATTACCCCGTTAGCAAAGGAAAGATCAGCCCCAAGTGTAATTGCCAAGCTCATCTTTGCAGCGTCTTCATATTTTATATGGCAAGAGAGGAATGCGAGACTGTTTCAGCTAAAGAAGAGAACCCAGAAGCATATTATTGATGTTATACTAGCAACTGTTCGCTTAAAATTACATTTCAATTCAAGATAACAAGCCGTGTGGAAAGGGTCTTAGATGAATGAAATATTCCAATGTCGTTGATCAGGAATAGGAAAACGTAGCTATATGGTTAGTCTAGTCGATCTGGTGTTACTTTGCTTTTTTTCTTCTTAGATTCGGCTAGGCTTAGTTGTTTGCGAGCGTTGGCATGTCAACCTCTTGAGCTTGGGTTAGAAGCACAATTGGTGCGTGTGTTTGTACTAGCCAATATGGTGGTTTGCCATATTGCCTAAACTTCATTGCTGATTTATACCATAGTTTACCAGGGTAAAACCCTTTACCAAAAAAATATATATATATTTTAGGAGACGTCCGCGAATAGGCAAACATTTGGTATCTATGTGGATGATGAGGGCACTATTGATACTAATGGTGGTGATGGTGGAGTTCTTTTTCTTTTGTTATTGTTTTTTACGGTATTTTTGTTGAAAGAAAAGGATAAGCATAATACCATTAGTTAAATTTTGATTAAAATTTGTTGAATATCATGCTCTCACCATCTCTAACGCAAAGAGGTGTTCAAAAATTTCAAGCCATTATTTCATTCTCATCTTTCACATACCATTTAACCAATAAATTAAACAATGTCTTTCTGCAAAGCATTACTTTATCTTTAACCTATCTTTAATTCTTTCTCGATCTCTCTACATTGACAATACTCTTGTAGTTAAAAAGAAAAGAAAAAAGAAAAGGTGACAGATGAAATGAAAATCAACATCATCGATATTATTTTAGTATGGGTTGAATATTAGGAGTATACTTAACATATATTAGGGGTTTAAATATATATTCTAATTAAGATTAGGACTAGACATAAACTAAGATTAGGTAGCTTGGAGTGTAAGGCAAACTAGGTTTCCACCTCCTCATCTCTATAAATAGAGATGAGGGGGATGCTAGTTATTCATTCTTCTTCCTCAATTGTAAAAGCTTTATTGGTATTAATAAAGGGTTCATTGAGGGTATATCGTGTGCATATTATTGTTGGTTGTTTGTAGTCTCTCGTGTCTGCTACTTGTGGTCGATACAACTCGCTATCTAGCGTTCCGCCATCGAACTTCGTGTTTGTTGTCGAGGTATTTTCCAACAAGTGGTATCAAAAGCGACGGTTATTGTGGTCATCGAAATTCGAGTGCTAGATCGAGGTTCAGAGTTTGTTCAAGGTTTCAAGGTTCGTTTTCGGGTGCCGTTGACAGTAGTAGGTTTCAAACGAAGAAGACGAGACGAGGTTTAATTTAAATAGTCACTTGAAACTATAAAGGTCTTTTTTTTTTTTTTTTTTTTTTTTTTTTTTTTTTTTTTACTTTTTGGTTTATTACATGTGTGGGTTAATTAATACTACAAAAGGGTATCAACTTTTAAAAGTTGTCTTCTGTATCATTTTGCAATTAAAAAGAAAACGATTAAATTGAAGGCGTTTGTTGCATTATTTTTCTTGCGGTACAAGTTTTGATCGTGGTTTGCTTGGGGTTCAAGTTTATGGCCGAGTTTTCTTGTTCGAAATCGAGGGTTTAGGGTTAATCTAATAATTTCGATTTGCAAGAAAGGGTTATAGCAATAAAGGGGAATATTGCACACGGCTTGTGAGACTTGTCGGTAAAGTTGGTTAAGAAACAACTTGACAAGGTTTTTAGCAAGGTATGAGAAGAATGGCTAGTTCTATAACTAGGTTTGACATCGAAAAATTCGATGGGAAGAATGACTTCGGGTTATTGCAAATAAAGATGCGTGCTTTAATAGTACAGCTCAGATGTGATGCTGCATTAGAGACATTACCCGTGGACATGGAAGCAAGTGAAAAGGCTGCTTTTATGAAGAAGGCATACAGTACCTTGATTCTATGCTTGGGAGACCGGGTTTTACGGGAAGTTACCAAGGAAACATCTGCTGCAGGAATTTGGACGAAGTTAACTAGTCTGTATATGACTAAGTCCTTAGCAAACAGGCTGTATCTGAAGAAGAAGAAGCTGTAAACGTTCTATATGAGTCCGGGTACGAAACTGGGTGATCATATAGATGAGTTTAATAAGTTGATACTTGATTTGGCAAATATTGATATCGAGATTGAGGATGATGATCAGGCACTTATGTTACTTACGTCGTTGCTATTGTCTTACGAAAGCTTTGTGGAAGATGTTCTTGCAACTCTGGAATCCTTGACAATGGAAGATGTTCTTGCAACTCTAAATTCAAGAGAGTTGAAGAAAAGAACTGAAGGCACAAAGGAAGAAACTAGTGACGGGTTATATGTAAAGGGAGGGTCAGATCATTCAAGGAAAGCTCATTCTTGTGGAAGTTCGCAGTTTAAGTCAAGTGTTGGAACTGGTAAACTCAAGTGCTTCATATGTCATTCAGAGGATCATCTGAAGAGAGATTGTCCAAAGAAGAAGTCAAGTGGGTTCGTCAGGAAGGGTAAGCATGATCAGGATTTTGATTTTTCTGATGACAATGGTAACGCCTACTTTGGAGAAGACTTGGTGGTGGTCGGGAATGATGAGATGACTGAATTGGTAATGGATTCAGGTGGGTCTTATCATATGACACCTAGGAGGGATTTCTTGTATGACTTCAAAGATGTTGATGGTGGTTCGGTTCAGTTAGGTGATAACAGGACATGCACTATCAGTAGGACATGAAAAGTGAAGATACAGTTGAATGATGGTTCAAGCTTTATACTAGAGGATGTAAGGTATGTTCCAGGGTTAAGAAAAAGCTTGATTTCATTGGGTACTGATTCGCCTCAAACAGTCAACTAAGTTTACCAGGTGATGGTCAACCAAGTCAAACGTCTAAAACAAATGCTTCCGAGGAATACAGTGTTTTCCCGGGTCGTAAGTCCCAACGAGGTGTGCGATGTGATATTATAAACGAATCTGTGATCAGTGAATGTGAACAGGAAGGGTATAAAATGTGTGTGTGTGTGATTTAAACTAGGGTTTTAAAACTTAAAATAACTTAGGAAAACTATTGGAATGATTACTTAAAAACCTAGATATCTAAAACGTTTAAAACGTACACCAAATTAAAATCAGACGCGACTGCGTACTGAGAAAAAGGTGAGTTTTAAGAAAAATAACATACAAGGGTTAAAAATGAAAATTCTATAAACTAAAACTTAAAATAAAGTTAAATTAAAAAGAAAACTATTTTTAAGATTATTATATTATTAATTATTAATTATTTAATTAAAAACTATTTAACTATTTAATTAGAAAATTATAAATACTACAAATTAAACTAAAAACTTATAAAAATATTTTCTAAACTTAAAAATGAACTTGAAGAAAGTATAAAAAATAAAAATAAATCTTTTTGTCTTTTTGTGAGCTTTTTATTAATTAAAAACTATTTATCTTAATTATACTAATTAAATTATTTTAAATTACAAATAATATTAAACTAACTTAAAAAATTATGGAAAAATTTATAAAACTATTTTATAACATTTAGAAGCTAGGAAAAATATAAAATATAGGTGTTACTATATAAAAATTAATTATGCTATTTATAACTTATTTATTAATTAATTATTAATAAAACTATTTTTAATTCTAATAAATATCAAATGACAATATAAAAATCTAATAAAATTATTTAAATTACTTTAACCTATCAGGAAATTAATAAAAATATAAAAAAACAGATTACTTAATTAAAATCTAAAAATGAAAATTAAAATTTAATTAAATTAAATAGAAACTATCACTTATTTTTATGTTGGTTTTTCTGGATTTTTATTTTACAAAACTATTTTATACCTAAATATAACTAACTTTTGTAAAAACAATATTTTTATAACTTATTAATAAGCTAGATATAAGCTAATTACCTAGGCAGTTGACTTTAGTTGACCAAAGTAGCAAATAAGCCAAAACTGACTTGTGTGGGACCCACTATGTTGTATTCTGATTCAAATAAGTGTATTGGACTTGTCAAAACTAAATTTAGGCAAATAAGCTTAGTAGATAAGCTAATAAGCACAAAATAAGCTAATCCAAAAACTTAATTCTACTCAGAATGGGGACAATGTTTTGGGTCTGATTTAGGTGGGGTCCACTGAGGCACAGGTCAAACAAATAGTCAATCTAAGATCTATGGTAGGAGGGGGGTTGAGGGAACCTATCTATGGTGTGTAGGGCCCACTGAGTCAACCACAAAACCACCACTAAGTGTGGTGTTGGGACTGAGTATCTGGTGCACAGGGGAGGTTTACTCCCTGCAGCTATGTTTAGGGGTAAGTGGGGCCCAGTGTAAAATTCCTAAAAATATAACAAAGATGGAATCTAAAATTTGGGCTGGTAGACTATAAATAGGAACAAATTTGAGCTTCTAAAACCTTCTCCTAAATTCAAAACAAATCTTGGAAGTTTTGTCAAAACCTGAGATGTTGAAATTTGACTTTGAGAGAAACTTGAACTAGTTGACTTATGTGAGATTCTAAGCTATCTAACTTACTTATTAAGTTATAATAAGCTACTTTAAGACTAGAATAAGCTATATGGGTCACTTATGAGCTGTTGTGATTAATTTTAAGATCTAAATCCCTCACAGTTAACTGTGAGGGGAATTTTTATATGATATTGACTTTTTAGTACTTGAAACCTGAGATTCAAACTTCTTATGAGTTAATAACACTTAACTAAGCATGTAAGAATCAAAAACAACAACTAGAACTGTCTTGAACTGAGGTAATACCTCAAAGCCAAACACTACCTTATATGACAGTTAACTCTAACTATCTTATATTTAAACCTTGAAATACCTAACTACTGATCTAACTACCTTAGTTTATCATTTTTAAAGCTAATTGAATAGTAAAATGTAATACTAACAATAAGAAAACAGAATTATGCAAATATAAAGATTGTGACTTACAATGATCCTTACTGAGAATAGGGTACCAATGAACTCAATACATAACCTATGACCTCCCAAGAGGTAACTAATACCACTGCAATCCAAAATACTCCCTGCTCCTAGCTTTTCCTTCTTCTTCTTTGGATTTTCTATTTTCCACTATTTTTTCTATTTTCTTTGGAATTTTGAGTTTAACTACCAAACTGGATTTTGAGTTATCTAGAGGCTTCCAAAAGCTTTATCAGAGCTTAAATGAACTTATGAAATCATAAAACAACAACAACAAACAACATACAAGCTTGTGAGATTTTTGAGAATTTTAGAAATTTGCATAAACTGAGAAAACCAATGAGACTTAAAATTAACTTGATTTAAAGATTAAATTACATGAAACTAACTGAGAACAAGTGTTTTTAATGGAAATTACAACTGGAAATGTAAACTATACTACCTACGATTAAATTAAACTACTCCTAAGCTAATACTCTTCATCTTCTGTTTCTTTTCTTCCTTATAGCCCTTTTCTGAGTTAAGTGGGACCCACTTGACTTTTCCCACCAATTGTGAGCCATTGATGTTGTCTAAGTCATCTCCACCGTTTAAAAGTTTCTTGGCGCCAAAGTCTTGGGGGGGGGGGGGTACTGTAGTTTACTTGGAGAGCTTTTCAAGGTTTGGAATGTTGTGTGAGGTGGAGGGTGAGGTGGAATGAGTGGGGAGCAAGTGTGGACAGGTGGATGGTGGTTTTGGTAGCAGCGGTGGTGGTGGTATGGTTTGGGAGGGAAGGCAGTATAAGGGTGGTGGTGTTTGACTTTTGGGTTGACCCGGTTTTAGTATAACGGGGGTGGACTGGGCTAGGTAGATTGGGCCTTGGGGATTAGGATAATGGGGGTGGGCTTGGTAATGGTTTGGGTTTATTTATTTTTGGGTAATAATATAGATGGTCCGTTTGGTTTATTTAGAAATTAATCACAAGGACCAAAGTTGTAATTAGGGAAAAGTTTAGGGCTGACTTTGTGATAATTCCAAAATTCAAATAAGGACTAAATTTGCCAAGATTAAATAGTATAAAGGTATTTTTGATATTTTTTATTTTTTTTTAAATTCCCGGGGACTAAAATTGACAAACTGCCAAACTTGAGGGACCAATCATGTAAATTCACCAAACTTATCACCAAGGACCATTCCTGCAAAAGATTATTAGTATAAGGACCAAAATTGCTTTTCTCAAAGTTTTTACATCCCAGGGACCATTTCTGTCAATTTCCAAAGTTGAGGGACTCAACTTGTAATTTTGTGAAACTTTGCACCAAAGGACTAAATATGTAACTTTATGATTAAAAAGGACCTTTGGTGACATTTTCATGTTTTTAGAATAACCAGGGACTAGTTTTGACAATTTATGAAACTTGAGGGACTGAAACTGCCAATTATGCAAACTTTGTACGTTTTTCATCTGTTTTTGCATATTTTGCATTTAAAACATATAAAACACATCTTTAAGATATTTAAAGTATTTTGATACATATTTGAGTGTTTTTGTATGTTTTGGCAGTTCAGATTAGTATAAAATGATGAGTATTTAGACACTCATCAATCTCCCACACTAAACTATTGCTAGTCCCTAGCAATCTATTGAGAAAAACTTAATGGATTTGAAAAACTCTTTACCAAAAGCCATCACTTCTGGAGTAGCCAGGTGTAAGAACTGTGGTACACCTGATAACCGTGTGATTTTGAGCAAATCACCAGCTGTCAACGGATTTGATTAGTCTTTACCAAAAGCCGTTTGCTTCTGGACTAGCCAACTCTTGATGGAATAGTCAACATCTTGGTGAGCTGATTACCAATTATGGTTTTTCCACGGCCTTTACCACAAGCCATAATCTTGCGGGCTAGCCAACTCATTAGCTTTTGAGGATAATGGGGAGTTGAGGAACCATACAATTTTGGGCAAATTGCAAGCCATAAACGGGTTTGAGTTATCTTTACCAAGAACCGTTTGCTCCTGGATTAGCCAATCCTGTTGTGGGTTAGACATGGAGGATTGATACCATTTATTGCGTTCTAAGTGAGAAAAAATTTTAAAATTTTGGCTAAAATGGGGGTTCTTGATGGAACATGTGTTTAAATTCGTTAGACGAATCTCCCCCCACACTTAGAACTGAATATTGTCCTCAATATTCAAAGTACCGGGTGTTAAACCGAACTTAGAACGTAAGAAGAAAATATTCTATAGCCTTTATTTAAAATGTATATACATACAAATATTTTTTTTTTAGATAAAACTTCTTAAATAGAAGCTATCACTATATGTACATTTTTTTTTTTTTTTTTTTTTTTTTTTTTTTTAGAGGATATATATATATACAACATGTGGGGCATCTCCCCCACACTAGGGTGGTACACACGGGTGAAAACCCATGTTTTTGCTAATATTTTTGATTCCCGAGTCACTAGCTTGACTCGACCCCGAATTCATTTGTCCATGGGGAAGTAAGTGGAAGAGACAATCTCATCGGACTTTCATTCAAGATGTTTGGATAAACATTTGAAGCACGTGAAAGTTCCACACCGATGAGATAAGTAACCGGCTCATAATTTATAAATGAGAATGCCGGGATCAAAGATAATGTCTTCACTCCCGAAAGAGTGAAGAACAGGATAGGGAACAGAATATATGAAGAAAAGAAAGAAAGTCATGATGAAAATCATAATTAACTCCTCATCTTCAATAGGAGAATTCATTGGTTCATGAATCTCCTCGTTTAAGCACGTTTGATCAAGACATATTATGGGTATATCTAGATCAAAATAGAAATTATCATACTCCGGAGGAGATATGATATGAGTGAGTTCACCGGAGAACTCTTCAAAGGTGAATGATTCGTATTCGGGATTGATTTGAGTGAGTTCATTGGGGAACTCCTCAAAAGTAAATGATTCATAAACGGGAAGAGAATTATAAGAATGAGAAGTGGTGATACCACTTATCTTCTCTTCCGTTTGATCAAAATGGAACGTTTGCAATTCAGGAATAGAATTATTGATCAAAATCTCACTATCCTTGACGGGGATAGGAGATGAAATAGGCTTTTCATTAAAAGCCTCGATTCTAGAAATGAGAAGATTGACTTTTAATAATGTTGCACGTAGTGCTTCATTTTTAATTTCACTGTCAATAACTTCATCATTCTCTTCTTCTGAGTTGACAAGCTCAGAAGGAAATTCGTCCACATAACTGATGTCTCCAGAAGATAAAGAATTTTCATCAGTATGTGAAGTACTAAGCTTGATGTTGGGATTAGAGTTTAAAAAATTTTTAGTTTCTCCCATATCGGCTTCAAAATCAAGAATATCATCATTACTTCCAGATAGAAGTGGAATGATGTGAGTGAGTTCCTTTGGAAAATCCTCATGAAGAGAATCAACATCAGAATGAGGCAGTGATGCCTCAACATACTCAATGTCTCCATAAGATATACAATCATTACTGGAATTAGAGACATTCTCAATTTGATCATTTGGATTATTAGGGTGGGTATGGATATCACACATAGGATCAAGAATTCCCTGTGACTCACTTGGGATTGGGACAAGGTTCTCAACACTAGACTTTATGAATTCGTCCGATTCCTTTGCAGGAACAGTGTCAAGATGCTCGTCCCCCATGTTCAGAGAGTGAGTGGGAACCTTGTGTGTGATAACATCATACTCAGGGAGATGAGAATGACTAGCAGTAATGGAGTCTACAAGTTCCATTATTTCTACTGCTGGTGATTCAGTTATATTATTTTCCCCCTGTATATCCATGGAAGGAGTCTCAACTGATGAACTCGATGAATCTTTTTGAATGATAACAATGTTATCATCATCGTCACTGTCATCATCGTACTCAGAAAAAGCAGCATAGCGAATATTTTCACGTATTTTGGCTACTCTTTGCTCAGCAATTAAATCTTCCATGCTTTTCCCAGAATCTCGTTCTTCAGCAAGTAATTCTGCGATAGATTTATCACGAGAATTTTGAATGAGTGGAAATTGTGGGGGTGTGGATGTGTCAAAACCGGAAGGTTGACATTGATCATCATTATGAGGACCCCCACAATGTACACAAGAAAAACTTGGTGCATTGTGAAACGACATATTAGGCAACTCCTCCTTAAGGTTTTTAAGT
Source organism: Artemisia argyi (assembly GCA_030686995.1). Taxonomy (NCBI): domain Eukaryota; kingdom Viridiplantae; phylum Streptophyta; class Magnoliopsida; order Asterales; family Asteraceae; genus Artemisia; species Artemisia argyi. The sequence continues at coordinate 74,268,295 of CM060696.1, read as the reverse complement.
TTTTCAAGAGCCTCAAGACAAGGGTCTTGCTGGTTTTGAGGAGTTGCTTGGTTCATTTGGTACTGTGGAGGTGGGTCTTGAAACGAATAGTCGTAATTGTTACAAGGAAATGGATTCCTTGTTTGACAATCAGAGCTAAAGTGTGGATGATGAGTGTCTAAATACTCATTATTTTGTACTAATCTGAACTGCCAAAATATACAAAAACACTCAAATACATATCAAAATACTTAAAATATCTTAAAGGTGTGTTTTATATGTTTCAAATACAAAATATGCAAAAACAGATGAAAAACGTACAAAGTTTGCATAATTGGCAGTTTCAGTCCCTCAAGTTTCATAAATTGGCAAAACTAGTCCCTGGTTATTCTAAAAACATGAAAATGTCACCAAAGGTCCTTTTTAATCATAAAGTTACATATTTAGTCCTTTGGTGCAAAGTTTCACAAAATTACAAGTTTAGTCCCTCAACTTTGGAAATTGACAGAAAAGGTCCCTGGGATGTAAAAACTTTGAGAAATTCAATTTTGATCCCTATACTAATATTATATTGCAGGAATGGTCCTTGATTGGAAGGTTTGGTAAAATTACAAGATTGGTCCTTGAAGTTTCAAGTTTGGCAAAAATAGTCCCCGGGGTTTTAAAAATGGAAAAATATCAAAAATTCCCCTTGTACTATTCATATATGGCAAATTAAGTCCTTATGATAAACTTTGGATAATGCCACAAACAGCCCTCAACTTTATCCTAATTACATTTTTGGTCCTTGTGATTTATTAAACTAAAAAACCAAACGGATCCAATCTATTAATAAACCAAAAACCCAAAATAAACAAACCCACTATCCTGGTCCATCTCTTTTACCCAAGCCCAATCCAAGCCCAAGTCAACCCCCGGTCAACAAAACCACACCAGTTACCACTCTTTCCCTCCCAAACCACTTCCACCACTGTAGCACCAATACCACCACCTCCACCTCACCGGTTTCTTGCTCCCCACTCTCACCACCTCATCCTCCACCTCACCACAACCCTCCAAAACCCATTAAACCCTTAAAATACTCTCCACGCAATCTACAGTAGCCAATTGAGACTTTGGCGCCAAGTTTAACTTTTAAACGGTGGAGATCACTCAGAGCATATCAACGGTTCTGGATTGGTGGGAAAAGTCAAGTGGGTCCCACAAAGCTCAGAAAAGGGTTACAAAAGAGAAGAGATGCAGAATAGAAGAGGTATTAGCTTAGGAGTAGTTTAATTTAATCGTAGGTAGTATAGTTTACATTTCCAGTTGTAATTTCCATTAAAAACACTTGTTCTCAGTTAGTTTCATGTAATTTAATCTTTAAATCAAGTTAATTTTAAGTCTCATTGGTTTTCTCAGTTTATGCAAATTTCTAAAATTCTCAAAAATCTCACAAGCTTGTATGTTGTTTGTTGTTGTTGTTTTATGATTTCATAAGTTCATTTAAGCTCTGATAAAGCTTTTGGAAGCCTCTAGATAACTCAAAATCCAGTTTGGTAGTTAAACTCAAAATTCCAAAGAAAATAGAAAAAATAGTGGAAAATAGAAAATCCAAAGAAGAAGAAGGAAAAGCTAGGAGCAGGGAGTATTTTGGATTGCAGTGGTATTAGTTACCTCTTGGGAGGTCATAGGTTATGTATTGAGTTCATTGGTACCCTATTCTCAGTAAGGATCATTGTAAGTCACAATCTTTATATTTGCATAATTCTGTTTTCTTATTGTTAGTATTACATTTTACTATTCAATTAGCTTTAAAAATGATAAACTAAGGTAGTTAGATCAGTAGTTAGGTATTTCAAGGTTTAAATATAAGATAGTTAGAGTTAACTGTCATATAAGGTAGTGTTTGGCTTTGAGGTATTACCTCAGTTCAAGACAGTTCTAGTTGTTGTTTTTGATTCTTACATGCTTAGTTAAGTGTTATTAACTCATAAGAAGTTTGAATCTCAGGTTTCAAGTACTAAAAAGTCAATATCATATAAAAATTCCCCTCACAGTTAACTGTGAGGGATTTAGATCTTAAAATTAATCACGACAGCTCATAAGTGACCCATATAGCTTATTCTAGTCTTAAAGTAGCTTATTATAACTTAATAAGTAAGTTAGATAGCTTAGAATCTCACATAAGTCAACTAGTTCAAGTTTCTCTCAAAGTCAAATTTCAACATCTCAGGTTTTGACAAAACTTCCAAGATTTGTTTTGAATTTAGGAGAAGGTTTTAGAAGCTCAAATTTGTTCCTATTTATAGTCTACCAGCCCAAATTTTAGATTCCATCTTTGTTATATTTTTAGGAATTTTACACTGGGCCCCACTTACCCCTAAACATAGCTGCAGGGAGTAAACCTCCCCTGTGCACCAGATACTCAGTCCCAACACCACACTTAGTGGTGGTTTTGTGGTTGACTCAGTGGGCCCCACACACCATAGATAGGTTCCCTCAACCCCCCTCCTACCATAGATCTTAGATTGACTATTTGTTTGACCTGTGCCTCAGTGGACCCCACCTAAATCAGACCCAAAACATTGTCCCCATTCTGAGTAGAATTAAGTTTTTGGATTAGCTTATTTTGTGCTTATTAGCTTATCTACTGAGCTTATTTGCCTAAATTTAGTTTTGACAAGTCCAATACACTTATTTGAATCAGAATACAACATAGTGGGTCCCACACAAGTCAGTTTTGGCTTATTTGCTACTTTGGTCAACTAAAGTCAACTGCCTAGGTAATTAGCTTATATCTAGCTTATTAATAAGTTATAAAAATATTGTTTTTACAAAAGTTAGTTATATTTAGGTATAAAATAGTTTTGTAAAATAAAAATCCAGAAAAACCAACATAAAAATAAGTGATAGTTTCTATTTAATTTAATTAAATTTTAATTTTCATTTTTAGATTTTAATTAAGTAATCTGTTTTTTTATATTTTTATTAATTTCCTGATAGGTTAAAGTAATTTAAATAATTTTATTAGATTTTTATATTGTCATTTGATATTTATTAGAATTAAAAATAGTTTTATTAATAATTAATTAATAAATAAGTTATAAATAGCATAATTAATTTTTATATAGTAACACCTATATTTTATATTTTTCCTAGCTTCTAAATGTTATAAAATAGTTTTATAAATTTTTCCATAATTTTTTAAGTTAGTTTAATATTATTTGTAATTTAAAATAGTTTAATTAGTATAATTAAGATAAATAGTTTTTAATTAATAAAAAGCTCACAAAAAGACAAAAAGATTTATTTTTATTTTTTATACTTTCTTCAAGTTCATTTTTAAGTTTAGAAAATATTTTTATAAGTTTTTAGTTTAATTTGTAGTATTTATAATTTTCTAATTAAATAGTTAAATAGTTTTTAATTAAATAATTAATAATTAATAATATAATAATCTTAAAAATAGTTTTCTTTTTAATTTAACTTTATTTTAAGTTTTAGTTTATAGAATTTTCATTTTTAACCCTTGTATGTTATTTTTCTTAAAACTCACCTTTTTCTCAGTACGCAGTCGCGTCTGATTTTAATTTGGTGTACGTTTTAAACGTTTTAGATATCTAGGTTTTTAAGTAATCATTCCAATAGTTTTCCTAAGTTATTTTAAGTTTTAAAACCCTAGTTTAAATCACACACACACACATTTTATACCCTTCCTGTTCACATTCACTGATCACAGATTCGTTTATAATATCACATCGCACACCTCGTTGGGACTTACGACCCGGGAAAACACTGTATTCCTCGGAAGCATTTGTTTTAGACGTTTGACTTGGTTGACCATCACCTGGTAAACTTAGTTGACTGTTTGAGGCGAATCAAAATTTGGCGCCGCTGCCGGGGAGGTTGTGCGCTTATTTTAAACGATTTTGCGTATTAGTGAGTTTGGATATACATCCATTGTAAATTTACCATCTTTTATCCATATTTTTATAAAACAAAACACAAAAATATTCACCTTTACACCCTTACCTATTTGATTCTTCATTTCTCATCCCCAAAACCCTTTGATTCTACTTTCTTCCACTTGTCCCATAATTAATTCTAATGGCATCTCTCGATGAAGATTTCTTTAAACAATGGGCCTATATAAGCAAAGTTGAAAAACTTATGGCCTTGTCAAAAATGTCGAGATGTTATGTTGATTATGATGGACCTTCGATTCCTATTCCCTCTCCGGTGAGGGAAAGAGATCATGAAACCGAGGTGACAAAGGACCTTGTACTTTCCTCTGACGATGGAGGTGCTAAATACGTCCAAACCACGGTTGTCCAAAAACCTGAGCTCACAAATGCTCCTAAACCTTCAAGAATCAATCCTGATCTTTCACGGTTTACGGTTAAAAGTTTGTCAAGCAAACGTACAGAGCTTAGGGCAATTACTGAAAAGAACGATTTACCTAACCTTCACAATTATCAAAAACAAAAACCCGAGACCATAACGGAAGTGGTGGAAATTCCTAGCTCTCAGAGCACACCACTTGTCCCACCTCCAGATTTTGTTCCTTGTGACGGTTGTGGTGAGCCTCTTTTCGGTTTTCCATGTCGTTGGTGTACATGTGTACAATGTGGTAATGATATCCAAAACGGGAGTTGTTTGTTTTGTGGATCGAGTAATTCATTTGCTTATGATCCTAATCAAAACTCATTCAACGACTCCTCAAAATTTTCAAACTACCCATCACATTCATACGAGCAAGAATCATATTATCCAAATATCAATGATGCTTCGTATCAAAATACACCAAACCAGACTCAACAGTTTTACTGTTGTGAGTACTGTGGAGGTCCACACTTTAGCTCTGATTGTCAAACAAGGAATCCATTTCCTTGTAACAATTACGACTATTCGTTTCAAGACCCACCTCCACAGTACCAAATGAACCAAGCAACTCCTCAAAACCAGCAAGATCCTTATTTGGAGGTTCTTGAAAAACTTAAAAACATTAGGGAGGAGTTAGCTAATATGTCGCTTCGCCATGATCCAAGTTCTTCTTGTGTATATTGTGGGGGTCCTCATAATGATGATCAATGTCAACCTTCCGGTTTTGACACATCCACACCTCCACAATTTCCACTCATTCAAAATTCTCGTGATAAATCTATCACAGAATTACTTGCTGAAGAACGAGATTCTGGGAAAAGCATGGAAGATTTAATTGCTGAGCAAAGAGTAGCCAAAATACGTGCAAATATTCGCTATGCTCCTTTTTCTGAGTACGATGATGACAGTGATGATGATGATAACATTGTTATCATCCAAAAAGATTCATCATGTTCATCAGTTGAGACTCCTTCCATGCATATACAGGGAGAAAAGAATATAAATGAATCACCAGCAGTAGAAATAATGGAACTTGTAGACTCCATTACTGCTAGTCCTTCTCATCTCCCTGAGTATGATGTTATCACACCCGAGGTTCCCACTCACTCTCTGAACATGGGGAACGAGCATCTTGACACTGTTCCTGCAAAGGAATCGGACGAATTCATAAAGTCTAGTATTGAGAACCTTGTCTCAATCCCAAGAGAGTCACAGGGAATTCTTGATCCTATGTGTGATATCTATACCCACCCTGATAATCCAAATGATCAAATTGAGAATGTCTCTAATTCCAGTAATGATTGTATATCTTATGGAGACATTGAGTTTGTTGAGGCATCACTGCCTCATTCTGATGTTGATTCTCTTCATGAGGATTTTACAAAGGAACTCACTCACATCATTCCACTTCTATCTGGAAGTAATGATGATATTCTTGATTTTGAAGCCGATATGGGAGAAACTAAAAATCTTTTAAACTCTAATCCCAACATCGAGCTTAGTACTTCACATACTGATGAAAATTCTTTATCTTCTGGAGACATCAGTTATGTGGACGAATTTCCTTCTGAGCTTGTCAACTCAGAAGAAGAGAATGATGAAGTTATTGACACTGAAATTAAAAATGAAGCACTACGTGCAACATTATTAAAAGTCAGTCTTCTCATTTCTAAGATCGAGGCTTTTAATGCAAAGCCTATTTCATCTCCTATCCCCGTCAAGGATAGTGAGATTTTGATCAATGATTCTATTCCTGAATTGCAAACATTCCATTTTGATCAAACGGAAGAAAAGATAAGTGGTATCACCACTTCTCATTCTTATAATTCTCTTCCCGTTTATGAATCATTTACTTTTGAGGAGTTCCCCAATGAACTCACTCAACTCAATCCCGAATATGAATCATTCACCTTTGATGAGTTCTCCTGTGAACTCACTCATATCATATCTCCACTGGAGTATGATAGTTTTTATTTTGATCTAGACATACCCATAATATGTCTTGATCAAACGAGCTTAAACGAGGAGATTCATGAACCAATGAATTCTCCTATTGAGGAAGATGAGTTAATCATGATTTTCATCATGACCTTCTTTCTTTTCTTCATATATCCCATGGCTTATCCTGTTCTTCACTCTTTCGGGAGTGAAGACATTATCTTTGATCCCGGCATTCTCATTTACAAATTATGAGCCGGGGACTTGTCTCATCGGTGTGGAACTTTCACGTGCTTCAAATGTTTATCCAAACGTCTTGAATGAAAGTCCGATTGAGATTATCTCTTCCACTTGCTTCCCCATGGACAAATGAATTCGGGGTCGAGTCAAGCTAGTGACTCGGGAATCAAAAACATTAGCACAAACATGGGTTTTCACCCGTGTGTAACACCCTAGTGTGGGGGAGTTACCCCACATGTTGTATATATATATATATCCTCTAAAAAAAAAAAAAAAAAGTACATATAGTGATAGCTTCTATTTAAGAAGTTTTATCTAAAAAAAAAAAAAAAAAAAAAAAAATAATAATAAAAAAAATAAAAAATAAAAAATAAAAAATAATAATTGTATGTATATACATCTTAAATAAAGGCTATGTAATGTTTTCCTTTTACGTTCTAAGTTCGGTCTAACACCCGGTACTTTGAATATTGAGGACAATATTCAGTTCTAAGTGTGGGGGGAGATTCGTCTAACGAATTTAAACACATGTTCCATCAAGAACCCCCATTTTAGCCAAAATTTTAATTTTTTTTTCTCACTTAGAACGCAATAAATGGTATCAATCCTCCATGTCTAACCCACAACAGGATTGGCTAATCCAGGAGCAAACGGTTCTTGGTAAAGATAACTCAAACCCGTTTATGGCTTGCAATTTGCCCAAAATTGTATGGTTCCTCAACTCCCCATTATCCTCAAAAGCTAATGAGTTGGCTAGCCCGCAAGATTATGGCTTGTGGTAAAGGCTGTGGAAAATCCATAATTGGTAATCAGCTCACCAAGATGTTGACTATTCCATCAAGAGTTGGCTAGTCCAGAAGCAAACGGCTTTTGGTAAAGACTAATCAAATCCGTTGACAGCTGGTGATTTGCTCAAAATCACACGGTCATCAGGTGTGCCACAGTTTTTACACCTGGCTACTCCAGAAGTGATGGCTTTTGGTAAAGAGTTTTTTAAATCCATTAAGTTTTTCTCAATAGATTGCTAGGGACTAGCAATAGTTTAGTGTGGGGGATTGATGAGTGTCTAAATACTCATCATTTTGTACTAATCTGAACTGCCAAAACATACAAAAACACTCAAATACATATCAAAATACTTAAAATATCTTAAAGGTGTGTTTTATATGTTTCAAATACAAAATATGCAAAAACAGATGAAAAACGTACAAAGTTTGCATAATTGGCAGTTTCAGTCCCTCAAGTTTCATAAATTGGCAAAACTAGTCCCTGGTTATTCTAAAAACATGAAAATGTCACCAAAGGTCCTTTTTAATCATAAAGTTACATATTTAGTCCTTTGGTGCAAAGTTTCACAAAATTACAAGTTTAGTCCCTCAACTTTGGAAATTGACAAAAAAGGTCCCTGGGATGTAAAAACTTTGAGAAATTCAATTTTGGTCCCTATACTAATATTATATTGCAGGAATGGTCCTTGATTGGAAGGTTTGGTAAAATTACAAGATTGGTCCTTGAAGTTTCAAGTTTGGCAAAAATAGTCCCCGGGGTTTTAAAAATGGAAAAATATCAAAAATTCCCCTTGTACTATTCATATATGGCAAATTAAGTCCTTATGATAAACTTTGGATAATGCCACAAACAGCCCTCAACTTTATCCTAATTACATTTTTGGTCCTTGTGATTTATTAAACTAAAAAACCAAACGGATCCAATCTATTAATAAACCAAAAACCCAAAATAAACAAACCCACTATCCTGGTCCATCTCTTTTACCCAAGCCCAATCCAAGCCCAAGTCAACCCCCGGTCAACAAAACCACACCAGTTACCACTCTTTCCCTCCCAAACCACTTCCACCACTGTAGCACCAATACCACCACCTCCACCTCACCGGTTTCTTGCTCCCCACTCTCACCACCTCATCCTCCACCTCACCACAACCCTCCAAAACCCATTAAACCCTTAAAATACTCTCCACGCAATCTACAGTAGCCAATTGAGACTTTGGCGCCAAGTTTAACTTTTAAACGGTGGAGATCACTCAGAGCATATCAACGGTTCTGGATTGGTGGGAAAAGTCAAGTGGGTCCCACAAAGCTCAGAAAAGGGTTACAAAAGAGAAGAGATGCAGAATAGAAGAGGTATTAGCTTAGGAGTAGTTTAATTTAATCGTAGGTAGTATAGTTTACATTTCCAGTTGTAATTTCCATTAAAAACACTTGTTCTCAGTTAGTTTCATGTAATTTAATCTTTAAATCAAGTTAATTTTAAGTCTCATTGGTTTTCTCAGTTTATGCAAATTTCTAAAATTCTCAAAAATCTCACAAGCTTGTATGTTGTTTGTTGTTGTTGTTTTATGATTTCATAAGTTCATTTAAGCTCTGATAAAGCTTTTGGAAGCCTCTAGATAACTCAAAATCCAGTTTGGTAGTTAAACTCAAAATTCCAAAGAAAATAGAAAAAATAGTGGAAAATAGAAAATCCAAAGAAGAAGAAGGAAAAGCTAGGAGCAGGGAGTATTTTGGATTGCAGTGGTATTAGTTACCTCTTGGGAGGTCATAGGTTATGTATTGAGTTCATTGGTACCCTATTCTCAGTAAGGATCATTGTAAGTCACAATCTTTATATTTGCATAATTCTGTTTTCTTATTGTTAGTATTACATTTTACTATTCAATTAGCTTTAAAAATGATAAACTAAGGTAGTTAGATCAGTAGTTAGGTATTTCAAGGTTTAAATATAAGATAGTTAGAGTTAACTGTCATATAAGGTAGTGTTTGGCTTTGAGGTATTACCTCAGTTCAAGACAGTTCTAGTTGTTGTTTTTGATTCTTACATGCTTAGTTAAGTGTTATTAACTCATAAGAAGTTTGAATCTCAGGTTTCAAGTACTAAAAAGTCAATATCATATAAAAATTCCCCTCACAGTTAACTGTGAGGGATTTAGATCTTAAAATTAATCACGACAGCTCATAAGTGACCCATATAGCTTATTCTAGTCTTAAAGTAGCTTATTATAACTTAATAAGTAAGTTAGATAGCTTAGAATCTCACATAAGTCAACTAGTTCAAGTTTCTCTCAAAGTCAAATTTCAACATCTCAGGTTTTGACAAAACTTCCAAGATTTGTTTTGAATTTAGGAGAAGGTTTTAGAAGCTCAAATTTGTTCCTATTTATAGTCTACCAGCCCAAATTTTAGATTCCATCTTTGTTATATTTTTAGGAATTTTACACTGGGCCCCACTTACCCCTAAACATAGCTGCAGGGAGTAAACCTCCCCTGTGCACCAGATACTCAGTCCCAACACCACACTTAGTGGTGGTTTTGTGGTTGACTCAGTGGGCCCCACACACCATAGATAGGTTCCCTCAACCCCCCTCCTACCATAGATCTTAGATTGACTATTTGTTTGACCTGTGCCTCAGTGGACCCCACCTAAATCAGACCCAAAACATTGTCCCCATTCTGAGTAGAATTAAGTTTTTGGATTAGCTTATTTTGTGCTTATTAGCTTATCTACTGAGCTTATTTGCCTAAATTTAGTTTTGACAAGTCCAATACACTTATTTGAATCAGAATACAACATAGTGGGTCCCACACAAGTCAGTTTTGGCTTATTTGCTACTTTGGTCAACTAAAGTCAACTGCCTAGGTAATTAGCTTATATCTAGCTTATTAATAAGTTATAAAAATATTGTTTTTACAAAAGTTAGTTATATTTAGGTATAAAATAGTTTTGTAAAATAAAAATCCAGAAAAACCAACATAAAAATAAGTGATAGTTTCTATTTAATTTAATTAAATTTTAATTTTCATTTTTAGATTTTAATTAAGTAATCTGTTTTTTTATATTTTTATTAATTTCCTGATAGGTTAAAGTAATTTAAATAATTTTATTAGATTTTTATATTGTCATTTGATATTTATTAGAATTAAAAATAGTTTTATTAATAATTAATTAATAAATAAGTTATAAATAGCATAATTAATTTTTATATAGTAACACCTATATTTTATATTTTTCCTAGCTTCTAAATGTTATAAAATAGTTTTATAAATTTTTCCATAATTTTTTAAGTTAGTTTAATATTATTTGTAATTTAAAATAGTTTAATTAGTATAATTAAGATAAATAGTTTTTAATTAATAAAAAGCTCACAAAAAGACAAAAAGATTTATTTTTATTTTTTATACTTTCTTCAAGTTCATTTTTAAGTTTAGAAAATATTTTTATAAGTTTTTAGTTTAATTTGTAGTATTTATAATTTTCTAATTAAATAGTTAAATAGTTTTTAATTAAATAATTAATAATTAATAATATAATAATCTTAAAAATAGTTTTCTTTTTAATTTAACTTTATTTTAAGTTTTAGTTTATAGAATTTTCATTTTTAACCCTTGTATGTTATTTTTCTTAAAACTCACCTTTTTCTCAGTACGCAGTCGCGTCTGATTTTAATTTGGTGTACGTTTTAAACGTTTTAGATATCTAGGTTTTTAAGTAATCATTCCAATAGTTTTCCTAAGTTATTTTAAGTTTTAAAACCCTAGTTTAAATCACACACACACACATTTTATACCCTTCCTGTTCACATTCACTGATCACAGATTCGTTTATAATATCACATCGCACACCTCGTTGGGACTTACGACCCGGGAAAACACTGTATTCCTCGGAAGCATTTGTTTTAGACGTTTGACTTGGTTGACCATCACCTGGTAAACTTAGTTGACTGTTTGAGGCGAATCAGTGGACCTCCACAGTACTCACAACAGTAAAACTGTTGAGTCTGGCTTGGTGTATTTGGATACGAAGCATCATTGAAATTTGGATAATATGATTCTTGCTCGTATGAATGTGATGGGTAGTTTGAAAAATTTGAGGAGTTATTGAATGAGTTTTGATTAGGATCATAAGCAAATGAATTACTCGATCCACAAAACAAACAACTCCCATTTTGGATATCATTACCACATTGTACACATGTACACCAACGACATGGAAAACCGAAAAGAGGCTCACCACAACCGACACAAGGAACAAAATCAGGAGGTGGGACAAGTGGTGTGCTCTGAGAGCTAGGAATTTCCACCACTTCCGTTATGGTCTCGGGTTTTGGTTCTTGATAAACGTGAAGGTTAGGTAAGTCGTTCTTTTCAGTCACTACCCTAAGCTCTGTACGTTTGCTTGACAAACTTTTAACCGTAAACCGTGAAAGATCAGGATTGATTCTTGAAGGTTTAGGAACAGTTGTGAGCTCAGGTTTTTGGACAACCGTGGTTTGGACGTATTTAGCACCTCCATCATCAGATGAAAGTACAAGGTCCTTTGTCACCTCGGTTTCATGATCTCTTTCCCTCACCGGAGAGGGAATAGGAATCGATGGTTTATCATAATCAACATAACATCTCGACATTTTTGACAAGGCCATAAGTTTTTCAACTTCAATTTTACAAGCCCTTTGTTTAAAGAAATCGTCATCGAGAGATGCCATTAGAATTAATTATGGGACAAGTGGAAGAATGTAGAATCAAAGGGTTTTGGGGATGAGAAATGAAGAATCAAATAGGTAGGGGTGTAAAGGTGAATATTTTTGTGTTTTGTTTTATAAAAATATAGATAAAAGATAGTAAATATACAATGGATGTATATCCAAAATCACTAATACGCAAAATCGTTTAAAATATGCGCACAACCTCCCCGGCAGCGGCGCCAAATTTTGATTCGCCTCAAACAGTCAACTAAGTTTACCAGGTGATGGTCAACCAAGTCAAACGTCTAAAACAAATGCTTCCGAGGAATACAGTGTTTTCCCGGGTCGTAAGTCCCAACGAGGTGTGCGATGTGATATTATAAACGAATCTGTGATCAGTGAATGTGAACATGAAGGGTATAAAATGTGTGTGTGTGTGATTTAAACTAGGGTTTTAAAACTTAAAATAACTTAGGAAAACTATTGGAATGATTACTTAAAAACCTAGATATCTAAAACGTTTAAAACGTACACCAAATTAAAATCAGACGCGACTGCGTACTGAGAAAAAGGTGAGTTTTAAGAAAAATAACATACAAGGGTTAAAAATGAAAATTCTATAAACTAAAACTTAAAATAAAGTTAAATTAAAAAGAAAACTATTTTTAAGATTATTATATTATTAATTATTAATTATTTAATTAAAAACTATTTAACTATTTAATTAGAAAATTATAAATACTACAAATTAAACTAAAAACTTATAAAAATATTTTCTAAACTTAAAAATGAACTTGAAGAAAGTATAAAAAATAAAAATAAATCTTTTTGTCTTTTTGTGAGCTTTTTATTAATTAAAAACTATTTATCTTAATTATACTAATTAAACTATTTTAAATTACAAATAATATTAAACTAACTTAAAAAATTATGGAAAAATTTATAAAACTATTTTATAACATTTAGAATCTAGGAAAAATATAAAATATAGGTGTTACTATATAAAAATTAATTATGCTATTTATAACTTATTTATTAATTAATTATTAATAAAACTATTTTTAATTCTAATAAATATCAAATGACAATATAAAAATCTAATAAAATTATTTAAATTACTTTAACCTATCAGGAAATTAATAAAAATATAAAAAAACAGATTACTTAATTAAAATCTAAAAATGAAAATTAAAATTTAATTAAATTAAATAGAAACTATCACTTATTTTTATGTTGGTTTTTCTGGATTTTTATTTTACAAAACTATTTTATACCTAAATATAACTAACTTTTGTAAAAACAATATTTTTATAACTTATTAATAAGCTAGATATAAGCTAATTACCTAGGCAGTTGACTTTAGTTGACCAAAGTAGCAAATAAGCCAAAACTGACTTGTGTGGGACCCACTATGTTGTATTCTGATTCAAATAAGTGTATTGGACTTGTCAAAACTAAATTTAGGCAAATAAGCTCAGTAGATAAGCTAATAAGCACAAAATAAGCTAATCCAAAAACTTAATTCTACTCAGAATGGGGACAATGTTTTGGGTCTGATTTAGGTGGGGTCCACTGAGGCACAGGTCAAACAAATAGTCAATCTAAGATCTATGGTAGGAGGGGGGTTGAGGGAACCTATCTATGGTGTGTGGGGCCCACTGAGTCAACCACAAAACCACCACTAAGTGTGGTGTTGGGACTGAGTATCTGGTGCACAGGGGAGGTTTACTCCCTGCAGCTATGTTTAGGGGTAAGTGGGGCCCAGTGTAAAATTCCTAAAAATATAACAAAGATGGAATCTAAAATTTGGGCTGGTAGACTATAAATAGGAACAAATTTGAGCTTCTAAAACCTTCTCCTAAATTCAAAACAAATCTTGGAAGTTTTGTCAAAACCTGAGATGTTGAAATTTGACTTTGAGAGAAACTTGAACTAGTTGACTTATGTGAGATTCTAAGCTATCTAACTTACTTATTAAGTTATAATAAGCTACTTTAAGACTAGAATAAGCTATATGGGTCACTTATGAGCTGTCGTGATTAATTTTAAGATCTAAATCCCTCACAGTTAACTGTGAGGGGAATTTTTATATGATATTGACTTTTTAGTACTTGAAACCTGAGATTCAAACTTCTTATGAGTTAATAACACTTAACTAAGCATGTAAGAATCAAAAACAACAACTAGAACTGTCTTGAACTGAGGTAATACCTCAAAGCCAAACACTACCTTATATGACAGTTAACTCTAACTATCTTATATTTAAACCTTGAAATACCTAACTACTGATCTAACTACCTTAGTTTATCATTTTTAAAGCTAATTGAATAGTAAAATGTAATACTAACAATAAGAAAACAGAATTATGCAAATATAAAGATTGTGACTTACAATGATCCTTACTGAGAATAGGGTACCAATGAACTCAATACATAACCTATGACCTCCCAAGAGGTAACTAATACCACTGCAATCCAAAATACTCCCTGCTCCTAGCTTTTCCTTCTTCTTCTTTGGATTTTCTATTTTCCACTATTTTTTCTATTTTCTTTGGAATTTTGAGTTTAACTACCAAACTGGATTTTGAGTTATCTAGAGGCTTCCAAAAGCTTTATCAGAGCTTAAATGAACTTATGAAATCATAAAACAACAACAACAAACAACATACAAGCTTGTGAGATTTTTGAGAATTTTAGAAATTTGCATAAACTGAGAAAACCAATGAGACTTAAAATTAACTTGATTTAAAGATTAAATTACATGAAACTAACTGAGAACAAGTGTTTTTAATGGAAATTACAACTGGAAATGTAAACTATACTACCTACGATTAAATTAAACTACTCCTAAGCTAATACTCTTCATCTTCTGCTTCTTTTCTTCCTTATAGCCCTTTTCTGAGTTAAGTGGGACCCACTTGACTTTTCCCACCAATTGTGAGCCATTGATGTTGTCTAAGTCATCTCCACCGTTTAAAAGTTTCTTGGCGCCAAAGTCTTGGGGGGGGGGGGTACTGTAGTTTACTTGGAGAGCTTTTCAAGGTTTGGAATGTTGTGTGAGGTGGAGGGTGAGGTGGAATGAGTGGGGAGCAAGTGTGGACAGGTGGATGGTGGTTTTGGTAGCAGCGGTGGTGGTGGTATGGTTTGGGAGGGAAGGCAGTATAAGGGTGGTGGTGTTTGACTTTTGGGTTGACCCGGTTTTAGTATAACGGGGGTGGACTGGGCTAGGTAGATTGGGCCTTGGGGATTAGGATAATGGGGGTGGGCTTGGTAATGGTTTGGGTTTATTTATTTTTGGGTAATAATATAGATGGTCCGTTTGGTTTATTTAGAAATTAATCACAAGGACCAAAGTTGTAATTAGGGAAAAGTTTAGGGCTGACTTTGTGATAATTCCAAAATTCAAATAAGGACTAAATTTGCCAAGATTAAATAGTATAAAGGTATTTTTGATATTTTTTATTTTTTTTTAAATTCCCGGGGACTAAAATTGACAAACTGCCAAACTTGAGGGACCAATCATGTAAATTCACCAAACTTATCACCAAGGACCATTCCTGCAAAAGATTATTAGTATAAGGACCAAAATTGCTTTTCTCAAAGTTTTTACATCCCAGGGACCATTTCTGTCAATTTCCAAAGTTGAGGGACTAAACTTGTAATTTTGTGAAACTTTGCACCAAAGGACTAAATATGTAACTTTATGATTAAAAAGGACCTTTGGTGACATTTTCATGTTTTTAGAATAACCAGGGACTAGTTTTGACAATTTATGAAACTTACATCTTTAAGATATTTAAAGTATTTTGATACATATTTGAGTGTTTTTGTATGTTTTGGCAGTTCAGATTAGTATAAAATGATGAGTATTTAGACACTCATCAGGTACTCTTGAAAAAGAGGGTTATACTGTGAAGATGCAGATGGGTAGAGTCAAGGTGATCAAATGTTGTCGGGTTTTAATGACTGGGATCAGGAAAGAGAATTGTGTGTATACTCTTGAAGCAAAAGTAATGAATTTTGGTGTACACAAGCATGGAGGTTCAAAACAAGTTGGATTCAAGCAACTTGGTCATAAACAAGTTGGGTTCAAACAACTTGGTCATAAACAAGTTGGGTTTAAACAACTTGGTCCTGGTTTTAAAACAAGAGTCCATGGAGTACAGGTTGATGAAAATGTTTGGTTTGAGGTGGAACTGCAGGGAGCTCAAGGGAATCGTGAAGTTGAGGATGTTCAGGGTTAGTAACGATAATACTGCAGTGGCTTAAAGAAAGTTGGAGAACAAGCAACTTGAAGAAAAGAGAAATACGGGCTGCTTGGTAAATGAGCAGGAAAAGATACACCTTGGTATAAAGGTGGGAGCAGACATTACAGTAACCGGAGTACATGGTCAAGAGGGTGCAGAGGGTAATACTGCTGAAAAGGAAGCTAATCTTGGAAAATTACTGAAGTACAATGCCTAGTCGACAAGGTGGTCCCCGGTTCGAGGTTCCAGCACGAGGAAAAGATGCTTAGTATCGGTTATGTTTAAGTGTTACTCTTAAGGTGAAAATTGTTGAATATTAAGAGTACACTTAACATATATTAGGGGTTTAAATGTACATTGTAATTAAGATTAGGACTAGACTATAACTAGTATTAGTTAAGCTTGCCTTGCAAGGCAAGGAAGGTTAATGTTGCCGGTTTCATGGTGATGTCGGTTGGGGAGAATCCTTAACCGACTATTACATGGTTTCTTTATCCGCTCATCTCTATAAATAGAGATGAGGGGGGGGGGGGGGTGCTAGTTCATAGCATTCTTCTTCCTCGTTGTAAGCTTTATTAGGTTTTTAATAAAGGGTTGTTCGAGGGTACTTTACGTGTGCATACTATCAATATCCTTGCGTGTGTGTAGTTTCTTGTTCTTCTTATTCGATCACCAAAGGTTTTGGTGTTGCAACTGTCAACTGTCCTCAAGGTTCTAGCTTTCGCGTTTCGATCTTCGGGTTTGTTGTCGAGGTGTTTCTCCAACAGTATGATAATTGAACCCATCTTGTTATTAAGGCCCGTCGTAGTCGTAGTGGTAAAGGTGATGCACAAAGTTTTATCAACTTCACGCCAGCGCTAAGTTATATTCCGTTTCTATCACTTTTCACCATCTTTACTACAATAAATGTCACTTTCTTTTCCACTTAAACACGCATATAACCGAAAATACTCCCACATGGCCACACACAAATTTTATCTCACTCGGTGGTTTGCACCACCAATTTCGTTTTGTTTTCCTTCACGCATGACAATGAGCTGTGTGTAATGGTGAACACGCGTGATTGGTGGCAACAACACGTGAAAACTTTCACGTCAAGTCTACGCGTTTGCATAGAATATGAACTAAAGTTTCCATGCCACATATAGTATTTTGTTGTATTTCCTAGTCGTTACAAAATAGTGTTAAGTTTGTTTCCTGTTTGGTCATTTCATTTCTCATTTAATACAATGTATGTTGTATATCGTAGTCATAACGAAAAGCCTAGTAGTATGGGCATATAACATTATTTTACATGAACTTAATTTCTTAATATAAAATCAATCATTTCTTTAGCTACAAAATGAGTTAAACGAGATAAAAAATCATCTTCCCTGACTAGGAAGCAAAAGAAGCTCAATGACTGAAACAATGCTGCATAGTCTAGATATTTTGTACAAGTATATAAAGTAAACATAAGTCTTTAAAACTTCTTTTAAGTAAATGAAATGAGAGTAGTGGAATATAGAGAGTACAGTTATTTCTGAAATGAAACAGCAACTACAATGCATCGTTTTACAAGAGACTTTTCACTAATTAATAAGTTTATTATATGACTTGGTTTATTGTAACAAAAGCTTTACTAAATACTTGTATGAGAATGACTTGGTCTATAACAAGTTATTTACATATAGTATGTAAATCGGTTTAGGGATGAGATGAGAATGGTTTTGTTGTTTGGTTTTTCGTATTGAATGATTTAGATTGATAAAGATCAACAAGCTTGGGTAGCACTTAAACAAATACCATACTTTACAGATGTGAGACATTATTTGCTCATGTGTGTGAACTTGTGAAATTGTGTGTGTTGCTTTCTAAATATATAGAGGCGAGTACGGTTTAAATATAAACCCTTAAGAGATGATCAACGGTTGTGAGGAAGCCAGGTGTTGATGATTTAGAGAGCAGACAAAGATGATATGTGGTCAACGTTTCTTGGCTCGTACAAAATGGTGCTTGTTGTGCGTCCCCACTGTATAGTGTCAGATTGTACATCTTAACTACTAGTGACAGTTAGGGATTGCATGCTCAGTCTGACCTGATAGGTTTTACCAGGCCCATCATGACCTGTGATTTAAGTCGGGCCGCTATCAAGTGTTTGTTGATAGGCTTTAGTAATGGGTTTGATTCGAGCGTGCAATTAGTGAGCTTTGTACCACTAAAATTGATTCGTTATCACAAGCGCTTGACAAAAAACTACCCAAGCGATTTTAATTAATTGAAGATTTAAATGTGAGTTATACAAAAAAGAAACATTGCAAGACTTTTTACCATTGGAAAAGATTAATTAAAAAAAAAAGAAAAAAAAAAAAAAAGCTTTTAATAGGTTGATGTAACGCTTATGCTTTTGGAGAAATGGTTGGTGATGGGGTACTTTTTGTTACAAATTTAACTCTAGTTTAATAGGAGATCGATTAAATTTTGTTATGTTAAATGGTTCCGTTAGTAAAGTTTTAAATAAGGGTGGCTGTAATACCTTAGGCAAATCCTATATCGGCTATGGCCTGAAGAGATGCTGGTTCGTAAGATAATATTCGTCTTACAATGACATAACGCGTTTGTGGTCTACTGCAAGTGGGGTACTTAGGAATTGGTAGTTAAGCGTGCTCATGTGAGGGTAGCACTGGTATGGGTGACATGCCGGGAAGTCTTCAAATGAGGCCACAAAAACAAATCCGTGAGCCTACGAGCAAAGCGTACAATATTATGGTCTGAGTAGGCGGGATGCTACAAGTGGTATTAGAGTCACTCCTGAGCCGTTTGGGATGGTGGGGCAAACCTCATCGAGGATGATGAGTCCCTAAGGGGTGATTGTAACACCCTAGGTAAATCCCACATCGGTTGTGGTCTGGAGAGATATTAAGTTCATAAGATAACATTCATCTTACAAGATAAAACGCGTTTTGAGGTCTACTGTGAGTGGGGTTCTTATGAACTGGCAATTAAGCGTGCTCATGTGAGGGTAGCACTGGTATGGGTGACCTGCCGGGAAGTCTTCAAATGATGCCACAAAAACAAAGCCGTGAGCCTGCGGGCAA
This sequence comes from Artemisia argyi, assembly GCA_030686995.1. Lineage (NCBI taxonomy): Eukaryota > Viridiplantae > Streptophyta > Magnoliopsida > Asterales > Asteraceae > Artemisia > Artemisia argyi. Next base: position 74,248,975 of record CM060696.1, on the reverse strand, counting down.
AGCGGACAATATTGTGGTCTGAGTAGGCGGGATGTTACAAATTTCTGACCAGACACGAAATCCGACCTGAAAACGACACGAAAATTAACAGGTTCGGGTTGAGTGTAAATAGATTTCGAGTCGGGTTTGGGTCGACCCATCTAACCCGTTTATTAAACAGGTCAGGTTCAGGTTGTGAATAAATTAAGCGGGTCGACCCGCCAACCCGTGTTAGATTTTTTTTTCTTAAATTAAGAATTATTATTTATATTTTATTATACAGATTAAAAGGGTTTAACGGGTCGACCCGTAAAACCCTAACCCGCTTAATTCGTATAATGTGCCAACTTGTGTATATAAGACAGGTTAACACAAAACCCGTTTAACCTGCTCAACCCATGTAACCTATTTAACTCGCTAACCCAATTATATATACGGGTTAAATGGGTCAGGTTCGAGTTATGTGTAAACAGTTTAGGGTTGACATAAATGACCGATAATTTAAATGAGTCAGGTTCGGGTTGGGGTTTTCTCACCCGCCAACCCAAAATCGACCCGAATTGCCAACCCTAGTTTTAAACATGGTCAAGATTATAAATATGTAGCTACTAATTATAAATCATCATGTGATTCATACATATCTTTGTTATACATCAAAAGGTTGAAATATATATTCTTAATGTGTTTTTCAGCTAAATATGTAGCTATTAATTATAAATCGTTATTACTTGGTTAAATTTGATTTATATCATCTATTTAGTGCTCATTGATGGTCGTCATACGAGTCATTGCAACTTAGAGCTACTGATGCATCTGCCTTTAAAGACCTTTTCTTTATTTCACAATTAATTTTCAATAAACTTTCTTTTTTAAAAAGTCATTTATACAAATTCACCCCAATGCACAAAAGTCTTTTAAAAGCCTTTTCCAAACATTTGTTATAAACTATCTATATTTATTTACAAAATACCCTCCATCTAGTTTATACGCTCAGATTGAATGGTAAAATTGTTAGAAATATGTTTAATGACGATATAAGATGTAAACTCAACAAGTATACAATTAATGAAAATGACTTGTTGCTTTTTCTATCAAACGTTTGGTTTGTTGCAAGTCTTCCTTCAAAAAGTCATTTGTAAACTTATGGATTGAAGATGCTCTTAGATGTAATTCAATCATACTAACTTATTTATAATTGGGGATGGCAGTGGACATCAGATGCAATGGATATCCACCCAAAACACCCATTATCAGTGAATGTAAATGGATTAATAATTGGTACGAACATTGATATGAATGTTTAGTGGACCGGATATGGATGACGACTTGTCATCCATAAACAATCGATTTATCACCCAAAATGATATCATACATACATACGCTGAAAATGTAAAAAGTATAACTTAGTACTAGTAACTTAACTACATTCGTATACCTAGTGATGATATGTGTTTATATTATAAAATATGTTTATATTTTTAGTTAAAATCCATCTTTATATAGTTTCTTTTGATCCCTTATTAGTAAACAGTTTGCATGTACAACAATACCAATTTGATTTATCATCCTCTTCACATAATACTAGTTATGAAAACTTTTCCTTTTTGGTTATGAAAATGAATGGATGAAACGACTTTAAATGTATATAGATGATGACAAAATACATTCACCCGATCTATATCCCATACATTTACATCTCTATTTATACTCGGAATAATGGTATGTTATCGTGTAATAGTGATTTTTGGTATATGTCTATGTTGAAGTCAAATGAAATTTACACAACAAAGCACTTAACATTTAATTTCCGACACGATAATAACATCCCAAGGTGGCCGGCCACCTAGAATAGAAGGTGTAGTTAATACTTAAAGAGCATAAATTGGTCTTTCAATGTTGAGGGACCTACATGCTATTTATATAAGCAAAGGGTATTAATGAAAAAATTAACCAATCACATAGAAGAAGAGTAAGTAGAACCTTTATAAAGACGAATTATAAAGTTAGAATAAGTGAATAACCGTCGGTCACCGATAATTCTATGTTGGTCATAATAATAGGAACAATGTTGCTTCCATTCAATATGTTTGACCCAAAACATACACCCACGACTAACCATGTGTATCCATTTTGCATTACATGACACATGTGATCCAACCACCTATAGTTAATGAATGAAGTCGTTACTACTTTTATCGTGCTATAATCAATTACAAATGATACATATTGCACTACTCTCTACTATCCATGTTTTTTTCTATGAAAAAAAAATATACAATTTAAAAAGGATTGATATTTTCTCAAGTTCATATGAAAATAACCATTAATGTTTACTGACAATAAAAAAAGAAAATTGTTGTTTTGTTTGTGAGAGAACATTACCAGTTATTTTCATATAAACTTTAGATGATCTCAAATCCATTTAAGAAATATAAGATCCATACACTTTTTAACTAATCAAATATTATCTTAACCTACTGAACTCTATTTTGATAATTGAAATAAGGCGTGAAAACATTTTAAAATGAAAATGTGTACAATAATTTTGGGACCACCGACCATAGGATTAACTTGTGTAGGGCTCGTAGTTAGTACCTAACATGTTCTTGGTAGCTAATTTTAGTTTAACACCAATACTTCTTTTGTGGGAACATGATCAAATCACGCTAAAACAATAAGAGATTAGTGCGTAACAACTTTAACTCAAAAAGACATCTTATGTTGCGTTTTATCCAATCAATTTGACATTTTTCCTAATATGACTGTATACAGTGTATCAAAAACGTCAAGAAGTTAAAAACAATCAAAAGATAAAAACTGATGACACTTGTCGTTTGATGTTAACGTCAATAAGTTCTTATGTATACAAAAAACTACTAATTGTATCATACTCCTAATTTAGTAATATGAGAAATTCAGAAGTATTGTATATTACAAAAGCTTTTGAAAAACATACGATATTGCCTTCTCCAAAAATGACATAACAAGCCATGTTATCCAACTGACTTAGAAGTGCAAATCATTGATTAAGCTTTGCTTTCTTTAATACATCACATGATCAAATTTAAAGTCATCATACACATCATTTAATTAAACACTAGAACGACATTATTATTGGTACAAATGAAATCATAACTAAATATTTACGAGTGAAGGTTTTTAATGAGAATAAAACGAATACGATTATGATCCGCTAGTGTACTTTTTCATCCCACGATTGTAAAATATATGTTAAGGGCAAAAAAAAAAAAAAAAAAACTTTAGCAACCGTATGTTTATTTGGATTTATACGATGGTGGGGGATCATTTAAAAAGTGACAAACTTTAAAAAGTATAAAAAGTAATTACAGCCATTGGATCTCTTTACCACTAGATCAAGGGCCCTTATAAAAAGCGGGATGAAACATATTAACGAGGGTGCTTTTGTAATTTTGCACAAACTCAACATGTGATCCGGGTTTTACATATTATCAACTGTTCCCATTTTCACCTTTCCTCATTTTCATTTCACATTATCAACTGTTCTTCATTCTCATCTTTCCCCATTTTCATTTCTTATCAACTTTATGCTTAATCATATCATCTAATTCCAGGCATCATCAATCATTTCACATTATCAACTATTCAACTTTATGATAAATTTGGTATTGGTAGTGATGGTGTTCTGGTCGGATGGTGAAGAGGAAAGAGGCGGTTGGTGGTGTCTGTTGTAGATGGAGACGGTAATGGGTGTGGTGGTTATGGCGTCTCTTCTCCTTGTCAGATCTTAACCTTTTCTCGGCAACCTTCACCGGCTAAAAACTTTTTCCGGTGACCTAATTTATTGCGATATTAACTTGTCCGTACAGACCTAATATATTGTGGTTGTTTGACGACAGATTTGGCTGCTGAGACAGAGGTTAGGGAGCCCAGCGTATCGACTATATTGATGAATTTTGAGAGCAAGTTTGGTCCTTATAGTTCGATGAGCACACCTTTATATCAGACGGCTACGTTCAAACAAGTGAGTAGTAAGACCCTGTTTGGCATTTTTGTAATGTTTAGTTAGTTTATAGGCAAGCCATTGTGTAAAACTTTGAGCTTAATGGATGTACAGAGTAACAATGGAGTTGATGCATCAATACGTTTTACAACTTATAGAGCTTTTATTTCAGAGATGATTTATAATTACACTAGTTTGTAGTGTATATAGGCTGCAATTTAATGTCTTTATTGATACTACTAGATAATTGGTAGAATAGTTAGGGGTTGTGCACTTGTGCCGTTGGGTGAGACTGTTACCATTTACTGTTATATATCAAATTTTTTAACTTTTGATGCTGAACGTGTTCTCAATACATCCTATACTGTTTAGTAACTATATTCTAAAGTACTACTACTTTTAACTCCCTAGTTAGTTCACGTGTTTTGATAAATAACTTAATAAATACTTAAAAATGTGCACTATTTCAAAACTGAAAATTTGATGATAATGTTCATCAATAAAGTATTTTTCGTTAGTTCATCAATTTTCTAATAAAAATACAATATTTATCTGTTCATCAATTATTTTCTATATTGTTCATCAGTTAATTTTGAAACGTTCATTAGTTATTTTTTATAATTTTGAAACGTTCATAAGTTATTTTTTATAGTATTCATCAGTTATTTTTTATAATGTCCAGGAGTTTTCGAAAAAATAACGTTCATCAGTTTTTGGAAAAATAACGTTCATCAGTTATTTTTTATAATGTCAAGGAGTTTTCGAAAAAATAACATTCATCAGTTTTCGGAAAAATAATGTTCATCAGTTATTTTTTATAACGTTCATCAGTTATTTTTTATAATGTCCAGGAGTTTTCGAAAAAATAACGTTCATCAGTTCTCAAAAAAATAACGCTCATCAGTTATTTTTTATAACGTTCATCAGTTTTTTTTAATAACGTTCATCAGTTATTTTTTATAATGTTCAGGAGTTTTCGAAAAAATAACGTTCATCGGTTATTTTGTATATTATTCATCAGTTATTTTTTATAACGTTCATCAGCCATTTTTTATAATGTTTAGAAGTTTTCGAAAAAATAACGTTTATCAATTATTTTTTATATTGTTCATCAGTTAATTTTTATAACATTCATCAATTATTTTTTTTATAACGTTCATCAATTATTTTTAATAACGTTCACCAGTTAATATTCACCTTTAACGTGTGATATGTCACTCATATCATATCGGATTTCAGTTATTCAAATTTCTGGGAAAAGAATGGCCAAAAAGCTACAACTTTCGTGTTTTAAGTTTTGCAAAATTCGAACTTTAAACTTGATAAAATTAGAGCCGAAAATGCCAAAAATTTTAAGAAAATCAACACCACTTAAAAAGTTGAAAAATAAAGTTGTGATTCATATATCATAATGCATACCAAATTAAAGAGAATTGAATTTAAAAAATTATGGTAAAATCGGTTTTACATAAAAGTTTGTCGTTTGAAAGTTATTTACGTTTGAAGTTTTGGGGTGGAATAAAAAAAGAGGTTAAAAGGACCAAAATACCCCTAACAGAATTTAATAAGAAAAAATGGAGGGAATGAGTGGATGACACTTGTCACATTCTGAGTGGCTTTTTAGCCTTTTTAATTTTGTTTATTTTGTAAGGGATCGCAACTCTTTATACGTATGTTTATGTTTGCATGTTTACTTGATTTGTGGGTTTCTTTTTGTTGGTAATAAAAGAAGACTTCTATATATAGCAAAGCTATTTGATTAATTAGCAAGAGTTATTACGCACGTAACTCTAACCTTTTTTTTTTTTTTTTTTTGAAAGGTGAATTTCAACTTAGAATCGACCACCTTCGCGGACAGCGAAGGCCCTATCGCCACCCCGCCAGACTATGTTGTCTTAACCGGGTCCACGCTGATCTCAGGTGGTAACGGGTTTCCCCCGGAAACCGTACTGCCTCCACACAAGTTACCTTGCTGGAGAAACAGCCGGATGAAAACCGGGCCATGCTCAGGATTCTAACCCCAGCGGCTTGGTCTAAGGGCCTAAAAACTCCACACACGTGTCTGTGCTATGTCATTTATTTGTTTAATACTAATGCATAATCTAATTCTTGCAACCAACTTAAAACGCATTTCTGAAAGTGCACATAAGGTACGAATTCAATATATTGTACCAATGTGTGTAGGGTGAGTTCTAAGTTTAGTTGGAGGTAGCGAGTGTGACCGACCAGTAAATATATTCAAAGGTTCATAGACGACATTTCCTGATAATAAAATTAGATCGTGACATGAAAATTTACAAGGGAATTGTGATTCTCGTGAGTGTTCTATGGAGTGAAATACTCCACAACTTTTAGGGTAGGTGAAGCTAAATTTGAATGTATCAAACCAGATAACAAATTCGTGCACATCATCTTTTTCAACTGAAAGCAGTACAAAACTCTATACAATGTTTCATGTTACGCATGATTTTGTATGAAATATATCCATGAACGATTTCCAACTTACGAAAAACACACAAATAAAACCTTCTTGGTAAACCCAGCAAAAAAAGTTGTTATACATCTAGATCAATGCTTCAAATTCCTAAACTAATAATAAAAGAAAATTCTCCACGGTTATAATATGTTAGGCTAGTCATAATGGGTGGTGTGAGGGCCTCCATCTCAACTCCCAATCGTGAGACCATAACACAACCCGTTGTTTGCCATGGCATGTTCTGGTTGTATTATAAGCGCTATAACATGTTGATAACGAGCCTCATACCAAGCACTCTTATATTAACTTTCAAAGTTTTTTTCTTTCTCATTCCTAGTTCTCGTAAGATTTTTACAGTGATATCATTATAATCGGTTGTTTTATGTGAGTTTAGTTGATTCAATTCCACCTCGTGTAGTTTATATAAACTTAAACATTTTTGGATCGGGATTGCTCGATTTGATACATCATAGGTGTGTGTAGCAAAAGTTGAGAGTTGTGAACGAGGATTTTCAACCCGCGTTTCGTTGCGGGCGCGGGGTTTTACGCTAAGAATTTACGTATAAGATGTCTTTTAAATCGGTTTTTATTTTTTACTCGTTACATGTCAGGGATACGATTTATGTTATTTTCTGTTACAAAGGTAGAATTTATGGCCAAATTATGTAATTCGTGACAAAATGTAAGGAGTGTTTAGGTAAATATTTATGTTTACAAAAAATAAAAGTTTAGAGTTGATATTTGCAAGATCAGGTAAACTACAAGGACCAATTATGTAACGTTTTGTTATATGGTTGATCTTTAGCGATGGATTTCGTAACGGTTGTTAAACAATAGGGACTATAACTCAATTAGGGACAAGTTTTTCATGAAAAGTATACAGAAGGAATGGTTTATGTAGATTTTTGTCACACGTTTCGTCCCTTAGAATTGATTTCCATTACTCCGTAGTCCTCAGGGACCTTTTAGCAGCAACAATTAAAACTCAAGGATTGTTTGTGTAAATTCTTTGATAAGACAAAAAATTACCTTTTTAATGAGGAGTCCAATCTTTTGGAAATTGTATATATTTAAAAGGGCAAATGGCACAAAAAGGCATCAAAGTTAGGGTTCATATACAATCAAGGTATCAAACTTTTTTTCTTGCATATAAAGGTTCTTAACTTTTTTTTTTCTTTTTTTTTTGTGGCTAATTTGGGTTTTTTCCTAACTTCCGTTAACACACTTCGTTAGTAATTACATGTTTGGTCCTTGCATATGCATAACCATTTCAAGCACAGTCCATACCTAAAAAAAAATTCCAAAAATTTTTTTTCGAAAAAAAAATAGGAATTTAAAAAAAAAAAAATAGAAAATCAAAATTTCTTAAAAAAAATTAAAAAAAATATATTTTCGAAAAAAAAAATAATAATTAAAAAAAATATTTTCAAAAAAAAAATAAGTTCGAAAAAAAAAATTTTAAAAAAAATAGAAAATAATTTTTTTTTATTAATTTAAAAATTTTTTAAAAAATAGAAAATAAAAAATTTCCAAATTTTTTTTTAAAAAATTAGAAAATAATTTTTTTTTTAAAAATTCAAAATTTTTTTTCGAAAATATTTTTTTTCAAAAAACAAAAATTAGAAAATAAAAAAATTTCGAAAAAAAATTTTCAAAAAAAAATTTTGAAAAATAATATTTTTTTTAAATAATTATCGAAAAAAAAATTTGGAAAAAATTTTGATTTTTTTTTTAAATATTTTTTTTTCGAAAATATTTTTTTTCTATTTATTTTTAATTTTTAAAATTTTTTTAATTATTAGTTTTTTTTTCTATTTTTTAATTTTTTTTTCGAACTTATTTTTTTTCGAAAATATTTTTTTTAATTATTATTTTTTTAAAAAAATATATTTTTTTTTAATTTTTTTTAAAATTTTGATTTTTTTGATTTTCTATTTTTTTAAAAAAAAAATTCCTATTTTTTTTTCGAAAAATTCTTTTTGGAATTTTTTTTGTGGTTATGGACTGTGCTTGAAATGGTTATGCATATGCAAGGACCAAACATGTAATTTATTAACGAAGTGAGTTAACGGAAGTTAGGAAAAAACCCAAATTGGCCAAAAAAAAAAGTTGAGAACCTTCATATGCAAGAAAAAAAGTTGAATGCTTTGATTGTATATGGACCCTAACTTTGATGCCTTTTTGTGTTATTTGCCCTATTTAAAAGGGTAAACTAAATTCGACCCTGAAATTTTTGATTCTCACACTCTAGCCGCTCTCAATCTTAAAGTGCTAAAAATGTCCCTAGAGCAGACATTTTGTAACAAATAGTGCCACTTTCACTAACAATCATTAAGTTTTCTCGTTAAGTACCTTCATGTGCCACTGGTATGGAAAATTGTTGGCATCAAACCTTAACCAGTTTGATTTTTAAAAGTAAACATTTGTGTAAAAAAGGATCTGTAACCATTGGTATGGACTGGCTCTTATTATAAAACCATAACCACTTTGACTTTTGTTTGCGTATGGTACGTAAAACGGGTATAGTGGGTGGTGATGTTCGGATGCTCAGTGTCCCATGTTGAACTGTAAGGACCCCATGAGATATGATTAAGATCACCTTTATGAAAACCATTATTAAAAGATTACTTTTATGACACTATGGTATGAACATTTAATATAAACTTTTAAATTGAACTTTTGTTATGAACCTCTGAACCAATTGATATGAACCTTCTGAATTGAACCTTTGCTATGAACCTTTGAACCATTTGATATGAACCTTTTGATATGAACATTTGATTATGATTTGATATTTGACCTTAGATCCTATGTCATTTCTATGGAATTCTATTTTGACCTTTAGTTTGATACCCGAGCTATTCCTAGCCATGGAGGTAACATGGCCATGTCATTGATTCACTAATAGCATGACTCCAGGGTGGTCGAGTGATGAACCATCCTGTCCTTTTTTGTTATTTGTTATGAGTTCAAGAATATATGTTTGGCCATTATGATTTGTTTGCAGGGGCGTATGGATGCATTCTAGATTTGTTTTGTATTTGATATGCTACGATTGGTTTGGTGATTGATGTTGTATGTAATACACGTCTTTCACATTTTGGGAGCTGATCACTCCATTTGGTGACTTATGATATGATATGATTTGTTTGGGCTCATGGTAGATTTCTGATTTTCCCTACATTATTCTATACCATTGTTTATACCTTATGCTTGTCGCAATGCACCATATCCTGTTATCCTTTAATTCTTCATATTCCTTATTCAGTTGACTCGTGATAATTGTTCAGTTGACCATTAACCCCTTATTCATTTGACAGATGACATTCATTTCAGCAGAAGCTTATTATTTCTTTCCTTATACTTTTATATGTTTCATTATTCGTTTTGTTATATATCTGTTCACTGGGTTTTTTAAGCTCAGCCGCATTTCTTTTCCTACGACAGGTTTTAGGTTGGAAGTTGGGTAGATAAGTGTGCATATGAGATGGTAGTGGACTACCCTGAGGATTAGAAGCCCTTTGCATCTCGATTAGACTTGGATTGGATTTAGTTTGGATTTGTATTACATATTGTATAGAGTTAGCATTTCTTTTGTTTTCCTTAGAATACCTTTGTAATTATTATGTTTATAAGTCTTCCGGTTGCGTTATATGTTCTGATTTGGCACCATAATGTGATACTTATACCCTTGTCGGGTTGGGGTGTTACATGGAAAAACCGTCCTATGATCCGCCAGAGCCGGAGGGATCTACCCAAGAACAATACCAATAGTTTAGAACTAGAAAGTCTTTAGGTATGATATGAAAAAAGGAGTAAAGACTGAAAAGAGAAAGAAGGGGTTGAAGAAATGTTATGAAAAGGGTGAAAAGAAATAGCCCTCCAAATGATTCAACTTTAGGGCAGAAACCGGGTTCAACTCATATGCTACTGGTTGTTACCAAGGTAACACCGGTATTAAAGACAAAGACGTCATGGACCCAGTGACGCACTGCACTTAACCTTCTAAACCACTCAAGTTCTCTTAAAAGAGCTTGTTTAATTCTCATGGGGAACCCTGCATAATCTATCGACCGCTCATTACGAGCCGTTGATATTGAAACAGGAGACTTCGCCCCAGTCTCCGATGACTAGAATATGCACTTATCGAGTCTAGAGCCGTGAGATTACATCAAAAGATCTCTTAGGAACACATGATACTTCTACACTTGTTGTAGCTCATTAAACATGTCTACAATCTCTTGATCTTGATCTATATGACGGTATGGACCGTGTTCCCAATCAACTACATTGTCTTGTTGGAACAAGTCATCTTCTACTTCCATGGATGTCTCTTTATCAGCTTCTAGACCAATTATACTTGCATCCTATAAATCATCTTGCCTACACTTCTTTGTAACCTTGTCCTCTAACATTGCATTTTAGTCACTCATTACCTTTTCTTGACAAATGTTTTCTTAAAAACCCCCTCCTTAACTATGTCACCACCATGCTCCAATTCAAAATCTATTTCTTCCAACAGTTTGCTAAAACTAAAGGCATTACTCCATTCAAACAATGAACATATTTTACTCGTTGAAGCTTGAGTTTCAGTCTCAACAACAATTCTATCCTTCCCAGCTTCATTGTAACCTTGCCATTCTAACAACAATAATTTACCCCTTTGCCAATGCCACTAGCAACCTCCTTTTCAACCGCTTCATTAACCTCATTATCCTTCAAATTTCTTCAATAACCGCACCTTTACCCTAACTCATCATTACCTCCATCAAGTGCTTTTCAACAAATGAAACACCAGATACACTATAAACATCTATTTCTCTAAATCTAGGGACATGCTTTAACAAAGTGATCATATCGTGGTCAATCATTAATGGTGCCAAACCTTCATCCAAGGACTGCCCAAGTATTTTAAAATGAGTGAACAAAATTCTACCATCTTTGTAACCTGAATCCTCTAACATTTCATCCAACAAGTTCATTGAAAAATATCCACAGTCGACTAAGTAAAACCAATCTATATCTGCAAAATGATATCGTCTTTCTAGTGGTTTGGTAAAATCACCATTGTGATGGATTTTCAACGTAAATAGGTTATGATATGAATCGTGTAAAACATAAAATATCACCAAACGAAAAAACAAAAAAAAAATATATATATTCATCTCCTGAAATACAACGTAAACTCATTTTTACACATCACATACATTCTCTTAACTACATATTGGACAAAATAATCTACAAACTCAAAGAAAAATAAGCTTACTGTAAATGAGACCTAAATCAAAGATGGGTGTATTGTGTGCACGATTATGACAAAATGTAGGTCCAACCGTTTGAAAATCTTGTTCATTTCGTTTGTGATTTGGAAAATTAGGGGATGAAAGTGAAATGCAAATGTTGAGCTCAAAATAAAATGAGAGGGTTTCGGGTTTGGTGATAGTCGGCAAGTGTATTATGTAGGAAGGAAAGGAGAAAGGAGTAAAAAACCCTCACGTGAATGGCACGTGAAGGCATTTAACTGGAAAACTTAATGATCGTTAGTGAAAGTGGCACGATTTGTTACAAAAGGTACACTTTAGAGATATTTTTAGTATTTTAATTATCTGAGTGGCTAGAGTGCAATATCAGAATCTTCAAGGACTAAATGTTTAATTTATCCTATTTAAAATTAGCAAAAATTGTTAGCAAAGGTAGTAAAGTGAAAGACGAATGTTATAACTAGAATTTGGATTTTATAGCCGGATAAACTGCACCGCATACTATGTTATAGGTGCAAAAGTTATCCCGTAACATTTTTTTTTTTTTTTTTTTTTTTTTTTTTTTTTTTTTTTAAGTGTAAAGCGGGATTTTTTTTTTCTGGTGTGTTATGAAAATGTTATTAAAAGGGTGTTTTCAAAAGTTTGTGTTATAATAATATTATAAGGTAAAAGATAATATGACGCGGCTATAAATCGTTCTATAACTTGAGTTGCACCTACCACTCTAAGCTAATATATAAATCTTTCGACAATCAAAACTAATACAGCTAATGGCAAAATAATGTATCAAACTTGTCATTTGCACATTTTATATGTATCGAATAATTTTTTTTTTTTTTTTTTTTTTTGCTATTCTATGCACTAAACTTGATTTTATTGTATTTTTTATGAACTTTATGACAATTATAATACATATAATACCAATGAAATGAGAGGCAAAAAGGATGACGAGTGCTCAAACACTCATCATTTTTGGTCTAATCTGAACTGCAAAACATACAAAAACACTCAGAAATGCATCAAAATACTAAAAATATTTCAAAATTGTGTTTTATATGTTTTAGATGCAAAATGAGCAAAAACAAATGAAAAACGTACAAAGTTTGCATAATTGGCAGTTTCAGTCCCCCAACTTTCATAAAATGACAAAACTAGTCCCTGGATATTCAAAATATGGAAAATTATCACCAAAGGTCCTTTTACAATCATAAGTTGTCATATTTTGTCCTTTGGTGAAAAATTGGAAAAGTTTTGGAAATTTACAAATTCAGTCCCTAGAGTTTCAAACTTTGACAAATTTGGTCCCTGGTGGGATATTTTTGGAAGGAAAATCATTTTTTGTCCTTGGAAAATCAAAATGTGTCAAAAATAGTCCTTGGGTGGAAAGTTTGGTGAAATTGCAAGTTTGGACCTTTAACTTTGGAAAATTACATAATTGGTCCCCGAGTGTTTTATTTTGAAAAATATTAATTTGGGTCCTTTTAACATTCAAACTTGCCAATTAAAGTCCTTATGGTTACTTTGGAAAGATTACATTTCAGTTCCTCAAGTTTGGCCAAATTACAAAATTAGTCCTTGTGGTGTTTTGTTAATTAACCAAACGGACCCTTTTGTTTGTTTTATCCAAATCCAAAAGCAAACAAACACCCCTGATCCAACAAATACCCAAGTCCAATCCCCCCTAAGTCCATGTACACCGGCCCAAACCCTAAATATATTACCCCCGTTTTATAACAACCTCAGTCAACACCCACCTTTGACCCATCTTCCCTCCCAACCATATCCCATGAAACCAGGGCAACCTTGACCTCCCTCCTTCTCTCCTTTTCCACCAAACCCTCGCCAACACTTCCCCCTGTCCCCTACATCTCACCCCCACCATTAATACTTCACCTGCCAAAACCTACCCCCACCCAATTGCAAAATATAATTTTCCCGCCAAATAAGAAATCAAAGGGTGGGATTAAATTGAAGCATCCTATGGCTCACAAGCATGGTGGGAAAGTCAGAGGAGTGCCCCAGGACCTATAAAAGAAAAGAAAAAGAGAAGATGAAGGAGTATTAGTGTAGCAGTAGTTGTAGAGTAGTTGTAGGATAGTTTGAGTTGTCGTTTTTATTAGTTTTCAATTTCCAAGTGTAATCTTTGGTTTAAAGGAATTGTAATCTATGTTTTCAGCAAAACTAAACTTATTTCAATCAAGAATTTCAGTTCTAATTTAAAATTTCAGTTTTTGCCATTTTGAATTTGCAATTCTCAATTTGATTCTTATGATTGATGTAAGTGGTTGTTTCCTGTGTACTTAAACTTGTTTCAGCTCATGTATAAGCTTTCCAAAGCTCTCAAAACATTTGAGGTAGTTTAAGACATTAATCTCAAGAAAATAAAAAAATAGAGAAAAATAAGTAGAAAATAAAAAATCAGTTGCAGAGAAAATGGAAGCAGTTAGAATGGTAGCTTGTGGATTCTTTTGGTATTAGAGCCTCAGGTGAGGCATTAGGTTTTGTTGGTGGCTCTTGATTCTTGGTTCCACAGCTTACAGGGCACTTGTAAGATTTTCTTTCATAAATTTTTGCATAATCTGTTTCAAGTACCCACATTTGTAGTTCATTATTTATTTTAGTTCATTTATGCTTAATTAAGTTTAGAAGGTTTGTTAGATTCAACTTCATGGTGAAATTCTTAGGTTAGCTTTGATAATCTGTCATTTCAGTTTCTTTAGGGGGTGTTTGGTTTAATATGGCCTAGGTGATTTTGTGGGTTTATTGGGGGTAATTGTTGTTTCTGCATGTCACAATAGTGTGGTACAAGTCAACTCAATCTTTAAACACAAGTTTCTAATTGCCTAAAGTCAATTTCACACAAATCTCACCACCACAGTTAACTGTGGTGGTCTTTGATCTCCAAAAACCATCATCTCATAATATAAGTTGTTGTTTTAACTTATTTTGGTATTACTTTAACTTATAAACATGTTTTCAGTTATTTAGATCCAACCAAAGTTCACAAAAGTCAAGGTTTAAAGTTTTGGCAAAAAAGTCAAATTGTGCACATCAGATTTTTCCAAAAGTTCAAGCAATTGTATAGAATTTTGTGTTAGCTTTCATGGATTGAAATTTGTTCCTATGTAAAGTCTACCAGCTCAGTTTTCATATTCCATGGTCATTTGATTTTTTCCATTTTTTGCTGGGCCCCACTAGGCTCCAAAGTAGGTTGCAGGGGGCATCACTCCCCTGCTGCAGCAGTTAACACTCCCACCACCACCACCACTTGGTGGTGGTTTTCTGGCCATATCAGTGGTCCACAACCTCCCCTCTTTGTTCCTAACAACCCACCTCCTACTAGGCTTCTAACTTTGACCAGCCATTTGACCTAGGACCCTGTGGACCCCACTTGAATTAAGCCCAAAAGCCTGTCCCAATTTTCAATTTAGTTGTAAGTTTCAAGTGCTTATTTTTAGCTTAATAGCTTATTCTGTGGTTCTCAATTGCTTTTTCTGGTTTATACATGTTCCCTAAACTCAGTTAAACCTAAATCAACAAGAGTGGGCCCCACACAAGCTGGTTTTAGCTTATTTCCCTTGTTGGTCAACAAAAGTCAACTGTTGAGCTTTTTACCTTCCATTGTGCTTATTTTTAACTTATAAAAAAGTTGTTTTCATAAAAGTTTGTTGTTTTTAGTTGTAAAATAGATTGGTAAAAGAAAAATCCAGAAAAAACAATTTTAATTTTAAGTGATAGTTTCTATTTAATGTAATTTAATTTTAATTTTCATTTTTAAATTTTTATTAAGTACTTAGCTATTTTATATTTTTATTAAATTCCTATTATATTAAAGTATTGATAATAATTTTCTCAGATTTTTATTTTATCATTTAGTATTTATTAGAATTAATGTTAGTTTAATTAATAATTAATTAATATGTAAGTTTTAAATAGCATAATTAATTTTTATAAAGTAAGACCTAGTTTTTATATTTTTCCTAGCCTTTATATATCATTATATAATTTTAGGAATTTTACTATAATTTTTACTATTCATTTAGTATTTTTCTTAATTTAAAATAGTTTAATTAGGTAATTAATGTTTAATTAGTAATTAATTAATACAAAAACCACAAAAAGACAAAAATACTTATTTTTAATTTTAAAACTTATTTTTAATTATTTTATAATTTTAAAAATTTTATTTTCACCTTGTTAGTATTTAATCAATATTGTATTATATTTAAGTTGTTTAAATTTTAATAATTAAGTATTAATTAGTATTTAATTAATAATTAATTAGTGTGAAAATTAATTTTAATTTTCTAAAAATATTTTTTTTACCTTTAAGTTTGTAAAAAAGTCATTTTCATCCCCTGGGGGTTTTCAGATTTCATTTTTTCACGTTTTATTTTGTACGTTTACGTTTTATTTAAACGTGAACGTACGAGTTTTAAGTTTTAAACGTTTCTAGGTTTTCCAACTTTCCAGTCTTGTTTATATAGCTTATTTAAGCTATTTCATTGTACAAATCAGTAGTGTAATCAATCACAAAACCCTTTCCATCCTAATTCACCCGATCACAATCCCGTTTAAATAACCATCACACCTCGTCGGGACATAACGACCCGGGGAAACCACTATATTCCGCGGAGCATTGACTCTAGGCTGTTTGACCTTGCTGACCATCCCTGGTCAATTTAGGTTGACTGTTTGGAGCCAATCAAATTTTGGCGCCGCTGCAAGGGAGGTTGTGTGCGTTTTCTAAACGGTTTTTCTGATTAGTGACTTTGGAATTCGTTCCATTGTACATTTGTCCATCCTTTGTTCATATTTTCTTATTATAAAAACAAAACCGTTCACGAAAACATTTTTAACTCTGTTTTCAACGAACATAAAAACACAAAAATATTTTCTTTCCTATTTATACAAAATGTCTTTCCAAAAACCCAAAAATAATCACCTTTACCCTCTCACATCTTTGATTCTTCATCCCTACCCCTCCCAAACATTTTGATTCTTTCTATGTCTCATCCACACTTTCTGGTATGCCAGTGGTGTGGTAGTTCTTATAATGGTGGCAATTGCCCCAGTTGTGGCATGGTAGAGTCAGGAAACGGGTCCGTATATAACCAGAATCCCTATTCCTATCATGACACCACTGATTCATTCCGCCAGCTACCACACCATCAGTCTCAGCAGTTTTACTATTGTGAGTACTGTGGTGGTTCACACTATAGTTATGATTGTCAATCGGGAAACACGCTTGTCTATGAGAAGTCTCCTGATAGCAATTGTAATTCTAGCACATACAACCCACAGCCACATCAGTTTCACTGTTGTGATTACTGTGGAGGTCTACACTCTAGTTCGGATTGTCAAACAAGGAATCCATTTCCTTGTAACAATTACGACTATTCGTTTTCAGACCCACCTCCACAATACCAAATGATCCAATCAACTTCTAATGATACTGAGCAAGACCTTTTACTTAAGGCTCTTGATATATTGAAAGAACTTAAGGAGGAGTTGGTTACTACACCATTTCGAGACTCTCGCGAGAAATCTATGGCAGAATTACTTGCTGAAGAACGAGAGGCTAAAAACGAATTGAGCGTGGAAGAATTACTTGTCTTAGAACAAGCAGCTATAACACGTGCCAAATTTCGTCAAGCTACTCTTCTAGACTGTGATAATGATAGTGATAATGAGGACACCCTTGATATCCTTCAATTTTATAAGGGTTCCTCAGATTCATCAGTTGTGATTCTTCCCATTGAAAATTAGGGAGAAAATAATGAGACGGAGAAATTACTAGCAGAAGATCAAATGGAACTTATACAATCCATGAATGCTAGCTCCTCTCATCTCCCTCAGTCTGTTGTTATCACACCCGAAGTTCACACTCACTCTCTGAACATGAGGGATGAGCATCTTAGCACTGTTCCTAATAAGGAATCGGACGAATTAATAAAGTCTAGTGTTGAGATCCTTGTCCCAATCCCGAGAGAGTCACAGGGGACTTTTGATCAAGTGTGTGATACTCCTTCTCACCCTAATAATCCAAATGATCAAATTGAGATTATCTCTGATTCCAGTGATGATTATTTATCTTATGGAGACATTGAGTATGTTGATGCATCCCTTCCCCACTCTAATGTTGACTTTCTTCTCGAGGAGTTCACCGATGAACTTACTCACACCAATCCACTTCCATCGGGATGTGATGATGATCTCTTTGATTTCAAAGATGATATAGAAGAAGTCGAAGCATTCCTTGCTCTAGATAGTTCAACTTCGTATGAAGTTGATGATAACTATCTTGATTCAGAAGGGGATATTCTTTTTCTTGAAAGCTTATTGAATGATGATGATCCATCACTCAATTCTTATCTCAATATCGGGCTTAATGATTCACCCACTGATGGAAAGTCTTATGGAGATATCAGTGATGTTGATGAAATTCCTTCTGAGCCCGCCATTGATCACATTATCATGACTCCTCCGGAGTATGATAACCCGGGGGGAGATACACTCAATCTTGAGAATTTGCAAATTCCCACCCACCCTCCCGGGATGTTTTTGAGCTTAGCCCTTGAAATCCAAACTCAGGCTAATGAGCCTGCTCTCGAGGTGCCTTCCTCTCTTCTTCACTCCTTCGGGAATGAAGACACTATATTTGATCCCGGCATTTTCATGTATCATTATCTTGAGCTGGATACTTATCTCATCGGTGTGGAACTTTCACGTGCTTCATATGTTTGTCCAAACATTTTGAATGAAATTCCGATTGAGATTGCTTCTTCCACATCATGCTTCCCCAAGGACAAATGAATTCGGGGTCGAGTCAAGCTAGCGACTAGGTAAACAAAAACAGTAGCATGCTTATAGGGTTTTCACCCTAAGTGTGGGGGAGTCACCCATGCTATGATTACAAAAGTGAAAATACAAAATGGTGTTTTCCATGCTTAGCTTGTAATGTTACCCTTTTACGTTTAAAATGTAGGCATAATAGCCGGGACTTTGAATATTGAGGACAATATTCACTCTAAGTGTGGGGGGGAGGGGTATTCGCTATTCTAGTGAATTTTATCACATTTTACTATATAATACCCCCGTTTTTAGCCAAAATTTTAAAAATTTTTCACTGGTGCTTCAAAATTTTTGTGGTTATCAGTCCGCCTTGTCTAACCGACAAAAGGGATTGGCTAGTCCAGGAGCAAACGGCTCTTGGTAAAGACATCTCAAACCCATTGATGGCTTGCAATTTGCCCAAAATTGTATGGTTCCTCAACTCCCCATATCCTCAAAAGCAAATGAGTTGACTAGCCCACAAGATTATGGCTTGTGGTAAAGGCAGTGGAAAATCCATAATTGGTAATCAGCTCACCAAGATGTTGACTATTCCATCAAGAGTTGGCTAGTCCAGAAGCAAACGGCTTTTGGTAAAGACTAATCAAATCCGTTGACAGCTGGTGGTTTGCTCAAAATCACACAGTTATCAGGTGTACCACAGTTCTCACACCTGGCTACTCCAGAAGTGATGGCTTTTGGTAAAGAGTTTTTCAAATCCATCAAGTTTTCAAAACAGTTATTGCTAGGGACTAGCAATAGTTTAGTGTGAGGGATTGATGAGTGCTCAAACACTCATCATATTTGGTCTAATCTGAACTGCAAAACATACAAAAACACTCAGAAATGCATCAAAATACTAAAAATATTTCAAAATTGTGTTTTATATGTTTTATATGCAAAATGAGCAAAAACAAATGAAAAACATACAAAGTTTACATAGTTGGCAGTTTCAGTCCCCCAACTTTCATAAAATGACAAAACTAGTCCCTGGATATACAAAATATGGAAAATTATCACCAAAGGTCCTTTTACAATCATAAGTTGTCATATTTTGTCCTTTGGTGAAAAATTGGAAAAGTTTTGGAAATTTACAAATTCAGTCCCTAGAGTTTGAAACTTTGACAGATTTGGTCCCTGGTGGGATATTTTTGGAAGGAAAATCATTTTATGTCCTTGGAAAATCAAAATGTGTCAAAAATAGTCCTTGGGTGGAAAGTTTGGTGAAATTGCAAGTTTGGTCCTTTAACTTTGGAAAATTACATAATTGGTCCCCGCGTGTTTTATTTTGAAAAATATTAATTTGGGTCCTTTTAACATTCAAACTTGCCAATTAAAGTCCTTATGGTTACTTTGGAAAGATTACATTTCAGTCCCTCAAGTTTGGCCAAATTACAAAATTAGTCCTTGTGGTGTTTTGTTAATTAACCAAACGGACCCTTTTGTTTATTTTATCCAAATCCAAAAGCAAACAAACACCCCTGATCCAACAAATACCTAAGTCCAATACCCCCTAAGCCCATGTACACCGGCCCAAACCCTAAATATATTACCCCTATTTTATAACAACCTCAGTCAACACCCACGTTTGACCCATCTTCCCTCCCAACCATATCCCATGAAACCAGGGCAACCTTGACCTCCCCCTCCTCTCCTTTTCCACCAAACCCTCACCAACACTTCCCCCTGTCCCCTACATCTCACCCCCACCATTAATACTTCACCTGCCAAAACCTACCCCCACCCAATTGCAAAATATAATTTTCCCGCCAAATAAGAAATCAAAAGGTGGGATTAAATTGAAGCATCCTACGGCTCACAAGCATGGTGGGACAGTCAGAGGAGTGCCCCAGGACCTATAAAAGAAAAGAAAAAGAGAAGATGAAGGAGTATTAGTGTAGCAGTAGTTGTAGGACAGTTTGAGTTATCGTTTTTATTAGTTTTCAATTTCCAAGTGTAATCTTTGGTTTAAAGGAATTGTAATCTATGTTTTCAGCATAACTAAACTTATTTCAATCAAGAATTTCAGTTCTAAGTTAAAATTTCAGTTTTTGCCATTTTGAATTTGCAATTCTCAATTTGATTCTTATGATTGATGTAAGTGGTTGTTTCCTGTGTACTTAAACTTGTTTCAGCTCATGTATAAGCTTTCCAAAGCTCTCAAAACATTTGAGGTAGTTTAAGACATTAAACTCAAGAAAAAAAAATAGAGAAAAATAAGTAGAAAATAAAAAATCAGTTGCAGTGAAAATGGAAGCAGTTAAAATGGTAGCTTGTGGATTCTTTTGGTATTAGAGCCTCAGGTGAGGCATTAGGTTTTGTTGGTGGCTCTTGATTCTTGGTTCCACAGCTTACAGGGCACTTGTAAGATTTTCTTTCATAAATTTTTGCATAATCTGTTTCAAGTACCCACATTTGTAGTTCATTATTTATTTTAGTTCATTTATGCTTAATTAAGTTTAGAAGGTTTGTTAGATTCAACTTCATGGTGAAATTCTTAGGTTAGCTTTGATAATCTGTCATTTCAGTTTCTTTAGGGGGTGTTTGGTTTAATATGGCCTAGGTGATTTTGTGGGTTTATTGGGGGTAATTGTTGTTTCTGCATGTCACAATAGTGTGGTACAAGTCAACTCAATCTTTAAACACAAGTTTCTAATTGCCTAAAGTCAATTTCACACAAATCTCACCACCACAGTTAACTGTGGTGGTCTTTGATCTCCAAAAACCATCATCTCATAATATAAGTTGTTGTTTAACTTATTTTGGTATTACTCTAACTAATAAACATGTTTTCAGTTATTTAGATCCAACCAAAGTTCACAAAATTCAAGGTTTTAAGTTTTGGCAAAAAAGTCAAATTGTGCACATCAGATTTTTCCAAAAGTTCAAACCATTGTATAGAATTTTGTGTTAGCTTTCATGGATTGAAATTTGTTCCTATGTAAAGTCTACCAGCTCAGTTTTCATATTCCATGGTCATTTGATTTTTTCCATTTTTTTGCTGGGCCCCACTAGGCTCCAAAGTAGGTTGCAGGGGGCATCACTCCCCTGGAGCAGCAGTTAACACTCCCACCACCACCACCACCACTTGGTGGTGGTTTTCTGGCCATATCAGTGGTCCACAACCTCCCCTATTTGTTCCTAACAACCCACCTCCTACTAGGCTTCTAACTTTGACCAGCCATTTGACCTAGGACCCTGTGGACCACACTTGAATTAAGCCCAAAAACCTGTCCCAATTTTCAGTTTAGTTGTAAGTTTCAAGTGCTTATTTTTAGCTTAATAGCTTATCCTGTGGTTCTCATTTACTTTTTCTGGTTTATACATGTTCCCTAAACTCATTTAAACCTAAATCAACAAGAGTGGGCCCCACACAAGCTGGTTTTAGCTTATTTCCCTTGTTGGTCAACAAAAGTCAACTGTTGAGCTTTTTACCTTCCATTGTGCTTATTTTTAACTTATAAAAAAGTTGTTTTCATAAAAGTTTGTTGTTTTTAGTTGTAAAATAGATTGGTAAACGAAAAATCCAGAAAAAACAATTTTAATTTTAAGTGATAGTTTATATTTAATGTAATTTAATTTTAATTTTCATTTTTAAATTTTTATTAAGTACTTAGCTATTTTATATTTTTATTAAATTCCTATTATATTAAAGTATTTATAATAATTTTCTCAGATTTTTATTTTATAATTTAGTATTTATTAGAATTAATCTTAGTTTAATTAATAATTAATTAATATGTAAGTTTTAAATAGCATAATTAATTTTTATAAAGTAAGACCTAGTTTTTATATTTTTCCTAGCCTTTATATATCATAATATAATTTTAGAAATTTTTCTAGAATTTTTACTGTTCATTTAGTATTTTTCTTAATTTAAAATAGTTTAATTAGTTAATTAACGTTTAATTAGTAATTAATTAATACAAAAACCACAAAAAGACAAAAGTACTTATTTTTAATTTTAAAACTTATTTTTAGTTATTTTATAATTTTAAAAATTTTATTTTCACCTTTTTAGTATTTAATCAATATTGTATTATATTTAAGTTGTTTAAATATTAATAATTAAGTATTAATTAGTATTTAATTACTAATTAATAATTAATTAGTGTAAAAATTAATTTTAATTTTCTAAAAATCTTTTTTTTTACCTTTAAGTTTGTAAAAAAGTCATTTTCACCCCCTGGGGGTTTTCAGATTTCATTTTTTCACGTTTTATTTAAACGTGAACGTACGCGTTTTAAGTTTTAAACGTTTCTAGGTTTTTCAACTTTCCAGTCTTGTTTATATAGCTTATTTAAGCTATTTCATTGTACAAATCAGTAGTGTAATCAATCACAAAACCCTTTCCATCATAATTCACCCGGTCACAAACCCGTTTAAATAACCATCACACCTCGTCGGGACATAACGACCCGGGGAAACCACTATATTCCGCGGAGCATTGACTCTAGGCTGTTTGACCTTGCTGACCATCCCTGGTCAATTTAGGTTGACTGTTTGGATCCAATCAAAGGACCAGCAAAAAATAGCAAAAAAGGGAGAAACATCTTCAAAAGATAAAGCACACCCCCATCTTAATAATACAAACGTGGCAAAAGTCAGCCAGACAAAAGATAACATAAAGCTTCTGTCCCGACCCGGCAATCTCTTTCCCACCTCTGGGATAGGATGAAGAGAATAAGGGCCTGATGGTCATAGAGGCAGAAATCGGAGGCCACTGCGTACATCGCATATATGTGGATAGAGGCTCGGCATCCGAAATACTATACGAGCACTGCTTTAATAGGCTCCGGCCTGAGATAAGAAATACAATGGTCCCGACCACGGTACCTCTTATCGGATTCGGTGGTAACGTCATATGACTAATAGGACAGATAACACTTTAGGTGAAAATAGGAAACGAAGAGCATGCCACCTCCGCGTGGATGAAATTCTTCATAGTAAGGTCGCACTCACCTTACAATGAAATTATAGGGCGACCGAGGGTACGAAAAATACAAGCGGTGCCATCAACGGTACACGACATGCTGAAATTCCCAGTTGAGGGAGGAGTACTCACACTGCGGAGTAGCAAAATCATCCGTGGCCGACCCTCCAGCGGAAGAAAAGATCAAAGTCGCAATTCACCCGGAACATCCAGACCAGACAGTGAGAATAGGCTCCACTCTCACGGAGGACGGCCGGGCAAAGCTATGTGAATTGTTATGAAAGAACCTGGACGTGTTCGCTTGGTGCCCAGCATACATGATGGGAGTCCCGTGGAAAATAGCAAAGCACCGACTCAACGTCCGCGAAGGATATACCCCGATAAGACAAAAGAAACGAGGCCAGCCCCAGAAAGAAACAAAGCAATACGGGAAGAAGTGGAAAGGCTTGTCGAAGCAGGCATCATGAAGGAAGTACATTACCACAGTTGGCTAGCCAATCCCGTAATGGTTAAAAAACATGATGATAGCTGGAGAATGTACGTTGACTTCAAAGACCTGAACAAAGCTTGCCCACATGACTGTTATCCGCTCCTAGAAATAGACTGGAAGATAGAATCCCTTTGCGGGTATCGCTCCAAATGCTTCCAGGATGCGTATAAGGGATACCACCAGATACAAATGGCCGAGGAGGACGAAGAGAAAACAACATTTATCACCAATGAAGGTATATTATGTTATTCTAAAATGCCGTTCGGTCTAAAGAACGTTGGAGCGACATACCAAAGATTAGTAGACAAAGCCTTATACAAACAGATCAGGAGGAACCTAGAGGTATATGTGGACGATTTAGTAATAAAATGCCGCAAGGAGAATGACATTATCAGGGATGTGGAAGAAACATTCCGAACGTTGAAAAGTATCAATATGAAATTAAAACCCAAGAAATGTACCTTCGGAGTGGAGGAATGAACGTTCTTGGGATACACCATTAACACAAAAGGCATACAAGCCTGCCTTAATAAAGCGGAAGCGGTCACCAACCTTCCTTCCCTTAAATGTTTAAAAGAAGTGCAAAGACTAAATGGAAAGTTGGCAAGCCTGAATCGGTTCCTGTCAAAATCAGCTGAAAAGTCAGTACCTTTCTTCAAGACACTCAAGAAGTGCACAAATAAAAGTGACTTTTACTGGACAAGAGAAGCGGAGGAAGCTTTCCAGCAAATGAAAAAAGTAATATCTGACCTCCCTACATTAACGACACCAATAGAAGGAGAAAAGCTGGTCATCTACCTGGCAGCCGCTAAGGAAGCAATAAGTGCAGTGTTAATGACGGAAAGGGAGGAAAAGCAAATACCAATTTACTTTGTGAGCCGCTGATTGATTCCAAACGGTCAACCTAAATTGACCAGTCAATGGTCAACTAAGTCAAACAGCTTAGAATCAATCTCCGTGGAAGTATAGGGTTTCCCCGGGTCGTTATGTCCCGACGAGGTATGATGGTAAACTAAACGGATTTGTGATCGGGTGAATTTGGACAGGAAAGGGGTAATGAAGGTTTTGAATAATTACGCTAAGGAAATACGAATGAGAACGATTTAAACAATCTATATTAACAATAACGTGAAACCTAGTTAACCTAAAACGTAATCTAAAAACTTAAAATCAGAGTTTGCTTATAAATAAGCCAAAAGGTCTTAAATAGAAGCTATCACTTTTTTTATTTTTGGTTTTTCTTAATTTAACAAACTACTTTTACTAACGTAACCTAAATTTAAAAACGTAAAAGTTATTTAAATAAAACGCGAGTGCGCAAAATAAAACGTGAATTTTAAGCTACGTTAACCCTACGGACATGAAAATTATAGTTTTACGAACCTAATGATAAAAGAAAATTATGAGAGAAAGAAAAATATTTTTTAGACTTTTATATTATTTATTATTAATTAATTACTAATTAAACTAATTTAATTATAATAAATACTAAATGGAAAGTTAAAATTATAAAACTTTTTCAATAACTACATTAAAATGACAGAAACTTAACAAAAATATAAAAAATCCTAAGTTCTAATAAATAAGCTACTTTTATAATTAATTAGTTATTATTATTTAAAACCAAATTTAAACTATTTTAATAATATTAAATACTAAATTAATTTATAAAAATATGAAAATTTTTGTATAACTACTGAATACTAACAGAAGGTTGTAAAAAATATAAAAAGGTCCTAAGCACTTATTAATAAGCAGTAAATAAGCTAATGTTCACTACCCTACTTTAAGAATAAAACTTTCAAGTATAAACTTGAAAAAGACCCAAGGGCAGTTGGTGCATGGTGTGGGTGTTGTGTGTGTAAGCAAGGGGTCCCAGGTTCGACCCTTGCTTTTGTCACTTTTGCCAAATTATTTTTTTTTTCAAATTTTCTTTTACAAACTATCTAACAACTGAAAATATTAAACTTTTTGTAAAGAAAACATTTCTAAAAATATCAAATAAGCTCTGTGGAGAGCTTATCTTCCAACAGATAACAAAAATAAGCTATAAAGAAATTTAGAGATTAAAAAGCTAAACAACAAGCTATGCCAACTGAACCAAAAGAGAAATAAGCTAGAAGCAAGTAAGATGCACTCACAAAAAGCTAAAACAACCAGAATAAGACACTGAAAAAGCTGAATAAGCTCAATAAGCAAATCCATAAACCACAGACCCAAACAGGCTCAAGTGGTGACTTGCAGCCCACTATGGGGCGCACCTGAGTGATCAAGGGTCAAAAATGAGACCTGCTATGGAGAGCTGAGGTGGGGGGCTTCAAATTAAACCAAGTGTCATATCCCAAGACCCACTAATGAACTCAAGGGGTGGCTTTGAATGTTGGCTGGTTGGACGGATCATTTGGTGCAGGGCATGAACTTGCCCTGCAGCCTGATTGAGGCCATCAAATAAGCCAGAGTAAAATTCATAAAATTAGGACAAAGGTGGGATTCTATAGACTAGCTGGGAGGTTTCATCATGTAAAAATCTCAGGGTCTAGATCCAAGCTCAAAAATCCAAACAATTCCCACAAAAAGTGGGTTTTTCTACTCAAAGTGAATTTGACTTTTATGGTTTTGCACTAATGTTGACTTTGGTGAATTTAAATTGATTCCAAATGACTTATATTGTTGTAATAAGCTAACATGAGATGATATTAAGCATTCCCTACAACTTTAGAACTGAATTGAGTGTTCTTGGATTCTAAAAATCCTACAATGAAATTGCTAGGGGGATTATAATGACACTTTGACTTTTAACTGAGATAACATTAGTACTTATGGTTGAACTAACCTATTTTAACCTTTTTAAACATGAAACAACCAGAAACCACACATGAAACAGATTGGAAAACTACCTAACCTACTAATCCAAACACCCCTTAATACTAGTAGTTTGTACTATCTTTTGATTTTTAAGCTCATAACTACCAATCTAAGGACCAATCTACATCACTTAACCCTATATGACTCTAATTATTCAGTAAAATCCAACATTGAACACAAAGAACACAGGGCTGCAAATCAAGATCAACTAAGTAGTGGAAATGCAACTTAATCTATAAAGTGAGTCAATGAAATATCAAACTCCTAACAGCATTAAACCAACTCAAAAACATCTAACAAGCATAAAAACACAGAAGATCAATAGATTCAAGCAATACAAATTATGCTAATGTAGTATGCTAGAAAATGGAGTTCTTACATATGGTTCTGTGTGATCCAAAACTAAGAACAATGTAACCAAGACTGTCCTACTTCCTCCCCTGAGGATCTAAACCAAGCTTCCACAGGTTCTCATTTCTTTTTTCTTGATTTTTTCTTCTTCTTCACTATTTTGTTAATTTTTTTTTTGGTATTTTAATAGTTTGACTGACATTAGCTTCAATTGCTTTTGAACCTTATGGAAACTTAATAAATGGCTGACATGAGCTTTTAGAACATTGATATACAATATTTAACAGGATTAGAGCCAAATTGAGAGTTTTACTAAAAATGGCAAAATTACATTCAAACAAAGAACTTTAAATTACCACTGAGAAACTTTGAAAATACACTTTAATTTAACTTATAATTCAGCTGGAAATGAAAATTACAACAGAAAGCTAAGTTTACATTAAATTCGACATTGTTAAACTACTACTAACTACTAAAAACTAACTCCTCTTTTTCCTGGCTTCTCCCTTCATTTATAAGCTTCAGGGGGTCCTTTGGCTCTTTCCCACTTCACATCCTAACCGTTGGATACTCCAATTTGATCTCAGCCTTCAAATGGTTTTTGGCGGGAAAGTGGGGTTTAGCTATTTGGCTTTTTCAACTTGGCAGGGAATAGGTTTGGAAGGT
Organism: Artemisia argyi; assembly: GCA_030686995.1. NCBI lineage: Eukaryota > Viridiplantae > Streptophyta > Magnoliopsida > Asterales > Asteraceae > Artemisia > Artemisia argyi. Next base: position 74,221,138 of record CM060696.1, on the reverse strand, counting down.
AGTGTTTGGAGGGATAAGGATGTAGGGTTTGGAGTGTGCGATTGGAGTTTAGGGGTGATGATGGTGTTTTGGTGTGGTGTTGCAGGGTAGTTTGGAGGGGAGTGGGGATGAGGTGGATGGTTTGACTGGGGGTGTTGACTGAGGGTAATATAAAACGGGGTGTTTGTTTTTATATTTTTGGATGGTGTGGGCTGGTAGTTTGATTGGGCCAGGATAAAAAGGGAATGGGCTTGGGAAGTGTTGTGTGAATCAGGCCTTGGGTGGATTAGAATTAGTTTGTTTTGGGTGGTTTGTTTATTTTGGAGTTTAAAAACCATAAGGACCATTCATGTAAAATCTACAAACTCACGGGCTGAAATTGAAACTTTCCCAAAGTTAACATGAGGACCAAACCTGCCAAGTATGAATAGTCCATGTATAATAAATGAGATTTTTTTACATTTGGTCCTTCAGGGACTAAAACTATCAATTAATGAAACTTGAGGGACCAAAATGCAAATTCTTTCAAACATTCATTCCAAGGAATGTTTTTGATAATTTGTGACTTCCCAAGGTCCTAAGTTGACTTTTTATCCAAGAATTATTTCCCAAGGATCAAAACTGCCAAGTTTCAAAGTACATGGACCAAACTTGTAATTTTCCAAAACTTTTGAGATTTTTCACCAAAGGACTAAATATGACAACTTATGATTTCAAAAGGACCTTTGGTGATAATTTTCCATATTTTGAATGACCAGGGACTAGATTTGACATTTTATGAAAGTTGGGGGACTCAAACTGCCAATTTTGCAAACTTTGTACGTTTTTCATCTGTTTTTACTCATTTTGCATCTAAAACATATAAAACACAACTTTGAAATATTTTCAGTATTTTGATGCATTTCTGAGTGTTTTTGTATGTTTTGCAGTTCAGATTTGACCAAAAATGATGAGTGTTTGAGCACTCATCAATCCCCCACACTAAACTATTGCTAGTCCCTAGCAATAAACTGTTTTGAAAATTTAATGGATTTGAAACTCTTTACCAAAAGCCATCACTTCTGGAGTAGCCAAATGTCTCGATTCAAGTAAGAACTATAGTCCACCTGATAACCATGTGATTTTGAGCAAACCACCAGCTGTCAACGGATTTGATTAGTCTTTACCAAAAGCCGTTTGCTTCTGGACTAGCCAACTCTTGATGTTATAGTCAACATCTTGGTGAGCTGATTACCAATTATGGTTTTTCCACTGCCTTTACCACAAGCCATAATCTTGCGGGCTAGCCAACTCATTCACTTTTTTGGATATGGCGAGTTGAGGTACCATACAATTTTGGGCAAATTGCAAGCCGTAAACGGATTTGATATATCTTTACCAAGAGCCGTTTGCTCCTGGATTAGCCAATCCTTTTGTCGTTTAGACATGGCGGACTGATAACCACAAAAAATTTTGAACTCAAGTGAAAATTTTTTAAAATTTTTGAGATTTTGTCCAAAAACGGGGGTACTAGATAGTAAAATGTGATAAAATTCACTAGAATACCCCCACACTTAGAATGAATATTGTCCTAAATATTCAAAGTCCCGGCTATTATGCCGACTCTTTGAACGTAAAAGGGCAACATTACAAGCTAAATGTGGAAACACCATTTTCTTTTCACTGCATTTGTAACCATAACAGGGGTAACTCCCCCACACTTAGGGTGAAAACCCTATAAGCATGCTACTGTTTTTGTTTACCGAGTCGCTAGCTTGACTCGACCCCGAATTCATTTGTCCTTGGGGAAGCATGATGTGGAAGAGACAATCTCCATCAGACTTTCATTCAAGATGTTTGGACAAACATTTGAAGCACGTGAAAGTTCCACACCGATGAAATATAATCCCGGCTTTAAATAGTATAAACTATAAGCGTGATGCCGGGGTCAAAGATAATGTCTTCATTCCCGAAGGAGTGAAGAACAGGAGAAGCAACGGGATAGGTGAAAAAGAGAAAGAAAGTCATGATGAAAATCATGACTAACTCATCGTCACCCACAGGAGAATTCATAATATTATGAATCTCAACTTTTAAGCTCGTTTGATCAAGACATATCCCGGGTGTGTCTAGATCAAAGTAGAAGTTATCATACTCCGGCGGAGATATGATATGAGTGAGTTCACAGGAGAACTCATCAAATGTGAATGAATCATATTCTGGATTGATGTGCGCGAGTTCAAAGGAGAACTCATCGAAGGTAAATGATTCATAATCGGGGATAGAATTATGAGAATGAGAAGTGGTACTGCCGCTAATCTTCTCTCCCATAGGATCAAACGTAAAGGCTTCAAACTCCGGCATAGGATCATCGGAGAAAATGTCACTATCCTTAATGGGGATAGGATATGAAATAGGTTTCTCTTTGAAAGCCTCGATTTTAGCAATGAGGAGATTGACATTCAATAATGTTGCACGAAGTGCTTCATCTTGGATTTCAGTGTCAATCTCATCATTCTCTTCTTCTAAGCTAACTAGCTCAGAAGGTAATTCTTCCGCATAAATGATGTCCCCACAAGATAAAGTGTAACACCTAAAATCCGAGAACATGTGAAAAGACCAAATTGCCCTTACAAATTTGAAATTTAATTAAAAGCCTATAAAGTCTCCAAATAAATCCCAAACTTCAAACAATGCACAAGTTATGTATCCAAATAATTTTAACAACTTCATTTAACATTGTACAAGTGGAAAAAATTACTAAATTACCCCTACTATGGCCGAATGATATATATATAGTTTTATTTTGATTTAATTTAATTTTAAAAGATATGGATTATATAAATAAGGAAGGTTATCATCACCAAATATTCTCCAACCAAAATCACGAAAATTATGGACCTCCCTCCCCCTATTTCACACGGCATATCTCAATAAAAAGTCAAACCATACATTTTCTCCATAAAAACCCTAAACCGATTGGAAGAAAACACAAACAAAATTCCTAAAGCCTCCATTCGACCACCCCATAATTCCTAAGCAATTTTCTGTGATCTATCATCATCCTAAGAAGCCAAGAAAAATACCCATTTGAATTGTTGAAGCTTGGTTCGATCGTGGCACATTTTTCCTTTTGTCGAGCACTATAAACAAGGTAAATTCGTTATGTTTCATACGACCTCTTATAAATTCATTTTCTATTTTTCCTGAGTTCCTTACATCATATATGATATTCGAAAAATGATTACAAGGTTTGTTGGTCGCGTTTGTTCTCGTGGGAATTTTTGGTGTCGTATTATCCAATTCAAGAGGTGTAATTCGTCCAGCCTATTCTATTTGTTCCAGATCTGGTCTGGTATTTTTCTCACGTCTCTTACATCATATAAGTCTCAAATAAAATGTTCTAATCGATCCATGCATGCTCTATAACGTTTTGGTGAATTAAACCCTAAAAACGCAACAAAACTCTATATCATTGTATATGAATTTTCTGGATATGAATGATAATTTTTATGAACTTCATATATTAATTATGATCTCGTAAAAATGTGGGTTTGAATTATAGAAGCTTAAATCTCGTGTTGTGATTTATTTTATAAATCGGCTAATTAAGAAAACAATGAAGAAAATAAAAGAAACCCTAAATTGAATTAGGGTTAGGGTTTTTATGTTTGGATCTGGTAATTAATGCATAATAATGATTGAGTAATGATTGTCTAATGGTGGCATAATGATTTTATGAAATTAGGGTTTGGTTTTGGTAACTTTAAAATAAATCCGATTGGAAAATAAAGTACAAGGGTGTGTTTTGCCAACTTTGAAACATCTGGGATATTTTTGTAAGATCATATATATCAGTAGGAATATGGGAAACATATAACTTGAGGGTTCTAAGTGTAAATATTACAAGAAGTGAGTTAATTGTATTTAATTGGTGCGATTTGTAATTAATTAAAGTAGAGGGACTAAAAGTGTAATTTCTGGAAACTTGGGACTGATTTGAGTAATAAAATATATTCAGGGGGTTTTGTGCTAATTTGGTAATTTAATGGCTTAATATGTAATTATTGATAATTAAAAGTTGAAATTATAAATTAAAGGGTTAAATATGTAACTTTTATAACTTGAGGGACTTAAAGTGTAAATTATGAATATTTGAGGATTCATTCGAATAACTTAATAAAATAAGTGCTCATTATGTAAAATGGATAAGTTAAGGGTTTAATGTGTAACTTTGAATACTAAAAGGTTTAAAGTGTAATTTTGGAAAGTAAAGGGTATAAAATGCAAAGTTATGAAACCCTAAGGACCAAATGAGTAAAAGGTTAAAAGATACTTTGATTCCATTAATAATGATTCAACTTTCTAATTATGGAAACTTTCTAAAAGTGGAAACTTACTATTTATGGAAACCTGCTAAAAGTGGAAAGTCACTTTAAATGGAAAGTTACTAAAACTGGAAAGCCGACTAAAATGAGAAATCTGAATTGAATAAGTTATTAATAATAAGCCGATCATTAATTCGTGTAGATTCGCTGAAGAAGGAGTTTTGCTTCCGACCTTTATGTTTTCTGTCATGTTTGCACTTGCGGTTTAAGGTACAGATATTCTGACCTTTCTCAAAAGGTTTCTCATGATCTCTTTCATATTCTGATCCGTTAGTTCCCGAATTGATGCCATTGCTATGATCCCCTTTACTTGAACCTTCTCTGTTGATCCCACTTGATATGACCTCCGTTATGAACCTATGCTATGAAAACCTTCTTAATGATACCATGGAAATGTTTTGAGAAGAACTGATTTGAAAAGATGTTTATAAATGATGCTAAATTTCTTTTTAAAAGAAAGGTTATTTAACTTTCATGAACCCTATATTTTGAAAGACCATTTTTATGAAAACTGTTTTAAAAGATTATTTAAATTGGACTTTTAATAGAAACTTTTGAAACGGACTTTTGAACTGAACCATGGATTGATTTTTGAATATGAACCTTGACCTGATGAACTCTGAATGGACCTTGACTATTATTTCTGATATGATTTTGAGATGACTTTGAGATAAACCTTTGCTATATGACCTTTTGTATGACTTTGAGACCTGACTCTTAGTTTGATACCCGAGCCATTTCTGTTTTCCCTACCTATGGAGGTACCATAGGCATGTCTGTGATGCACCACTGGCATGACTCATGTGTGGGTGAGTGATTTCTCACGCCGTCCCTTTTTATGATTATTATTATGGCCATTATGACTTTGAGTATATGACTTTGAGATTGACTTTGAGTAAGGGGCGTATGGATTGCAATCCTAGATCTGTTCTGTTTAGTGGATTTAACTATGACTTTGAGTTGACTTTGAGGTGACTGGTGCTGTGTGCAATACACGCCTTTCACAATTTCTGGGAGCTAGCTACTCCACCCATTTGATACATGAGGACACCCCTCATATTATCTGGTTGCCTGAGAGGTATCCCCTCTGATTGTGTGATTATGGCTTTGAGATTATGACTTTGAGAATTATGACTTTGAGATTTATGACTTTGAGTTTCTGGGCTCGTGGTAGATGACTATCCTTTCTTCTTTATATTCTATCACTCTTTTATCTATTCCTTATTCTATTTCCTCAATGCACTATGTTTCAGTTCTGTTTCATTATCATTGCTTTGTATATGTATCTGTTCACTGGGCTTTTTAAGCTCAGCCGCATTTCCTTTTCCTGCGGCAGGTTTTAGTAGGAAGCTGGGTTATGGGAAGAGAGTGTGATTGGACTTAGAAGACTATGCTTTGGACTAGAGACGATTAGATGAAGTTTCACTTTATTAGACATAGTATTTATTTCTTTGTAACCTTGTAGTTTCAGATTTTCATTTGTAACCCTGAATTTCGTTATATGTATGAATCATATGCTTGTGTTTGTTCTGATATGTCACTGTAATGTAATACTTCTACCCTTATCGGGTTGGGGTGTTACATAAAGAATCATCATTATCAGAATCGGAGAACATCTCAACATGATTAGTTGGGAAGATAAGAGGAGGAGGGATATCACACATATGATGAAGAATTCCCTGTGACTCTCTTGGGATTGGAACAAGGTTCTTAACACTAGACTTTATGAATTCGTCCAATTCCCTTTCAGGAACAGTGTCAAGATGCTCGTCCCCCATGCTCAAAGAGTGAGTGGGAACCTCGGGTGTGATAACAGCAGACTCAGGGAATTGAGAAGGACTAGCAGTCATGGATTCTACAAGTTCCATTATTTCTACTGCTAGTGATTCAGTCATATTCTTTTCTCCCTGTATTTCTACTGAAGCAGTTTCAACTGAAGTTGAATCAAAAGGTTTCTCAGATACCTTTAGGATTGGAATAAGGTCATCAAATTCCTCAAGAGGATTGATTTTGACTTCCTTGTCCCCCATTGGCAAGATATCTGAAGTTTCCTTAGGGTTTTCTTCTTCAAATGGTTCATCCTCATCACTTTCATCCTCAAGATAAAATGAGTTAACAGGAGGCTTTTGTTTCCTAAGAATCAGATCTTTAAGACAGTTTATACTATCTTGAATGGTCTTGTTGACTTGATTTTGATTCATAATCATTTTAGTAATCAATTCAGCTCTAGCTAACTCGTCCTGAGGCGGTGGTTGAGGGTTTGTGTATTGTGAGGGCTGGTTAAAACCAAATTCATGATTGTTACAAGGAACCTGTTCATAGACAAACTGATTCCTAATTTGACAATCAGAGCTGTAGTGAGGGCCTCCACAATACTCAACAGTAATACTGTTGGGTCTCATGGCGTGGAAGCTGATGGAATGAACTAGTCGTGTCATGGTAGGAATAGGGATTCTGTTTATAGACAGACCCGTTTCCTGACTCTACCATGCCACAACTAGGGCAATTACCACCATTATAAGGACTACCACACCATCGACAAAGAAGGTGAGGATGAGACATAGAAAGAATCAAATGGTTTTGGAGGGTAAGAAATGGAGAATCAAAAAGGTAGGAGGGTAAAGATGGATATTTTTGGGTTTTTTGATAAACATTTTATAAGAAAGAAAATCTTTTTGTGTTTTTTTGTGTTCGTTGAAAACTGATTTTAAAATGTTTTCGGGAACAGTTTTGTTTTTATAATAAGAAAATATAAACAAGGGATGGTAAATATACAATGAGTGTATATCCAGATTCACTAATCTGTAAAACCGTTTAGAATACGCGCACAACCTCCCCAGCAGCGGCGCCAAAATTTGATTGATTCCAAACGGTCAACCTAAATTGACCAGTCAATGGTCAACTAAGTCAAACAGCTCAGAATCAATCTCCGTAGAAGTATAGGGTTTCCCCGGGTCGTTATGTTCCGACGAGGTATGATGGTAAACCAAACGGATTTGTGATCAGGTGAATTTGGACAGGAAAGGGGTAATGAAGGTTTTGAATAATTACGCTAAGGAAATACGAATGAGAACGATTTAAACAATCTATATTAACAATAACGTGAAACCTAGTTAACCTAAAACGTATTCTGAAAAATTAAAATCAGAGTTTGCTTATAAACAAGCAGAAAAATAAGCCAAAAGGGCTTAAATAGAATCACTTTTTTTATTTTTGGTTTTTCTTAATTTAACAAACTACTTTTACTAACGTAACCTAAATTTAAAAACGTAAAAGTTATTTAAATAAAACGCGAGTGCGCAAAATAAAACGTGAATTTTAAGCTACGTTAACCCTACGGACATGAAAATTATATTTTTACGAACCTAATGATAAAAGAAAATTATGAGAAAAAGAAAAATATTTTTTAGACTTTTATATTATTTATTATTAATTAATTACTAATTAAACTAATTTAATTATAATAAATACTAAATGGAAAGTTAAAATTATAAAACTTTTTCTATAACTACATTAAAATGACAGAAACTTAACAAAAATATAAAAAATCCTAAGTTCTAATAAATAAGCTACTTTTATAATTAATTAGTTATTATTATTTAAAACCTAATTTAAACTATTTTAATTATATTAAATACTAAATTAATTTATAAAAATATGAAAATTTTTGTATAACTACTGAATACTAACAGAAGGTTGTAAAAAATATAAAAAGGTCCTAAGCACTTATTAATAAGCAGTAAATAAGCTTAAACTAAGTAAATAAGCTAATGTACACTACCCTACTTTAAGAATAAAACTTTCAAGTATAAACCTGAAAAAGACCCTAGGGCAGTTGGTGCATGGTGTGGGTGTTGTGTGTGTGAGCAATGGGTCCCAGGTTCGACCCTTGCTTTTGTCACTTTTGCCAAATTATTTTTTTTTTTCAAATTTTCTTTTACAAACTACCTAACAACTGAAAATATTAAACTTTTTGTAAAGAAAACTTTTCTAAAAATATCAAATAAGCTCTGTGGAGAGCTTATCTTCCAATAGATAACAAAAATAAGCTATAAAGAAATTTAGAGATGTAAAAAGCTAAACAACAAGCTATGCCAACTGAACCAAAAGAGAAATAAGCTAGAAGCAAGTGAGATGCACTCACATAAAGCTAAAACAACCAGAATAAGACACTGAAAAAGTTGAATAAGCTCAATAAGCAAATCCATAAGCCACAGACCCAAACAGGCTCAAGTGGTGACTTGCAGCCCACTGTGGGGCCCACCTGAGTGATCAAGGGTAAAAAATGAGACCTGCTATGGAGAGCTGAGGTGGGGGGCTTCAAATTAAACCAAGTGTCATATCCCAAGACCCACTAATGAACTCAGGGGGTGGCTTTGAATGTTGGCTGGTTGGACAAAACATTTGGTGCAGGGCATGAACTTGCCCTGCAGCCTGATTGAGGCCATCAAATAAGCCAGAGTAAAATTCATAAAATTAGGACAAAGGTGGGATTCTATAGATTAGCTGGGAGGTTTCATCATGTAAAATCTCAGGGTCTAGATCCAAGCTCAAAAATCCAAACAATTCCCACAAAAAGTGGGTTTTTCTACTCAAAATGAATTTGACTTTTATGGTTTTGCACTAATGTTGACTTTGGTGAATTTAAATTGATTCCAACTGACTTATATTGTTGTAATAAGCTAACATGAGATGATATTAAGCATTCCCTACAACTTTAGAATTGAATTGAGTGTTCTTGGATTCTAAAAATCGCACAATGAAACTGCTAGGGGGATTATAATGGCACTTTGACTTTTAACTGAGATAATATTAGTACTTATGGTTGAACTAACCTATTTTAACCTTTTTAAACATGAGACAACCAGAAACCACACATGAAACAGATTGGAAAACTGCCTAACCTACTAATCCAAACACCCCTTAATACTAGCAGTTTATACTATCTTTTGATTTTTAAGCTCATAACTACCAATCTAAGGACTAATCTACATCACTTAACCCTATATGACTCTAATTATTCAGTAAAATCCAACATTGAACACCAAGAACACAGGGCTGCAAATCAAGATCAACTAAGCAGTGGAAATGCAACTTAATCTATAAAGTGAGTCAATGAAATGTCAAACTCCTAACATCATTAAACCAACTCAAAAACATCTAACAAGCATAAAAACATAGAAGATCAATAGATTCAAGCAATACAAATTATGCTAATGTAGTATGCTAGAAAATGGAGTTCTTACATATAGTTCTGTGTGATCCAAAACTAAGAACAATGTAACCAAGACTGTCCTACTTCCTCCCCTGAGGATCTAAACCAAGCTTCCACAGGTTCTCATTTCTTCTTTCTTGATTTTTTCTTCTTCTTCTTCACTATTTTCTTAAATTTTTTTGGTATTTTAATTTTGACTGACATTGGCTTCAATTGCTTTTGAACCTTATGGAAACTTAATAAATGGCTGACATGAGCTTTTAGAAGATTGATATACAAAATTTAACAGGATTAGAGCCAAATTGAGAGTTTTACTAAAAATGGCAAAATTACATTCAAACAAAGAACTTTAAATGATCACTGAGAAACTTTGAAAATACACTTTAATTTAACTTAAAATTCAGCTGGAAATGAAAATTACAACAGAAAGCTAAGTTTACATTAAATTCGACATTGTTAAACTACTACTAACTACTAAAAACTAACTCCTCGTTTTCCTGGCTTCTCCCTTCATTTATAAGATTTAGGGGGTCCTTTGGCTCTTTCCCACTTCACATTTTAGCTGTTGGATACTCCAATTTGATCTTAGCCTTCAAATGGTTTTTGGCGGGAAAGTGGGGTTTAGCTATTTGGCTTTTTCAACATGGCAGGGAATAGGTTTGGAAGGTAGTGTTTGGAGGGATAAGGGTGTAGGGTTTGGAGTGTGGGATTGGAGTTTAGGGGTGATGATGGTGTTTTGGTGTGGTGTTGCAGGGTAGTTTGGAGGGGAGTGGGGATGAGGTAGATGGTTTGACTGGGGGTGTTGACTGAGGGTAATATAAAACGGGGTGTTTGTTTTTATATTTTTGGATGGTGTGGGCTGGTAGTTTGATTGGGCCAGGATAAAAAGGGAATAGGCTTGGGAAGTGTTGTGTGAATCAGGCCTTGGGTGGATTAGAATTAGTTTGTTTTGGGTGGTTTGTTTATTTTGGAGTTTAAAAACCATAAGGACCATTCATATAAAATATACAAACTCACGGGCTGAAATTGAAACTTTCCCAAAGTTAACATGAGGAGCAAACCTGCCAAGTATGAATAGTCCATGTATAATAAATGAGATTTTTTTACATTTGGTTCTTCAGGGACTAAACTGTCAATTAATGAAACTTGAGGGACCAAAATGCAAATTCTTTCAAACTTTCATTCCAAGGACTGTTTTTGATAATTTGTGACTTCCCAAGGTCCTAAGTTGACTTTTTATCCAAAAATTATTTCCCAGGGACCAAAACTGCCAAGTTTCAAAGTACATGGACCAAACTTGTAATTTTCCAAAACTTTTGAGATTTTTCACCAAAGGACTAAATATGACAACTTATGATTTCAAAAGGACCTTTGGTGATAATTTTCCATATTTTGAATGACCAGGGACTAGATTTGACATTTTATGAAAGTTGGGGGACTGAAACTGCCATTTTTGTAAACTTTGTACGTTTTTCATCTATTTTTACTCATTTTGCATCTAAAACATATAAAACACAACTTTGAAATATTTTCAGTATTTTGATGCATTTCTGAGTGTTTTTGTATGTTTTGCAGTTCAGATTTGACCAAAAATGATGAGTGTTTGAGCACTCATCAGCCGCACTTTGAAAGGCCCGGAGATCAACTATTAACCAATGGAAAAACTAGTGTTAGCCCTGGTGTACGCCACCAGGCGCCTAAAAAGATACTTCAAGGCACACACCGTGGTTGTGAATTATGGATCAGCCAATCAAGCAAATTTTGTCAAAACCGGAGGTAGCGGGAAGACTACAAAAATGGAGCATTGAACTGGGAGGATATGATATACACTATCGACCAAGAGTCTCAGTCAAAGGACAAATCTTGGCGGACTTCATAGTGGAATGACCAGAAGATGACTCTGAAAGTGAGCCAATGGAAGAAGAAAAACCACCAGAACCTTGGAAGCTATTTACTGATGGATCCTTATGCGCAGATAATTCCGGGGTCGGTCTCGTACTCGTTAGCTCAAAGTAGGAGGAATTCACCTACGCCCTAAGGTTCGCCTTTAAAGCAAGCAATAACGAGTCAGAATACGAAGCCCTCTTAGCTGGACTAAGAATAGCTGAACAGATGGGCGTTGAAAATTTGCAAGTAAACGTTGATTCACGACTCATCGCAAACCAAGTCAACGGATCTTACGTGGCAAAGGAGACTGAAATGAATCAATACCTAGAAAAGGCCAGGGAACTCAAAAATAAATTCAGGGTATTTTTGATCCAGCAGATCCCAAGGAGAGAAAACAAGAAAGCGGACACCCTGAGTAAAATGGCATATACCACTTTTGCGCACTTATGCAAACAAGTCCTAGTAGAAGAGCTCAGCAAAAAATCAATAGATGAAACGCAAGTGTTAGCCGTAGTTGAAGAAGAAGGCGACACTTGGATGACTCCAATCTACGAGTACTTAACAAAAGACTTGCTGCCGGTGGGACAGAAGAAAGCTAACGCGATAAAAAGAAAATCGTAGCGATTCGCCATCATAAAAGGAACCCTCTATAAGAAGTCCTTCCTTGGACCGTGGTTACGCTGCGTCGGACCACGACAGGCGAAATATGTGTTATGAGAAATTCACGAAGGATCTTGCGGCATGCATGCTGGAACAAGGTCCGTCATGGAAAGAACTTTAAGAACAGGTTACTATTAGCCAACAATGCATAAAGACGCAAGAAAGATAATTCTTACGTGCCAAGATTGTCAAGTTTACAAGCCAATCCCACTACACCCACAACAAAACCTAACGCCAATCACTTCCCTGTCGCCATTATACCAATGGGGTATTGACATAGACGGGCCCTTTCCGGAGGGACCGGGCAAGGTCAAATTTCTAATCGTAACAATCGATAACTTCACTAAATTGATAGAAGCAAAATCTGTCACGACCATAACAGGCCAACAGGTTAGGAAATTTTTATGGGAAAACATTGTATGCAGATTTGGGCTCCCTGGAGTAATCATATCAGACAATGGAAAGCAATTCAGCGAGAACCCATTCAAAGATTGGTGCGAAAAACTACACATACATCAACGCTTCGCTTCGGTTAAACACCCACAAGCGAACGACATGGTAGAGAGAGCCAATCGAAGCCTAGGGGAAGGAATTAAGGCAAGACTAGGTGAAGACTGTAGAAACTAGAAGGGGGGTTGAATTGTTTTACCGCTTCTTTTTAATTTTCTAAAGCGTTTCGTCATTTTCGGTCCGGTTGTTTTTCATTTACAAACTTGTTGAATTCTACTAGTTATGTGATATCAATTTAGTTACTAGCATATAACGTAAATAAACAAGTAAAGTAAAGAGTAAAGAAAGAACACAACCAAGAGACACGGCGATTTATAGTGGTTCGGCATGAAGTTTACTCTCCGTCCTACTCCACTCCCCGAGAACCAAACTCGAGAGTTATCAATCACTATATCAATACACTCCTTCAGGCGGAGCAATCCGTACACATGCTTATACAAGGCTTAACGACACTAAGCATAATGTCGAGTTCTAATCATAGCTAGAACCAATCTATTCCAAGGCCCACGTGGCCACATGTACAAGCACTCTTGTCCAACTTGAATCTTCACCCGGTCTAAGCCTTCACTTATTTGACATACTTGGTTCTTCACCCGAACCAAGCCTTCACACACTTGACACACTTGATCATCACCTAATCCAAGTCTTTACATAATGACTCAACAAGTCCTAACCTACACTTTAGGACATCACTCTCCTCACATCAAATACATGAACTAATCTAGTTACAAGACTTCTTGGATCAAAATCACCATCCAAGCTCACACAAATATAATACTTGGAACTACATCACCATCCAAGTTCACACAAATACCCCCATCCTCGACTCACACGCAAGTCGGAAAACAATGACATAATATACATAACCTGTCACCGTAACACTTGTTACGTTTGTGTGTGGACACCTATAACATCTAGAATCTTCATAGTTGTCGAGAGTTCTTCTCTTACACTTGACGGAAGAGGAAATCACTTATAAACATATACCGACATATAGTAGTGATCAAAGAATAAAATGAACAAATACCAGAAAGTTTTATGTGTGTGAAAAGTCTGATTTCTGAATTGTAACAATTCAGTATTTATAGGCGACAGGAGGGAGAGAGACGGTCCCGTAAATGCCAGATGGTCCTTTATAACTAAGGGACCGTTGGCCTATTTAAGGGACCACTGTGATAAAACGCTCTCTTTTTTTCCTGACGTGGTGAAACTTATCTGGTTCAGGCTGAACTGATTTAGGGGGGAAAAGTAGATGTTATAAAGTTTGAATTTGAATTTATTTTTTTAATAAAACATTTCTTTAAAAACACAAAAATACTTTTGTGAAAATGTTTTGTCAACTTAAAAATGTAAGTTTAGGTGAAATTAAAATTCTTTGATCACTTAACTAATGACGGTATAAAGTTTGTTCATACCTGAAGTGATGTTGAAGCAGCTACGTAGAAGTAACGAGTTTCCTCGATTAAAAACTTATAAACCATAATTTTACGTAACATGTCTTTATATTTTGTGATTATCAAAACACGAGAAGACCGAATAATGCGAATAATGTTTTTGACATTATTTGTATTAACAATCTCCCCCCTTTTGATGATTATAAAATATTTTAGGTAAAATTATGCATTGATAAATGTTTAATGAGTTTTCCCGTTACTTCTCCCCCTTTTTGTAGAATCAAAAAGGTGTGTCGTGGTTGTTGAGGAGAGAAAACACGAGCACCCTTGAAAGAAAATCGTTTGAGTGATCAACGAAATACAAGCTCCCCCTTAATGAGGGCACTGGGGAATCGAGATATGGTGACGTGCTACAAAACAGAGTTTGAACAAAGCACATGCATACATATACATATATGAAGGTATGGAAAGATGATATGGATGCGAAATCAGTTATGTAGTGCAGGTATCAGATAGAAAAACACTGAATAGAATTTAATTTTGAGCACTACTGGGGACGGTCCCTTAAATATGTGGAAGTTCCCTTATTGATTTGGGAACCATCAGTCCATTTAAAGGACCGCCGGCAGTAGGCTTCCAAGTTGGCAGGTATGTCGTGATTTAAGTAATTTCCCATTTTCAAGGTTAGATATTTTTAGTCTATTTTCTTGTTTAACCTAGACTAATGTCACAACAAATTATCATAATTCAAAACATAATCATTCATTCATTTCATCCAAGAGAATCATGCAATGACTACCATAAAAATTTCATAACAAACACATCATAGAGATAACAATATTAATTGTTAACTAAGACAACAAGTAGATAATTTTAGTTCATTCCCATTGCATGTTTGGTCTAAAGCATAACTTCTACTTGATTATTCATGACTAGATTATTGATAATATCTAGTCGGATGATGGAGTGGATGATGGAGAGGATGAAGGTGGAGCCGAAGGAATTGCCAATGGTGGCATTGAAGCAAAGGGAGTTGGTTGCACATTTTGTTGAGCAATAAGATACTCAATGTGGCCAAACATGATGTGAAGTTCATCTCAAAGAGAGTGAATGAGATGAAAGTTGTGGTAACAACAAGCACACCCCACAGTGTGATTGTTTGCAAAGTAGTAGGGAATGGGATTGCCAAGATTTGGAGATGATGGTGGAGTGAGAGGAGTGTTCTCTAAAGCCCCGTTTGGTGATGTGGTGGTATGATTAGATGAGTTTATTGGAAAAGGATGTTGGTTTCTTGGTGATGAGATAGAATCAGTGGGAGATGATCGTTGATTACTCACGAATGGAGTGTAAGCACCCGAACTAGATTGGGTGAGCAAGGGTGACAAGTTTTTGACGAATGATGTGAAAGGTGATGTGGTTGTCTTTGAGCTAGAGGAGGTCTTAGATGAAGAGTGATATGTTCCATTGGTGGATGGTGTTTTGAGTGGTGCATTAGGTGCTTGAGGTGATGATGGTGGTGACTTAGGAGATGCAGTGGTGTCATAGAGTGTGAGGTCAATGAAATTGGTTTGAGGTGAATGATTTTGAGCTTAGGCCTTTTGTTTGATGGTTGTGTTGTGGGTTCTTTGTTTGCTGTTGGCAAGGAAGTGGCAGATGAGGCCATTGTAGGTGATGAAGTTGGATTGAAAGGTGATTGTGATGAGGTTGAGGGTGATAAGGAAGGTTTAAATAATCAAGCATGGTCATGGTTTGGGCAAAGCATGCATTAGGAGATTTTAAGCACTTAAAAATGTTTATCTAAACAAGGTAAGGTGGTGATAATCATGCAATAGGTTTAGGATTGCAGGAATGAAGAAAATAGTGCAAAAATCCGTGATCCAACAGGGATTGTCCTTTAAACCTTAGACGGTCCCTTATCACTGGAGGACCGCTGAATCAATAAGGGACCGCCGGCAGTGGGTTCGCAGAATTTTGCCCAGTTTTTCATTTCTGTAACCTGTTGATGAGGCGAAAAGTGTACCACTTTTAAGGGGTCATTTAAGCCCGAATTCGTGATTATTTGATCAATTACTGCCCTAAATCGTTCCTTTTGTCATTTTAGGTACTTTTGGAGAGAAATCTGGAAAAGGAAGCATTTTGGACATTTTTGGAGCATAAAAGGGAAGAAAACAGCAAAGTCTCAAAATCCTTGCTGGGAACAGTACCTGCGACGTCATGACTTCATACATGACGGCGTCAAGCATGGCAAAAGAGGTGGAAGTGGAAAATATACGTGATGGCCCAGAACATTTTTTGTGTTATTGACCTGACAGCGTCACCAAGGCTGTCAGGGTCATTTAACAAGTGACGGCCCAAAGTTCTATTTCTGCATGACAGCGTCAAGACTGGATCTAGGTAATACGACCCTTAATTTGGCGGTGAGTTGACGGCGTCAGAAGCTACCACATGACGCCGTCAGGATGTATTCTCTATAAATATTTTTCCAATTTTTCATTCATATGTGTGGAACATTAGGAGGAACTTTACCAAAAACCCTAGGTCGAATTCTCATCATATTGTAGGGGTTTCAAACCCTTCTTTCATCCATGTTTGAATAAAGATAAGTCTTCCAATAATCATTCAATATGTCTATATGTTGTTTGATTCTATCTTATGCTTGTCTTTCTTTTAATATGCTAGGTTAGGTTTTTATTGTGTTTGCTTAGATGTAGTGAAACCTTGATGTTGATTATTGGTTGATGGTTTGTTTATAATTGTTGCGAATGATTGTATTCGATGTTGGGCTTAAGAAAACTGGCATACTTCCATTGGTAACTTGCTTGAACGTCTTAAGAAACATGATCGGAGATGTACTACGATTTTTGGTTGTATTTAATGCATAAGTGAATTCTAGTGATCCTATGTTAGGAGCTTTTAGTCGGCTCGACATAGGAGTGAAGTAGGAGCTTATAGAGTTAGGGAATAATGTACACGGCCCTACGACTAGTATTAAGGATTATAACCCATCATCCATGCAATTGTAACAAGCTAATCTACCACTAAAAAATATCTAGGGAGTAATGAAATCTAAGTAAACACATCTTTTCTCATTATTGTTTCCACCACGTTAGTTAATTTTCATTTCTTTTTATTTTATTTTGATTGCATCTGTAATTAATTGGGTTAGTTAACTAGCAACTAATTCCACCCACTCCTTCAAAACCCGAGATTTTACTTGCGTTCATAAAATATAAAAAATACAAAAATAATCATCCCTTACTTCTAGACCTAGTTTAGTAGGTTTTCTAATCCTATCGACACTATTCTTAAGTTGAACGATCAATCCCCCAGTACTTGTCACTATACTATACTACAACGATCAGGTACACTGCCTGGTGGGGATTGCAAGTTTCTCAATATCCCTTGAGAGGTAAAATCTGTTGCGAGGGCGCAATCCCGCGTATCAAGTTTTTGGCGCCGCTGTCGGGGAATAGTTATTGTCTAGTTTAGAATTTCTTTTTATTAGGTCTACTTGCTAGATTCCTTTCTAGTAAGATTTTTATTTTTATTTTTAGGTTTTCTTTAGTCTATCTCATTTCTTTGTTCCTTTGTTCGTAACCATTACCATCCGATATCATGTAAGGTAGTAATATCTTTGAACCCATCAACCCACCACAAAAAAACCACCCACAAACCCACTACTAGCAAACCAACCTCCTAGACCCCGAACTTTAGGAGAATATTCCCGTCCTAGCCACCAAGGCTATCAGAACACCATTGAGCTCATTCAAGGAGCCAATGTGTCTCCCTTGCGATCCGACACCATCCGGTTGGTGCAAAGCGGATGTGCATTCCATGGACTTCGTTCTGAAGATCCTAATCAACATCTCAAGGATT
Source organism: Artemisia argyi (assembly GCA_030686995.1). Classification (NCBI taxonomy): domain Eukaryota; kingdom Viridiplantae; phylum Streptophyta; class Magnoliopsida; order Asterales; family Asteraceae; genus Artemisia; species Artemisia argyi. The sequence continues at coordinate 74,203,250 of CM060696.1, read as the reverse complement.
TCCTAAAAATCGTAGATTCCATAGACCTTGATGTTGCAACTAGAGAGACGACCCGATTAAGTCTATTCCAATTCTCTCTACGTGGCCAAGCTAGTCAATGGCTTGAACGTTTACCCGCGGGATCCATCACCTCTTGGGATGATCTCACTGATACGTGGGAATCGTACCAGGCTTTACCTCTCAAGGGATCTCGAGAAGCTTACAACCCCCACCAGGCAGTGTACCTGATCGTTGTAGTATAGTATAGTGACAAGTACCAGGGGATTGATCGTTCAACTCAGGAATAGTGTCGCTAGGATTAGAAAGTCTCCTAAACTAAGTCTAGAGGTGAGGGATGATTCTTTTTGTATTTTTATATTTTATAAAAGTAATAAAATCTCGGGTTTTGGAAGAGTGGGCAGAATTAGTTGCTAGTCAACTAACCCAATAACTAAAGATGCAATCAAAATAAAATGACAGAAATGAAAATAAATCTAATTGAACTAATGTGGTGTAACAATAATGGGGAAAGTTGTGTTTACTTAGGTTTCATTACTCCCTAGATATCTTTTACAGGTTGATAGTTTGTTACAATTGCATGGATGACGGGTCGTATTCCTTAATACTAGTCGTAGGGCCATGTACAATATTCCCTAACTCTATAGGATCCTACTTCACTCCTATGTCGAGCCGTTAGAAGCTCCCAACATGGGATCATCATAATTCTCCTACGCATTAAATACAACCAAAAATCATAGTACACCTCTGATCATGTTTCTTAAGACGTTCAAGCATGTTACCAATGAAAGTCTGCCAGTTTTCTTAAGCCTAACATCGAATACAATCATCCGTAACAACAATAAACAAACAATCAACCCATAATTAACATCTAGGTTTCACTACATCTAAGCAAACACACAAGAGATCTAGCCAAGCATGTTAAACTGAAGACAAGCGTAAGATATATTCAAACAACTCATAGACATATTGATTGAATTGAAAGAGTACTTATCTCAATTGAACATGAAAGGTTTCAAAGGGTAAAAACCCTTGAAAAAGCTGTGAAAATCGGACTAGGGTTTCTCTCCAAAGTTACACCATAAAAGTTACACTCCAATGAATGAAAATTGCAAAAATATATATAGATTTTACAGGGTGACGGCGTTAAGAAGAAAATTCTGACGCCGTCAACTCGCTGCCCATAATGAAATCAGATTACCTAGATCCACTTTTGACGCCGTCATGTGTAAAATTGTTCTGGGCCGTCGCTAATATTTGGACCATGACGGCCTATGGTGAAGCCGTCATGTCCTTAGTACAAAACTTTCTGGATCGTCATGTGCGCCATCCACTTCCACCTCTTGTATTACTCTTGACGCCGTCACTTGGAAACTCTTGACGCCGTCAGGTACTGTTCCCAACAAGGAAAATTAAGACTTTGCCGTTTTCTTCACTTTTATGTTCCAAAAGCGTCCAAAATGCTTCCTTTTCCAGATTTCACTCCAAAAGTACCTAAAATGACAAAAGGAACGATTTAGGGCAATATTTGATCAAATAAATTCGAATCCGGGCTTAAATGACCTCCTAAAAACGGTTCATTTTTCGCCTCATCACTCACCTCTCATTTCCTTGCTCAATTTTTCCCACCGGGGAGACCTACTAAGCTTAGAAATGATATCTTGATGTTCCAACAACGTCAAGGTGAAACTCTCTATGAAGCATGGACTTGTTTCAAGGAATTACTTCAAAAAGTCCCTCATCATGGCATAGATCTTTGGCTCTAAGTCCAAATCTTGTATGACCATATCGATCTCTCCACAAGGCGAACCATTAACCAATCGGCCAGTGACAAGCTACGTGATCTAAGTGTGGAAGAATCATGGGAACTCATAGAAGATCTTGCTCTCTATGACAACGAAAGTTGGAATGATCCCCGTGATTTGAACAAAATGGTCAAGGCAATATCTTTGCCTTCGAACAATTCAAGCACTCCCGACCGTTGGATCATGGAACTTGAAGACCAAGTCAAGTTTCTCATAAAATCCTACGAAGCTCCTAAGCCTTCAAGCCAAGTGAACAAAATCACTTCTTCATGCGAATTATGTAGTGGTCCCCATGACACTCTTGATTGCGTGAAACTCACCGGACAAGCTTTTGCGGATTACGCATCCTCGCGTACCGACGAAGCGGGAGACAAGTAGTACACTTTCGAACCCGAGCCAAACCCTTACGGTGATTCATACAACCCTTCTTGGAAAAATCACCCGAACCTTAGGTGGAAACAAACCCAAAACATGCCCAAAAACAATTCTTCCAATCCACCTAATCGTTACCAACCAAATGGTCCACCCTCTAACCGTACTTTCAACAACAATCCTTCCAATAACTATGGTAGTACCAATAATCTTGAAGGATTGATGTCCAAGTTTATGGCATCTCAAGAAGCTCGCATAGCTAAGTTTGAAGCCGAGTTCAAACAAAAGCAAAGTGAGATGACCAATAAAATTGACACATTGTTGAAAGCTCACAATGACCGAGAAATCGGAGCACTCCCATGCCACACGGTCAAGAACCCGAAACTAAACGTTAATGCCATATCATCGGTTTCGTCACCTACTTCTTGTCCACAATACTATTCGGTCAAAGCAATGAACACGTGTTTCAAGCAAACCCAAATTCTTCAAAAGGACCAATCGAATAAAACATCCGATATTAAACCGGTCAAAAGCATAATTGAAACACCTCCTACACAAAACCTTGACGCTGAATTCAAGGAACTTCGCCTTGAACGTCCGGTTATTGAAGTTTTAGCAAGAGCTCCCTATTACAACGCCCTTTTAGAGAAATATGAGGAGAAACTTAAGTTGGATAAGAATGGGACCGCCTTCGTTCGGAATAAGTTTCCTAAGAAATTAGATGATCCGGGCATATTTGTTTTACCTTGTAGGATCGGGAACTCTGAAACTTTCGACACACTCGCCGATCTTGGGTCAAGCCTTAATTTACTTCCTTTGTCCCTTTACGCCACTCTTAAGCTGGGAAAATTAGATGATACGAAGGTAATTATAGGTCTTGCAGATGGTAGTGTAGCATATCCGGTAGGGGTAGTGAAGGACGTACTAGTGCATATAGGGAAATTAACTATACTAGCCAATTTCCACGTCCTTGATATGGTAAGTGACACTACATGCCCTTTGTTAATAGGAAGAGGATTCTTAGCTATTGCAAGTGCGATGATCGATTGTAAGGAATCTAGGATAGCGGTAGGAGAAGGAGACACTTGGTCGGACTATGATGTTAAGAAGCATGCTTATGATACTAATGAGGAACCGGCACCTCATTGGGTAGATTTGAATAGAAGACCATCTAGATACGGACCTTGGGTTAATGGAGACTTTATAGGACCTCAACGCCCATTTTATTTAGAAGAGGAGTTTATAAATAAAACGCATTCGGTAGAGCAACTCATAGCTAGCGATGAAGAACTAAACCCTTTTGAGGATCCCTTAGTCTTTAGATAAATGATTCCTATCAATTTATGAATGAACAAGTGGAAAAGGGAAGGAGATAAGTGTAAATGGAATTAGGACAAGCCACCTAAGGAAGGTGACGGATCATGGCATATGAAGATGATTCTATATGATCCGGGTGGAGAAAAGTTTGAGAAGTCATATCGTACCAAGAAAACCGACAGGAAATTGAAACCTAAGTTTGATCCCAAGGATGTCCTCGACGAGGAGCTCACACGTATAGGATAGCCCATGACCTTGAGTCTAGCTACAAGACTCGTAAATAAAGAAAAACGCTTCTTGGGAGGCAACCAATGTTTTGTGTGTTTTTATTTGTTTGATTTTTATTTGTTTGATTTTATTTGCTTCCGTATGCGTGTTTTATTTTTATTGTTGGTAAATCATGTTTCAAAGTAAATTGTGAAAATGCTTTATTTTGTTTTTAACTTCGTCTTAATTACATATAAAGGTATTTTGCAAAGGCTAAGTGTAAGGGAAATCCAAATTTATTTATAAGAACGAAAATGAGCATGATTCACTACAATATTAAATGAGCATGTATATTAGTAATTGTAAGAGTCAAATGCTTGTATCGAGTCATAATGATGTTTCGCAGGATTTTCCAGGAAATAAGGCATAAGTTTTTTCAGAAATTTTCCGGAAACTTAACATAAGATTTTTCCAGGAACATTCTGACGGTGTCAGGAGTTACAACCTGACGGCGTCAGGTACTAAAATTATGAAAAATTTTGCGAATTTTGTTTAAACCAGAGTCTTAAAGTTTTGTTGATTCTTTAGCTCTATAAACTCCAGGAAATCTGCAAACATTCATTCCACAAGCATTATATCTTAATTTGCTTTCTAGGATTTTTTAGTATATATAGATTGCCGCCGATTTTACGCGAGGTTTGCCTTGATTGTTATCTCAGGTTTAACAGGTTATATATGACAAGAAGATGATTTATATTTCTGGAGGGAAGCTTTCAAAGTTTAGTTTCTTGGAAAAAGATCTAACCTTTTTGACACACTATCCACACCGAACGAATCAGGGGAGTATTTGTTTTCATTCTTTTACTTCCTTTACTTTTACATCCTTTAATTGACATCGGGGACAATGTTCATCATAAGTGTAAGGGGAGGGTAAATGATGATACCTTATAGGATACAATTGCACTTGAGTTTGTTTGTTTGATAGTAGGTGTGTAATAAAACTAAGAGAAATACTTGCTAGGGCAATTTTAGCGCCAAATTTAAATTGTTTTTACAACATTTAGGAGTGAAACTTTAGACTCGACAAGCGTCTCATGGATAGGAGTTGTATGACTAGCAAAAAACCATACCACTTAAAAAAATTTTCCACCCAAATATGTGAGGTTCGCCTTTAGATTTGATAGGAAAAGCATTCATTATTAGTGCTTATGAGTGTACCGGTAGTATTTAGATTCTAGAACTTACGTTAGTGATGCATCCCAAGACCGCTAGTGAGACTACATTCGTGTAGTAAGATTTACTACATGATAAGAGGCATTATGATCACCCTTGTGTTTAAACCCATATCATAATTACTTGACCATTTAAGTCATATTACTTGACTAGCAAAGTCAATTAATTTTCCCACACCTTAGCGTTGTACTCATTTTTAGTATACGATACCCCTAGTACACCCCTCCGAGCCTATCTTTTCGTTTCTAACTTTAAGCATCTTACTTAAAGGAAGAATTTGTTTACAACCCACCCAAATGTGCAACCAAATCGCCTTAGCCTTCCTTGTATGCACTCATCTTTAGTGCATTATTGTTATTTGTTTAAACCCTTAGTTAATTGTCTAATTGATTACATGGTTGCTAAGTCGAGTTATATCTTGTACATATTGTTTTGGGATGATTGGGACTCATTGGTAAAGTACTTGTGTTATGGAGTAATGGGGAAGACATCAAATTATTAACCCCCCCCCCCCCCCCCATATGTGCATTAATCTTAAAAAGTACTCCAAGTGTTTTGATTATCTTGGTTCGAGTCATTAGAGTAGTTTATTGTAAAGTATGTAAAAATTCAAGTGTAAAGGGAATGCAAATTCGCTATGATGTATTATTTTGGATGGTTGGGTATGAGTGTATGCAAAAAAAATCGAAAAAATCAAGAAAAAGAAAAAAAATAGAAAAAGAAAAAGAGAAAAAACATACGGACTACCATCCCGTTTCATTCTATGTTTGTTTTAAGTTTTTGTTATTTTTGATTTCTTGGCTTAGCAATGCCATGTTATACATGTAATTAACCAAGATGATTAACTCGCCACCAGTAAATATTGCCTTTATCCAACAAAACCGTGTTTTCCATATCCCTACACCTAACGTTATAACCCTTTAAAAGACCTCTTTGATAGTTTATCCTAGGTGCTTACGCCAAGTGGTGGAGGTTTGATCATTTCCCAAGCCTATGGTAATCTATTTGCTATGACAGGAAGTGAGAGATGTTTTCCATTTCCATATTGTGATATATACTTTATTACACCTGAGAGATGTGAGTATCTAAACACTATTTGTGAGGTGCTAGTGTATGACCTCCGTGCTTGTTTTTGGTTTTTAGTGGAACAATTATTTGTTGTAATTACTTTTATATTAGTGTTAAATGACCCCTAACTTGTATTTTGATTAGAATAAAAAGCGCATTTGCTTGAGGACAAGCAAAATCTCAAGTGTAAGGGTATTTGATGAGGCGAAAAGTGTACCACTTTTAAGGGTCATTTAAGCCCGAATTCGTGATTATTTGATCAATTACTACCCTAAATCGTTCCTTTTGTCATTTTAGGTACTTTTGGAGAGAAATCTGGAAAAGGAAACATTTTTGACGTTTTTGGAGCATAAAAGTGACGAAAAGGCAAAGTCTCAAAATCCTTGTTGGGAACAGTACCTGACGACGTCAAGACTTCATACATGACATCGTCAAGCATGGCAAAAGAGGTGGAACTGGAAAATACACATGACGGCCCATAAAATTTTTAGTGTTATTGACCTGACAGCGTCACCAAGGCCGTTAGGTCATTTAGCAAGTGACGGCCCAAAGCTCTATTTCTACATGACAGCGTCAAGACTGGATCTAGGCAATACGACCCTTAATTTGGTGGCGAGTTGACGGCATCAGAAGCTACCACATGACGCAGTCAGGATGTATTCTCTATATATATTTTTCCAATTTTTTATTCATATGTGTGGAACATTAGGAGGAACTTTACCAAAAAACCTAGGTCGAATTCTCATCATATTGTAGGGGTTTCAAACCCTTCTTTCATCCATGTTTGAATAAAGTTAAGTCTTCCAATAATCATTCAATATGTCTATGTGTTGTTTGATTCTATCTTATGCTTGTCTTTCTTTTAACATGCTAGGCTAGGTTTTTATTGTGTTTGCTTAGATGTAGTGAAACCTAGATGTTAATTATTGGTTGATGGTTTGTTTATAATTGTTGCGGATGATTGTATTCGATGTTAGGCTTAAGAAAACTGGCAGACTTCCATTGGTAACTTGCTTGAACGTCTTAAGAAACATGATCAGAGGTGTACTATAATTTTTGGTTGTATTTAATGCATAAGTGAATTCTAGTGATCCCATGTTAGGAGCTTTTAGTCGGCTCGACATAGGAGTGAAGTAGGAGCTTATAGAGTTAGGGAATATTGTACACGGCCCTACGACTAGTATTAAGGAATATAACCCGTCATCCATGCAATTGTAACTAGCTAATCAACCGGTAAAAGATATCTAGGGAGTAATAAAATATAAGTAAACACATCTTTTCTCATTATTGTTTCCACCACATTAGTTAATTTTCATTTCTTTTCATTTTATTTTGATTGCATCTATAGTTAATTGGGTTAGTTGACTAGCAACTAATTCCGCTCGCTCCTTCAAAACCCGAGATTTTACTTGCTTTCATAAAATATAAAAAATAAAAAAAGAATCATCCCTCACTTCTAGACCTAGATTAGTAGGCTTTCTAATCCTAGTGACACTATTTCTGAGTTGAACGATCAATCCCCCGGTACTTGTCACTATACTATACTACAATGATCAGGTACACTTCCTGGCGGGGATTGCAAGCTTCTCAAGATCCCTTGAGAGGTAAAACCTGTTGCAAGGGCGCAATCCCGCGTATCACCTATATATAACAACACTCATTCAGAACAATAGCAGAATTTAATTGTAAGAGAATAGAGCTACACAATCATGCAAATTAAAAGCAGGTTTAAACAAGCATTCATGAATAGCAGCAACCAAGATTTAACGAATCCTAATGATACGTGTACATAGGTAATCACAACAATTAAGTGCTTCAGAATAAGTCATCATGGTACATCCTTGCCAATGGTGTTTGTGACAGGTTCTTGTTGCATGACTTTCTTGACTCTAGCTTGTTCCTCAATCTCCAGTGTGGGATCATCATAGATGTCATAGTCAACAGATGCTGAGGAGATAAAGATAGAGGAGATATGGAGATCATTGATGGGTTCCATGACAGGATCAAAGAGAGAGTATTGAGGACCACGGAGATAGGGATGAAAGTTCATCATGTAGTGATAGAGACGAGTAAGGAACATCCCGTAGGGTAACAATTTGGTTTGATTCCCCTTGAGATATGCAATTTGCTTAGCAAAGTGATAGGCAAGATTATATGGTTGTTGGGTGTCGAGACAGTACATCATGTGAGCACAGCACGCCAGAAGTTGCTCACGAATCCTTTTGAGACCAAAAGTGTTCTCTTTTAGGATGACAGCCCAAGGAATCAGTTCATCACAAACCTCTATCATATGAATTTTTGTTTGATCAAGGTAAGGGAAGTTCCTATTAGTGCGAAGAATTTTGGTAATTTCACAAGGGCGAGGTATGTAGGAGCAATAGGGACTATTTTCTTCCCTATAGTTAAAAAGTGATTCGAGACACCAATCTTCAGAGTAGGAACATTGCCCATGATTGGGAATACGAAGGATTTAAGCAAATTGGTCAAGAGTAAGGACAAATTTGAAGTTTCTAATCCAAAACCAAATAGACAAAGATTGATCCTCGTTACGTACGAGTTCAACTTGTCGAAAGAATTCTAACACAAAGCGGGGACAAATTTTCTCATTGATGTGAAGCAAGCAATCGAATCCTATAGCACGAAAGGTGGTATTAATGTCTATGTGATAGGCTAAGGAGGGATCAACTATTCGAGTCTCAACATTCACATAGGGACAAATATGACTTCCCGGAGTGGTTGGTTCAAGAGAAATTCTAGGAGTATAAAAGTCGGTGTTGAGATGATCAAAATCATATATGTGTGACATTTTGTTTCTATGAAAGAAAGAATCACAAAGTTATTGGTAGAGTTTTATCTTTCTTAGAATTTGTTTTGATTATCACATAGAACTAATGTTTTAGACATGTATTAACCAATGTGAAGTACAAGAATATATTTAAGAACTCATGTTAATGATGTCTTTCTACCTTATAAATTATCATGTTTGTACCTTGTAAACAAGAGATCATTTCAATTGACTTATGATTGTACTAAATAATGCTACTATAGATCTATTATTGAGTTTAGATCTTAATTGTTCTTAACTTAGAAAAATTATTTAAGATCCCTAATTTCAATTTTTATAATAAATTCTAATTGTTTATCTTAAAAGAGGAATTGGATGAGTTTGACTTACAATTGATGACTTACATTGGCCTTTAGCTATCCATATTAGCACATAACCAAGACTTGTGTTCTTGGTGATACAAGACTAGATGATACTCACTTGGCAATATGTCCATATGATTATGATGAGGCGAAAAATGAACCGTTTTTAGGGGGTCATTTAAGCCCGGAATTGAATTTATTTGATCAAATATTGCCCTAAATCGTTCCTTTTGTGATTTTAGGTACTTTGGGAGTGAATTCTGGAAAAGGAAGCATTTTGGACATTTTTGAAGCATAAAAGTGAAGAAAACGGCAAAGACTTAATTTTCCATGCTGAGAACAGTACCTGACGGCATCAAGAAGGAAATTGTGACGGCGTCAGGAGTAAAATCCATGACGACCCAGAGAAAACCTGAAGGCGTCAAGAGAAGGGCGTCAAGAGTTAATATGGTGATGGCCTGCATAAGGAGTACACGTGACGGCGTCAAACCCAGATCTAGGCAGTCCGAGAATTTATTTGGCGGCGAGATGACGGCGTCAGACATTTGCTCTTGACGCCATCACCTCACAAAATCTATATATACTTTTCTACTTTTCATTCGTTAAGAGAGGAACTTGTGTGGAGAATACTAGGGTCGAACCTAATAAACCCTAGGTCGTTTGTAACAGTATTTTCAAGGGTTTTCACCCCTTGAAACCTTTCATGTTTAATTAAGATAAGTCCTCTTTCAATTAAATCAATATGTCTATGTGTTGTTTGAATATATCTTATGCTTGTCGTGATTTCAACATGCTAGGCTAGATCTATCATGTATTTGCTTAGATGTAATGAAACCTAGATGTTGATTACAGGTTGATTGCTTATTTATAGTTGTAATGGATGAATGATTTCAATGTTAGGCTTAAGAAAACTGGTAGATCTCCATTGTGTAACTTGCTTGAACGTCTTAAGAAACATGAACCGATGTGTACTAGGTTTTAATGGTTGTATTTAATGCATGAGCAAATTCTAGTGATCCCATGTTAGGAGCTTCTTAGCCGGCTCGACATAGGAGTGAAGTACGCCACCCCATGAATGGTATTAAGGAATACAATCCGTCATCCACGCAACTGTAACAAGTAATTAACCTGTAAAAGATATCTAGGGAGTAGTGAAACCTAAGTAAACACAATTCTCCCATATATTGCTAACACCTCTATCTTAATTTAGTTTATTTTCATTTTCTAGTATTTTATTTTGATTGCATCTTAGTAATTGGGTTAGTTGACTAGCAACTAATTCCGCCCAACTCCTTCAAAACCGATATTTTTAATTGCTTTTTATAAAAACCTAAAAATACAAAAAGAATAGTCCCTCATCCCTAGACATAGTCTTTAGGTTTTCTAATCCTAGTGACACTATTCCTAGCCGAACGATCAATCCCCCGGTACTTGTCATTATACTATACTACAACGATCAGGTACACTTCCTGGTGGGGGTTGTAAGCTTCTCTAGATCCCTCGAGAGGTAAAGCCTGGTGCAATCCCTACGTATCAAGTTTTTGGCGCCGCAGCCCGGGGAATAGTTATTGTCTAGGTTAGGATTTCTTTTTATTAGGTCTACTTGCTAGATTCCTTTCTAGTTAGATTTTATTTTTATTTTTAGGTCTTCTTTAGTCTATCTTTTTCTTCGTGCCTTTGTTAGTAAATTAAATTCATTGACTATGCCGTTGACCGTTATGGAAAACGCGAATCCACCCCTTTCCCCTAGAGAAGTGGCTTTGTTACGTGAACAAATTGAGAATGAGATTAGCGAACTTAGGGAGCTTAATAGGTTGATTAAGGTTGAGCTCGACCATGCATTTAGTGACCTAGCAACTGCCTTGTATTCAAATAAGGACCTAGGGCCTAATGATTTTGAGAATCTTGTTGAGGAACTTGAAGAAGGGGAGATTGATCCAAACCTAGATGATTATTTTAATCTATACCCCACTAAGGAGGAGATTGCGCACTATAATAATCTTATTGATAACCCTCGATCTCCTTTTACTAGAATCGAACCTAAGATAAAGAGAGGCGACCCTAAGAATGCTAAGATACCATGTATGATTGGTTATAGGCACGTTGACAATGCTTACATTGACTTTAAATCCCCAATCAACATTATGTCCTCAAGTGTTTATAATGATATAGTGAAAACAAGACTTGGACCTAGAAGAGATCCCAAATACCCCGGTGGAGTTTGTAACTTTGTCGGGAGAATTAAAGGTCTACATGTCTTTGTTGGGAATTTCACTTATATCACTGACTTTATGATTGTTGAAGATCCTACCAATGTTATTGATTGTCAATTATCCAATGTTGTGTTAGGTAAACCGTTTGTTGAAGAGTCCAAGTTAGAATATGATGAGATAGAAGGGACAATCCGATTTGCGAGTAACACCAATAGGATCACTTATATGATGCCTAATAGAATGAAAGAATTTCGTTTTGTGCCCCGATTTGACATGGATAACATTGGTGCTTTTGAGGACATCAATGAAGAGGATAAGAAAAAGGGCATGGATTATGTATGGGAAAAGAAGAGTCTTTTCTACAAAGATGGCTTGACTCTAGGACCAAAGTATAAAGTCGATAAGGAATTTGCCCATAGGATTATAGGAGCGATTGAGAAAAAGGTGATTGGTTTCTACAGAGAACATTTACAATCAGAAAGTGAAACCAGCGATGAGGTCACGTAGTAACCCATGACCTTGAGTCTAGCTACAAGACTCGTAAATAAAGAAAAGCGCTTCTTGGGAGGCAACCCATGTTTTGTGTGATTTTCATTTTGTTTGTTTGTTATTTGCTTCCGTATGCATGCTTTATTTTTATTGTTGGTAGATCATGTTTCAAAACTAAAATAGTGAAAATACTTTATTTTGTTGTTTGGCCTAGTCTTAACTTCATCCAAAGGTATTTCGCAAAAGATAAGTATAAGGGGAAACCCCAAATATGTTTTTAAGAAACAAAACCGATCATGATTCTCCACAATATTAAGTGAACATGTATATTTGTATTTGTTAGAGTCAAATGCTTGTATCGAGTCATAGTGATGTTTTGCAGGATTTTCCAGGAAGTAGGACGAAGTTTTTCCAGAAATTTTCCGGAAACTTAACATAAGAATTTCTGCAGGTCACTTCTGACGGCGTCACGAGTTTACTCTTGACGGCGTCACGTGTAAAATTCTGGAAATTTTACCAGTTTTGTTTTTCTAACGGAGTCTTAAAGTTTTTGTTGAATCTTTAGTTTTATAATCTCCAGGAAATCTGCAAACATCATTCCACAAGCATTATATCTTATTTTGTTTTCTAGGATTTGTTAGCATATATAGATTGCCGCCGATTTTACGCGAGGTTGCCTTGTCTGTTTTCTCAGGTTTAACAGGTTATGTATGACAAGAAGATGATTTATATTCTGGAAGGGAAGCTTTGATTGTTCATTTTCTTGGAGGAAGATCTAACCTGGCCACCTTATTATCCATACCAAGCGAATCAGGAGAGTATTTGATTTCATTCGTTTTACTTATTTCACTTTTACATTCTTTACTTGAACATTGGGGACAATGTTCATCCTAAGTGTAAGGGGAGAGGACAATGTTCATCCATGAGAAATACTTGTTAGTGCAATTTTAGCGCCAAATTTAAATTTTTTTACAACATTTAGGAGTGAAACTTTAGCCATAGCAAGCGTCTCATGGATAGGAGATTGTATGACTAGCACAAAACCGTACCATTCAGAAAAATTTTCCACCCAAATATGTGAGGTTCGCCTTTAGATTTGATAGGAAAAACATTTACTATTAGTGCTTATGAGTGTACCGGTAGCATTTAGATTCTAGAACTTGCGTTAGTGATGCATCCCGAAACCACTAGTGAGACTACATTCGTGTAGTAGGATTTACTACATGATAAGAGGCATTAGGATTACCCTTGTGTTAAACCCGTATCATAATTACTTGACCATTTAAGTCATATTACTTGGCTAGTTAAGTCAATTAATTTTTCCCACACCTTAGCGTTGTACTCATTTTTAGTACACGAAACCCCTAGTACACCCCTCCGAGCCTATCTTTTCATTTCTAACTTTAAGCATCTTACTTAAAGGAAGAATTTGTTACACCCCACTTAAATGTATAACCAAATCGCCTTAGCCTTCCGTGTATGCACTCATCTTTAGTGCATTATTGTTATTTGTTAAACCCTAAGTTAATTATCTAATTGATTACATGGTTGCTAAGTCGAGTCATATCCTTGTACATATTGTTTTGGGACGATTGGGACTCATGGGTAAAGTACTTATTTTATTGAGTAATGGGGAAGATCATATATTACCCCCGTATGTGCGTTAATCTTAAAAGTACTCAAAGTGTTTTGATTATCTTAATTCGAGTCATTAGATTAGTTATTTGTAAAGTATGTAAAAATTCAAGTGTAAGGGGAATTTTCATTCCCTATGATGTATTATTTTGGATGGTAGGGTTAGAGTGTATGCAAAAAAAATAATAATAAAAAAAATAATAAATAAATAAAAAATCGACAAAATCAAGAAAAAAAAATAGAAAAACAAGAAAAGAGAAAAAACTTACGGACTACCATGTTCATTTTATGTTTTTGTTATTTTTGATTTATTAGCTTAAGTCGAGTCTAGTCTTGGCTTAGCAACACCATATTGTACATGTAATTAACCAAGATTGTTAACTCGCCACCACTAAAGACTGCCTATATGGCTATATCCAACAAAACCGTGTATTCCATATCCCTGCACCTAACGTTACAACCCTTTAAAAGACCCCTTTGATAGTTTATCCTAGGTGCTTACGCCATGTGGTGGAGGTTTGATCCTTACCCAAGCCTATGGTAATCTATTTTGCTATGACAGGTAGTGAGAGATGTTTTCCATTTCCATATTGTGATATATACTTTATTACACCCGAGAGATGTGAGTATCTAAACACTATTTGTAAAGTGCTAGTGTATGACCTCCGTGCTTGTCTTTGGTCTTTAGTGGAACGATTATTTGTTGTAATTACTTTTATATTAGTGTTAAATGACCCCTAACTTGTATTTTGACTAGAATAAAAGCGCATTTGATTGAGGACAAGCAAATCTCAAGTGTAAGGGTATATGATGAGGCGAAAAATGAACCGTTCCTTTTGATCAAATATTGCCCTAAATCGTTCCTTTTGTGATTTTAGGTACTTTCGGAGTGAATTCTGGAAAAGGAAGCATTTTGGACATTTTTGGAGCATAAAAGTGAAGAAAACGGTAAAGACTTAATTTTCCATGCTGAGAACAGTACCTGACGGTGTCAAGATGGAAATTGATACGGCGTCAGGAGTAAAATCCATGACGACCCAGAGAAAACCTGAAGGCGTCAAGAGAAGGGCGTCAAGAGTTAATATGGTGACGGCCTGCATAAGGAGTACACGTGACGGCGTCAAACCCAGATCTAGGCAGTCCGAGAATTTATTTGGCGGCGAGATGACGGCGTCAGACATTTGCTCTTGACGCCGTCACCTCACAAAATCTATATATACTTTTCTATTTTTCATTCATTAAGAGAGGAACTTGTGTCGAGAATAATAGGGTCGAACCTAATAAACCCTAGGTCGTTTGTAACAGTATTTTCAAGGGTTTTCACCCCTTGAAACCTTTCATGTTCAATTAAGATAAGTCCTCTTTCAATTCAATCAATATGTCTATGTGTTGTTTGAATATATCTTATGCTTGTCGTGATTTCAACATGCTAGGCTAGATCTATCATGTGTTTGCCTAGATGTAATGAAACCTAGATGTTGATTATAGGTTGATTGCTTATTTATAGTTGTAATGGATGAATGATTTCAATGTTAGGCTTAAGAAAACTGGCAGATTTCCATTGTGTAACTTGCTTGAACGTCTTAAGAAACATGAAACGATGTGTACTAGGTTTTAATGGTTGTATTTAATGCATGAGCAAATTCTAGTGATCCCATGTTAGGAGCTTAGCCGGCTCGACATAGGAGTGAAGTAGGCGCTTTTAGGATTGGGGAAGTAAGTACGCCACCCCATGAATGGTATTAAGGAATACAATCCGTCATCCATGCATCTGTAACAAGTAATTAACCTGTAAAAGATATCTAGGGAGTAGTGAAACCTAAGTAAACACAATTCTCCCATATATTGCTCACATCTCTATCTTAATTTAGTTTATTTTCATTTTCTAGTATTTTATTTTGATTGCATCTTAGTAATTGGGTTAGTTGACTAGCAACTAATTCCGCCCAACTCCTTCAAAACCGAGATTTTTAATTGCTTTTTATAAAAACCTAAAAATATAAAAAGAATCATCCCTCATCCCTAGACCTAGTATTTAGGTTTTCTAATCCTAGCGACACTATTCCGAGCTGAACGATCAATCCCCTGGTGCTTGTCACTATACTATACTACAACGATCAGGTACACTGCCTGGTGGGAGTTGTAAGCTTCTCGAGATCCCTCGAGAGGTAAAGCCTGGTGCAATCCCTACGCATCAGATTAGTTATGCGATCGGCTTGGTGAGATAACCATTAGATTTTCTACATATTTAAGGCGCGTATTGTCTTCTTAGCTAGCTATCCACATTGCACATTAAACCACACATAGTCTTCTTAATTGTCATTACATCAAAGCAAATAGATTGGTACACCAACTAGGTTGCTTAAGAAATTCTTTTCGGCAACGTTACCTACAATGAAGACATTCAAACTAGTAGTATATGATTCCACTTAAACTAAGTGTTTTTCTAATATCACATTTACATCATATTTGGCTAATACATTTCCTTGATGTATGTTTAAACCATTTTACCAAATGCCGTTTGCCGTTAGACATAAAAGTGTTTTATCAAACTCAATTTTAGACAAAGATTCATAAATCAAAACTTTTGTTTCAAATATTTCACACAAGTTTCTTATGAAAAATTTATTTGCAAAACTTTCTTTTATTGATTGTAAATCATCAATAGAAATAACATGCCAAAGATTATGATCTATTGATTTCACATAACTTTCAAATTCATTTTTCCAAATGACAAAATTTTCATTTTCGAAAAATGGTGGCTCATTAAAATAACACCCTTCTAGATATCATTTTGATTCCATGATTCAAGTTTTAAAGTACAGTATACTTTAAAGATCTTGACAAACGAAGATCTGATATCAGTTGTAGAAACTAGAAGGGGGGTTGAATAGTTTCACTGCTTCTTTTTAATTTTCTAAATGTTTCGTTGTTTTAGGTCCGGTTGTTTTTCATTTACAAACTTGTTGAATTCTACTAGTTATTTGATATTAATTTAGTTACTAGCATACACAAATAAACAAGTAAAGTAAAGAGTAAAGAAAGAACACAACCAAGAGACGCAGCGATTTATAGTGGTTCGGCACGAAGCTCACTTTCCGTCCTACTCCACTCCCCGATTACCACACTCGAGAGTTATCAATCACTATATCAACACACTCCTTCAGGCGGAGTAATCCGTACACATGCTTACACAAGGCTTAACGACACTAAGCATAATTTCGAGTTCTAATCATAGCTAGAACCAATCTATTCCAAGGCCCACGTGGCCACACGAACAAGCACTCTTGTCCAACTTGAATCTTCACCCGGTCTAAGCCTTCACTTATTTGACATACTTGGTTCTT
Organism: Artemisia argyi; assembly: GCA_030686995.1. Classification (NCBI taxonomy): domain Eukaryota; kingdom Viridiplantae; phylum Streptophyta; class Magnoliopsida; order Asterales; family Asteraceae; genus Artemisia; species Artemisia argyi. The sequence continues at coordinate 74,186,420 of CM060696.1, read as the reverse complement.
CACCCGAATCAAGCCTTGACACACTTGATCATCACCCGATCCAAGTCTTTACATAATGACTCAACAAGTCCTAACCTACACTTTAGGACATCACTCTCCTCACGTCAAATACATGAACTAATCTAGTTACAAGACTTCTTGGATCTACATCACCATCCAAGCTCACACAAATATAATACTTGTAACTACATCACCATCCAAGTTCACACAAATATCCCCATCCTCGACTCACACACAAGTCGGAAAACAATGTCATAATATACATAACCTATCACTGTAACACTTGTTACGTTTGTGTATGGACACCTATAACATCTCGAATCTTCATAGTTTTCGAGAGTTCTTCTCTTGCACTTGACGGAAGAGAAAATCACTTATAAACATAAACCGACATGTTATAGTGATCAAAGAATAAAATGAACAAAGACCAGAGGGAGAGGGACGGTCCCGTAAATGCATAGGCGACAAGAGGGAGAGGGACGGTTCCATAAATGCCAGACGGTCCTTTATCACTAAGGGACCGTCGGCCTATTTAAGGAACTGCCGCGACAAAACGCTCCATTTTTGTCCTGACGTGGTGAAAACTTATCTGGTTCAGGCTGAATTGATTTGGGGGAAAACTAGCTGTTATAAAGTTTGAATTTGAATTTATTTTCTTAATAAAACATTTCTTTAAAAACATAAAAATACTTTTGTGAAAATTTTTGTCAAACTTAAAAATATAAGTTTATGTGAAAATAAAATTCTTTGATCACTTAACTAATGATGGTGTAAAGTTTGTCAATACCTGAAGTGATGTTGAAGCAGCTACGTAGAAGTAACGAGTTTCCTCGATTAAAAAATTATAGACCGTAACATTACATAACATATCTTTATATTTTGTGATTATCAAAACACGAGAAGACCGAATAATGCGAATAACGTTTTCATATTATATTCCGCTTCAATGGTAATTTGATACATGGACCGTGCTCCATTTTAAAAACCATTTATTTTGAAAATAAGAGATATGAAGCTCTGATGCCAATTGTGAAATCGTAGAGGGGGGGGGGAAGTGAATACGTTTCCGTTTAAAAATCTTTAAACTTGTTGTATCAAATATAGTATAAACCATTGAGTAAAGTTTCGCCATTATTAGTCCGGTTTGTTTTTCTTTTCTAAAAACATCCATATGAAAAATTTCCGATCAAGCTTGTTTTAATATAAGAAATGCTAATAATAGTCTTATGACTAATATAAAGCATATGATATACCAAGTTGTCACACAAGCATGAACATCAAGTCACAACACAAATAATAATATAGTGCAAGTATAAAAGTAAAAGGAATGATCAAACCGAACTCGAGGATTTATAGTTGTTTGTTCACGGATCTCCTTTCCGCCCTACTCCACTCCCCGAGTACCCAACTCGAGAGTTACTTCACTAGATCAACAAGCTCCCTTCTTGGCGGAGAAAACCTTACAATCGTCGCTTACACTTTTTCCGGCACAAAGCTACATACCGGGTTCTTTTACAAGGGTACAACCACTTCCGGTAGTTCTTTTACAAGGGTACAACAACTCACGCTAGTTCTTTTACAAGGGTACAACAACTCCCGCTATGTTTTGTGGCCCAACATAGAAACCTTGTATTTTATGGCACAAACACATAAACCATCTAACTTATACTAATGAGTACAATGATGATCCAAGACATAAATGTCTAATTGATATGAATGACTAATCTAAAAGAACTTCCATTGATAGAAAGCCTTCAATGAATGAAGATCACAAGTTCTCCAATCTTGTTGTGATGGATCTTCATATATGTATGCATGTGGTGGATGATGATGGCAAGATCTCCAAGCTTCTTTGGTGGATCAAGATGTATGATATGCTTACAACAAAGATGAATGTTAGAAGCATTATGATCATGATAATGAGGGTGATTGATTGTGTTTTCTACATGGTTTTCTATTGATCTAAGATCTATGCAAAGTGTAGAGAAGTGTGTGTTTTTCTTGTTCAAGTTTCATCAAGTTATTATAAAAACCATGGGCTACTATTTATAGGAAAACAAGTAAAGAGGTTTTCCAAAACCATGTTCCAAAACTAACAACAATATCTTCCAAATATCTTTCCATATCTATCTCTAGTCTATCTTCTAAATCAAGTATGACACATCTTACACAATCTATGACATATCTTTCTAAATCTTTGTAAAGTCTAATCAATATCTTACACAATCTTTAGATAGATATACATTTTAGAATATGATGATCCATGTGATGATGTAATTATATACTTTCCATTTTGATAAAAATTTATATGAAAGTAAACTTGTAAAGTTATTAGAAAATGTATTTATTAGTTTGCTATATGATATTTAGTAAGTTACTAAAAATGTTTTATGTACTTATGTTGTTATAAGACACATTTTATAGATTGTAAATTTACTAATATTATCTACACACCTAATGTGGCACTTATTCTATTTTATGCCTAAAGTGCACTTTGACACCTAAAATACTTAAAGACTCTAAAAGTATTTTACTCATTCTAAATGGTTGGTCAAGGGGTTTGATCATAATGCCACATAACAAACATGTACGAACCTGTGTTGTAGCATACGAGGACTCGAGACGTTGAGGGTGTTGAATGTATGTTGAGACAAAATAAGATTACAAGTAACTTGTACATTGTACGTTATGTGTCAAGTTATATGTTTGTCATTAATCAAAACAAACGAGACTGTGTAGATTAAATATTGTAATATTTGCACTAACAATCTCCCCTTTTTTTATGATGACAAAATATGTAAACGTGATAGATAGTAAAATGTAAAAAGTTACTTGTGTCCGTATTACTTACTTATGTCCGTAACACCTTCTACATTTCCTTCTTCGTTTACACTCTTCTCCCCCTTTTGTCGAAACAAAAAGGGTGTGTCCTTGGAGTTAACTTCATTTCTCCTCAAAATGGCGAGCTTGCATCATCCCTAGTGAAGTTTAGTCTTCAACTCTATTTTCCTAAGGTTGTTGCGTCCCTTAGGTTGTTAGCGGATCCATGGATCAAATTAAGTTCCTTAGCCTATATCAAGGTTAGTGTTGTGCAACATAAAAATTATATAAAAAATGCATGATGAATGAAATGCATGTTGGACTATGTTGACTTATCTCCTTCTTTTTGTCGAAACACAGAAGTGTGTCGAAGAATGAGAATAAAGATGAATGCGTGCATTCTTCCCCTTGATTATAGCTCCCCCTTGATCAATACTCCCCGTTGCTAGGGTCCCAACATATATGACACAAGAAACAAGAAAGCTACAAAAACAAAGGTTAGTGCATGATTAGCTCCCCCTTGATCAATACTCCCCGTTGCTAGGGTACCAACGTATATGATGCAAGGATGAAGAATCTTACAAAATAAAGGTTAGTGTAAGACAATAATTGTCCTATAGTGAGTATATGCTATATAACAATGCGTGTGTATGATGCATTCTAAAAATGTTTGACGGAAGCTCCCCTTGCTTTAGGGCGTCAATATGAACCTACAAAATAAATATTAGTGTACTAGAAGCTTTGTTAGTAGACATGTATGTCATATACAACCAAGTGTATAGATGATGCAATAAGAGTGCTTGATGAAGATTCCTAATTGTTCGAAGGTACCAAGAAGCATCTAAAATAAGAAAATAATTGATGCAAACAACATCCCTAGATGAGTATGCTATATACGAAGAAGTATATATGATGAACCTACAATGAAAAGATTAGTACAATATATTTCATCTTAAAGAAAAATAAGAAAACTAAGGTGTATTCTTCTAATAAGAAATACAATAAAGGAAAATATGAATATAATATGATAAAATCCTTCAAGATAGTGCTTCGAAGGAAGATATAAAGTGAGGTTGGAATATTGAGAGTTGGAGTGAGTGGTGCTAGTGTTGGTGTTGGTTTACTAGAAGAATTCAAGTGGTAATAACTCGATAGATGAAGGATTGATAAAAGTAAGTTTTCGCTAATTCATGGTTGTGATGATTAGTGAAAGTGATGATGGAAGGTGGTGGTGATAACGTAGACAACTATTTAATGAATTAGAAACTCGTATGTATAGCAAATGCTATAACGAATATAAAGATTGAACCATATGGACTTATGCAATCTAAAATTCACAACTTAAGGGATAAAGGAATACGACTTACGTAATGTTAAGAGAAATGGAAAATGTGAATGGACATTGATATTTAATGACGGCTACAGGTTATGATTTGATCGATTAGGATTGACGCTAATGAAAAGGAAATACGTTTAGAAATAATGACCTATATCAAAAGACAATGGATGAAAGAGTACTAACATTGTTTAGTTCTACATGACCTTTAATGACATTATCATCTACCAAAAATGATGTATCATGCCATAATGTATGCTTGAATGGATTAAAAAAGAAGTAAAGACAATAAGCACCTAGGAACAAACATTTCATAAGAAATGAATAAAGAATACTAAGAACCTATATGAGGATGAGAATGACATTATGAGATGGGAGAGTGTTGGTTAAACCGATGTGTTGAGAAAGTGTTGGGAATGACAGTTTTGATTAATATATCATTTGCATTGACAATGACGTGCATGATATGTGTTGAGCATGAAAGGATGAGATCCTATGATGGTGTTCTAGACAATGAAGTTGTGAAGTCCTAGTTTTGAGAAGAATCCTAGACTCCATTTGAATTAGCTGTTGATTGTGGAGATGAAGAACTTTGTCAAACACATGATGAGATATTGGTACAAACTAGTGATGTTGGGTTAAAAAGGCTTGAAACACTCGTGGTTTTGTGAACCGGTTTTAACTAAATGGTGTGTGCCTATGTGTTGGTATTTTAGGGTGCAAGAGACATGAGTAGATGTTCTTTAAATACGTTTTGACAAAATATAAATATGTGAACGAATTTCTCTCCACCTTAATCGGTGGACATCCAACATATTGTGTAATGCATCGTATAAATAATGATGATGAAGTGTTTAAGAGGTTGTATTGTTAAAGCTAAATAGTGATGGAAGTGATTTTTGGAAAGCGGAAGCAATAATGCGAATTAGAAAGAGGTTGATTGAAAGATATCCAAACACAAATTTCAAATCTCTAAGACTCAATCCTATTAGCTATGAGCTTAGTAATGTTTTTGCGGATGTTGGTTAGCATACAAAGAACTTTATCCTTGAAGTCATGTAGCTCTTCTTTATCAATGCGAGATAATCACATGACAAGGCATGTGGTTTTCTCAAGGGAGGTGGAAAGGATTAAAGTATTGTTATCCTCAATCCTTATAAAACTATATGCAAGTGTAGGGATTACATTTATGTGAGATGAGCATATGAAAGCTAGAACAAAATATTCATGTAAACTATGTTTAAAAGATAATATTTTGGAGTATGCATCATTAAAACATCCTACATATATATTTAATTAGTGTCAACAAAAGACAAGAACATTAAAACATAGATAAAAAAAATCATGTATCAAAATTGCATATCATAAGTTAACAAGTAACTTGTTAATCTTGTCAAGTATCATACAGATCATGCTTAACATTTAGTTGCATGAAACATATAAGCATGCAGACAAAACCTTTCCAAGGTTTACATATTAATCAATCAAATAGTTATTATGTCAAGATACCCAATTATATCAATCAAGTAACATTTAATCGACACATATATGTGTAATGCAAGTGATTCTTAATAAACTAAAGAGAAACTCAACTCTAATTCTTGTTTGAATAATATTTCTAAGACAAGATGATTAATGCATGATTTAATGAGACTCAACTATATTAAATAAAACTAAGGTGAGGAAGATGTCATGTTTTATATGGAAATTTAACAAATATGTATCAACAAATTTTAATCTATGTAATTAATTCGTATGATAAAACAACTTCTAAATGTTTATCATACCAAAAGTACTTTGACAAATTATAAGTGCACATGTAGTGAACAAATAATGTGACAAAGAAACAAGATGAAAAATTTATGCAACCCATGTTTAAATGATAACATTTTAGAGCATGTATTATATAGACCATCCTAAGCATGGATCTAATGAATGACCGCTAAAGACACAACCATTCAAATACATACATATCATATAAAGACATCATGTCTCAAAATGACATACCATGAGTTAACAAGTAACACATTAATCATGCAAAATATCATATACATAAAGAATGAAAACATCATATAAATCATGTTAATATATAGTAACACGAAACATATAAGCATGCGGGCAACATAAATAAATAACCAAGGTTTACACATGAATCAATCAAATAGTTATCATGGTTATGTTAAGATGTCCAATCATATCAAACAAATAAAATGTAAATGACACATCTATGTGTAATACAAGAGATTTTAATCTTTGTGTTTGGAATCTACGGTTGAATGATCTAAAAGGTGACATCTTTAAGCATGTGTTACGCAAGTGATTTGGTCATCCAAGACCAAGAGATGAGTTTTAGTGTGATAATGGAATATGATAAGAGCGTTCTCAAGAAAGCTCTTTGGAACAGGAATATAAGTGAAGTTACCAACTTCAATTGATCTTGTGTATGCTCTAGAGATAGGGTTTGAACAAGGTTATGAGCAAGGTTTGGTTATGATGTATGCTTGAAAGGAAATAGGCACATATAGTGTCTTTTAATAAGTAGAATTATTACGTGGAATAAAGTCATCATGCTTATGAAGACAAATATGAAAAGATGATGGGGAAGCTCTAGTTCATAGAACTTGTAGATGTTTATTTAAGATCATTAACCCGATGAGGTGTAATGAAATCTCATGTAACACATTCGTTCATGTTTCAAGAGAGAATTATGCATAGGATATACAATATCCTTTTAACAGGATGAAAACTTAACGCATGATTTCTTAGGCATAATGTCTTCCAAAACATCATGTTTTCCTAAATGAAGATATGAAGCCAAAGTGTTTGAATCGGATAGTGATATCTAAATATACTTGGTCTCAAGATTATACTCGATGATGACAAGAGAAATTAACTTGAGTTTCTTATGTATACTCCTCAAGAGTCAATTTTGCTCGGGGTACATGAGGATGGCTTTGAGATTGCATTTTAACATATGTTGTTAAAATGTTGATTTGAAGTTTAATGAAACATATGCAAAAGTTAAAAGTATTACCAATACTTTGATAACTTGTGAAAGTGGTACTACTTAAACCTAGTGTAACTGTGTGAGCTTCATGCTCATTTGATGGTAAAGGTTCTAATCCTATAGTTGGTAAGGTATGGTTGAGTGTTTGGACAAAGGTTTTTTTTTTAGCAATGCACTCAATGAATTCAAACGATGGTAACAATGGTGGATTGGTTGATCTAGGTGGTAGGTCTTCTAATGTGTCTTAATAAAGATGTGTAAATGTAGAGGTTGGTTGTGCTATGGAAGAACTTAAGTTTCATAGATGCTGAAAGTAAAACGGATGGATAGTAAGCCTTGTGGTCCATAACTCGTGAGTGAAGTTCTTGGGGTTTTGGTTATGTTTGTGAAGCTTAGGGGCTGAGATATATCATAGAAGTGAATGAGATGATGGTGAACGAACAAGTAAACTTAAGTACTCAATGTTCAATGATGAAGACCTATTGTCATTTGTTTTATCCCTATTGATTGAGAGAGTGTTAGGATAAGTGTTTTAACATATGTTGTTAAAATACTTGGGTGTAGATTCTTTCGGATGTAACTTTTAATGACTACAACCGTAAGTCATATTTACTTGAATATTTCGGATGAAATACTTAAGCTGTCAATCCTACTTTGTTGAGATGAGATAGTACTAAAGGATAGCAATACTTGATAATACATCTATAACTTAAGTGTAAGTTATGACTTGATGTAAATCCTTATCATCTTGAAGGATGACACATTACTTTCATGTTAACCAAGAGAGGTAACATATATAGATACAAGACAATATCTATAGTCACAAGTTAGACTTGTGATTTTGATATTATATGTAATCTATGTAAGTAACACGTCCGGATTAGTTAGGAAGTTGTCAAGTCACTAAATAAGTGAAGCTAATGGATGAAGGATGAGTAAAGGATGGAAGAATGTAGTAACCATGGGTAATGACTACAAAACACTTGTGTTTAGGGACCCACGGATGGCAAGGAACCAAATAAAGGGTTCATTCCTTTATGCATAAGGGTTCCTTGGGTGAGTTTTGTTTAAATTGAGTTTTTGGCGGGAAGTGGTTTCCTATTGGTTATAATAAGTAAAAGTGGTCCTAACATGCTTAATGAATACTGAGGGAAATGTTTCTCACTAAAGTGAATGATTTGGTGGAGGAGTGGTGATTATGTTGGCATTACAAGATTTTGGAGATGGTGTTGGAGTAGCAAGGTTGAGGACGTTTGTATCTTTGATAGGTGAGGAAATGTTGAGTGATGAATCACTTGATGATGATGAGCTTAGTTGAATGGTTTTGTTGAAGCAACATGGTTTTACACTAATCCTAGCGGTTTTCATAATAGGTCTAGATGATTCAGATGAGGTGTTGGATTTAGTCATTTCAAGACTTTGGTTAGCTAGAATTATAAGAATAAGAGAAGTGATGGTGATGGTGTGAATTGGAAGTATGAATGTCGGCCAACTCATAGGAAGAACATGTTATGAAAAGTAGTGTTTGGATTAGATGTTGTTCCATACACATTTGGAGGTTCCTAATCATTTGAAGAGTTCAAATCATTTGAAGTCAATCCAATGGAGTTGGGTGGAGTGAAAGACTAACTTATGCACTAAGTACTATGTGATCATGGAAGATAATGTTCCACAGATTTGGAGGAACCAAAGGAAAGGTTCCTTCCTTGTAACAGAAAGGTTCCTTCCTTGTAACATAAATGTTCCTTGGGTTAGTTTAGCCAAGTTTGAAATTTTGACGGGAATGATGATCCTACTGTTGAAAGTGTGCTAAGAGGGCTCTTAGAATTAGTGATAAATACTAACAAGCATGTAGGGAGCAAGTTTGGAACCTAAGGATTACTAGAAAAATTCAAAAAATTCAAAGATTAAATAGTTTGTTGCATGTCTGGAGGAACCAATCGACAACAAGGGTGGAACCAAGTCTTTGGTTTCGCCAAATCCGTGGAGACCCAGAATTGAGACAGAATACATTTTCGAAGCAGTAAACATTTTCCGATTTTCCAAATTTTTCTTAAAACTTAAGTAATCAATTATTTGTAGGTAGAAGATACAAAAATTGAAGGTAGAAACATGCTTACTGATAGAGTTTACAAGAGTGATCCTAGCTTTTATATTATTAGCCGAAAATGGATAATGGCAAAGTACTAAAAAGTTATCCCCTACAAATATTGTTAGTACACACATAATCCACATACATAGTATCATCCTACAACATCTTAAAAACATAAAATAACATTGTTTCAACGACCAAATTGTTCAAATGCACCCTTGTGCCAAACACTCTCTTACAAGGGACAATTATCGACTTTCGAAACTCGTTAAAACATCCTAATAATACTTGAAACATATGCACCTAATTAGATGTGATAGATTAAAACCAAAAACACATATTCTAACACATGTTTGCATATAGATCAAGCCGAGGATTATGATCTTACCATAAATGGAAATTAATCCAAACACGGAAAATTGATAACACCAAAGTGTTATCGTCTAAACATGACATAGTTAGTTAACATGATCAAACAAAGATGACTATCTATCATATAGTACGACTCATTCATTAAACATCATAGTAGAAGCATATATATATATATATATATATATATATATATATATATATATATATATATATATATATATATATATATATACCAAACACCATTTTATAAGACTACTATATGTTTAAAAATGTAGTGACTCATTTAGATACTTGACCATATTTCAAGATACATTATGAGCATCACTCAATACTCATTCCTAAGTGAATTAAGCACAATAATCACTTAACATATGCAAAGATGAAAATCAAAGACTATAAGTACTACAAAAGCATTTTATCAACTTGGTGCACAAGATCTAATCAAAAGTCCTATCAAACAAGCAAATAGAATATCAAGGCAAGAATGACACTTATGTATCACAAATAAGCAAGTGTAATCCCAACTTAAAACAAGCAAACAACATGTATGCAAACAACTAAAACAAGTAATCATATTAGCATAGCATAATTAGCGAAACATTTTTCATATTATATTCCGCTTCAATGGTAATTTGATACATTGATCGTGCTCCATTTTAAAAACCATTTGTTTTGAAAATAAGAGCTACGAAGCTTTGATGCCAATTGTGAAATCGTAGAGGGAATACGTTTCTGTTTAAAAATCTTTAAACTTGTTGTATCAAATATAGTATAAACCATTGAGTCAAGTTTCGCCATTATTAGTCCGGTTTGTTTTTCTTTTCTTAAAACACCCATATGACAAATTTCCGATCAAGCTTGTTGTAATATGAGAAATGCTAATAATAGTTTTATGACTAATATAAAGCGTATGATATAACAAGTTGTCACACAAGCATAAACATCAAGTTGCAACACAAATAATAATATAGTGCAAGTATAAAAGTAAAAGGAAAGATCAAACCGAACACGAGGATTTATAGTGGTTCGGTCACGGATCTCCTTTCCGCCCTACTCCACTCCCCGAGTACCCAAATCGAGAGTTACTTCACTAGATCAACAAGCTCCTTTCTTGGCGGAGAAAACCTTACAATCGTCGCTTACACTTTTTCCAGTACAAAGCTACATACCGGGTTCTTTTACAAGGGTACAACCACTCCCGTTAGTTCTTTTTTACAAGGGTACAACAACTCCCGCTAGTTCTTTTACAAGGGTACAACAACTCCCGCTATGTTTTGTGGCCCAACATAGAAACCTTGTATTTTATGGCACAAACACATAAACCATCTAACCTATACTAATGAGTACAATGATGATCCAAGACATAAATGTCTAATGGATATGAATGACTAATCTAAAAGAACTTCCATTGATAGAAAGCCTTCAATGAATGAAGATCACAAGTTCTCCAATCTTGTTGTGATGGATCTTCATATATGTATGCATGTGGTGGATGATGATGGCAAGATCTCCAAGCTTCTTTGATGGATCAAGATATATGATATGCTTAAAACAAAGATGAATGTTAGAAGCATTATGATCATGATAATGAGGGTGATTGATTGTGTTTTCTACATGGTTTTCTATTGATCTAAGATTTATGCAAAGTGTAGAGAAGTGTGTGTTTTTCTTGTTCAAGTTTCATCAAGTTATTAGAAAAACCATGGGCTACTATTTATAGGAAAACAAGTAAAGAGGTTTTACAAAACTAACAACAATATCTTCCAAATTTCTTTCCATATCTATCTCTAGTCTCATCAAGATCTTCTAAATCAACTATAACACATCTTACACAATCTATGACATATCTTTCAAAATCTTTGTAAAGTCTAATCAATATCTTACACAATCTTTAGAAAGATATACATTCTAGAATATGATGGTCCATGTGATGTTGTAATTATATACTTTCCATTTTGATAAAAATGTATATGAAAGTAAACTTGTAAAATTATTAGAAAATGTATTTATTAGTTTGCTACATAATATTTAGTAAGTTACTAAAAATGTTTTATGTACTTATGTTGTTATAAGACACATTTTATAGATTGTAAACTTACTAATATTATCTAGACACCTAATGTGGCACTTATTCTATTTTATACCTAAAGTACACTTTGACACCTAAAATACTTAAAGACTCTAAAAGTATTTTACTCATTCTAAATGGTTGTGACGAGGCGAAAAATGTACCACTTTTAGGGGGTCATTTAAGCCCAGAATTGAATTTATTTGATCAAATATTGCCCTAAATCGTTTCTTTTGTGATTTTAGGTACTTTGGGAGTGAATTCTGGAAAAGGAAGCAATTCGGATGTTTTTGGAGCATAAAAGTGAAGAAAACGGCAAAGACTTAATTTTCCATGCTAAGAACAGTACCTGACAGCGTCAAGAGGAAGATCCTGAGGCTCAAGAGTAAAAACCATGACGACCCAGTGAAATCCTGACGGCGTTACAGCAAGGGCGTCAAGACTAATTTTGGTGACGGCCTGCATAAGGTGTATACATGACGGTGTCAGACCCAGATCTAGGCAGTCCGAGAAACTATTTGGCGGCGAGATGACAGCGTCAGACATTTGTTCTTGACGCCGTCACCTATCAAAATCTATATATAGTTTTCTATTTTTCATTCATAAAAGGAGGAATTTGTGTGGAGAAAACTAGGGCCGAACTTTGTAAACCTTAGGTCATATTTTACAGTGTTTTCAAGGGTTTTCACCCCTTGAATCCTTTCATGTTCAATTGAGATAAGTCTTCTCTTAATTCATTCAATATGTCTATGTGTTGTTTGAATATATCTTTGCTTGTCTTGATTTCAACATGCTAGGCTAGATCTATCTTGTGTTTGCTTATATCTAATGAAACCTAGATGTTAATTATGTGTTGATTACTTGTTTATGGTTGTATTGGATGAATGATTTCAATGTTAGGCTTAAGAAAACTGGCAGATCTCCATTGTGTAACATGCTTGAACGTCTTAGGAAACATGAACCGATGTGTACTAGGTTTTATTGGTTGTATTTAATGCATGAGCAAATTCTAGTGATTCCATGTTAAGAGCTTCTTAGCCGGCTCGACATAGGAGTGAAGTAGGCGTTCATAGGATTGAGGAAGTAAGTACGCCACCCCATGAATGGTATTAAGGAATACAATCTGTCATCCACGCAACTATAACAAGTAATTAACGTGTAAAAGATATCTAGGCAGTAGTGAAATCTAAGTAAACACAATTCTCCCACATATTGCTCACAACTCTAGTTTAATATAGTTTATTTTCATTTTTTGTATTTTATTTTGATTGCATCTTTAGTATTGGGTTAGTTGACTAGCAACTAATTCCGCCAAACTCTTTCAAACCCGAGATTTTTACTTGCTTTTCATAAAATATAAAAATACAAAAAGAATCATCCCTCATCTCTAGACATAGTCTTTAGGTTTTCTAATCCTAGCGACACTATTCCTAGCTGAACGATCAATCCCCTGGTACTTGTCATTACACTATACTACATCGATCAGGTATACTGCCTGGTGGGGGTTGTAAGCTTCTCGAGATCCCTCAAGAGGTAAAGCCTGGTGCAAACCCCACTCATCAAGTTTTTGGCGCCGCAGCCCGGGGAATAGTTATTGTCTAGGTTAGAATCTCTTTTTATTAGGTCTACTTGCTAGATTCCTTTCTAGTAAGATTTTATTTTTATTTCTAGGTTTTCTTTAGTCTATCTTTTTCTTTGTTTGTTTGTTTGTAATTTTCATTGACTATTCCGTTCACCATTATGGAGAACACGAATCCACCATACTACCGACCACAAAATTCACCCACTCCTAATGACATCTTGATGTTTAAACAACATGAAGATGAACCTATCTATGATGCATGGGCTCGTTTTAAATATTTACTCCGAAAAGTCCCTCATTATAATTTCGATCTGTGGTCCCAAATTGAAATATTTTACCATCGTGTCGACCACTATACCAAAATGGACATTGACCATGCCGCAGATGGGGACCTTTGGGGATTAAGTGTTAATGAAGCATGGGAAACCATAGAGAGTTGTGCCAAACTTGCCAAAAAAATGGACAACCCTACAAACGTTGTTACGGATCAATTGATAGCAAGTTTAAGGGAACAAGCAAGAAGATTGTTTGGGGATAAGCGTATAGATGAGATAACTGGGTGCACGAAGTGGTTTGATTTCACCACAATACAAGCTGAACACATAGGTGACCTTGATGTGATGGAGGATGTAGCCGAACATGATCACATTGATAAAAAAGACCTAGGTTTTATGATCGATGATGATGAATCCCAAGAAACAGGTGATGAATCTTTTGGGCAATTTGTATATAGCAGTCAAAATATTGAGGATGATCCTTATGATTCGAATATAGAAGTTGAGATGCCTAGAGAAGCACTTGAGATACTTGGGAAAATGTTAGGGTTAGATTATAATAAAACACATGTTGAGGATATAGGTGATCTTGACACAAGGAATGATAAAGTAGAAAATCTAAGCCCACCACGTACCCCACAAGTCCTACCATCATTTGAGGCACACACACCACACGTTACTTACCCGGAAGAAGTAGAAGAGACTATAAGAACCCCAATAGAGGTAGAGCCTTTGGACCAAACACAACTAGAAGAAATAGGTTTGAATACTTGTAATCATAACCTTTCTTTTAGTTCTATGGAAGTTCCTAGTTTTGATGAGCCGGAGCCTCAACCAAAACCGATGCCTAATCTTCCATCCTTGGATGAAAATTTAGGAATTGAAATAGGTCCCGATCCACCCATCAAACCATATAGTACGGGTAGTTTTACGATGAAGGAAGTAGACTCTAAACCATGTGGAATGGAAGCCAATATAAGAGTGGAAAATGACCTTACATGCTTACATCACCCATTTATGATTGATCACAAGAAACATTATGGGTTTAAACCGGGTTTATTAGGTCAAGATGGATCCCCAACTAGTAGTCTCTTGAAGTTGATAGAAAATGATCCCTTTCTAGGAGAAAATCTTAATCCACCCATTAACCCGATTGAATTTGGTAAGGTTATGATGATAGGAGCACACCCCTTTGAGCATATAATTCATCCACCACACTTTCCTCACGTGGCATATTTCTACCCTAAGGGTGTGTATCGCTACATCCACCCGCACTTAATTCAAAGTGTAGGGAAAACCTCCCCTATTTCCGTTAAATAAAGGTAGAGTCAGGCTCGTGACTCGAAAAAAAACAAGCGCTTATTGGGAGGCAACCCAAACTTTATTTATTTGTTTGTTTGTTTGTTTAATTTTATTTGTTTCCGTATGCATGCTTTATTTTTATCGTTTGTGGCTCTTGCTTCAAAGTAAATTGTGAAAATGCTTTATTTTGTTTTTAACTTCGTCTCAATTGCATATAAAGGTATTTTGCAAAAGATAACTGTAAGGGAGATCCAAATTTGTTTATAAAAACGAAATTGAGCATGAACCACAACAATATTAAATGAACATGTGTATTAGTATTCGTTAGAGTCAAATGCTTGTATCGAGTCATAAAGATGTTTTGCAGGATTCTCCAGGAAGTAGGACATAAGTTTTTTCAGAAATTTTCCAGAAACTTAACGTAAATATTTCTGCAGGTCACTTCTGACGGCGTCATGTGTAAAAATATGGAAATTTTACCAGTTTTGTTTTTCTAACGGAGTCTTAAAGTTTTTGTTGAATTATTAGTTTTATAATCTCCAGGAAATCTGCAAACATCATTCCGCAAGCATTATATCTTATTTTGTTTTCTAGGATTTATTAGCATATGTAGATTGCCGCCGATTTTATGCGAGGTTGCCTTGTCTGTTTTCTCAGGTTTTACAGGTTATGTATGACAAGAAGATGATTATTATTCTGGAAGGGAAGCTTTGATTATTCATTTTCTTGGAGGAAGATCTAACCTGGCCACCTTATTATCCATACCGAGCGAATCGGGGGAGTATTTGATTTCATTTGTTTTACTTATTTCACTTTTACATTCTTTACTTGAACATTAGGGACAATGTTCATTCTAAGTGTAAGGGGAGGGTAAAATGATGATACCTTACAGATACACTTTCGCTTGAGTTTGTTTGTTTGATAGTAGATGTGTAATAAAACTATGAGAAATACTTGTTAGTGCAATTTTAGCGCCAAATTTAAATTTTTTTACAACATTTAGGAGTGAAACTTTAGCCTTAGCAAGCGTCTCATGGATAGGAGATTGTATGACTAGCACAAAACCGTATCATTCAGAAAAATTTTTCACCCAAATATATGAGGTTCGCCTTTAGATTTGATAGGAAAATCATTTACTTTTAGTGCTTATGAGTGTACCGGTAGCATTTAGATTCTAGAACTTGCGTTAGTGATGCATCCCGAGACCGCTAGTGAGACTACATTCGTGTAGTAGGATTTACTACATGATAAGAGGCATTAGGATCACCCTTGTGTTAAACCCATATCATAATTACTTGACCATTTAAGTCATATTACTTGGCTAGTTAAGTCAATTAATTTTTCCCACACCTTAGCGTTGTACTCATTTTTAGTACACGAAACCCCTAGTACACCCTCTGAGCCTATCTTTTCGTTTCTAACTTTAAGCATTTTACTTAAAGGAAGAATTTGTTACACCCCACTTAAATGTACACCCAAATCGCCTTAGCCTTCCGTGTATGCACTCATCTTTACTGTATTATTGTTATATGTTTAAACCCTAAGTTAACTATCTAATTGATTACATGGTTGCTAAGTCGAGTCATATCCTTGTACATATTGTTTTGGGACGATTGGGACTCATGGGTAAAGTACTTATTTTATGGAGTAATGGGGAAGAACATCATATTATTACCCGCATATGTGCGTTAATCGTAAAAGTACTCCAAGTGTTTTGATTTTCTTAATTCGAGTCATTAGATTAGTTATTGTAAAGTATGTAAAAATTCAAGTGTAAGAGGAATTTACATTCCCTATGATGTATTATTTTGGATGGTAGGGTAAGAGTGTATGCAAAAAATAAAAAATAAAATAAAAAAAATAATAATAAATAAAAAAAAACAAAAAATGAAAAAAAATTCGAAAAATGAAAAAAAAAAAGAAAAAAAAAAGAAAAGAAAAAAACATACGGACTACCATCCCTTTTCATTCTATGTTAATTTTATGTTTTT
Organism: Artemisia argyi; assembly: GCA_030686995.1. Taxonomy (NCBI): domain Eukaryota; kingdom Viridiplantae; phylum Streptophyta; class Magnoliopsida; order Asterales; family Asteraceae; genus Artemisia; species Artemisia argyi. The sequence goes on along the minus strand of CM060696.1, from coordinate 74,169,575 downwards.
GTTATTTTCATTTATTAGCTTAAGTCGAGTCTGCTCTTAGCTTAGCAACGCCACATTGTACATGTAATTAACCAAGATGATTAACTCACCACCAGTAAAGACTGCCTATATCCAACAAAACCGTGTATTCCATATCCCTACACCTAACGTTACAACCCTTTTAAAAGACCTCTTTGATAGTTTATCCTAGGTGCTTACGCCATGTGGTGGAGGTTTGATCATTTCCCAAGCCTATGGTACTCTATTTTGCTATGACAGGTAGTGAGAGATGTTTTCCATTTCCATATTGTGATATATACTTTATTACACCCGAGAGATGTGAGTATCTAAACACTATTTGTGAAGTGCTAGTATATGACCTCCGTGCTTGTCTTTGGTCTTTAGTGGAACGATTATTTGTTGTAATTACTTTTATATTAGTGTTAAATGACCCCTAACTTGTATTTTGACTAAAATAAAAGCGCATTTGCTTGAGGACAAGCAAATCTCAAGTGTAAGGGTATATGATGAGGCGAAAAATGAACCACTTTTAGGGGGTCATTTAAGCCCGGAATTGAATTTATTTGATCAAATATTGCCGTAAATCGTTCCTTTTGTGATTTTAGGTACTTTGGGAGTGAATTCTGGAAAAGGAAGCAATTCAGACGCTTTTGGAGCATAAAAGTGAAGAAAACGGCAAAGACTTAATTTTCCATGCTGAGAACAGTACTAGACGGCGTCAAGAGGAAGATCCTGACGGGGTCAAGAGTTAAAACCATGACGACCCAGTGAAATCCTGATGGCGTCACAACAAGGGCGTCAAGACTAATTTTGGTGACGGCCTGCATAAGGTGTATACATGACGGCGTCAGACCCAGATCTAGGTAGTCCGAGAAACTATTTGGCGGCGAGATGACGGCATCAGACATTTGTTCTTGACGCCGTCACCTATCAAAATCTATATATAGTTTTCTATTTTTCATTCATAAAAGGAGGAACTTGTGTGGAGAAAACTAGGGCCGAACTTTGTAAACCCTATGTCATATTTTACAGTGTTTTCAAGGGTTTTCACCCCTTGAATCCTTTCATGTTCAATTGAGATAAGTCTTCTCTTAATTCATTCAATATGTCTATGTGTTGTTTGAATATATCTTTGCTTGTCTTGATTTCAACATGCTAGGCTAGATCTATCTTGTGTTTGTTTAGATCTAATGAAACCTAGATGTTAATTATGTGTTGATTACTTGTTTATGGTTGTATTAGATGAATGATTTTAATGTTAGGCTTAAGAAAACTGGCAGATCTCCATTGTGTAATGATGAGTGTGTAAATACTTATCATTTTTATCGTATCTGAACTGCCAAAACATCCAAAAACACTCAAATACGCATCAAAATACAGAAATTATTCCAAAAATGTGTTTTATATGTTTTAGATGCAAAACGTTTAAAAACAAATGAAAAACGAACAAAGTTTGCATAATTGGCAGTTTCAATCCCTCAAGTTTCAAAAATTGACAAAACTAGTCCCTGAAGGTTTAAAATGAAAGAAAAGTCAACCCAAGGCTTTTAAAAGTCAAATATTATTAAAAACGATCCTTGGGTGACAAGTTTGAGAAAATTACACAACTGGTTCCTGGACTTTGAAAAATGACAGATTTGGTCCTCGAGAATTTTAAAAGTAAAAAATAACATTTATAACCTTTGGGAATTCAAAGCTTGGCAATTGTAATCCTTGTTTAAACTTTGGCAGATTTGCAGAAACACCCCCCAACTTTCAGAAAGTAACATGATTGGTCCTTGTGATTTACAATACTACTAACCAAATGGACCAAATTATAACCACAAACCAAACCCACCTGATCCAACCCACACCCTTAATACTTCCTTGGCCCAACACCACCCTTAGCCCAAAACCCACTCCCTGGTTTTAATAATCCCACCCAGGGTCAAAAATGGTCAACACCCCTTCCACCTCATTTCCCTCCTCACCCCGTGAACCCTACCCTACTGCTACTTCTGCAACACCCCACACCAACACCATCATTACTACTACTGCCTCACTCAACCCCTCACCTAGCCTTATACATCCAAACACCCCAGTCCAAACTTTGCCCCTCTGTACAAGCTACAACATAGCTAATTGCCAAAAAACTATTTGGGCGCCAAAATGGTTCAAGGGTTGAGATGAGAGCAAATCCAATCTTAGGGCTGAGATTCATTCAAGAAAATACAAGCAGAAGTGGACAAGGCATCAAGTGGGGAGAAAACCTGATAATTTTTAGTATAAGTACTTCAATTGTAAGCCATTTGATGGCAGTAGTTAATTAGTTTGTAGTAGGTTTTAGAATAATTTTCTGTGTTTTAAGTTAGCTTTTATTCACTATGTACTCTTTCTTTTAAAAAAATCAATGCAAGTTAAGCTTTTTAATTTTATATAACTGTTTTTTTTACTCAACTGCTTATCTATTTTTGCTTCTTTAAAACTGCTTAATTTATGTTTGCTAATGCTCAATTAGTGTAGATGTAGCTTAGTTTGTGATTCCTTTCAAGGTTTTAATTCATTTCAAGGTTTTAATTCAAAAACCTGCATTCCCCTTATACATCAGTTGCCTCATTTTCCCTTTTGGCCAAACTTAGCTTTTTTAGGCGTAGCTTTGCTCATATTTTTTTTATATATCCTTGTAGCTTATTAGGTCATCTTTAGTTAACTTAGCCTTTGCTCCCTTAGTTTAAGCTTTTTATAGCTTGATTATAGCTTTTAGGATTTCCTTTTTGTGCCTTAGGATTAGATTTTTCTTAACTGTCTTTTTACTAATTCTGAGCTTGTCTGATAGTTGGTTCAGCTTATTTAGGTTTAGGATCTCTTTATTAGTCTGCTCATAGGTCTAGGTAACTTATCAGTGTTAATCCTTAGCTTATATCTCCCCTAGGATAACTTGATTGGTGGCTTATTCTTGAGCCTGCTACCACCACATACCAATTGTAGGTCTGAACCTACATTACTTGTGTATGCCCTGCAATCCACTCCTTATGGCCTGCACATCAGCAGCCTACAGTCCTAAACAGTGGGTTACACAAGCTCATTTTGAGCTTGTGTCTTGAGCTTATGACTCAATATCTGTTTCTATGATAAGCCTGGTGTACAATCTCAATTTGTTTGGACTGTAAGCTCACTTTTAAGCTTATACCTGCTAAATCATAGTGTAGCTTAGGATTTGAGGAGTGTTTGGATCAGCAATTTAGTTGGTGTTCTGGTTGATGATTTGGTGTTATTTCAATATGGACAAACTACTTTAGGTAAATTTAGCATAATCAAGTGACAACAACCTTAGGTTTTTAATTAGAAAGTCCAAGGTCTTTTTTTTTTTTTTTTTTTTTTTTTTTTTTTTTTTTTTTTTTAAATCCTAACCATCTGTCCACTGTTGGTATTTCAAGTTCCACAATCTTGCATACTAGTTCCCAAGTTAATGTTTTAGCTTAATTTATCCTTATTTTTGTTTATCTTATCCATTTCACTCATTAGATTAGGTTTTAAGTTAAAATTGGTCAACTTAGTGGTTCATCACGAAAAGTCAAATTGCCTTGTGCAGAAAAATTCTCAATATTGCAATAATTGTTGTGATTTTTGTACTTGTAGTTAGGACTTGAAACTTTAACAGGTTGTTGTTTCCCACCTTGGCTTCTGGAATCCACAAACACCATATTTTTGTGATTTTTCTAGTGGGCTCCACAACCCTCCAAAGTAACCTGTTTCACTCTTTTTACCCTGCACCCAGATTTGTACAAGTTTCAACAAACCATAAATTGGTCAATTCTAGGTGGGATGTTGTAGTTTTTGTTGTTTTGGAAACCTCCCTAGGTAGCCTTTAGGGATTAGAAGTTAGCTTGCTAGTCAATGCTTATTTAGTTGCTTGTTTTGAGCCTCCTTGTTGACTGTTGGACCCCCCTTTCTTAACTGTATGCAGCTTGCAGCTCTGAGCTTGTTTCTAGGCCATTTTGCTTGTTTCGTGTTGCTTTTGAAAGCCACTTAGGCTGACTTGTTGTATATGTAGGTCACTTTCCCTGTAGTGCTTATTCATCTAGCTTATTTTGCCCTTCAAAGTTGCCCCTTGGTAACTGCTTATGCTTGTTGTGGATGCTGAGTTCTTGAGTGAATTTGAGTGATCATTTGTGTTTGGAATTTCTTGATTATCTGTTTCTAAGTAGTTTTCCTGGCCCACTTTTAGTGTTTTCAATTCCAAGTTGTTTCATAATCATCTAGTTGTCTTAAATTGATCTCAAAAAATATCACAAGCCTGCTGCATACTGGATGCTTTATATTTGCAATTTGATCAGCTGAACTTGTGCAAAATTGGTTTAGCAATTGATAGTTTGGCATAGGGCTTTTGGTATATCTGTGATCTTGGCTTGTTTAGCTTCTCAAAACTTCTTTTGGTTTCAAAATTGGTCAAGAAATAAGCTGGTTATAAGCATTTGAAAAGTGGTCTTTGAAACTGCATGCTTGCATTAAGCTGTTTGATCCAGTTGAACTTATTTGCTTATTCAATTTTGCTTATTTGAGCTCCAGATTGCTTATTTGTTGTTAGTTGTTGATTCCTGAGAGTGTGGACTCTTTTGCGTATCATTTGCTTATTATTTGCTCTTTGGCTTATTCTCAATAAGCCCAAACTGCTTATCTGAGCTTATTATTGAGATTCAAAGAATGTCCATTCACAAAAGTTCACCATTTTTAATAGCATATTAGTTTGGTAAAAGGAAGTCATCAATTTAAGTCAAGTGATAGCTTTTATTTAAGAAGCTTTTGTTTATTAGCTTATTACTCAGCTTTTTCCATAAGCACTTTTCCATTTTATATTTTTCTTAGGTTTCTGTACTCATATTAGATTTTTAGTAATTTTTTCAGATTTTTCCTTGGTCATTTAGTATTTTTTATAATTAATTTTAGTTTAAATCAATTAAATAATTAGTTTTAATTAATATTAAATAATTAAAAAGTAGAAAAATTAGGTTTTCTGTTTTAAAATTAGTTTTATAATATTTTAGATTTTTCTAAATTTAATTTTCATTTTTCTAGTTAATTTTCATAATTAATTAATAATTAGTGTAATTTAGTTAATTAAAAAGTAATTATTAAATAGTAATTAATTAATAATAATTAATTAAATAGTGTAAAAATTAATTTTAATTTTCTAAAAATTTTCTTTTATCATTAGGATTGTAAAAATGTAATTTTCATGTTCATAGGTATTTTATTTCAATAAAACTCGCGTTTTATTTCGTACGCTAACGTAACTTTAAATTCAAACGCGCGTTTTTAGGTTTAACTTACGTTTTTCGGATACCTGATCATCAGTAAATGTTAATATAGTATTTCTAAGTTATTTTCATTCCTTATCTCGTACCGTAATCATTCAAACCCTTATATACCTTTTCCTGTCCAAATTCACCCGATCACAAACCCGTTTTTGATACCATCCACACCTCGTCGGGACATAACGACCCGGGGAAACCACTGTACTTCCGCGGAGATTGACTCTAGGCTGTTTGACCTTGTTGACCATGTAACATGCTTGAACGTCTTAGGAAATATGAACCGATGTGTACTAGGTTTTATTGGTTGTATTTAATGCATGAGCAAATTCTTGTGATCCCATGTTAGGAGCTTCTTAGCCGGCTCGACATAGGAGTGAAGTAGGCGGTCATAGGATTGGGGAAGTAAGTACGCTACCCCATGAATGGTATTAAGGAATACAATCCGTCATCCACGCAACTATAACAAGTAATTAACGTGTAAAAGATATCTAGGGAGTAGTGAAATCTAAGTAAACACAATTCTCCCACATATTGCTCACAACTCTAGTTTAATATAGTTTATTTTCATTTTATGTATTTTATTTTGATTGCATCTTTAGTATTGGGTTAGTTGACTAGCAACTAATTCCGCCAAACTCTTTCAAACCCGAGATTTTTACTTGCTTTTCATAAAATATAAAAATACAAAAAGAATCATCCCGTCTCTCTAGACCTAGTCTTTAGGTTTTCTAATCCTAGCGACACTATTCCTAGCTGAACAATCAATCCCCCGGTACTTGTCATTATACTATACTACATCGATCAGGTACACTGCCTGGTGGGGGTTGTAAGCTTCTCGAGAACCCTCGAGAGGTAAAGCCTGGTGCAAACCCCACGCATCAGGTTGGTCAAGGGGTTTAATCATACTGCCACATAACAAACATGTACGAACCTGTGTTGTAGCATACAAGGGCTCGAGAAGTTGAGAGGTGTTGAATGTATGTTGATACAAAATAAGATTACAAGTAACTTGTACATTGTATGTTATGTATCAAGTTATATGTTTGTCATCAATCAAAACCAACGAGACTGTGTAGATTAAATATTGTAATATTTGCACTAACAATATATGTGAGTAAGACGCACACACACTTAGGTACGTCCCATCAAATGTTATTCCGCACAACAAAAGGATGAGTAACCTCACAATTAACTCAAAGTACCTATGCAAACCCAGTAAAAAGACTATCAAACAAAGCGTACCCATACGACTTTAAGCATAGCAAAAAACATCATGACAAAATAAGATCATAATTATGACTAACACAAAGATGTACAAAGAAACAAATACAATGTTCAAGAAGTACGCATAAAAAAATAAAAAGATAGCCAAACAAGCGGCTACAACACACATTAAAAAGACTCCTATGTTGAAACAATGACATTCTCTTCCTCCATGGAAGAAGAAGCAGGAGTAGTAGAAGGGCCAGCCCCATCAGTGGCATGAGCATCCATGCCTACCACATCACAAAGCTTCAATAACAGAGAAGTAGGGGCCTTAGGAATATTAGCCCCCTGCCTAATACAAGCGACGCATCAACATATGTAAAAATTGGTGTCGTTTCAAAGAAAGGGGAAGTGCGGCATATAAGCGCCTCCTCAACAGCGACAATGCTCTTCTTAATCTTGATAACATCCCTTTCACATCTCTCCAAAGCATTGGACAAGGGCACCGCACCCACAGGCACACTATCCGTAGGATGCCATATAGGAACAAAAAGCGGCTCCAAGTCTGGCTGCAAAGAAGCCATATCGGGAAGACTGGCAAGAGGACCCTCAAGACGTAGGAGTTCCATAATATCCTCAATACGGGAATCCTTATTCGCAAATAGAGTCGCAAATAAAGGGAATTCAAATTCCCGGAGGTCTTGCAACGCGGAATGATAGTCTGCCTCAGCCGATGAACAATGTCCAGCAACCCCAGAAAGGTCCGCACCCAAATGACTGTGCGCAAGACCAGCCACCAATGCATCTTGAACACCTTTGATAACAACAAAGCCAACAATCCTCCCAGAAGAGGCAACATAGTCCGGGAAATTCAGACACTTGGCAATGGCAAGCCAGATACCATGAGTCAAAAACCAACGGTGCTCAGCCACAGCAGAAAGCAAGCGAGGATGAAATGCCTCATGCACATACAAAAACAATTTTTCCAAATGCTCCTCCAGAGTAACTATCCTATGGATAAGGACCCCCATCTGATTATCCTGTATCTTCATAAACTCCTCCGCCACATGATCAAAAGCCAATGAGAGCCTCTCTCGAGAAATAAACACATGGCCGGGCGGGGAGACAGAAGACCGAAGTTCCAAAACCTGCGTCTCAAGAGAATCACGTTCTCTCTGAAGCATGGAACTCTGCTCCATTAAAACCTTCTCCGAAGATTCCAAAGCAGAAATACAATTGCAAAGACTAGCCACCTCCGCAACCTCAACATCAGCCAAAGAAAGCCTCGTTTTCAGCTTACCAATTTCCTCATCCCTAGACCTGAGCAAATAAGCTCGCTCATCGCAAAGATTAGACAAATTCACATTCTCCTACAGAAGATCCTCCCCACGCCTCCTCACTTCGGATCCCACAACCGTTTGATGAGCTGTGGTAACATTGAATACAGAAAATAACTATTCATGACTCAAGCCACAAACAGCCGCAGACATACGTGGTGGAGCAACCCTCTCAATCAAACTACGGCACTCCAGGGGGCCGGTCAAACAAGAATCGTTGGTAAAATCTCACTGAGGGACATAGATATTGTCCGAACCATCAGGACTAACACCACCCGAATCACGAGTTTCACTGCTAAACATGATTCCCGTACCCTGAGTAACCAAACTCTGATTGGGACGCGGTGACTCATCAATAGAGTTTCCCCAAGAAACCGAAGTAAACACCGGGGAAGTGGTAGCAATCGTCGTCAATGACAACGTGCTATGCTGGATAAACGAACCCACTTCCAAATCAGAAGCAGGGGAAGAAAAAATTCCAACACTTGCCTCAAAACTAGCAAGATCATCAATCTCCGAATCACCCACCTTGAGTCTTTTAACAACGGGAGGGGAGTCATGAAAAGATACTGTCTCTGCTCTCCTCTTCACCTCCGACACTGACCGCAACTCCACCGAGTGAACAACCTCTTTTCTCAAGAAGTGTCGAATCAGATGTGCTACTAAAATCAGTCGTAGCAACACTATCAGATCTAGAGACGTCCCCAATAGAAGTAGCAGGTTGACCCCAAGAAACTCCTGGCCATTCCTCCTTAGACACACAGACTTTAAAAAGATCGGGAACATCAAGAACCATTTCCATTTCGCTAAAGATTCAAATTTGTTAAAGTACGAGTAAATAATAGATATTACAATTAGAGGAGAGGCAAGGTAAAAGAAAATATGGGTGAATAAGGAAAACCATTTATACCTTTCGGCACGAAAACCAAGCAAAACATAGAAAAGAAGACAGACGGTCTCAAACATTCCACGTTCCCCGACGATTTCAAAACCGCAGACCAAAAATCATGCGTCAAGAAAAGAGCTACGAAACTAGCAGCGGAAAATCAAATATGATAAAGTCTAGAAATAATCACCGTACGCTATCAAAGCACGCGACCGATAAAAACACTAGACTGGGGGACTTGATGACGTATAGTACAGATAGCAGGTCTACTGGCCCTGGACTATCACATACGAATTGGGCTTCGGCCCCACAAACGAAACAGGCTCCAGCCCAATGAACAAATTGGGCTCAGGCCCGACGAGTCAATAAGGCCAGATATGGCTAAAGCCCATGACACGGGCATGGCACAATCCGGACAAACTAGGGCACATACAAGCAGCACTCCCGAAGTACGCTCGCGGACCGGACCCCTGTCCAGAAACCCGCCTACGTCCACAAACAAGATTAAGCTGCGGACCTTTGCCCGAAAAAGGTCCCACCCCAGCCACTACAGTAATATGCAAAATATTAGAAAACCTTAATATTTCGACTACCTATAAAAGGAAACCCCGATTCGCACTTTCGAGGTACGATTTTCTCACTCATCCCAATACTCTCATATTCCTCTGACAAGCATGAGTACTTACTCTCACGCCGGAGCTTAATCATGGGGTCCGTCGTCACGGTAATGCTAACGGTTTGTTCTCATTTGTGTAGGGATCAAACACTTACTTGGATTAGTGCATATCCTGCTACGAGCAACACGTGTTCGAAGTAGCCTAAAAGCATTATCAAACCCAATCTCAACCCATCACACTTTTTGCACTAACACATATGATATATCACATGTGATTTTTTCGGTCCTCAAAAAAACGTGAAATAATGATTTTTTTTTGTCGAAAGTATATCAAAGTGCCCGTCTATAGAAAGAAAATTAAATGCTCGTCGCGATAGTGTAATTATTTTCGCTTAACGATTAATGGTTTATGAGATATTTAAATTATAAAAAATGGATGAAATATTAAAATGCATTTAATCTCAACAATTGATTTATTTTTAGATGGCTGATAGGAATTAGTTCCTTTATATATAAAAAAAAAGGTTGGTATTTAAAGTAACTCTCGTCTAGTTGTTTTGATTAGTACTTAGGAACAACAAAACCTAAATTACCATTGATTTATCAACAATAAACTACGGGGTTTTTTTTTTTTTTTTTTCTTTTTTTCCCCCCTTAGCTTAGGGATAAAATTTAATATTATTATCTTACTTTTTAGGTGGATCCCATAAAATTTCCTTACTCCTTCTATATACATAAGACTTGTGTTTCTTTTTTATGTTAATAAGTCTTAATAAGAAAATAGTGGTGATGTCACATATATAATATGTTTCTTTTTCTGTTAAATGGTCTATATGAGGAGAGGAAGCACAGGGTGCTCCTTCCCATTAAGACTTATTAACAGAAAGGGGCCCACTCACTTAATCTGAAAAAAAAAAGAAACAAGCCCTAAATTATTATCCTCTCCCAATTAAGAGCCTTATAAAGTAAGGGTGGTGGGAGTACATCACTCACTCCCTTCCCTTCACTCACTCCCAACCAATCCCCTTGCACCACATCATTCCCTACTTTTTTCATCACTCACTTCTTTTTTGAAGGCGCTACTTCACTCACCTTTTTTTTTTTTTTTTTTTTTTTTTTTTTTTTTTTTTAACTAAAATTTCATTAACATTAAATAAACATTACATAATATTTTTAAAAAACATAAAATAACATTACATAATACGAAAATGCTAAATTTCATAATACTAAAAGTCAATGTTGCTAAAAACGGCCTACTCGGCCTTGTAATCGCCGATTACAAGGTAAACGGCCCTGGAACTTGGAGAGATTTACAAGGAAATCGGCCGATTAATTGGTGATTACAAGGTTTAGGGCCGATTAATCGGCTAAAAAACGCTACTCGACCCTCGACCGCCTCAGGACCGATTCACGATTTTTGCAACATTGCTAAAAGTTCTAAAACTATACTTTAGATTACATATACAAATGAACTCCATTTTATGAATGCATAATTCTGTAAAATCTTTAACGTTTGCGAAACTAATAATTTGATCAAACTGATACTAATGGTAAATTGTAAATTTAAGTAGTTGGGCCTCAGAACTTGAAAATAGAAATGGTGGGCTAAATTTCAATATCACATTTGTATTTATAAATGGGCCATGAAAAAGATATTTAACTATTTGACTTATTTTGACCTAGAGCCGCTAACCATTCATATATTCTGCTACTGCTCCTTTCTATTCAACTGCATCTATCTGTTTTATCAAATTGAAGAACCAAACAATGGTAAGTTGAATGGAAATAACCAAACAACGGTTTTATCAAAAAACCCAACGTCTCTTTTTCTTTCTTCTTCCCGTGCGGTTTGTGGTCACCCAAAACACCTCCCGTGCGGGGTACACCGAGAGGCGGCGGTGTTCCCGTGCGGGGTTCCACCCCTCACCGTGCTTCCCCGCATGTACTCCCTCCACTCTAATAGGACTCACATAGATTCTTAGCTAAGAAAAAAAATAAACACCCCTTAACTTTATTTCCTAAAGTACTAGTCTTTATCTATTCTACTAGATTTGTCACAATAAGTTACATTTAAAAGGATTTTCATTACAATCTCTGCGAATTGTAACCAACTTCTTTTTCTTCTTTTGCTTTTTTCACATTTATTGTGCAATTAGTTTTTCTAGATACTTAAATCTGTGTATTTAAACTTGTGAAAACTTTAAACACAAGTGAAGTTCAAAAAAGATAAACATTTTCTTATTGGAAGGTGTAGTATGAATTTTAGCAAAATTCAATCTTCCTATTTGATGGCATAGATGAATTTATCAAAACATTGAGGTGTGTGTATTTGTGTTGTGTTGTCCGCCTGTTGGTCCATCGAGTGTCCCGCCTCTCACGAGCTTCTCTATTTCTCTCTCACACACTAACACACCTTAAAAAAACACACACTATTTATTTTTATAGTACAGTAGTAATTTATTACATCTCATTTCATTTCATCTCTCTCTATATCATTTTTATTTCTCTCTCTTAAAATAAAAGAATCACTACTACAGGCCACCCTCTTCCCCCAATCACAAACAAACCCTCAGATCTACACACAAACATGAAACGACATCACCCAAACATGTTAAACGACATCGGATGTTCTAGCTCCTCTTCAAAGCCAAAAATGTTGTGGGATGGTTGTGATGATGGTGACGTGGACGACCAAGATGCTGGAGTTGATGAGCTTCTAGCTGTACTAGGTTACAAAGTTAGACCATCCGACATGGCTGACGTGGCACAGAAAATCGAACACTTGGAAGGCGTCTTCCAAAACGACGACGGTTTAACCCAACTCGCTTCGGATTTGGTTCATTACAACCCCTCAGATCTCTCCCCGTGGCTTGAATCCATGATATCCGGAATTGACCCGCCTCTCTCTAACGACCTTCAGTCCATTCCAGGCAACGCCATATACCCACCTGCAAAAAAACAAAAAAATTTAGATCCTGGTCAAGTTCAATCCGACCCGGTTCTTGAACCGGGTCGGGTCAACCCGGTTGTGTTAATTGATACACAAGAGAATGGGGTACGGCTGGTGCACACGCTAATGGCGTGTGCAGAAGCCGTACAACAAAAGAATTTAAATCTCGCGGAAACACTAGTAAAACAAGCGGGGGTGTTGGCGGTATCCCAAGCGGGGGCAATGCGTAAAGTAGCTACGTATTTCGCGGAGGCGTTAGCGCGAAGAATTTACGCGCTAACGCCTAAAGATTCCATCGCTTTTAACGATGTTTTGCAGTCTCATTTTTACGAGACTTGCCCGTACATTAAATTCGCGCATTTCACTGCGAACCAAGCGATACTAGAAGCTTTTTCTGGTGCGAAAAAGGTTCATGTGATTGATTTTAGTATGAAACAAGGAATGCAATGGCCTGCGTTAATGCAGGCCTTAGCGTTAAGACCAGAAGGTCCACCTACCTTTCGTCTGACAGGTATTGGACCGCCCTCTGGTGATGAAAAGGATCATTTACAAGATGTTGGATGGAAGTTGGCTCAGCTAGCTGAGACGATTCAAGTTGAATTTGAATACAGGGGTTTTTTAGCTGAGAGTTTAGCTGATATTGAAACGGGTATGCTTGATATACGAGAAGGTGAATTGTTGGCAGTTAATTCATGTTTTGAAATGCATCAGTTGTTAGCTAGACCTGGTTCAGTTGAAAAGGTTTTAACCGCGGTTAAAGATATGAAACCGGTTATTTTTACTTTGGTTGAAGAGGAAGCTAATCATAATGGACCGGTTTTTCTGGACCGGTTTACTGAGGCTTTGCATTACTATTCGACTCTATTTGACTCACTCGAGAGTACTGGTAACGGTGAAGTTGACAGCGTTAGTAATCAAGATAAGATTATGTCCGAGGTTTATTTAGGGAAACAGATTTGTAATGTGGTGGCTTGTGAAGGTGTGGACCGGGTTGAGAGGCATATGACATCGGGTCAATGGAAAACCCGGTTAGAGAATGGTGGGTTTGAACCGGTTCATTTGGGGTCTAATGCGTATAAGCAAGCGAGTACGTTGTTGGCTTTGTTTGCTGGTGGAGATGGTTATAGAGTGGAGGAGAATAATGGTTGCTTGATGTTGGGGTGGCATACTAGACCTTTGATCACCACTTCGGCGTGGAAGCTTCGGTGCATCGACTGAGTCAACTAGGTTAGTCCACTCGGTGGATGACCCTAACGAGTTGGGTCCAACTCAGTTGCAAGAAGAAAGAAAAAATGATTGGTATGGAGATAATAGCAAGATGATGAGTTGGAAAGTTATGACTCAATGGGTGGGGAACACTTGCTCACCTTTGAGTTTTTTGTTTAAATTACCATAGTAATTTTATTTAAGCTTTTTAATTTTTACTTTTTTTTTTTAATTGGAATTGGGGTTAAATTGGGTTGGATTATAGCTGTGTGATGAATGGAATCTTGTAATTTTGTGGAGTTGAATGGATGAAATAGGGTCAATGTGAATTTTATAATAGGTAACTTTGTTTTGGGAAAAGTCGAAGTTGATAACTTTAGTTTGATCTAAAGTTCTTGAACTTTGTAAAACATGTTGTTTAATGAGTTTACCTCTTTCTTTAAACACATAGATGAATATTAAATTACGCTAAACTACACGTGTTAACATTTATGGTGGTCGTTAGTAAAATATTTGGATGTTGGATTATTGGGGTTTATTGGCCTTGGTTGAGATTTAATACAAATTATCTGGATTTATGTCATTATTCGAAGAGGGTTTCTGGAGTAAATGGTTAATGTAGCAAGAGCTCATAGCAATAGGTTCATTTAATAATTTTTTTTTTTTTTTTTTTTTTTTTTTTTTAACGGTTACTTTCTTTCGAGGGAAATCCATGTCCAATTTGAAACCCGATGGGGGAAAACCTTCAACTTAAGCCGCCCGAAGACATGACACTTAATTGAAGTAAACCCTGCCTTCTCCAGATTCGAACCCTTGTGGGTTGAAACATTCATTGAAGGACTTTGAAATCGTACCGACAGGGCAGTGGTCCACAAGGGAGGACTTCCCGGTTTGGTCACCCAAACCGGTACTACTCTCCACTAGGCACGCTTAACTGAATAAGACGTGCCCAGTGGACCACAAGCCCATTGGTTGATCAGAAGTCGTTGAAAGTTTCAGAGTTTGTGGTAGGGGGGTGCATAAATTTGGGGGTGAGTTATAGCAACGGGGGCTAGTGGTTAGATTAACCCCCCTTAGTTTTTTTTTTTTTTTTTTTTTTTTTTTTTTTTTTTTTTTTAATTTTGTTTATATAAAAAAGCTATAAACCTGAAAGTGCGAAACAGAAAATATAAATTTTAATAAGTCAAACGTTTAAAACTGTCAGAAATACGAAACAGAAACTGGCAAAAACTGGGCTGTGCTAAAAAAAATAGGAGACAAAGTGGGAGACAAGGGGCCTGACACCCTTGTCCCCCGTTTCCCTAACAGTCCCCTAAATTTGTTCACATAATCAATTCATGAGGAATTTCATAAGGATATACATTTGGTATATTCTTAGGAGTTAAAAGAAATAGATTATCTTAGAAGCATGGCTAAAAAGAGGTGTAATGATGACCAAGATTGAGGAGATAAGGTTGAAAGAGTGTGTTCACATGAGTTTATTTTACAGTGGAGGCAATGTGAGTTATTTTAACGCATAAAAAAGGTTCAGCAAATACAAACTAATGTCTTTCAAAAAAGTTACAAACTTTTGTTAATGGTGGTGGGTTTCGTTGTATCGGGAATTAATCCACTAAGAAAAGAAAATAAAATAAGAAGAATGAGAAATATTTATAGTCACATATTATAACTAAAAAAAATGAGAAATTCATGGATATGCATCTTATTTTATAGATGCATCTAAAATATACGGCTATAGTTACTTTTCACGTCTTACTATTTAGCTATATCTCACTAAACATATATATATATATATATATATATATATATATATATATATATATATATATATATATATATATATATATATATATATATATATATATATATATATATATATTCCTTCAACGATCGTCACCACCTCCGATTGCACTCTTAAAATCACGAAGACCTTTTTGACCTTCTAATTGATGAGTTTGTTAGGTTCTATAATTCATTCTTCTCTAATATTTAATATATTCTGTTGATTTTGTTGATATATGAATTGTAAGTTTGAGGTGTAGATAGAATTATGAATGAACGAGAGTTGATATTATTCTAATTAACAGTCCCTATCCTACGCATTTGATGATTTGTTTATAAAGTCATTTGAGGAATAAAGCTAGCTCCAACCTTCTTCTTTTTTATTTTATTTTATAATTACGATTCATATAAAATATTACGTAATGAGTCGAGTGAAAATGACTCAATTATATTTTATAATCCTCATCAACATAATTATTGATGGGTCGTTATTAACACCAATAAAGTCCCTATCACCTTTTACCTCTTTCTTTTTCTCCGATCGCTACAATTCTTATACCATTCTTGTATAATTTCATTCGATTATTCAACAAATGATTTAACTAGTCTAATTAAATTTGTACACTTATAATGTTGAGCTGCGACAAGACACAAAGTATGTTGTTCAATGATTGTGAACTCACATGTACTTGGATCAAGTCTAATAGTTCAATAAGATCGTCTGTTATCATCTTTTTTCTTTCGTTACCAATTAATCAACACATCTAACAGACACGGCGATGATTATTTTACAGAGCATTCATGCATCTAGCTAGAAATCATAAATTTGATCTCACTATAATTTACGAGTTTACCCCCGGGTGTACCCTAGGGTAGGAGTAGTATCTGTCTACATTCTATCTCCCTATACCATGCACCGGCTGGGTTTGTTGTTGTTGTATAATTTACGGGTTGATTAGTGAATTCATATTCTATGACAAACATTAGCATATAGCATTTCTTGTTATGCAGTGCCATCAACACAAGACACTAGTAGTTTTATGCATAACAATAAGTCAATAATCAAATGACTTAGTGGTAACACATTTAACTTATTAACAAAAGGTATATAGCTTAAACTTTACTAGATAAACTTCTGAAACATGGAAATGATTAGCAAAAAGGTCAAAAACGATCACGAAATTCGAAAACACCTCATTCAAACCGTATGCATCTGAGTCGAAAACTCACTTCTCACGGATAACTTGAATAGCAACAATGCATGTTAACATGACCAATGTATATGTTTTTCTACATTAGAAAAGTTTATAAGATAAACACCCTTTGGATAACTGGATCTAACCCTACACATTATTTAAATATATTAAAAGATCAGTTTTACTGTAGCATTAACAGTACCACGCATAAATTTGTTGTACGAAACAGTTGGATGAACCGTGCACACTGTGCTGTCCCATGTTGTACGGTACTGTAGCAGTACTGTAGCAGTACTGTAGCAGATGTACTGTAGTTTTTTTTTTTTTTTTTTGAAACTATGAATAATTTTTCTTAAATAAAAAAAATACAAAACTCGCACAAAAATATTTTATTATGCGATCATTCATTTTTGTTTAAAAAAAAACAAATAACAAAAACAATACAAAAAAAAAATACAACTCCATAAAAAAAATAATAAATCCGCGGCAAAGCGCGAGCTACCCCGCTAGTTTTATTTAAACATTGGATCCACCGCTAGACAATATATACACATGCACACACGTACATCTGTATTTAAATCTCAGGAGTTGAATATTTAATTTTACTATAAGTTTATTCTAATTGCAAACCATTAATACATGTACGTGCGAGGTACAAAACTTCAAATATTATATTATACCCATATCGCCATGACGCCATATATCAATCCTTATTAAATACAACTCCAAGTATTACAATGAATTTTATCAAGGATGTACTTCAATTCTTTTTTTCAAATGAATATTTTAACCATGTATTTTAATTCGTCATTTAAAGCAGTTGCAGTTTATATTGTCAAACGTTGATAAATGGTTTGCTGGTGAATGTTGATTTTAGACCTTGGTACATAGGACCAGCTAGGCATCCTAAGGGTTGGTGCTTTGTATTTGTGCTCATTAGTTAGGCGCCAATTCTACATTTTAGGATGGTCACACAATCGTTTAATCTCGATTCAACATCATGGTCGTCGATGAATTATGATCATATGGTTTCATTTAAGGTATGTGTAAACTGTAGTGTGGTAACTGCCAAGTATAAATGCTTCTGAACTTTTATATCATTGGGTGGTCCATATTTTTGTATAAATACGGTATCGAAACATTGTAATTGTTATAACACATGATTATTGTATATTGTTATGTTTTATATAACGTGACCAAACCATGGTGTTTGACATCATGCCAATTATCATTTTATATCAGAAAAAAACAACTGGCAAAATACAACACTAATGCCACTTTCTATAGCATAATTTATAAGAGAGCCAAAGAACGAGGAGCAGAATGGAAGGATGATTAGTTTTTTTGGTATGTTGCTTCTGTTGGACCTGTAAATAATTGAAAGAAAAAGATGATCATGTATGATTAGTTCTTTTGTTAGATCTTATCTAAGCTCACTTTACTTCTTTGGTGACAAAATCCCCACATATAAGTTATTATTTCAATAAAGAGTAAATTGCAAAATTGACTTTTGTGGTTTGTCCACGTCGCAGGCGTCGTCCTTAAAACAACGAAAGCGAAAACATTGCCTCCCTGATAAACTTTTGGTTTAGATATCGTTTATTGCAAAATTGAAATAACTAAAATACCCGTCTTCTTCTTCAATGTTCAATTACTTACAAATATTTTAGTCATTTTGAAATGGCCATGGACAAAACCCAAATCAAATGGATATCACTATTCACTTGAACTGTGCACCTAATTTCAAAGTCGCCATATTGCGATTTAGACAAAGCACTAGAACAGTTTATGCAAGTTACTCTACAATATAAACATGAATTTTGCTATATCTACTTACTTCACGGTGCTACTTATCATCCTACCCATACAAAAATATAACATGTGTTTCCCACTCACTATTCATTAAAAACGTCAATTTAGTCACTTGTTATGATCCTCTAAGTAAAAAGTTTTGTAAGAACACAAAATATAAACATACGTACCCCAGCCGACTATAAAAAAATACAAAACCCCACATGTTTGTTTTCCTATCTTTTTTTTTTTTTTTTAACAAGAACTGACCTTTTATGACCAAGAACATGCTACTTAACGACTTTATATAACACATTTAAACGAATAATTGAAGCATCTTGATAATGAAATGATATGGTTGAAGTTCCAACTCAAACTTTGCCATTTTTTAGATTAATATAAGGGTAATAATACAACTTTGAATTTATGTTGATCCTTAGCTACCAATAATGCAAGTGATTAGCAATATTAAAGATATGATGTAGACTGTACGACGAATTTAGGTAATTAACCAGTGAATTTATTTGGCAAACCACATACATTGATGGAAAATGAGGGTAACCACCTCACTTTCAAAGATGATAAAGTTATATAGGTGGTGATGGATCTAGGAATCTTAGTGTAATATTTTTTCTTACAACCACATATCATGATTTATTAGAGAACTTAAGAGTTTGACAAAAACATTTTGCTTTCAATGGTTGAGAAAAGATCACTTTTGTTAGTATTGCTAAAAATTTACGTTAAGTACTGTACGAAGAAATTAGTCATTCTTTTGTGGTTATTTCGCAGTATGATTTCTCTTTCTTTTCCCGTTGTGATTAAAGATAGTAAACCTCCATATTTTTAGTTTATAACGTAATAAATCTGGTAAGACAGTATTTTAGCTTCAAAATATCGTTCGTATACTGTTTTTCAACTTTTAAAACATAACATATATGCAAATCATTAGATCAACTCAAATTAAAAACCAGAATTATCAAACTATCGGTTCCTCCTAAACAGACTATTATACATTTCTTCTTCCGTTTCTGCTTTAAGTTCTGTTTATTTTTTCTTTGTATGTTGTCAACTGTGTAGTAATGGTGATTGTTGACATTTTTTGGATGAGTTTTCTTATAATGGTTTTAGTAAGGTTTGTCAAATGGAGTGTGTTTGTAATTTAGACTAATCTATAATCAATGTTGCAAAAAGCGTTAGGTGTTAGTCGGGCGGTCGACCACCGCCTAGCGCCTAGACCGCCTAGTCGGATTGAACTTTTTTATATAAAAAATTTAAAATTATACGTATAAAAATGCATTATTTATATATATTTTTAATAATTTTATTAATGTTTTATTATTTTTAATTAAATATCAATTGTGTGTGTTGCAAAAATTACTATATATATTAAATCTCTTTTAATACGACGTCGCCTAATAAAACGGGTTACTTTGCTTTTATTTCAGCCTGCTACACGGCCCACTCCATGGTTCTAATACGTTACCAGGCCCAATTGGTAAAGGATAATTACCGGTGTTTACAACTAGTATACGTACGGCGCAGATAGAGATTGCTAGAATCTTCGGGAGTACTCTTTCACACACACAGAGATCATCACCAACAATAGCGATTGTTGCTTCCTAATTCTTTTTTGGGTTTCTTTTGGCCTTCAAGATTCGCTAACAACTCATCACATGTTTCGATTTTAGTGTTCTTTTGGTACCAAAAAGTTTCTGGGAGAATGATTGCTTAAAAGAGGAAGGGTTTTCCGGGCGACCTTGCGCCGTCGTCTTCACTCCTACCATCAATAGTAAGTCTGATCATATGATTTTTAAAGTTTTTAATCGGTTAGGGTTTAATTATTTGATCATTAAAAATTAATTGGGGTTTAATAATTTGGCTTTAAATTATTTCCCTTTCTAGCTTTTATATAAAAGATTGAAAGTTTTGATTTGTGGGGTTTTGATTTTGAGGGTGAATAAGTTTGATGTGGAGGATAAGCTTCGCACGCTTGAACCTATGCTTTTGGGTAAGTTTTCATTTAGTGAAATATAGTTTTTGTTTACATCATATGGTATAGGATAGTTTTATTAAGTATAATACGAAGTGCCTTTTAATATGTATTGTAACATGTACAACATTAATGAACCTGTGAGAAATATGCCCATCTATACTAAAAGTAGCCTACTGATGAGTGTCTAAATACTCATCATTTTGTACTAATCTGAACTGCCAAAACGTACAAAAACACTCAAAAATGCATCATAATACTTAAAATATCTCAAAAGAGTGTTTTATATGTTTCAAATACAAAATATGCAAAAACAAATGAAAAATGTACAAAGTTTGCATAATTGGCAGTTTCAGTCCCTCAAGTTTCAAATATTGACAAAACTAGTCCCTGAAGGTTTTAAATGAATAAAAAGTCAACTTAAGTCCTTGGGAACTCAAAAATGTTCACAAAACATCCCTGGATAAAAGTTTACACGAACTGGCAATTTTTACCCCTCAAGTTACAAAATTGGCAAAATAGTCCCTGGGTATTCAAAACTGAAATATTTTACAAATAATACCCTTGTACTATGCATGAATGATAAAATGGAACAATTTTGATAACATTTTGAGAAATTACAAGTTTAGTCCCTTAAAAATCCAAATTTACAATAAAGGTCCCTGGAGTTTGAAAAATTGCAGAAAAGGTCCCTGGGTGTTTTTAAATGGAAAAATAAATAAATTAGTCCTTGGTTTATCATATTTGGCAATTTAAGTCCTTGAAAATACTTTGGGAAATATTACAAATTCAGTCCCTCACTTTTGCCAAATTTACATTTTTGGTCCTTGTCACTAAAAAACCAAACCGGACTTTTTTTATTTCAATAAATCCAAAACCAAATCCAACCCATCCTAATATACCCAGCCCACCTATCCCCTAAGCCCAAAACACCCTAAGCCCACGCACCCTTTTTAGTTAATATGGGCGTTGACCCGAGTCAAACACCACCAACTGTTCACCCATCCCTCCCAAAACCACCCTCTCCACACAGACCACCATACCAGGTGGTTTTGTGCCACCTTGCACCTCCACCTCACCAATACAACTCACCCTCACCTCCTTTCCACCTCACACACCAAACCAGATAGCATTTAATGCCTTCTCCATTTCTTTTCACTCCAAACCATGCCATTACCTCTGTTTTCTTCCATAAAGTCACAACTTGGCCTCCAAACATTCCCCTTGCCCCCTGACACCTCCACAAGCTCCCAACAAACTTTAATTACAACCCTTTGCCTCCACGTTAACGTGGAGGACTTTGGCGCCAAAAGTTAGTTTGAACGGTCTTGATCAATTGGACTAAATGGATGGCTCAGATGAAGTGGGAAAAGATCAGAAGAGGTTTCTAAACCTAATTGAAGCCTATAAAGACCAAGAGAAGCAGAGAAGAAACCTACCTAGTTTATTTTCAATTAATGTATGTCGTTTAATTTGTATTAAGTTGTTTAAGTATAATCTAAGCTTTCAAGTTTTAGTCTAAGTATCCTCAGTGTACTAGTGATCTTTTCAGATAATAAAATTCAAGTTTGTGTTGTTATTTCAAGTTGTGCCATTTTCAAGTTCATATTAAGAATCTCAATAAGCTTTATACTTGTTACTGTTTGGTTATATGGATTGAAATAGCTCATATAAGCTCCCATAAGCTCAATACAGCTTTTAGTAACTTACTAATCAGCTTAACATAAAAAATCTCACAAAATACAAAATTGGTCAATGATAGTCAACTGTGGCATTTGTTCTTGATTTCTGGGTTTCAAAGGTAATTTGGAAAGGAAGCAGCTTGGAGTATTGGTTTAGATCCTCAGGGGAGGAAATAGGAGTTCTTGGTTCTTGATTTCAAGCAAGGAAAGCACTTTGTAAGTTCATCAAATTTTCATAACTATCTTTATAGTATAATTTTGATCATTGCTTATTGTTTTAGTTGATTATTGCTTATTTAGTATTATATAATGATAATATAACTTTAGAATAATAATTTGTTTGTTGTAATTCATAGTTATTAAAATATAAAAAAGTTCACAGTCAACTTAGTATAATTAGCATTAGTGTGAATCTGTGGTCATTATCTGTTTCTAAGTGCTTATTTACATCTGATATATCATAATAAGTCATGTTGGATTATTAGAATAAGCTCTTATAGCCCTTAGCTAATTGAATCTCAAAACAGTCTAGATTAGAGGGTGTTTGGAATAAGCTTTTGAGCTGAGTTCTTGTTGTTATTTGATGTTAAATTGTGTTTCAATAGACTGCAATAGTATAATATAGGTTAATTAAGGCATAAAAGTTGAGGTTTAAACCATAAAAAGTCAAAATCTAATTCATCTCATCACCACAGTTAACTGTGGTGGAATTTGAGTCCATAACTCCTCAAATCTACTCACAAGTTAGTAATATAGCTTATTTCAATCTTAGTATAGCTTAATATGATATAATCAATCAGTAAGATAAGTTAGAAATTCAACAAAGTCAAACTAGTAGTTAATTTCAAAAATAGTCAAAGTGCACATCTCAGATTTTCTCATAACTTGGGTGATTTTTATAGAATTTAGGAAGCTAATTGAAAGTTTGAAAATTCTTGTGCTTATTATCTACCACCTAAACTATAGAAATCTAGGTTTGTTTGATTTTTAAGATTTTTATTTGAGCTTGTGCAAAAGCTAAAAGTACCTTGCAGGGCAAAATCATTGCCCTGTGCACAGGTTTTAGTCAAAATACCAAGACCCCTAGTTTGCAACTCAGTGGACCCCACACCCTAGGTTTCAGCTTAATTGTAGCTTAATATACCAGCTTTTCATATCTAGGTTTAATTTAGACTTTAGCTTATTGTAGAATAGCTTTTAGGATCAAACTTGTGACCTTTGTAAAAAAAAGCAATACTGAGCACTCAGTATTTGATCACCAATCCAAAGGCCTACACTGAGCTTATTAGTGAACCAATAAGGTAGCTTATTAGTTTAATCTGTAGCTTATCAACCCATATTTGAACCCCTAGTTTTATTTTGAACCCTCTTTTATTTTAGTGGACCCTACACTCATTGGTAGTGGACTGCAAGGCAAAGCCTTGCCCTGCACATCAGCACACCACCAACTTAAGTGGTGGCTGCAGCCCACACCATTAGGACCCATACCTCCAACCTAGCTTATTACAACCCCCCTCCTACCCAGGTTCAAATATTGACCATTAGTCTGACCTATAGACCAGTGGACCCCACCTTAAATTGCCACAAATCTCTGTCCCATTTCTGAGTCAGAAGAAGAATAAGCAAGTGCTTATTTGGGATTTTCAGCTTATCCTAGGAGCTTATCTCTTCATATTTAGCTTAATTAGGTTTAAGTAACTTAGATAAATTAGATTTCACCATAGTGGACCCCACATAACCTCAGTTTAGCTTATTTCTTCATTTGGTCAACCTTAGTCAACTGTTTAAGCTAATAAGCATTCTCAGTGCTTATTATTGATTTCCAAAGTATTTGTCTTTATTAAAGTTTCATTATTTAAGTATTTAAATAGTTTTGTAAAAGAAAAACCAGAAAAAGCAAACATAAAAATAGTGATAGCTTCTATTTAATAGAAATTATCTAATTAATTTTCATTTTAGCTTATTAATAAGCATTTGTCCAATTTTATAATTTTATAAATTACTTAGTACCTTAAAGTAGTTAAAATAATTTTCTTAGAATTTTCCTAAGCAGTTTACTATTTTTTAGATTTAAAACTAGTTTAAATAATTAAATAGGTAATAATAGAAATTAAATAGATTTCTTTAATTTTAATTATCTAAAGCAGAATTTTATATTTTTCCTAAGTTTTATAAGGTAGTTAAGATTTTTAAAAAATAGTTTCATAATTTCCACTGTCCATTTTCTAATTTTCTTATTTAAATTAATTAAATTAGCTTAAAATAAATTAATAAGTAATTAATTAGTTAGTTGGCTTAAATATAATTTTTAGTAATTTTTTAGTGTTCCTGTAGTGTTTAAATAGTTTTATAAATTTTATCATAATTTTCTAAGGTCATTTAGTAATAATAGTAATTTAAAATATTTTAATTAGATTAATTAAATTAAATAGTTATTAATTAATAAAATACTCATAAAAAGACAAAAATATTTATTTTCATTTTTTATACTTTCTTCAAGTTCTTATTTAGGTTTAGAAATTATTTATTTAAGTTTTTAGGTTTATTTGTAATAGTTGTAATTTTTAGTTAATTTAAATTAAGTCTTAAATTAGATTTTAATTAGTTTTATTAATTAAATAGTAATTAAATATTATAATAATCATTTTCATAATTTCAAATTCATTTTCTATTTTCTTTAATATTAAGTTTTAAAAAGTTTCACTTTTAGTCCCTGTAGTTTGTAACTTGTTAAATACCACTTTTCTCTCTCTGTTATCTGATTATTTGATTTTGTGTTTATTTCTGTATTTCTGTTATAATTTCATATTTTCCAAATATCAAGCAATCAGTAGTGTAATCAACTCTCAAAACATATTTGTTACTGTCCTCAGTACCACTCACTTTCCTATCTGTCAACAAATACAATTTCAATCTCGTTGGGATTTAACGATCCGGGGATTTCCCTATATTTCCACGGTCAATATTAATTTGCACTTTCTCCCAGGTGGGCCTAACAGCTGCACACGGCTGACTGGTTGGTTTGGGAGGAGTCAAAATTTGGCGCCGCTGCCGGGGAGGTTGTTGCGTATTTCAAAACGGTAAAAGTTTAGTGGTTTTCAAAAACCCTCCTGTACAAATATCACCACTTTGTAAATTTTTAAGAAAAGCAAAATCATATCTGAAAACGTTCATTAACATTTCTTCTGAAGTGTTAACAACACCAAACAAATCATAAACAACAAAACAAACTGTGAAGTTAAATTACTTCGTATCTTTACGATTACAACCTATACAGTTGGTTTAAGGTAAGTTCTGACATTAAATTGCGAACTTAAGAGGGATCCATTTATTTCCTCCCGCCAGCCTGCGAGTAATCTTAAAGGAACGATTTCGGTTAACGAATCAGTTTCAAAAATATTGTCCAAGTTTTTTCAACCATACACGAAAAGCCAAAAACATTTTACTGTGAATATAATTACATAAAAGTTTACTACCGCAAACCAAGGCAGAACACCTACCAACTGGGGGTGTGAACATAATAAGTTCCCAAACCTAAGATTTAAAACTTACCATTGTATCCTTTTGAATAGTGTACCTTTTTAAAGAAGCTGTTCATTTGTGATTATTGGGTTTAAGTTCACTGTAGTTTTGCCTCTATCTTGTGTTGAAAACTAATTTTTGTGCATGCGCACTCGTTCACAAGCAAAGAATAAAAAGAAGAAAAACGTACCCGAGTTACGTATTGTTGAAAAAGAACACACAACAAAAATGAACGACGAGCCCCCATTCCTTCCCAAGGATGAACCAGTTCCTGACACCCGAACTATGGAGGAACTGTGTCAACCTACCATGCAAGGGAGGGGTGGACCAATTGCACCACTCACTATTGAAGCCACGGATTTTGGATTAAAACACCACATGATACAACAGATCCAGAATACGTGCCAGTTCCACGGATTGCCGGGTGACGATGCCAACAGGCATCTTGACAAATTTTTAACTGTCACCCAAAGCATGAAACAAAATGGCGTCACCGATGACGGCCTACGTTTATACTTGTTCCCCTATTCTCTCGCTCATCATGCGACTTCCTGGTTTGATCGACTTCCAAAGAATTCGATCCACACTTTTGATGAGATGATCACTAAATTCCTGGCCAAATACTTTCCACCATTTATGGTCACAAAGCTTAGGAATGATATCAGCAATTTCAGACAGCTTCCCGAAGAGTCCTTATTTGAGGCATGGGAACGCTACAAACTTGCTATTGATAGGTGTCCTAATCACAATATGCTTCTTGTCACCATTATTGATACCTTTTATAATGGTTTGACACTCCGTCATCGTGACACCATCAATGCTGCTGCTGGGGGCACCTTTATGAAAAGGACCCCTGAAGAGTGCTATGACTTAATCGAAAACATGACTGCCCATCATAATTTTTGGGACTCCTCTGCTGAGAGGAATGACTCATTTAAGTCAGACACTCCGGCAAGCAATGAAATATCAATCCTAGCTAAAAGAATGGATGATTTGTCTACAGCAGTTTTGCGTATCCATCAGAATAATCCTAATCAAGTCAAAATTGTTTACCCAAGTTGTGAAACTTGTGGTGGTCCACATCTGTACACAGATTGCCAAGCCTCCGGTGGCTCGGTTCATGAAAACGTGTATGCAGCTCAAGGTTCCTATAATACGGGAAGTAATTCTTACCAACCGCAAGGAGACCGAAACCTTTTGAGCTATCGATCCAATAACTACATCGGACCACCAGGGTTTAATCAACCTCAAAACAGGAACCAGAATTTTAACCAGAATCAGAACCAGAACCGAATGAACCAAGGTTATAACAACCAAGGGAATTTCAACTCTGGTCAAAACCAGGTTCACCAAAATCAAAACCAGGGGAATTATAACCGTAATCAAGGTCAAAACAATTACCCACAGGGTAATTTTCAACAACAAAACCACTTCCAAGGTAACAACAACCAGCAACATGGGAATTTCCAGAACAATCGGGCTCAAAATTTTCCAAACCAAAGTCAAGCCATTGTTCCAACTGGACCATCATCTGATGAGTTATTAAAACAGTTTATGAAATCCCAAGAAGAAATGAACAAAATGCTGGTTAGTCAAATATCTAATTTGCAGAAGTCTTTAAATGATCGACCCTCGGGCTCAGGTACAACTTTACCTAGCAACACGATCGCTAATCTGAGGGGCGATGTTAAGGCGATCACCACAAGAAGTGGAGTTTCTTACCAAGGACCTACAGCTCCCTCTACCTCGTATCCTATCCCTGTAGAGGAATGTGAAACTGAGGAGACTACGGATAAAGTACTTCCTAACGGAGGTACCAATGACATCCCTCCTCCAGTTATCCCGGTCCCAACTTCATTTAAAAAAGTCAGGTTTGAAACTACCGAATGGCCTGTTGAAAATCCAAAATCCAACCCAAAAACAACAATTCCATATCCCTCATGATTGCAAGACCAAAAGCTCCGTGAAAAAGCTAATCATCAGATGGAAAAATTCTTTTAGATTTTCCAAGAACTACACTTCGATATTAGCTTCGCGGATGCCCTTCTTTTAATGCCTAAATTCACATCGACAATCAAAAACCTGTTGAGCAATAAAGAAAAAATGTTTGAGATGGTACGAACTCCACTCAATGAGAACTGCTCTGCGGTTCTATTGAAAAAGCTTCCCAAAAAGCTAGGAGACCCCGGGAGATTTCTAATACCATGTACTTTCCCGGGTATGGTTGAATGTTTTGCCTTGGCCGATCTTGGTGCAAGCATCAACTTAATGCCACACTCAGTTTGGAAAAAGCTCTCTCTTCAGGCACTTAGTCCCACATGCATGACTCTCGAGCTTGCAGACCGTTCAATTTCACGTCCCCTCGGTATTGCCGAGGACGTATTTGTGAGAGTGGGACAATTCAATTTTCCAGCAGACTTTGTCGTTGTTGATTTCGACGCAGATCCAAGAGTTCCTCTCATTCTTGGGAGGGGATTCTTAAGAACGGGACGTGCATTAATCGATGTTTTCGATGAGGAAATCACGTTACGAGTTGGCAATGAAGCGATAACGTTCAACCTTGATCAAACCTCGAGATACTACTCGAATTATAATGCTGATTCGGTCAACCGAATTGATGTCATTGACATTGCATCCGAGGAGTATTATCAGGAATTCCTTGGATTCGCTGATAATTTTCAGAGTGGCAATCCCACTACTCCTTCTCATCCCATAATCGCTAATTCTTCTCCTTCCCTCACTCTGTTTGAGGGAAGTGAATTTCTCCTTGAGGAATTAGAGGCCTTTCTCCAAAGTGATTCAGTTCCCGAAGGAATTGATTACCAAGAGATTGACCCGGAGGGGGATGTACTTCTCCTTGAGAAGTTATTGAACAAAGATCCTTCTCCCATTCCTGTTCTACCTCCACAACTTCATAAGGTGGAAGTCAAATATGTTGAGAAAAATGATGACTTCCCCGAGGTTGAACTTAAGGACCTGCCTCCTCATCTAGAATATGCATTCTTGGAAGGTAACGATAAATTACCGGTCATTATTGCAAAAGACTTAAAGGATGAGGAGAAAACCGCGTTGCTCAAGGTTTTAAAGTCCCACAAACAAGCAATTGCTTGGAAGCTCTCAGACATAAAGGGTATAAACCCGGATTTTTGTACACATAAAATCCTAATGGAAGAGGACTTTAAACCTACTGTGCAGCATCAACGAAGGGTAAATCCAAAAATCCACGAAGTTATAAAAGCTGAAGTTATCAAACTTCTTGATGCGGGATTGATTTATCCTATATCTGATAGTCCTTGGGTAAGCCCAATTCATTGTGTTCCAAAGAAGGGTGGCATTACGGTTATTACAAATGAGGACAACGAGTTATTACCAACTCGTTTGGTGACAGGGTGGCGAGTATGTATTGATTACAGAAAGCTTAATGAATCCACCCGCAAAGACCATTTTCCTTTGCCCTTCATGGATCAAATGCTCGAAAGACTAGCGGGAAATGAGTATTATTGTTTCCTTGACGGCTTCTCGGGATACTTCCAAATTCCCATTGATCCACAGGATCAAGATAAGACAACCTTCACATGCCCTTACGGGACATTTGCCTATCGTCGCATGCCTTTTGGGTTATGCAATGCTCCAGGTACTTTCCAAAGGTGCATGATGGCTATTTTCCATGACATGATTGGAAAAACCATGGAGGTATTTATGGATGACTTCTCAGTCATCGGGAATTCTTTCGAATCGTGCCTCTCCCACTTAGAAAAAATGCTTCAACGTTGTGAAAACACTAATCTTTGTCTAAACTGGGAGAAGAGCCATTTTATGGTTAAAGAGGGCATTGTCCTCGGCCATAAAATTTCAAAAAGTGGGATTGAGGTCGATAAGGCCAAAATTGATGTTATTGCTAAACTGCCTCATCCCACCACTGTTAAAGGAATTAGGAGTTTCCTCGGCCATGCCGGGTTCTATCGGAGATTCATTCAGGATTTCTCCAAAATAGCCCGGCCCATGACTCATCTTCTTGAAAAGGATGCTCCTTTCGTCTTCTCACCAGAGTTCATCGAAGCCTTTGGAATTTTAAAGAAAAGGCTTACCGAAGCACCAATCCTTGTTGCCCCCGACTGGGACTTACCCTTTGAACTTATGTGCGATGCTAGCGATTTCGCTATTGGTGCAGTTCTGGGGCAACGCAAAACCAAACATTTTCAGCCAATTCACTACGCAAGTAAGACCATGAACGAAGCTCAAAAACACTATACCACCACAGAAAAAGAATTATTAGCCGTGGTATATGCCTTCGAAAAATTTCGGTCTTACTTAATCTTAAACAAAAGCGTGGTGTATACGGACCATTCGGCTTTGAAATACCTGTTCACTAAACAGGATGCAAAGCCAAGACTACTCCGTTGGGTCCTGCTCCTCCAGGAATTCGATATTCTCATAAGAGATAAAAAAAGGAGCAGAAAACCTTGCAGCTGATCACTTGTCCCGATTAGAAAATCCTCATCAGGATATTCTCGAGAGAAAAGAAATAAACGAAACTTTTCCTCTGGAGACTCTAAATCTCATCTCTAACCGGGATAATACCACAACCCCATGGTTTGCCGATTTTGCAAATTACCGTGCGGGAAATTTCGTCGTGAAAGGGATGTCGTCCCAACAGAAAAGAAAATTCTTTAAAGATGTAAAACATTATTTCTGGGACGACCCCTACTTGTTTAAAATATGTGCGGATCAAGTCATCCGACGGTGTGTCCATGGCCAAGAAGCCATGGAAATTCTTAAAGCTTGTCATGATGGACCCACGGGGGGACATCATAACCCAAACTACACCGCCAAAAAGGTGTTTGATTCAGGATTCTTTTGGCCCACGATATATAAAGACGCCCATGAACTTATCAAAACCTGTGAGGCTTGCCAGCGTCACGGGAATATTTCTAAAAAGAATGAGATGCCGCAAAACGCCATCCAAGTCTGTGAAATATTTGATATGTGGGGCATTGATTTTATGGGGCCATTCCCGTCTTCACGAGGGAATAAGTATATACTCGTCACTGTCGACTATCTGTCAAAATGGGTTGAGGCAAAAGCCTTACCCACCAATTATGCCCGAGTAGTTTGTAAATTTTTAAAATCTCTCTTTGCCAGATTCGGGACTCCTCGTGCCATTATCAGTGATCGTGGTACTCACTTTTGCAATGAACAATTTGCGAGAGTAATGCTGAAATATGGTGTAACTCACCGTCTTTCTACAGCATACCACCCCCAAACAAGTGGGCAGGTGGAGGTCTCAAATCGGGGTATTAAGAGAATTCTCGAGAGGACGGTTGGTGAAAACCGTGCCTCTTGGTCGGATAAGCTGGACGATGCATTATGGGCTTTCCGCACTGCTTACAAAACACCCATTGGGTGTACTCCTTATAAGCTAGTGTACGGGAAAGCATGTCATCTTCCGATTGAATTAGAACATAAGGCCTATTGGGCCTTAAAACATGCAAATTTCGACCTTCAGACAGCGGGTGATCACCGTAAAGTTCAACTTAACGAACTAAATGAACTACGTGATCAAGCTTACGAGAATTCTTTAATCTATAAAGAAAAGACTAAGAAGATACATGACTCTAAAATAAAGAACCGCGTTTTCAACGTTGGTGACAGAGTTCTTCTTTTCAATTCAAGGTTGAAAATTTTCTCGGGTAAACTAAAAACTCGTTGGTCTGGACCATTTACTATAACCAAAATATACCCATATGGAACTGTTGAGTTATTGCAACCCGACGGTCCCAATTTTAAAGTAAATGGACATCGGCTAAAACACTATTTTGGAGGGGACATACAACCAATGGTTGTCCCGGATCTCCAAACTTACCCCATGGACTAATAAATTCGGGGTCGAGTCAAGCTAGTGACTCGGAAAACAAAAACACTAGTATCATGTACATAATACTAATAATAAATAATGAATTTTGTATTTTGTTCAAATTTCTATCCTTATATGTATATTATACTTTATCATTCAACTTCCGGGCTGTCAGGACAAATTTATTACAGTTAATCATTCACAAGTGATTAGCTTGCGTGGTAAACCTGACACAAGCCTGAGAGGTAGTGATTACATATATATTATTTCATAAACAATATAAAATACAAAAACATTTTTCCTATGCACACAACTTGCCCAGTTTGATTAGCCCCTCAGTTACAACATTTGGTTGTTGGCTGTTTTCAGTTACTGAGCTCTGTCAAACCCAGATTCCCTTTCAAGGGGCGGTTGTTAGGAATTTTCTTTCTTTTGTACATATATATACAAATCTAAAAACACAAAAACATTTATAAAAGATAAAAACAAAAAAATAATCTCCTTTATCTTATCATTTCATAATTCTGTGAGTGGCAATCCCACTCCTATTTCTCACCCAATCTTTGAGTGGCAATTCCACTCCATTACCCCAAGGACAATTTTAATTCGGGGTCGAGTCAAGCTAGTGACTTGGGAATCAAAAACAAGCTACCTCAAGGACAAATAAAATTCGAGGTCGAGTCAAGCTAGCGACTCGGTAATCAAAAACAGTAGCAGTATGGGTCGTCACCCATATTTCTGTTTCTCATCCCTTTCTAACACCCTAGTGTGGGGGAGACGAACCACATGTTGTACATATGTAAAATATTTTGTTAAAAAAAAATAAAAAAAATAAATAAAAAAAATGGTATAAGACAAATAAAAAGAAAAAAGTGAGTTTGTATGTAAATAGAGTAAAATAAAAAGGTTAAAAGTATTGCCTCTTTACGTTCTAAAGTCTTGGTGGGACACCAAGTACTGTGAATATTGAGGGCAATATTCAGTTCTAAGTGTGGGGGAGCGTTCTCACGAATGCAAAACACATGTTCCATCAAGAACCCCCATTTGATCAAAATTACCAGTTTTTTCACACTTAGAAATGAGATAAAATGGTATCAATCCTCCATGTCTAACCCACAATAGGATTGGCTAGTCCAGGAGCAAACGGCTCTTGGTAAAGACATCTCAAATCCGTTTATGGCTGGCAATTTGCCAAAAATTGTATGGTTCCTCAGCTCCCCGAAAACAAATGAGTTGGCTAGTCCGCAAGATTATGGCTTGTGGTAAAGGCCGTGGAAAAACCATAATTGGTAATCAGCTCACCAAGATGTTGACTATTCCATCAAGAGTTGGCTAGTCCAGAAGCAAACGGCTTTTGGTAAAGACTAATCAAATCCGTTGACAGCTGGTGATTTGCTAAAAATCACACGGTTATCAGGTGTGCCACAGTTCTTACACCTGGCTACTCCAGAAGTGATGGCTTTTGGTAAAGAGATAAAATCCATTAATTTTTTCTCAAAAAGATTGCTAGGGACTAGCAATAGTTTAGTGTGGGGGATTGATGAGTGTCTAAATACTCATCATTTTGTACTAATCTGAACTGCCAAAACGTTCAAAAACACTCAAAAATGCATCATAATACTTAAAATATCTCAAAAGAGTGTTTTATATGTTTCAAATACAAAATATGCAAAAACAAATGAAAAATGTACAAAGTTTGCATAATTGGCAGTTTCAGTCCCTCAAGTTTCAAATATTGACAAAACTAGTCCCTGAAGGTTTTAAATGAATAAAAAGTCAACTTAAGTCCTTGGGAACTCAAAAATGTTCACAAAACATCCCTGGATAAAAGTTTACACGAACTGGCAATTTTTACCCCTCAAGTTACAAAATTGGCAAAATAGTCCCTGGGTATTCAAAACTGAAATATTTTACAAATAATACCCTTGTACTATGCATGAATGATAAAATGGAACAATTTTGATAACATTTTGAGAAATTACAAGTTTAGTCCCTTAAAAATCCAAATTTACAATAAAGGTCCCTGGAGTTTGAAAAATTGCAGAAAAGGTCCCTGGGTGTTTTTAAATGGAAAAATAAATAAATTAGTCCTTGGTTTATCATATTTGGCAATTTAAGTCCTTGAAAATACTTTGGGAAATATTACAAATTCAGTCCCTCACTTTTGCCAAATTTACATTTTTGGTCCTTGTCACTAAAAAACCAAACCGGACTTTTTTTATTTCAATAAATCCAAAACCAAATCCAACCCATCCTAATCTACCCAGCCCACCTATCCCCTAAGCCCAAAACACCCTAAGCCCACGCACCCTTTTTAGTTAATACGGGCGTTGACCCGAGTCAAACACCACCAACTGTTCACCCATCCCTCCCAAAACCACCCTCTCCACACAGACCACCATACCAGGTGGTTTTGTGCCACCTTGCACCTCCACCTCACCAATACAACTCACCCTCACCTCCTTTCCACCTCACACACCAAACCAGATAGCATTTAATGCCTTCTCCATTTCTTTTCACTCCAAACCATGCCATTACCTCTGTTTTCTTCCATAAAGTCACAACTTGGCCTCCAAACATTCCCCTTGCCCCCTGACACCTCCACAAGCTCCCAACAAACTTTAATTACAACCCTTTGCCTCCACGTTAACGTGGAGGACTTTGGCGCCAAAAGTTAGTTTGAACGGTCTTGATCAATTGGACTAAATGGATGGCTCAGATGAAGTGGGAAAAGATCAGAAGAGGTTTCTAAACCTAATTGAAGCCTATAAAGACCAAGAGAAGCAGAGAAGAAACCTACCTAGTTTATTTTCAATTAATGTATGTCGTTTAATTTGTATTAAGTTGTTTAAGTATAATCTAAGCTTTCAAGTTTTAGTCTAAGTATCCTCAGTGTACTAGTGATCTTTTCAGATAATAAAATTCAAGTTTGTGTTGTTATTTCAAGTTGTGCCATTTTCAAGTTCATATTAAGAATCTCAATAAGCTTTATACTTGTTACTGTTTGGTTATATGGATTGAAATAGCTCATATAAGCTCCCATAAGCTCAATACAGCTTTTAGTAACTTACTAATCAGCTTAACATAAAAAATCTCACAAAATACAAAATTGGTCAATGATAGTCAACTGTGGCATTTGTTCTTGATTTCTGGGTTTCAAAGGTAATTTGGAAAGGAAGCAGCTTGGAGTATTGGTTTAGATCCTCAGGGGAGGAAATAGGAGTTCTTGGTTCTTGATTTCAAGCAAGGAAAGCACTTTGTAAGTTCATCAAATTTTCATAACTATCTTTATAGTATAATTTTGATCATTGCTTATTGTTTTAGTTGATTATTGCTTATTTAGTATTATATAATGATAATATAACTTTAGAATAATAATTTGTTTGTTGTAATTCATAGTTATTAAAATATAAAAAAGTTCACAGTCAACTTAGTATAATTAGCATTAGTGTGAATCTGTGGTCATTATCTGTTTCTAAGTGCTTATTTACATCTGATATATCATAATAAGTCATGTTGGATTATTAGAATAAGCTCTTATAGCCCTTAGCTAATTGAATCTCAAAACAGTCTAGATTAGAGGGTGTTTGGAATAAGCTTTTGAGCTGAGTTCTTGTTGTTATTTGATGTTAAATTGTGTTTCAATAGACTGCAGTAGTATAATATAGGTTAATTAAGGCATAAAAGTTGAGGTTTAAACCATAAAAAGTCAAAATCTAATTCATCTCAGCACCACAGTTAACTGTGGTGGAATTTGAGTCCATAACTCCTCAAATCTACTCACAAGTTAGTAATATAGCTTATTTCAATCTTAGTATAGCTTAATATGATATAATCAATCAGTAAGATAAGTTAGAAATTCAACAAAGTCAAACTAGTAGTTAATTTCAAAAATAGTCAAAGTGCACATCTCAGATTTTCTCATAACTTGGGTGATTTTTATAGAATTTAGGAAGCTAATTGAAAGTTTGAAAATTCTTGTGCTTATTATCTACCACCTAAACTATAGAAATCTAGGTTTGTTTGATTTTTAGGATTTTTATTTGAGCTTGTGCAAAAGCTAAAAGTACCTTGCAGGGCAAAATCATTGCCTTGTGCACAGGTTTTAGTCAAAATACCAAGATCCCTAGTTTGCAACTCAGTGGACCCCACACCCTAGGTTTCAGCTTAATTGTAGCTTAATATACCAGCTTTTCATATCTAGGTTTAATTTAGACTTTAGCTTATTGTAGAATAGCTTTTAGGATCAAACTTGTGACCTTTGTAAAAAAAAGCAATACTGAGCACTCAGTATTTGATCACCAATCCAAAGGCCTACACTGAGCTTATTAATGAACCAATAAGGTAGCTTATTAGTTTAATCTGTAGCTTATCAACCCATATTTGAACCCCTAGTTTTATTTTGAACCCTCTTTTATTTTAGTGGACCCTACACTCATTGGTAGTGGACTGCAAGGCAAAGCCTTGCCCTGCACATCAGCACACCACCAACTTAAGTGGTGGCTGCAGCCCACACCATTAGGACCCACACCTCCAACCTAGCTTATTACAACCCCCCTCCTACCCAGGTTCAAATATTGACCATTAGTCTGACCTATAGACCAGTGGACCCCACCTTAAATTGCCACAAATCTCTGTCCCATTTCTGAGTCAGAAGAAGAATAAGCAAGTGCTTATTTGGGATTTTCAGCTTATCCTAGGAGCTTATCTCTTCATATTTAGCTTAATTAGGTTTAAGTAACTTAGATAAATTAGATTTCACCATAGTGGACCCCACATAACCTCAGTTTAGCTTATTTCTTCATTTGGTCAACCTTAGTCAACTGTTTAAGCTAATAAGCATTCTCAGTGCTTATTATTGATTTCCAAAGTAGTTGTCTTTATTAAAGTTTCATTATTTAAGTATTTAAATAGTTTTGTAAAAGAAAAACCAGAAAAAGCAAACATAAAAATAGTGATAGCTTCTATTTAATAGAAATTATCTAATTAATTTTCATTTTAGCTTATTAATAAGCATTTGTCCAATTTTATAATTTTATAAATTACTTAGTACCTTAAAGTAGTTAAAATAATTTTCTTAGAATTTTCCTAAGCAGTTTACTATTTTTTAGATTTAAAACTAGTTTAAATAATTAAATAGGTAATAATAGAAATTAAATAGATTTCTTTAATTTTAATTATCTAAAGCAGAATTTTATATTTTTCCTAAGTTTTATAAGGTAGTTAAGATTTTTAAAAAATAGTTTCATAATTTCCACTGTCCATTTTCTAATTTTCTTATTTAAATTAATTAAATTAGCTTAAAATAAATTAATAAGTAATTAATTAGTCAGTTGGCTTAAATATAATTTTTAGTAATTTTTTATAATTTTGTAGTGTTCCTGTAGTGTTTAAATAGTTTTATAAATTTTATCATAATTTTCTAAGGTCATTTAGTAATAATAGTAATTTAAAATATTTTAATTAGATTAATTAAATTAAATAGTTATTAATTAATAAAATACTCATAAAAAGACAAAAATATTTATTTTCATTTTTTATACTTTCTTCAAGTTCTTATTTAGGTTTAGAAATTATTTATTTAAGTTTTTAGGTTTATTTGTAATAGTTGTAATTTTTAGTTAATTTAAATTAAGTCTTAAATTAGATTTTAATTAGTTTTATTAATTAAATAGTAATTAAATATTATAATAATCATTTTCATAATTTCAAATTCATTTTCTATTTTCTTTAATATTAAGTTTTAAAAAGTTTCACTTTTAGTCCCTGTAGTTTGTAACTTGTTAAATACCACTTTTCTCTGTCTGTTATCTGATTATTTGATTTTGTGTTTATTTCTGTATTTCTGTTATAATTTCATATTTTCCAAATATCAAGCAATCAGTAGTGTAATCAACTCTCAAAACATATTTGTTACTGTCCTCAGTACCACTCACTTTCCTATCCGTCAACAAATACAATTTCAATCTCGTTGGGATTTAACGATCCGGGGATTTCCCTATATTTCCACGGTCAATATTAATTTGCACTTTCTCCCAGGTGGGCCTAACAGCTGCACACGGCTGACTGGTTGGTTTGGGAGGAGTCAAAATTGCCAAAATTTGATTCCTCCCGGACCATACCTACTTTTTATAAGCCAACCACTTCGGATAAAATGGTCAACCTAATAAAAGTAAACGGGCGACAGCCCGGGAGAGGAATACAAGTTTACCAAGGGTTAAAATATCCTTGGATCGTTTATGTCCTGGTGAGGCGTGATATTCTAAATACAATGACTTGTGATTTGTTGAAAATAATATTAGTATAGGGAAATAGGAATCTGATTGACTAACATTGAATGTGAATAGTAATAGCTCTGTCACAGCTACTTCAATTAAGAAACGTACAATCAGAAACCTTAAAATGATAAAAGTATTTACAAACGTACGTTTAAGTTTAAATAAACGTAAACGTGACGAATAAAACAAAACTTTCCCAAAGAGGGAATTTGCATGCCTTAACGGCTTAAATGCAAATTAAAAAGAAATAAAATAAATAACTATAATTTACAAAGTATTTAAAATAATATTTACAAGTGTTATATTAATTACTATTAATAAAAACTATTTATTAACTATTTAATATTATCTAATTATAAAGAAAATGTAAAATAAACCTAAATAAATAAAACTAAAACTTAGAAAAGTAAAAAGTGATATAAAAGAAATTTAGAAACTAAAAATATATTTATTATACAAATATTCTATTTATTATTAATTATTTACTATTATCTAATTACTAATACTATTATTTAATTATTATATATACTAAACTAACAAACAAAAATCTAAAACTTTTTACATAATTCTAATAAACTTATAAGAACCTAAGAAAAATATAAAAACTATATTTATTATACAAAAATAAGAAAACTTAATTAAATACTATTATTACTTAATTAAACTAATTAATACTAATATATTTATTATACATACTAATCTTATTTATAAAATTATAAAACTTTTTATAAAACTTCCTAAGTATCTCAGGAATACAAAAAAAATATAAAAAGTTTGAAAAAATTATAAATAAGCAGTTTTAAAAATTAAATACTTATTATTTCCTAAAAGGTAGTTAAACTATATTAATTATTAAAAATAGTAAATGTACAGTAAAAAATGTGAAAAAATTACAGAAACTAAATAATATTATGAAGGGGCTAGGAAAAATAAGCTTGTGGCAACAGCTTATCCCAATAAGCTGCTATAAGCTCAGCAGTTCAAATAAGCCAAAGGGGTCAAAAAGGGTTAAATACATTGAGGGTGCAAAGCTTAACGGAACTGGTGCCCCAGAGCATTTGGAAGGGGTGTGGGTACATAAGCATGTTACTAGCGAGAGGTCCCAAGTTCGAATCCCACACCCAGTTTTTGCTTTTTATTTTATTTTTGAGTTTTTCTTTTTTGCAAAACTATAAAACTAGTAATAATAATAAACTTTAACAAAAACAACTTTTATAAAAATTGGAAATAAGCTATGTGACAGCTTATTTCCATGACAGTTGAGCTTTTTAGCTCAAGCTTCTTAAATAGAAGCTATCACTATGTTAAAGCTTTGTTTGGGCTTTTCTGTTTTTAGGACTAGTATATATACAGATACTATATAAGTTTAAGGAATTAGAAGCTATACAAACAAGGAATAAGCAAATGCCAAGCTTATGGCTGATCAGTGAAGCTTTTTGGCTCACAGGTGGTTTTTAAAATTGCTATAAGTTTGAAATAAGCTCATTAACTGAAACTAACTAAATATATATATATGTAAACTAGTATTATAGATAAGTATGAAAACTAAAAAACTAGAAATAAGCTTATTAAGGGCTTTGGCTTATCAGTTAAGCTGATCAAGCATACAGTCAAGTCAAAACTCACAAAAGCTTGTAAAAAGCTATACATTGTAAACTAAGTATAAAAATATGTATGTACATGTATAATGGACTAGAATATACAAGCTAGTGTTCTGAAAATAAGCTAATAAGCTCATACAAGCAAATAAGCTGTTTCAGGTATGTGCAGTTCCAAACACCCCCTGCAACCTTTTGTTTGGGCAAAATAAGCTGACGGGTTAAGCTTAAAATGCAAAAATGAAAGTTGGCATTGCAAGATGTCCTGGTAGGCTTTCCAAAAAGCCCAAGCTCACCTAGTGGGGTCCACTAGTGAGCTTGTAGGAAGCTTATGAAAAGTCACCATTTCCCTGAGTGATATGGTATAAGCTAAATGCATAGGAAATGGGACAAACAAAAAGTATGTTGCAGCCCTACTTAATGAGCTACAACATAAAAATTAAGCTCTGGGTCTCATACTTGGGTTGCTAGGCTTCATGAAAAACTAAGTTTCACAAGCTTATGACCTATCAAGAGCTTCCGAGAAGCTTGTGGAAATGGAGGAATACCCCTGAGCAATCAGGGGTATGTATTGAGTGGGCAATCACAAGCTCTCATAAACTATTCTAATAAGCTTAAACAAGCTCAACTATAATTGAGACATTTTTATGGACTGCTTGGCTTTGTGAAAAGCCAAGAGTCACAAGCTTGTGCTCAACTAAGGACCTTGTTTAAGAGCTTGGGTAAACTAGCCCAACTCAACTGTTTGCCTCAGTTGAGTGGGCTAAGTGGTACAAAAAAATTGGTTTGTGAAAAATGGTCTAATAAGCTAAAAAGCAGAAAATAAGCAAACACATAACCAAACAGCTAGTAGGGTTTCATAAATAAACAACAAACATAGCCACAAGTCCAAAGGTCAACAAGCTGCAGGCTTGTGAACTTGGGCTTGTGGCCAGGATACAGGGCAGAAACACCCTAAAATAAGCAACAATTTAAGCTATTAAACATTGAAAATAAAAATTAACAAAATTACACTAGACAGATAAGCAACTAAACATTGAAACCCTAAGAGCATTAAGATTAAAACTACATAATAAAGCCACAGGAAAATCAGACTTTTATTCAAAAACCTGAAAAACCAAAACTTTGACTTTTAAGTTTATGATCAAAGTTGACTTTCATCAACTTTGATCTGAATTTAACAACTTATTAAGCTATAATATGATACAAGAACATAAAATAAACATGTATAAACAACATTAAAACAGATATGGTGAGTATGGAATTGCAAATTCATACAATGATCAAATGAAGGATCATAGATGTGATTTTTGACTTTTATATAAATAGACAATAGATTTGATGGACTGTCAATCCTCAAAGAACTCAGTATACCCTATAGCCATAAAAAACAACAACTTATACCTATCTAAACACCCTTGAATCAGTATTGCCAAACACACCTTAATTATAACTAAATCAAGCTTATCATTACATAAGTCTATCAATACCAATTTTATCAAACCCACAGGCTTTCATTTGTTAAATTAAGGCCTTAAAAGCTTAAACAAGTAGTCACACTAAGTTTAAACCATGATCATCAAAAATTAAACATGAGACAGTCAAAATGCAATTTTAAGCTCAATCAAATTCTAAAACATTATAACCTATTATAAAGCTATATTATCATAAACTAATAACAAATAAACACATAAAAGAAGAAATTAACACAGATTAAAGATTAAACTAAGAAATGCAAAAATTAAGAAAATGAAGCATGATTGAGCTATTCAATCCATATCATTGCATAAGCTAATTTCATCAAATCCAGAGGGTTTCATTGGTTAAATTAGGACCTTTTTCAGTATACATAAGTAGTCACACAAAGGTATACCTAGGATTCTCATAAATCAATCTTATGACAGTTGAAATGGAATTTCAAGCCAAATCAATTTCCAAAACATAACAACATAATTTAAAGCTATAATATAATAAACTAACATCAATTAAACACAGAAACACAAAAATCTAAGGTAAGAACAAACATAAAAAGTAAATTGCAAAATATAAGAAAATGGCTTACAAGATGAGATGAACTGAAAACCATGAAACCATTGAACTCTATCTATCCTAACAGCTTCCCATGAAGCTACTAAACCAAGGGCCATCAAGAATTAACCCTGCTCCAGCTTGTATCTCCATGGAAATTGATTTTTCATTTATTTTCTATTTTTATTTATTTTTTATGATTTTTGATATTTAAAAACTACAACTGATTAAATGGTATCTAAAAGCTTCAACAAGCTTTGTAGGGAGCTTACATGACCTAAAGAGTCCATTAAATCAACTACAATCAACATTAAATTAAATGACATGAAATTAAAGGAATTATGAAAAACATGATATTATAAAGATAACTTGTATTTAAACTGAGAACAGAGTCTCATTACACTACTTGAGTTCCATTACACTACTTGAAAGTTGTAAATGACATTTAAAGTAAATGAAAGCAATAAAATTACACTACATGATTATCTAGTCTAAGTGACAATTGCTTAAGGCAAGAGTGACAATTGGCTAGCCCAAGAGTACTTATTCTTCTGTCTTTCTTCTTCTTTTTATAGCCTCAAATTGCCTTGGTGACCACTCATATGCTCTGTCTTCAATCTGAGCCTTTGATTTTGTCCAATTCATCTCAACCATTCGAATTGCTTTTTGGCGCCAAAGTCATATTTGACAACTGAGGCTTGGTGAGGAGCATTGATTGCTTTGTGGACATATGTAGAGGTGGAGGGAACAAGGTGAGACAGCTTTGTGAAGCTTTTGGGTCAAGTAGAAGAAAAGCAGGGCAAAAAGTGAAAGGTTGCTTGTTTGATGGTGGGGAAACATTAAATGAGGTGTGGGAAAGGTTTGAGAGGTGGCAGGGAGTAGGGTGTGAGCTGTGTTAGGCAAGTGGAGGGGGGAGGTGGCACAAAAACCACCCTGGTATTGGGTAGGAGGCTGGGTGTGAGGAAGATGAACAGTGGTGGTATGGTTTGGCGGGGTCAATGGGTTTGACTGGTTTTGATATCAAAGGGGTGTGGGCCGGGTTGTGTTTTGGGCCAAAGTAAAGGGCTGGGGTAGTGTATGTTTGTGTTTGGATTTAATAAGGGCCCGTTTGGTATTTATTAGTAATAAGCCCAAGGACTAAATCTGTAAATCTGCCAAACTTTGAGGGACCTTAATTGTCAACTTTTCCAAACTTCTTTGAGGGGCCAAACCTGCCAATAATATAAACACAAGGACCAATAATATATAATTTTCTATTTTTAAAACTTAAAGGACCATTTGTGTCATTTTTGGATTTTGAGGGATTAAACTTGTAAATTCCCAAAAGTTATCAATAAAGTTCCAAATTGTCATTCATGCATAGTACAAGGGTAATATTTGTAAAATTCTAAGTTTGAATACCCAGGGACTAATTTTGCCAATTTTGTAACTTGAGGGGTAAAAGTTGCCAGTTTGTGTAAACTTTCATCCAGGGATGTTTTGTGAATATTTTTGGTTTCCCAAGGACTTAAGTTGACTTTTCATTCATTTAAAACATTTAGGGACTAGTTTTGACAAATTGTGTAACTCCAGGGACTGAAAATGACATTTGTGTGAACTTGATCAGTTTTCACTTGTTTCTCAATCTTTTTGTACCTGAATCACATATAAAACACATTGTGATGAATTTGTAACATTTTGTGAGTCATTTGTGTGTTTTTGGTTGTTTTTGTGGGTTTATACAATACAAATATATGTGTAATTAGACACATATCAAATCCCCCACACTAAACTATTGCTAGTCCCTAGAAATATGCCCATCTATACTAAAAGTAGCCTACTCTCGGTATCATGTCTTCGAAAAGGAATAGTGTTGATGGACAAAGGCAAACAAAAGGTGTCTAATGTCTATGACAAACACGAAGATTTTATAGAAAATCGAAATCAGACATTCAGTTCAAACGATCCAGGCAAGAATTTAGTAAATTTGCTATGTAAATTGCAAAAAATTTTACTGCAAACTCGCTATGGTATATGTTTTTTCATAGTTTTATAACTATGCTATTGTTCTTTGTTCCAGGTGCAGAATATCTTGATATGACAGCTGATGCCGACCATTTCTAATGATAACCACTCTTCATATGCCAAAGGTATTTTCTTTTATGGTTACCAACATTGGCATAAAATTTATCATTAAACTTTTTGTTTAACTATCGGTACATTTATTGCATTGCAACACCAACCTTATACTAATCAAATTATATGTTCATGGAATGAAGGGTGTTCTTCATCGATATCAAACCAATTCATATGCAGACAAGCAAACAATAGGATGTTCCAACCACAAGGTTTATTTCGTTTCCTTTTTTTATTGCTATTGTTGTGTATGCATAATATTCTTTATACTGGTTATATATAAATGTTACTCATCAATGTTTTTTTTCATTTGTTACAGGTACAACAACCAATGGCGGTAACAAACTACCAACATCTACACAAGGTTTGATGTCTTCGTCCTGCAATGAAACATGCTCTTTATAAACAAATCACCAACTTCCCCGTGTACAGCCAACCACTGGAATACACCAACGCCAAGGTTTACATATATATTATATATATAATATATGTGTGTGTGTGTATATATATATATATATATATATATATATATATATATATATATATATATATATATATATATATATATATATATATATATATAAAACATAAAATTAACCTGAATTTTCGATGTTCTATACCCATTCATCCTCCTTAGAAGCATCAATAACGAGACCATCGATAAGGTT
Organism: Artemisia argyi; assembly: GCA_030686995.1. NCBI lineage: Eukaryota > Viridiplantae > Streptophyta > Magnoliopsida > Asterales > Asteraceae > Artemisia > Artemisia argyi. The sequence continues at coordinate 74,125,573 of CM060696.1, read as the reverse complement.
AAGAATGGAGGTAATATCACCTAGACATCGCTCTGTGGGCTGCCTGCGCCATGCCCAATTAGCATATATATATATATATATATATATATATATATATATATATATATATATATATATATATATATATATATATATATAGGGTGGGTTTATTCTAAAAAGGCCTATATAATAAAAAGTGTAGGAAGGATTGTGGGAGTGACATGTGTCACCCTCATGCCACATCATATGACACGTGTCACCCCCCCCCCCCCCCCCCCCCCCCCGAAAAAAAAAGTTTTTTCCCGCCAAAAAATTTTACTGCGTCACTGTTATAAAGTTACTGCATCACGTTTACTGCATCACAATCATGATTTTACTGCATCACGGTTACTGCATTCATGGTTTTAATGTTACTGTATTATGGTTATAAAGTTACTGCATTATAGTTATAAGAAATTGCATTATCATAAGTTTTCTGCATCATATATGTATGTAACTGCATCACAATTAAAATACGATTCTTTTTTAAGTGTTGGTGTATCTTTATTATAAGTTACTGCATCATAGTTAATAGTTAAGTGTTGGTGCATCTTTATTATAAAGTTACTATGCTGCAGTACCTTATAACCTTATTGCACTAAAATTTAAAACTGTGATGCAGTAACTTTATAATTGTGATGCAGTAACTTTATAACTGTGATGCACTAAAAAATTTGGCGGTAATTTATTTATTTATTTATTTATTTATTTTTTTTGCGCGGGCGGGGGTGGGGGGGGGGGGTGACATGTGTCATATGATGTGGCATGGGGGTGACACATGTCGCCCTCACAATCCTTCCTACACTTTTTATTTTAACCCATAACTATATATATATATATATATATATATATATATATATATATATATATATATATATATATATATATATATATATATAGATCTAACATAAAATTAACCTGAATTTTCGATGTTCAATACCCATTCATCCTCCTTAGAAGCATCAATAACGAGACCATCGATAAGGTTAAGAATGGAGGTAATATCGCCCAGACATTGCTCTGTGGGCTGCCTGCGCCATGCCCAATTAGCAACCCAAGCCCTGTTAGAGAAAGCCCATCGCTTAGTCACTAAACAAGTCTTGTGCTGGTCTAAAGCGAACAGGAGAGGATATCGATCTTTTAAAGGGCCACAACCTTTAATACAATTAGCAAACCAAAAAAGAGTGTTTATACCATTACAGATTTTTCTCACCATAATCTTGTTGAGATCAATACCAAAAAGATTCAGATTCGAGCAGCATTTGAAGACTGAAGCCCAAACACCAAATTTACTAGAAAACATATCACTTACATCGAAACCTCCTTTCGAGTTCTGAGATAACTTTGCACCAGAGAGCATTAGAATCATTAAAAAATCTTCATTTCCATTTTTCCAGAAGCCCCATGTTTTATGCTTTAAGACTTCCCATTCCGATACCTCCATTTTCTTTATCCAACATCACTTTATTCCAACAAACCCAAGACTTCTTTTTTCGCCTCCATAGATACCCCATCGCTTTCTAATTGACTCAAGGCGAGATACGACTGCTTCTGGGGTTTTGAAAATAGAAAAAAAAAGTAAGGTCCCGAGAACTGGCTTTACGAGAGTAAGTCTACCCCGATCTGACATAAGCTTAGCTTTCCACATGGAGCCACTTTAGAGAAACAATTAACCACCTCATCCCAAGCCTCAGTTTTCCTCATATCTTAACCCACCGAAAATCCGAGATTAGTAAATGGCGTAGTTGATTTATCTATGCTCTCAACGACGTCCAATGGAACACCGATACCAAAAAGCTGACATTTCGCCAAATTAATTTTTAGACATGAAACATCATTGAAGCATTTAAGTACATGAACAAGGCAAAGCATGTTAGGTTTAGACTACTCCTGAAGAAAAGTGCATCATCCGCCTATTGAAGTAAAGAGATATTTGTGTCATTTTTGGCGAGAAAAAGGCCTTTAAAAATTCCTTCATTACATGGCATAATAACTTGGAAGAGCTTCCATGATAATTAAAAATAGAAAAGGAGACAGAGGGTCTCCTTCCTGAAGTCCATGTTCCATAGAAAACTCATTAGAATGAGAGCTATTTATGAGAATGGAGAGAGAAGCTGGAGACATGCAAGTGTGAATCCATTTACACCATTTTGTGTCAAAACCCATTTGGGACATAATGTCAATAAGAAACTTCCAGTTTATGTTGCCGAATGCCTTTTTGAAAAGAAGAAGTTAAAGTTTTTCTTTCTTTGCATAGTTGAAAATCTCATTTGCTATTAGATTACCATCCAAGATTTGTCTCCCCGATAAAAAAGCGACGTTATTAGTTAGTGAATAATTTTGCACAGCCTGTGGAAAAGGAGCTTCGAGAGAATTTTATATATACATCCTATAAGGTTGATGGGGTGATAATCTCCAAAATCAACCGGATCTGACTTTTTTGGGATAATAACGATAAATGATGCATTACAGCCTCTATCAAAACATCTGAATACTTGATGAAAAAAATAATAAATTAAAAAAAAAAAAAAAAAAAAACCCTCAAATCTGATTATATTCCAGTATCTTTTGATGAATTTAAAGTTTAACCCGTCCGGAACACGTGGCTTAGAACTCGAACAATCCCAAACAGTTTCCTTGACTTCTTCTAAAAAGAACTCGCTCTCAAGGAAAGAGACATTTGAATCTAATCTCAAAATCAAGTTACTGTGAAACAAATTTCCGTATCATAAGTGTGTTTTACTTATGAAACAAATTTGAGTTTCATCTTTTGTTTGAAAAAACTAAAATATTTACAAAATTTGTAATAATTTTATCTTGAGCGTTGTCTTAAAACATATGTTTACATCTTAACTGCGAGCACTTCCTAATTTCAGAGTTATATTTATGCTTAATTACTATCAGTATTGAATGTAGTTGCTACAATTATTATTTGCACAATAGCTGTCTGTTCTCTATATTTGTTGTTTTTGTTGGATTAAGATTTAAGAGGGTCATGGTGTTAAAAATGTGGGCCTCACCCGTGATCCAAGGGTGGATATTACACCTTGGGCTCAAGCCCAACTAACATGGTACTCTACGGGTAACGGGTTAACTTTTATAAGTTCAAGTTTGTACCAAAATCCGCTCGCTAAAATAACTTGATCAAGTAAAAAGATACTACGTAAATACACGCATCAGATCAATAAAAAACATTTTGTTTAAAGAACAAATAGGTGAATCCTAGTCATCCATTTTTTCATCAAACGAAAAACCGGAATTTTTCAAAATTTTTTTTAATATAATATATTTTGCAAACGGTAAATCTTCAAGCTATAGAAAATTCACAATCGGGACGAACTTTTGTAAAATCATTTTTTTTTCAAAATAAACTTTCGATGATTTTTTTTTCTTTTTAAAATATCTGCTCAGAAGAATCACACATGATTTATAAAATCACTTGTGATTTGTCATTTCTCTGATTTGTAAAATTTTCGTCCAAAAAATCACTTGCAATTTGCTTTTATCTAATTTGTAAAATCAATTGTGATTTGCTATTTTTCACAAGTCACATATGATTTTTAAAGTATATAGAAGGGTTTATAGTAATTTGTAAAATCAATTGTGAAATGCGTATATAGAAGGGTTTATAGAAAGATATGTTACCCAACTTTTCAACTTTATTCCCCTAAGTTATCAAACTTTTTTTGTGCAAACGGGGTATTGGACTACACGGGGTTGACATTTAAGTTACTGAACTTCTAAAGTGGGTTCAATCAGGTTACTGGATGACTAAACTGATGAAAATACCCGCATTTTTATTTTTGTTAACTACATAAATGGTCCATGTGGTTTGCCCGGTGTTACGGATTCAGTCCAATTTTCATTTTTGTTACGTTTTCGTAAGTTTTTACAAGTTTTCGTCCGTGTTTATACATTTTCATTCGTTTTGCCTCTTCACAGTCCATTTTTATACGTTTTCGTCCGTTTTTCCTCGGCTTGATCCGTTTGCCTCCGGTTTTATCCGTTTTCTCACATTTTTATCCATTTTCGTCCATTTTTATACGTTTTCCTTGTCTTGATCCATTTTCTTAAGTTTTTATCCTTTTTTATACGTTTTCTTACTTTTTAATCAATTTTTATACGTTTTTATCCATTTTTATACCTTTTTGTCCGTTTTCTTATTTTTTTTGCGTTTTCGTCTATTTTTTTATGTTTTCTTACGTTTTATCCATTGTTATATGTTTTCGATCCATTTTTAACATTTTTTTCCGTTTTTATCCATTTTATCCATTGTTATACGTTTTCAATCCATTTTTAACGTTTTCATCCGTTTTCTTACGTTTTTAACCGTTTTCATCCATTTTTCTTACATTTTTTTCGTTTTTATATGTCTCTTACATTTTTATCCTTTTTCGTCCGTTTTTATACGCTTTCGTCCATTTTCTTATGTTTTTTTTCGTTTGTATAGTTTCTTACGTTTTTATCCGTTTTCGTCCAGTGTTATCTATTTTCTTTCATTTTTTATCCATCTTCGTTCGTTTTTATATGTTTTGTTCTATTTTCTTATGTTTTATTCGTTTTTATTCGAGGAAAAATGGACGTAAATGTATAAAAAATAGACGAAAACATATAAAAATTGATCGAAAACGTATAACAATGGATAAAAACATAAGAAAATGGATAAAAATGGTTGAAAACGTAAGAAAATATATAAAATGGATAAAAACGTCAGAAAACAGATCAAGACGAGGTAAAACAGATAAAAACGTAAGGAAACGGACGAAAACAGATAAAAATGTAAGAAAACGGATAAAAACGGAGGAAAACAGACCGAGACAAGGAAAAACGGATGAAAATATATTAAAACGGACTAATGCGGGATTGCAGACTCACAAAAGTTTTACTTCTCAAGGGATCTTGAGAAGCTTGCTATAACAACCTAAAATTTGGACTCACATTTTATTACGTATTTCGAAATACTAACCTAAGTTACGTTAAAAATCCGTACATATATTTTTATTGTGATCCTACAAGTTTTATGTGAAATTTAAAATCAATATTGCCTTTGAAAAATGCAAGTATTACACGTTTATATGAAAATTTATTATAAATTAAATTAGGAACATATCACATGTTAAGAGGTCCTAATTTGAAACCGAACATGTATATTTTCCGTTTACTTCACACGTTGGGACTTAAGATAGGAACATACAAGAATCATTTTAAATGAGTAAAAGATATGCTTCCTGATTTCTCGCCAAAGTTAATCGGTTATCCTTTTATTTTGCTATCTCTCATAATTGATAAATCGTATATCTCCCATTTCCTTCCCATTCTTCATACCGTATCTTCACATTCAAAATCTCGCACACACAAAACCCTAGATAACAAAATAAATGACGGCATGTTATTTTTCCTTCTCTAATTCGATCATAAAGAGGAGTATACAAGGCTCAAGAAAGGTGTTGATTCATGAATATATTGGTACGAAGGTAGGGGTTCGATCGTGCTCATTTTAATTCAGAAGTGGTGGTGATCGTGAGAATAATTGGTTCGAAAAAGATTGGTTGTCCTGGTGTCGACCTCGTGTGGGCTAACATCAAATCTGGTCCTTGCTTCTTCGTGTGTCGCATCGAGGGTAAGTGTACGAAGCCTTGTTCGATATCCTTCTTGTTGTTTCTTTTCAACCATATGTTTAGCTTCTTATTCGACTATTGGTGTGTGTCTAATCGAAAATAAATGTCACATAAAATGATAAAAGCAAAGCATGCTAGTCGACATATAACTTCGGGTGTGTATGATACGTATTTGACTCGACATGAGCATAGTTCCTTGTTAACTTCGTACGGATTTGAGTGTCACTGGAACCACAACTAGTGCATGCTTTTCGAATCGAACGTCGCATAAAATCATAAATGTTTGCATGAAATCAATATAAGAAACCACCAACTGTCATTCTAATCTAAAAGTGTATATGAAATGTAAGACCAGTATGCATGCATGGGTCGAGCACGTCATCTATTATTTGGGTTTTGTGTTGACGTATGCATTTGTGTGAAGTACATATAGAACTAATATTTAGTACATATGATCATATGCTTAATAATAAAATGAGAAGTATAGAAACATGTAGTACATATGAAACTTTAATTGTTGTAAAAAGGTAATAGTCATGCGTATTCATATATGTATGTCACGTGTATATATGTGAACATGAAACGGTGTCGAGTTTATAACGAGTCATCTATGGTTTATTAGAATTTTGGGTCGTCGCGGTTAAAACATTAATGTCGAGGCTATGATATAAATTTAATGGCGGGGTCTAAAATTATCGTTTTAATATAAGATTATAGTATAAACTTTAAAATAATTTTATTTGACGTTCTGAATATTTAATTTTGATAATTTACATGTTGACTCTAAACTTTACTAGATTGACATGATTAACCCCAAACTACTATATTGGTCATTATTAACCTTTAAGTTTATTTAATAGTCATCTATGACCCTAGAGTATAAATTACTAATTCAGGAAACTTATTAAATATGGAAAGTTACTATTTTCGAAAAGTTACTAAAAATGGAAAGTCGACTAAAATAAGCAATCTGATTTAAAAGGAATTATTAATAACGAAACGACCATTAATTCGTGTAGATTCGTTGAAGGAGTAACTTCCTATCCTTATGTTCTGAAATGTGTTCATCTGCGGTTTAAGGTACAGATATTCTACCCTTTCTCAGTATGGGTTCTGATCTCATGACTTTTCGATCCTTGACTTTGATTCGTTTGCTATGATATGATTCATTGATATAAGCCTTTGCTATGATCCCTTTGATATGATTCGTTGCTATCCATTTTGTTGATTACCTGATTACTATCTCCTAGTTGAGATTCTGTTTGATTATGATATGATTCGTTTGTTATGGATATGCTTTGTTTGATATGATTCTGTTCTTATGCCCGAGTTTTTATTCTACTCATGGAGGTACCATGGGCGTGTCAGTGATGGCACCACTGGCATGACACTTTCTGGGGAGGTGTGATTGATCCCTGGCATTCCCTTTTGTTTTATATATGTGCACTATGGCCAATTAGTTATATATGTGTCCAGTCATGAGCTGGCATGTGTATTTTGTTTGATTCAGGGAGTGTATGGATGCATCCTAGGCTTTGTTTGTTATGATTAGGTAGTGACTGGCTGTACGTGCCTTGTACCCCTTTCACTTCTGGTACATTGGAGCTTGCAACTCCTTGTACAACTTATGAATTGACGGATATGTGATTATGTGATTTGAGACCTATTCGAGTATCTCGTTAGGTCGGCTCGTGGCTTTCCTATGTTTCTTGTGTCTATTCGAGTATCTCGTTAGACGCGCCTTTGTTGATACGTGCTCTTGATTCTCTTTTGATTTGTTTATGCTTGATATATCTATGATGCTTCATTTCATTTGAATTATGATATTCATTTAGTTATTCGTTGATCTCTTATGCATTTGACAGATGATATTCCTTTCATCAGAAGCTTATGATGTCCTATTTCTCATTATATACGTTTCGTTTATTCGTTTGCTTTGTTATATATCTGTTCACTGAGCTTTTTAAGCTCAGCCGCATTTCCTTTCCTGCGGCAGGTTTTAGGTTGGAAGCTGGGTTTGGGTGAAGAGAGAGCATAGGAGCTTTAGTGGACTACCCCATGGATTTAGAAGCCCATTTACATCTGGATTAGATTTGGATTTGGAATCAATTAGATTTTTGTTTAGTTTTGTATTCTCATTTCCATATAGAGTTCGTATTTCTTTTGTATCTTTAGAATACCTTTGTAACTTTATGTTTATAAGTCTTCCGCTTGCGTTGTATGCTTTGTATGTTCTGATTTGGCACCATAATGTGACATTTTGACCCCTGTCGGGTTGGGGTGTTACAATTATGGTATCAGAGCTAAGGCTGCGACTTGTAGTACATAAGTTATGGCCTGTGAAGATTTGGACCCTTAGGTTTGCACCTTAGAAGCTTTAGGAATAACTTTGGAAGGTTTTGCCTTAAGTTTCTCCCCTTAAGAACCTTATTATGACCGGTGAGGATTGGGTAGATATATGACTAGACGTTGGTTTCTTGTTTCCGCTTTACTCTGATTTATACCTTTACTTTTCGTTAAGCTCTTACAAGATCATTCGTTTCGGAGACTTAGAAGACTTATCAGGTTTTGTGACATGCCTTTAGGATGCCTTTAGATTTCATAGTGTGCCTCATAGGTTTCTTTCTCTAGAGTTATCGTTTTGAACTTCGATTCTTGATTCGTTTGACATTCGTTTAGATGCCTTTTGTTCGTTTCGAGATTCGCGTATGTATGAATCCTACGTGTTTGACACATTCTATGACTTCTCCTTGCTTTTGATTCTTTCTTCATTGCTGATTTTTTTTTACCTTACCTATTCCACCCCTATGAACGTTTTGTAATTTTTCATCGTGTATATTTGATTGTCCGATGCGTTCTGGAGATATTTGGAGACGATTTTGTGGTGCTAATCTGTTTACATTGGAGATGCTCAATTCGATGTTATTTTGTATTAGGATTTGTTGCCTAAGTATTATGATGATGACGACTGTCATTTTATGTTTGTCACCTTTGACGTTCTGTGAAGCTCATATTCTACACCATGATTCTTAACCGATAATCGTTTGTGACCACCTTGTTCTAAAACTCGTGCATTGATTTCCCCACTGCTGTGAAGATACTTCTCTGATGAAACTCGCCTCGAGAGTTATTCGATATTTTTGGAATGTTCATTGTGTATCTTTGCGTGTTTTTTTGTTTAATTCGTGGAGAAGAATGATGATGGTATTTACTGTTGGAAGCTGAATCGTGTCTTATTTTGTGAAAGGAATGGGATACTCTTAGTATTTCTTTTCGTATTTGTGTGTGTGATGCCAATTGTATTGGTTACCTTTACGACTATTCCTATGGATTTGATAAATCGTGTCTTTCATGAATACTTGGACAAATTTTCATAGTATGACAAATTAGTGTGTTCAGAGATGAAAGAGAAACACGAGAATCATCTTCGTTTTTGGTGTTGAATTTCTACGATAGAAGGAAGCAGTTTGAAGTGAAGCACACAATTCTATCAACTCTATTCATCTTAGTTGTACTAATATGTATAGAGTCTCGAAGCAGGACCTGGACGGGATGGTATGACGATGGTGGTGACGACATCGGTGATTTCCATACACGGGAGGAACGACAAACACGTGAAGTTACAGTGGAGCATTGACTCGGATGGTGTGCTTGGAAGACCGATAGAGATTCCTTTCGGTAGAAGATTGTTCAAGCTACATAGCGCACCTACAGAGATCGTGACAGGGAATCGCGTTTTGGTTCAAATTTTCAGAGAAGTACCGAAGAGTTTGACGTTTTGGCATTTGAGGAAGCTTTTGGTTCGTGACGCGTCAGATCTTGATTCATTCCTATTCGTATGATTATTCTATCTCTTCGGTTATACCTTTGATACGTTTTGATTTGTGAATTGGAACATCAATGTGAATATGTTACCCATCTCTTGATGAGATTCTGGATATGTTTGATGATTTGGTTTGTACTCATTCGATTTTGGTAAGTTCTTTTGTTCATTCAAAACTCGGTAGGAGTTGACGAAGTTTTATCATTTAATACAATCTCTATGTTTGCCTCGTAAGATTATATGTTTAGCGTACTTCCTCGTAAGATTTCAACTATCATCTATCATCTATCATCTGTCATCTGATACGCATTGTTTCGCATTCATTGGATTCGATTTGTTATGTTATGATTGGAGAGCCTGGGGTTGTCCAAGTTTGTTGGGATCAAGTCATGAGAAATTTTGTTTGTGAAGATTCTTTTGGAAGAACCTCCCTTAGCGTGAGGATTTTGTGACGATCTTTTGAGATTTGCTACGTCTCCGTCTAAATTTTGCGACACCAATTTCGCGGACGAAATTTTCTTTTTAGAAGGGAAGAATTATAACAACCTAAAATTTGGACTCACATTTTATTACGTATTTCGAAATACTAACCTAAGTTACGTTAAAAATCCGTACATATATTTTTATTGTGATCCTACAAGTTTTATGTGAAATTTAAAATCAATATTGCCTTTGAAAAATGCAAGTATTACACGTTTATATGAAAATTTATTATAAATTAAATTAGGAACATATCACATGTTAAGAGGTCCTAATTTGAAACCGAACATGTATATTTTCCGTTTACTTCACACGTTGGGACTTAAGATAGGAACATACAAGAATCATTTTAAATGAGTAAAAGATATGCTTCCTGATTTCTCGCCAAAGTTAATCGGTTATCCTTTTATTTTGCTATCTCTCATAATTGATAAATCGTATATCTCCCATTTCCTTCCCATTCTTCATACCGTATCTTCACATTCAAAATCTCGCACACACAAAACCCTAGATAACAAAATAAATGACGGCATGTTATTTTTCCTTCTCTAATTCGATCATAAAGAGGAGTATACAAGGCTCAAGAAAGGTGTTGATTCATGAATATATTGGTACGAAGGTAGGGGTTCGATCGTGCTCATTTTAATTCAGAAGTGGTGGTGATCGTGAGAATAATTGGTTCGAAAAAGATTGGTTGTCCTGGTGTCGACCTCGTGTGGGCTAACATCAAATCTGGTCCTTGCTTCTTCGTGTGTCGCATCGAGGGTAAGTGTACGAAGCCTTGTTCGATATCCTTCTTGTTGTTTCTTTTCAACCATATGTTTAGCTTCTTATTCGACTATTGGTGTGTGTCTAATCGAAAATAAATGTCACATAAAATGATAAAAGCAAAGCATGCTAGTCGACATATAACTTCGGGTGTGTATGATACGTATTTGACTCGACATGAGCATAGTTCCTTGTTAACTTCGTACGGATTTGAGTGTCACTGGAACCACAACTAGTGCATGCTTTTCGAATCGAACGTCGCATAAAATCATAAATGTTTGCATGAAATCAATATAAGAAACCACCAACTGTCATTCTAATCTAAAAGTGTATATGAAATGTAAGACCAGTATGCATGCATGGGTCGAGCACGTCATCTATTATTTGGGTTTTGTGTTGACGTATGCATTTGTGTGAAGTACATATAGAACTAATATTTAGTACATATGATCATATGCTTAATAATAAAATGAGAAGTATAGAAACATGTAGTACATATGAAACTTTAATTGTTGTAAAAAGGTAATAGTCATGCGTATTCATATATGTATGTCACGTGTATATATGTGAACATGAAACGGTGTCGAGTTTATAACGAGTCATCTATGGTTTATTAGAATTTTGGGTCGTCGCGGTTAAAACATTAATGTCGAGGCTATGATATAAATTTAATGGCGGGGTCTAAAATTATCGTTTTAATATAAGATTATAGTATAAACTTTAAAATAATTTTATTTGACGTTCTGAATATTTAATTTTGATAATTTACATGTTGACTCTAAACTTTACTAGATTGACATGATTAACCCCAAACTACTATATTGGTCATTATTAACCTTTAAGTTTATTTAATAGTCATCTATGACCCTAGAGTATAAATTACTAATTCAGGAAACTTATTAAATATGGAAAGTTACTATTTTCGAAAAGTTACTAAAAATGGAAAGTCGACTAAAATAAGCAATCTGATTTAAAAGGAATTATTAATAACGAAACGACCATTAATTCGTGTAGATTCGTTGAAGGAGTAACTTCCTATCCTTATGTTCTGAAATGTGTTCATCTGCGGTTTAAGGTACAGATATTCTACCCTTTCTCAGTATGGGTTCTGATCTCATGACTTTTCGATCCTTGACTTTGATTCGTTTGCTATGATATGATTCATTGATATAAGCCTTTGCTATGATCCCTTTGATATGATTCGTTGCTATCCATTTTGTTGATTACCTGATTACTATCTCCTAGTTGAGATTCTGTTTGATTATGATATGATTCGTTTGTTATGGATATGCTTTGTTTGATATGATTCTGTTCTTATGCCCGAGTTTTTATTCTACTCATGGAGGTACCATGGGCGTGTCAGTGATGGCACCACTGGCATGACACTTTCTGGGGAGGTGTGATTGATCCCTGGCATTCCCTTTTGTTTTATATATGTGCACTATGGCCAATTAGTTATATATGTGTCCAGTCATGAGCTGGCATGTGTATTTTGTTTGATTCAGGGAGTGTATGGATGCATCCTAGGCTTTGTTTGTTATGATTAGGTAGTGACTGGCTGTACGTGCCTTGTACCCCTTTCACTTCTGGTACATTGGAGCTTGCAACTCCTTGTACAACTTATGAATTGACGGATATGTGATTATGTGATTTGAGACCTATTCGAGTATCTCGTTAGGTCGGCTCGTGGCTTTCCTATGTTTCTTGTGTCTATTCGAGTATCTCGTTAGACGCGCCTTTGTTGATACGTGCTCTTGATTCTCTTTTGATTTGTTTATGCTTGATATATCTATGATGCTTCATTTCATTTGAATTATGATATTCATTTAGTTATTCGTTGATCTCTTATGCATTTGACAGATGATATTCCTTTCATCAGAAGCTTATGATGTCCTATTTCTCATTATATACGTTTCGTTTATTCGTTTGCTTTGTTATATATCTGTTCACTGAGCTTTTTAAGCTCAGCCGCATTTCCTTTCCTGCGGCAGGTTTTAGGTTGGAAGCTGGGTTTGGGTGAAGAGAGAGCATAGGAGCTTTAGTGGACTACCCCATGGATTTAGAAGCCCATTTACATCTGGATTAGATTTGGATTTGGAATCAATTAGATTTTTGTTTAGTTTTGTATTCTCATTTCCATATAGAGTTCGTATTTCTTTTGTATCTTTAGAATACCTTTGTAACTTTATGTTTATAAGTCTTCCGCTTGCGTTGTATGCTTTGTATGTTCTGATTTGGCACCATAATGTGACATTTTGACCCCTGTCGGGTTGGGGTGTTACACTTGCAATCCTCCAGGCAGTGTACCTGACCAGTGTAGTATAGTGAGTGGCAAGTACCGAGGGATTGATCGTTCTCTAGGGGAATAGTGTCGTTAGGATTGAAAGCTGTGTCAACTAGGTCTAAAGGTGAGGGATGATTCATTTTGTATTTTTATATTTTATGAAAGCAAGTAAAATCTTGGGTATTTGAAAGATAGGGCGAAATTAGTTGCTAGTCAACTGACCAAAAAACTACTAATAAACAAAATAACATAAAATAACAAGAAAATAAATGTGGTGGATTACTTATGAGAGAAAAATGTGTTTACTTAGATTTCACTACTCCCTAGTTATCTCCAATTGATTCATTGACATGTCACAATTGTTTGGATGAAGGATAGTATTCCTTAATACCATTTGTGGGGGCGTGTACGTCCTTCCCCAACCCTATGAGATTCTATCTCTTCTTATGAAGACACGTTTAGTATCCTATCATAGCCTCATTAATAGTTACTCATCCATTAAATACAACCAATAAAACCGTAGTACACATCCGATTATGTTTCTTAAGACGTTCAAGCTTGTTACCGTATAGGAGATTAGCCAGTTTTCTTAAGCCTAACGCTAGTTAATCAACCAAACAATCAATAACAAATCAACAATCAATAATTAATAACTATGTTGCATTAGATCTAAGCAAACACTAGGAAATCTAAGCTAGCATGTTAATGTAAAGAAAGGACAAAAAAATTAAACAACACATAGACATATTGAATGATTAAAGGAAGAACTTATCTCTAATTGAACATGGAAGAAAAGAGAGTTTGAAAGCCTAAAATTTCTGAGAAAATTGTGCTAGGGTTTTTCTCCAAAGTTACACACAAAGTTCCCCCTTAATGAATGAAAATACCAAAACTATATGTTGAGGCAAAATGATCAAGATCTCTTCATGTTTTAATGATGACAAATAAACCATCGAAACACATAAAATAACAAACGTTAGCTCAAAATCGCCGGAGCCCATATCTGCTCCTGGCGCGCTGCCCGTGCGTCAACGTGTGGGTGACGCGCCAGGACATTGTATGATTCCGGGCGAATTTTGAAAGTCGGCTTTCCCCTTACCCGACAAATGTGGATCTTTCAATACAGGTATGAATATGTTATGTGCTTAATTGAGAACACTCGAAACGAGTTTTGAGACTTGAGAGATCCTACTTTTAAAACACCCGTTCATGGGAAAACACCAACTCATGTTTTATAACTATCGCCTCTAGCCAAGGCCTTTCTAAACTTAGGGAGCTTATATATTTCACGTGACATCGTGTTGAAGCATCCATATGCTAATATCCCGTGCTTACGTCTTCTCTAATTACGTAACGGGTTTACTCCCTTATTGGTCAAGCTAAGTCAAAGGTCACTTTACGTAAACGCATCCTTTCCCACTTGGGTTATGCTTTGCAATTAAGGCAAAGCATTTAACTCGTTTGAACCAAGGTATTAGTTGAGAACGTCGAGTCATGGAAAGTCACGAGATATGAAACTATGGATTCTCGACGTTGTGTTACTTGACCTTATAAGTAACTTATGATTTTCTCAACTCATAATCTTAATTGTCTAAACCTTTTCTTCTTAAGGACAATTAGATTTCTTCTTAATCTTCTCTTAATCTCATATCTACAAAGGACAAACACAATCATATCCAATCATATCTAAATCATATATTTGATGCGTAGGGATTGCACCAGGCTTTACCTCTCGAGGGATCTCGAGAAGCTTACAACCCCTACCAGGAAGTGTACCTGATCGATGTAGTATAGTATAATGACAAGTACTGGGGGATTGATCGTTCAGCTAGGAATAGTGTCGCTAGGATTAGGAAACCTAAAGATTAAGTCTAGAGATGATGGATGATTCTTTTTGTATTTTTATATTTTTTTAGAAAGCAATTTAAAATCTCGGGTTTGGAGGATTTGGGCGGAATTAGTTGCTAGTCAACTAACCCAATACTAAGATGCAATCAAAATAAAATACTAAAAATGAAATTAAACTAATTATACTAAGGTTGTGAGCAATATGTGGAGAAATGTGTTTACTTAGATTTCACTACTCCCTAGATATCTTTTACACGTTAATTACTTGTTATAGTTGCGTGGATGACGGATTGTATTCCTTAATACCATTCATGGGGTGGCGTACTTAACTCCCCAATCCTATGAGTACCTACTTCACTCCTATGTCGAGCCGGCTAAGAAGCTCCTAACATGGGATCATTAGAATTTACTCATACATTAAATACAACCAATAAAACCTAGTACACATCGGTTCATGTTTCCTAAGACGTTCAAGCATGTTACCAATTGGAGATCTGCCAGTTTTCTTAAGCCTAACATTGAAATCATTCATCCAATACAACCATAAACAAGTAATCAACACATAATTAACATCTAGGTTTCATTAGATCTAAGCAAACACAAGATAGATCTAGCCTAACATGGTGAATCAAGACAAGCACAAGATATAGACAACCAACACATAGACATATTGATTGAATTAAAAGAATACTTATCTCAATAGCACATGTTAGGGTTCAAGGGCTGAAAACCCTTGAAAAAGCTGTAAAATACACATATGGTTCGGCCTTAGGGTTTCTCCAAACTTGTTCCTCCCCTAATGAATGAAAATTAGAAAACTATATATAGATTTTGGAGGGTGACGGCGTCAAGAACAAATGAGTGACGCCGTCATCTCGCCGCCAAATAGTTCCTCGGACTGCCTAGATCTGGGTCTGACGCCGTCATCTATACTCCTTATGCATGCCGTCATGACTTTAACTCTTGACTCTCTACTTGTGACGCCTTCAGGTTTGTACTGGGTCGTCATGGAATTTATTCTTGACGCCGTTAAATACTTCCTCTTGACGCCGTCAAACACTGTTCCCAGCATGGAAAATTAAGTCTTTGGCGTTTTCTTCACTTTTATGCTCCAAAAGCGTCCGAATTGCTTCCTTTTCCAGATTTCTCTCCCAAAGTACCTAAAATCACAAAAGGAACGATTTAGGGTAATATTTGATCAAATAAATTCAATTCCGGGCTTAAATGACCCCCTAAAAGTGGTTCATTTTTCGCCTCATCATATACCCTTACATTTGAGATTTGCTTGTCCTCAAGCAAATGCGCTTTTATTCTAATGAAAATACTAGTTAGGGGTCATTTAACATTAATATAAAAGTAATTATAACAAATAATCGTTCCACTAAAGACCAAAGACAAGCACGGAGGTCATACACTAGCACCTCACAAATAGTGTTTAGATACTCACATCTCTCGGGTGTAATAAAGTATAAATTACAATATGGAAACGGAAGATATCTCTCACTACCTGTCATAGCAAAATAGATTACCATAGGCTTGGGAAAGGATCAAACCTCCACCACATGGCGTAAGCACCTAGGATAAACTATCAAAGAGGTCTTTTAAAGGGTTGTAACGTTAGGTGTAGGGATATGAAATACACGGTTTTGTTGGATATAGGCAGTCTTTACTGGTGGCGAGTTAACAATCCTGGTTAATTACATGTACAATATGGCGTTGTTATGCCAAGACTAGACTCGACTTAAGCTAATAAATCAAAAATAACAAAAACATAAAATGAACATAGAATGAAAAGGGATGGTAGTCCGTATGTTTTTATTCTTTTTCTCGATTTTTTTTTCGATTTTTTTTTTCAATTTTTTTTTTTTTTTTGCATACACTCTGACCCTACCATCCAAAATAATACATCATAGGGAATGAACGTTCCCCTTACACTTGAATCTTTACATACTTTACAATAAACTAATCTAATGTCTCGAATTAAGAAAATCAAAACACTTGGAGTACTTTTAAGATTAACGTACATATGGGGGTAATAAATGATGTTCTTCCCCATTACTCCATAAAATAAGTACTTTACCCATGAGTCCCAATCGTCCCAAAACAATATGTACAAGGATATGACTCGACTTAGCAACCATGTAATCAATTAGATAGTTAACTTAGGGTTTAACAAATAACAATAATGAACTAAAAATAAGCGAATACACGGAAGGCTAAGGCGATTTGGGTGTACATTTAAGTGGGGTGTAACAAATTCTTCCTTTAAGTAAGATGCTTAAAGTTAGAAACGAAAAGATAGGCTCGGAGGGGTGTACTAGGGGTTTCGTGTACTAAAAATGAGTACAACGCTAAGGGTGTGGGAAAAATTAGTTGACTTAACTAGCCAAGTAATATGACTTAAATGGTCAAGTAATTATGATACGGGTTTAACACAAGGGTGATCCTAATGCCTCTGATCTTGTAGTAAATCCTACTACACGAATGTAGTCTCACTAGCGGTCTCGGGATGCATCACTAACGCAAGTTCTAGAATTTAAATGCTACCGATACACTCATAAGCACTAATAGTAAATGCTTTTCCTATCAAATCTAAAGGCGAACCTCACATATTTGGGTGGAAAATTTTTCTGAATAGTACGGTTTTGTGCTAGTCATACAATCTCCTATCCATGAGACGCTTGCTATGGCTAAAGTTTCACTCCTAAATGTTGTAAAAAATTTTAAATTTGGCGCTAAAATTGTACTAACAAGTATTTATCATAGTTTTATTACACATCTACTATCAAACAAACAAACTCAAGCGAAAGCGTATCTGTAAGGTATCATCATTTTACCCTCCCCTTACACTTAAGATGAACATTGTCCCCAATGTTCAAGTAAAGAATGTAAAAGTGAAATAAGTAAAAAGAATGAAATCAAATACTCCCCTGATTCGCTCGGTATGGATAATAAGGTGGCCAGGTTAAATCTTCCTCCAAGAAAATGAACAATCAAAGCTTCCCTTCCAGAATAATAATCATCTTCTTGTCATACATAACCTGTAAATCCTGAGAAAACAGACAAGGCAACCTCGCATAAAATCGGCGGCAATCTACATAAGTTACTAAATCCTAGAAAACAAAATAAGATATAATGCTTGTGGAATGAAGTTTGCAGATTTCCTGGAGATTATAAAACTAATAATTCAATAAAACCTTTAAGACTCCGTTTAGAAAAACAAAACTGGTAAAATTTCCAGATTTTTACACGTGACACCGTCAAGAGTAAACTCATGACGCCGTCAGAAGTGACCTTGATGAGTGCACAAACACTCATCATTTTTATCGTATTTAAACTGTCAAAACATACAAAAATAATCAAAAAGTAATCAAAATACTTAAATTATCCCAGGGATTGTGTTTTATGTGTTTTAAATGCAAAACGAGCAAAAACAAATGAAGAACGATCAAAGTTTGCAATATTGACAGTTTCAGTCCCCCAAGTTTCAAAATTTGTCAGAAATAGTCCCTATGCATTTATTTTGAAATGAAAATCAACCCAAGTCCCTAAAAAATCAAAAGTTATCAAAAACGGACTTTCGGTGATAAATTTGGAAAAGTTACATGTTTGGTCCCTGGAGTTTGGAAATTTGCAAATTCAGTCCCTGGGAATTTTGAAAATTAAAAAAATCGCAAAAATTGATTTTGGAATATCAAACTTGGCAATATTGATCCCTTGTGATACTTTGGAAGAATGTACATTTTCAGCCCCTTGGTTTTGTCAAATTGCAAAGATGGTCCTTGTTGTTTTGAAATACCACAAACGGACCCTTAATTATAAAAACCAAAAGCAAACTCAAACCCAACATCAAACCAAGCCCACCCCATTTTTTTCCTTGGCCCATCTCACCCTCAGCCCACCTCACTCAAAAATAATACCCCGTCCCTTTTTCCCCCCTCAGTCAATGAAGGTCAAATGTTGACCTTCTCCCCCACTTGAGCCTGCATAACCTCACCAAACACTCCAATCCCCCCTCCTCTACCTCCGCATCCCATTACTTGTTCCCTCCACCTCAACTAACCTCCAAATAGCAATTAATGCTTCTCTAAAGCCCTCACTCAACCTCAACCTGACAAGAAGAAAAAAATGGCGCCAAAAGGTTTTTGAAGGGTCAAGATTGAGTAGTGATAATCCAATGGTTCAGAGGGCATTTGGGATTCACTCCTTAGGGTTCCAAAACCCTAATGGTCCCTTATAAAAAGAAAGAGAAGCAGCAGTGGAGAGAGAGACAATTTTTAGCATAATTTAAGTAGTTTAAGTAATTTTTACCATTTCCTTGTAATAAAAAGCTTTCAGTTGTTGTTTTTTATGTAATTCAGTTTAATGTGAATCTTTTCAAGTTATAAATTCAAGTGTTTCAGTTTGATTTTAACATGTTGCAATTTTAACTCAAAATCTCATTTTTAGCCTAATGCTAATGATAGTTGTTATGATGGACTAAATTAGGACACTTAAGCTCCCAGGAAGCTTTTACAAGCTTTTAGTAATATTAAAATTCAGTTTAGTTGCATAAATCAAAAATTCAAATGATGGTCAACAAAAGTCAACTGCAGTCACTTTGGTGGTTTATGGTGAATTCTGGGTAGTTGAGGTAGCAAAGGAAGATCTCAGCCTATCTAAAAGATAGGCTAGCTTAGTGAAATCCTCTTTTATGGCTGAGGATCATGGTTTGTAAGTCCACTACTTCAATTTTCATTCATATAAGTGAATATCTGTGTTTCTGAGTTTGTATCATTTCTAGTAGTTTTTGATCATTTAAATAGTTACTATTAGTGATATCATAGCATATTTGATCATTAGTTTGAAGTTTATTGCCTAAAATCTTGTTTCATTTGTAAATCAGTGCAATATAGGGGTGTTTGGATTAGTGTTATCCACTGTGTTCAGTGGTGTTTATGTTGTTGTTTTTGGTTTACACATGCTACAATAAGTCATATTAGAACATGTAAACCATAAAATTTGAGGGTACTTAACAAGAAAGTCAAAACTCACTTAATCACTTCATAGATTGTTATCTGTTAGACCTTAGGCTTTGTAATATCATCAAATCAGTATTATAGTTGTTAGAATAGGTTAAATTAGTTTCATATAAGCTTAATATTACATTTACAGTAATTAAACTAGGATTAAAGCTCACAAAAGTCAAAAACTCAAGTTTTACTAAAAAGTCAAAATTGTTGATCTCAGATTTTTACCAAAATGGCAAGATTTTTATAGATTTTTGTGTTGTGATTCAAGGTCTGTAATTTGTTGTGTGTAGACTCTACCAGCTGAATTTGTGATTTCTATAAATTTTACAGTTTTGTGATTTTATTTGGTAGACCAAAATACCCTTGAAACTGACCTGCAGGGCAAGGCATTTGCCCTGTCTCAGCAGACCATTACCACCCACCCAACTTTGGTGGTTGTTTGTGGTTAACCCAGTGGGTCCCACACTTCACCTTTGGGGTCCTTACAACCCCCTCCTACCAGTGTTGGAAAATTGACCAAGAGTTTGACCATTTGACCACTGAACCCCACCTGAATTTGGTCCCAAACTTTGTCCCCAAATCTGTCTCAGAATGCAATAAGCAAACTGCTTATTTGTGATTTGTAGCTTATTGAAGCTGCTTATTTGTGCTAATCTTGCTTATTCTTGTTCATGTAACTCATAGAAACCCATTTTTACCATTGTGGACCCCACATCACTTCATTTGAGCTTAAACCTTATGCAGTCAACAAAAGTCAACTGTTTGAGTCAATAAGCTCTCAAGTGCTTATTTCTTGGTTACATTAAAAGTGATTTCATAAAAAGTTTTAGTTTTTAGTAGTAAATCAGTTTGGAATAAGAAAAACCAAAAAAACCAACTTTAATTATAGTGATAGCTTCTATTTAATAGGATTTATCATTTTAATTTTCTTTTTAGCTTATTTATAAGCAATATATCATTTTTATATTTTTATTAATTCTCTTTTAGGTTAAAATAATTTTAGAAATTTTTCCTGATTTTTATTTTGTCTTTTAGTGGTTTTTAGAATTAATTTTAGTTTAATAAATTATTAATTAATATTAAGTAATTAAATAGCATAATTAGATTTTATAAAGTATAACCTAGTTTTTATAATTTTTCTAGCTTTTATATAAGTTAAAAAAATTTTATAAATTTTTCTAGAATTTGTACTGTTCATTTTCTATTTTTTACAATTTAATTAGTTTAATTAGTAATTAATTAGTAATTAGAGTAATAATTAGTAAATTAGTTTAAAAATACATAAAATAAACTTTTTATAATTTTTTAGGATTCCAGTGATGGTTAATTAGATTTTTAAATTTTTTCTTAATTTTCTAAGTCTTTTTAGTATTTTTAATAATTCTAATTAGTTTAATTAGTTAATAAATAGATAATTAGTAATTAATTAATAATAAATAATTAAATAGTGTAAAAATAGTTTTTATTTTTCTTAAAATTTTCTTTAATTGTTAGGACTGTAAAAATAATAATTTTACACTTGTAACCTTTTCCGTCCATCAGTTGTACTTTTTGTTTCGTTCATCTGCGTACGTTTTTAATTAAAACGTACGTTTTTAGGTTTCAGCTCAGCTCTTCTTAATCTCAATTCACGTAATCAATCACATAGCTTTCCTAAGCTATTTAATTTCATAATTCTCAAATAATTCTTATCACAGCCCTTTTCTGTGAATAATCACCCGATCACAAGTACGCTAAGGCATAATCCACACCTCGTCGGGACATAACGACCTGGTGATACCCTTTATTACCCGGAAGCATTGGTCTAGGCTATTTGACTTTGTTGACCATTCTTTGGTCAATATAAGTTGACGGTTTAGCATCAATCAATTTTTGGCGTCGCTGCCGTGGAGGTGTGCGCGTTTCTATAGCGTTATTTGAGATTAGTGTTACTTCACCTCAATCACTGTACAAATACCACCACTTTTTTAAATTTTAAACCAAAATACAAAAAAGTCATTAACACTTTTCTTAAAGTGTTAAAAAAAAAAAAAATTAAAAACAACAAAACAGATCGTAACATTTTCTGATTCGGTTTTCTTTTAAGGTGATTCTTAAAGAAAAACGATTTTAGATTACGAGACGATACCAAAAATATTGTCCAAAAGTTTTTAAACCCATACACAAAAACATCCGTCTTTTCTTGTGAATAATAATAATACATAAAAACCAACCGTCGCAAACCAAGACAGAACACCTACCAACTGGGGGTGTGAACATAATAAGTTCCCAAACCAAAGATATAAAACTTGCATTTGTATCCCTGTGAGTGGTGTACCTTTCTTAAAGAAGCCACTTGCTTGTGATTATTGGTTTAAGATCACTGTTGATTTGCCTCGATTTTGTTTTGATTGGTTTTTATCTCTAGTGCATGCGCACTCGTTCTTCAAGGTCCACAAGCCCATTACGTGTGCTTGTTCGGAAACCTCGAAGACCTCGTCGACGTTCAGCACCAACAGTCGGATCTGAGATCCGTACTGGTGCCACACCCACTGTCACCATGGCGGAAGACCGCCCCATGTGTGAGCTTCTCCAAGCACCCATCGAGGGTTACGGAGATGCCATTGTTGTCCCAGCCATCGTGGCTGATAGTTTTGAGCTCAAAACCGGGTTACTCAATCTTGTAACCTCAAGTCAATTCTACGGTTTTGAGAGGGACGATCCTCATGCTCATATTCGATGGTTCAATAAAATCACATCGACCATCAAGTACAAGAATGTCCCTTGTGAAGCAATAAAACTTCTTCTCTTCCCATTCTCCTTGGAGGGACAAGCCCGGATTTGGCTTGAAAAACAACCTCCACGATCTATTGAGACATGGGAAGATCTTGTCAAAAATTTTGTGAATGAATTCTTCCCACCTTCCAAGACCACGAGTCTTAAGAACGAAATCACCAAGTTCACTAAAAAATATGATGAATCTTTTGGTGAAGCGTGGAATCGTTTCAAAGAATTACTTCGCAAGTATCCACATCATGGTTTCTCTGAGTTGATGCAACTCGATACTTTTTACAATGGCGTGAGCCAAGCTGATCAGGATTCTCTCAATGCCTCCGCGGGAGGAAATTTTTTTAGTAGAACCACAAAAGAAGCTTTGCAAATCATAGAAAACAAGTCCAAGGTCCGCTCTACACGAAGCAAACCGATTGTTTCTCAAATCAATGCGGGTCCTTCCACTTCATCTTCTGTGAGTCAATCTAGCACGGATGCTAAGATTGACAAGCTTATTGAAGCGATCCAAGCTTTGGTTCTCGCCCAAACAAAGAAAGTTTCATTTCCACAACATCCTCCCCCTGCTGAGGTTAAAAAAGTGGAAGTCTGTGTGACTTGTGGTGGGCCGCATGCCTACTACAATTGCACAGCTACTGATGGTACTCCATATGAAGCTCATGCTGTAGCCGGGTCCCAACATCAAGGAGGCAATCAATATCGCCCTCCTATGGACCCTAGCTATCGTCCTCATCATCATTATCTGGACCTCCTGGTTTTAATCAAAACCAAAATGTCCAAAACCGTGGCCAAAATCAAAATAGAGCGAACCAAGGTTATCAAAACCAAGGTAACTTCAATCAGGGTCACGGTTTTCACAATCAAAACCAAGGTTTCCAAAATCAAGGTTTCCAACATCAAAATCAAGGAAACTTTAACCGGAACCAAGGTCAGGGTAATTTCAATCCGGGATATTTTCATGGAAACAACAACCCTAATCAGGGTAATTTTCAAAATCAAGGTCCCAATCTGAACAATCGAGCTCCAAATATTCCTAATCCGAATCAAGCCATTGTTCCAACCGGGCCTTCATCTGACGAGTTGTTGAAACAATTCATGAAGTCCCAAGAAGAGTTGAACAAGTTGCTGGTCAGCCAGATTTCTGACATCAAGAAGTCTTTAAGTAATCGACCCTTGGGCTCAGGTACTACTTTACCGAGCAACACGATCGCTAACCCGAGGGGCGATGCTAAGGTGATCACAACACGAAGTGGTACTTCATATGATGAACCCGCGATTCCTACTACCTCTTCTTCCTCTCCTCCAAAGGTAGTGGATTGTGAACCTGAGGTGAAAAAGGACAAGGTGCAAACTCCTAGCCAACGAAGTACAGCACACGTCCAACCTCAGGTTATTCCTGAAACCAGGTGTAAGCCTAGAGTTTTCTTTGATCCACCAGAAACTCCAGTGGACAACCCTAAATCCAAAACTTCTATTCCCTATCCATCACGTCTCAGTGAACAAAAGCTTCGCGAAAAAGCTAATCACCAAATGGATAAGTTTTTCCAAATCTTTCAAGATTTGCATTTTGATATCAGCTTCGCGGATGCTATTCTCTTGATGCCCAAGTTTGCATCGACAATCAAAAATCTGTTGAGTAATAAAGAAAAATTATTTGAGATGGCAAGAACTCCTCTGAATGAGAACTGCTCAGCGGTTCTTTTGAAAAAGCTTCCTGAAAAGCTTGGAGACCATGGGAAATTTCTCATTCCATGTACTTTCCCGGGTATGGTTGAATGCTTCGCCTTGGCTGATCTAGGTGCTAGCATTAACCTGATGCCATATTCTGTGTGGAAGAAACTCTCTCTTCCCGAACTTACCCCCACGTGCATGACTTTAGAGCTTGCCGATCGTTCGATTTCTCGTCCCATTGGCATTGCCGAGGACGTATTCGTTAAAGTGGGGAAGTTCCATTTTCCGGCAGATTTTATGATTGTTGACTTTGATGCCGATTCTATGGTCCCTCTCATTCTTGGACGGGGATTCCTTAGAACAGGGCGAGCTCTTCTCGATGTGTTTGAGCATAAGATCTGTAATACCTAAGATTTTAAAAATGTGTAAAAAGACCAAAATACCCTTATGACTTAAAATCATAAATAAATATTTATAAAATACCAAATAAGCTCTAATAATTTTACCATTAATCATGTATGATCATAATAATTCATAGAAGTTTGTAAAATATATTTTTATTTTTACATTGTAGGAATATATGATGTACGTTTAAAAATGCACAAGGTCCGAAAATAATTTATAATTAGTACAAAACTTGCTATGGGCTTAATATGAGTATCTTGGGCTAAAACAAGACATTTCGGGTTCCTTGGCCCATCAAAACTCCTAACCGACCTTTCTCCCCTCTATATTCATATATACGGATTTCCCTACTCCTAAATCACTTTTACGTTTTATAAAAAAAACCCTATCTCTCAAGAAAGTTTCGGTATTCTCTTAATTGCTTCTGTTCGAATTGTATCAAGTGCCAAGGTGTGGTTTGTGATCTTATTCTATTCGCTTTACACTAATCAGGTGCCATCTGTCCTAGTTTGTTTTTGTTTTCTTTGATCTAATATAACATCTGTACTAGTTTGTTTCGGTATTCTTTTAATTCGCTTTACACATGCATGAACTTAAAATCTAATATAATATTTGGACTATACTGTTACTAATATGTATATATATAGCTTGATGTTTAGGCCAATAAACAATAATATTGAACTTTATTGATTATGCTTATAAATATATAAGGATTATGTTTTGATTCTTGTTGTGTTGACACAATAAACAAAACAGGATCATATATAAATCGATTAAATAAGCTGGTAATATATGTGCGTTTCGTTCCGTTTGTAGCTGTTTAAACTACGATTAAAAAAAACCCTTGTTGACTTATAATATTATTCGAATATGATTTTTAACGTGGCATATGTATATGTTAGTCGATTTGCTTTTGGGCACTTAAAAAAAAATATAATAATAGTGAGCTACATGTTACATATAAAGGGTTACGTTTGGTTTTGTAGGTCGAGGTAACAAAGAAAAGAAAAACATATAACTAGGGTGAGTTTGATTTAATTCACGACAAGATGAAAAATAAAAATAAAATAAAGATGAAGTGATGTATTTGCTTAAGAATAACGAAGTCGGGTTATAAAATCTTGGGTCGTCGCGGCATAAATATTAAGGTCGTGGGTACGTTAATAAATTACATAAAATTATAATGACGGGTCGAAAATTATTACCTTAATATTAATTTATTAAAATAATTTTATTTGACTTTTAATATTTAATTTTGATAATTTACATTTTAGACCCTAAGTTATTATGATCTTCTTATTTGACCTTTTGATTTGATCTTCTTATTTGACCTTTTGATCTGGACTTCTGATTTGGACTTTATGATATGAACCTCTAATATGTATTTCCGACCTGATTATTATGACTTAAGTTCTGTATCACTTTATAATATTCTGTATGACCTATTCTAGTTTGACACCCGAGCCAAATTTATTTCACTAGGCATGGGGGTTCCATGTCCGTGTCAGGGATGCACCTCTGACATAACTCTAGGGCAGTAGAGTGATGTTCTGCCACGTCCCTTTGATTGGTCTGCATGTGAATGGGTAGGGGCGTATGGATGCATCCTAGATCTGTTTCTGTTTCTGATATGATATTGTCTGGTGAATGTGGCTGTGTGTGCAATACACGTCCTTCACATTTCTGGGAGCTTGCTACTCCACCCATATGAGGACACCCCTCATTATTGTCTGATTATCTGAGAGGTCTCCCCTCTATATTATATTTATGAAGATATGTGAATTATGATTATGACATGATATCTGTTTCTGGGCTCGTGGTAGATGACTATCAATTACCTTCACCTTATTTCTGTTTCAATTACTTTGATTATATTTCAGTTATAATTGTTACACCATATTCAGTATTTGCTTTTGTTTCATATTTATTTGTTGTTATATCTGTTCACTGAGCTTTCGTAGCTCAGCCGCATTTCTTTTCTTCGCGGCAGGTATTCAAGATAGCTTTTTGGATAGTTTTCTGGGATTAAGAGTAGAGTTGAATTAAAGATTTTGACCATAGTCATTTAAAGTAAGTTACTTATTTAAAACTTCTGCTTTTGATCTGTCTGTTTGTTCTGATGTAACACCATAATTTGTGACATTTTTACCCTTGTCGGGTTGGGGTGTTACAATTATGGTATCAGAGCCAGGTTGGATCGGCGGATTAAAAACCCGTAGAGCTTAGGCTATGACCTGTGAGTATTAGGCCCTACACCATAGGAGTTAGGAAACAACCTTTGAGGATTTGGTCTCTTATATGAATCTTGAGTTATGACTGGTGAGAATTGGGTAGACTAGGATATTTGCTTAAGTAGAATTGCTTCCGCATCACTCTGATTCGTGCTTCTGTCTTTAGTTAAGCCCGATAAGATAATTCTTTCCGAGGTTAGAAAGTCATGCACAAACTAAGGTTCAGTAACCTAGTACGTTTAGAATGCCTGGAGAACTACATAATTAAGCTTTACGTTATTTAAGTTACATTTTTTGATTCTGATTCTCATCCTTGATAATTAGTTTGACCATTTGGAATATTATTACAACCCTAAGTGTTTGATATATCCTATGAATTCTTCTGCTTATGATTGACATATGAAGTTTACTTAGACACTATTTGATTTTACATAAATCTTTTCTATTTTTATGAGAGATCTGGAGGTTATTAACACGAGTATAGGAAATGGTCCACACCATTATGATAATGAAACTATGTTTACTAGGGTTTTCTTTGGAAGGTTATAATTCTGACAATAATCCGGGTATAGGTTGATTTCCTTAAGTTCTTTCCGTTAATAATGATTAGGACATCACATGATAATAAGGATGATTGACAATGGTGTGATTGAATCTTTAGATTATTAAGTTCTCCTTTGGAAGTTTAGTATTATGACAATTCTATGTATGTTCGCTAAGTTTATGATTATGAACATTTTGGTGAATTTGGAAGTATTGGTGCTCTAATAAGATAGATCTGTTAGATTTAGGATATTTTCTGATATGTTTCGTTTTCTGTTCAACCTTATTGATGATAATTGATTCTGCTGAATCTTGGAAAGAAGAGAAGAATTGTTAGGTTACCATTAGGTTGTTTTATTCAAGACTTGAGATAAAGTATGGTTACCATGAATGTATATTTATATAATGCAAATATTATGATGTCTGGCTAACGTGATAATATTTCCATCATATAACGTACTCTCATTGTGAACATAAGATATTTCAGGAAGTGTTTGAGAAGCGCATTAAATATCTGTTAGCTGGATTATCCGTGAGTAGTAGGATTTATAGGATTCATTCTATTTATGTGAGTTCTGCCTTTATCGTTAGATATCTGAATAAGTTCGAATTCTCGTCGTACGTGTGATGATCGTTGTTCATCCGTTAAGAAAATTAAAACTCATTATAGAGTATTCTATCGTCTGAATTTCCGCACTCAATCTGTTTTCGGATATTAGTTATCTGTTGCTAGTACGCATCCGTTGAACTGAATTATGATCTGTTTTGAATAAGATATGAAGTTATGAATTCTGATAAGGAAGATCTGTCTGTCTGTTAGAATCTGTTAGAAAGATTATTCTGAATTGAGGATACTTTTGTAACTAAAAGATTTTGTGTTCGTTCCGTTCTGTCAATTTCTGCAATCTGATTCGTTTCTGTCTACTCTGCTTATTCAATTTCCGAGGACGGAAATTTCTTTTTAGAGGGGAAGAAGTTCTAATACCTAAGATTTTAAAAACGTGTAAAAAGACCAAAATACCCTTATGACTTAAAATCATAAATAAATATTTATAAAATACCAAATAAGCTCTAATAATTTTACCATTAATCATGTATGATCATAATAATTCAAAGAAGTTTGTAAAATATATTTTTATTTTTACATTGTAGGAATATATGATGTACGTTTAAAAATGCACAAGGACCGAAAATAATTTATAATTAGTACAAAACTTGCTATGGGCTTAATATGAGTATCTTGGGCTAAAACAAGACATTTCGGGTTCCTTGGCCCATCAAAACTCCTAACCGACCTTGCTCCCCTCTATATTCATATATACGGATTTCCCTACTCCTAAATCACTTTTACGTTTTATAAAAAAAACCCTATCTCTCAAGAAAGTTTCGGTATTCTCTTAATTGCTTCTGTTCGAATTGTATCAAGTGCCAAGGTGTGGTTTGTGAACTTATTCTATTCGCTTTACACTAATCAGGTGCCATCTGTCCTAGTTTGTTTTTGTTTTCTTTGATCTAATATAACATCTGTACTAGTTTGTTTCGGTATTCTTTTAATTCGCTTTACACATGCATGAACTTAAAATCTAATATAATATTTGGACTATACTGTTACTAATATGTATATATATATATATAGCTTGATGTTTAGGCCAATAAACAATAATATTGAACTTTATTGATTATGCTTATAAATATATAAGGATTATGTTTTGATTCTTGTTGTGTTGACACAATAAACAAAACAGGATCATATATAAATCGATTAAATAAGCTGGTAATATATGTGCGTTTCGTTCCGTTTGTAGCTGTTTAAACTACGATTAAAAAAAAAACCCTTGTTGACTTATAATATTATTCGAATATGATTTTTAACGTGGCATATGTATATGTTAGTCGATTTGCTTTTGGGCACTTAAAAAAAAATATAATAATAGTGAGCTACATGTTACATATAAAGGGTTACGTTTGGATTTGTAGGTCGAGGTAACAAAGAAAAGAAAAACATATAACTAGGGTGAGTTTGATTTAATTCACGACAAGATGAAAAATAAAAATAAAATAAAGATGAAGTGATGTATTTGCTTAAGAATAACGAAGTCGGGTTATAAAATCTTGGGTCGTCGCGGCATAAATATTAAGGTCGTGTGTACGTTAATAAATTACATAAAATTATATTGACGGGTCGAAAATTATTACCTTAATATTAATTTATTAAAATAAAGTTTAAAATAATTTTATTTGACTTTTAATATTTAATTCTGATAATTTACATTTTAGACCTTAAGTTTATAATATTGATACTTTAAAACCTGAGCTATTATATTGGTCATTTTATACCTTAAATATTATTTAATCGTCAATAATAACCTTAAAGTAATTCGGGAAAGTTATTTAAAATGAAAAGATAACTTAAAATCAATAATTGATGTAAATGAACTGTAAGTAATATTGGGTTTATTATTCCTTTAGGTTCTGCAAGGCAGGAGTGATCTTTGATTCTGTGTTTGCTTAATTGTCCGTTTGCTTTTGAAATAAGGTACAGATATTCTAACCTTTTCAGTAAAGGGTTCTCATGATTTCTTTTCCTTTGCTATCTTTCATTATTAGGGTTCCCTATGCCATTGCTATGAAACCCTTTTGTTTTCTGAACCTTTGTTTATTTGAACCTTCTGATTTGACCTTTTGATTTGATCTTCTTATTTGACCTTTTGATCTGGACTTCTGATTTGGACTTTATGATATGAACCTCTAATATGTATTTCTGACCTGATTATTATGACTTAAGTTCTGTATCACTTTATAATATTCTGTATGACCTATTCTAGTTTGACACCCGAGCCAAATTTATTTCACTAGGCATGGGGGTTCCATATCCGTGTCAAGGATGCACCTCTGACATGACTCTAGGGCAGTAGAGTGATGTTCTGCCACATCCCTTTGATTGGTCTGCATGTGAATGGGTAGGGGCGTATGGATGCATCCTAGATCTGTTTCTGTTTCTGATATGATATTGTCTGGTGAATGTGGTTGTGTGTGCAATACACGTCCTTCACATTTCTGGGAGCTCGCTACTCCACCCATATGAGGACACCCCTCATTATTGTCTGATTATCTGAGAGGTCTCCCCTCTATATTATATTTATGAAGATATGTGAATTATGATTATGACATGATATCTGTTTCTGGGCTCGTGGTAGATGACTATCAATTACCTTTACCTTATTTCTGTTTCAATTACTTTGATTATATTTCAGTTATAATTGTTATACCATATTCAGTATTTGCTTTTGTTTCATATTTATTTGTTGTAATATCTGTTCACTGAGCTTTCGTAGCTCAGCCGCATTTCTTTTCTTCGCGGCAGGTATTCAAGATAGCTTTTTGGATAGTTTTCTGGGATTAAGAGTAGAGTTGAATTAAAGATTTTGACCATAGTCATTTAAAGTAAGTTACTTATTTAAAACTTCTGCTTTTGATCTGTCTGGTTGTTCTGATGTAACATCATAATTTGTGATATTTTTACCCTTGTCGGGTTGGGGTGTTACA
This sequence comes from Artemisia argyi, assembly GCA_030686995.1. Taxonomy (NCBI): domain Eukaryota; kingdom Viridiplantae; phylum Streptophyta; class Magnoliopsida; order Asterales; family Asteraceae; genus Artemisia; species Artemisia argyi. The sequence continues at coordinate 74,094,557 of CM060696.1, read as the reverse complement.
ATTATGGTATCAGAGCCAGGTTGGATCGGCGGATTAAAAACCCGTAGAGCTTAGGCTATGACCTGTGAGTATTAGGCCCTACACCATAGGAGTTAGGAAACAACCTTTGAGGATTTGGTCTCTTATATGAAACTTGAGTTATGACTGGTGAGAATTGGGTAGACTAGGATATTTGCTTAAGTAGAATTGCTTCCGCATCACTCTGATTCGTGCTTCTGTCTTTAGTTAAGCCCGATAAGATAATTCTTTCTGAGGTTAGAAAGTTATGCACAAACTAAGGTTCAGTAACCTAGTACGTTTAGAATGCCTGGAGAACTACATAATTAAGCTTCACGTTATTTAAGTTACATTTTCTGATTCTGATTCTCATCCTTGATAATTAGTTTGACCATTTGGAATATTATTACAACCCTAAGTGTTTGATATATCCTATGAATTCTTCTGCTTATGATTGGCATATGAAGTCTACTTAGACACTATTTGATTTTATATAAATCTTTTCTATTTTTATGAGAGATCTGGAGGTTATTAACACGAGTATAGGAAATGGTCCACACCATTATGATAATGAAACTATGTTTACTAGGGTTTTCTTTGGAAGGTTATAATTCTGACAATAATCCGGGTATAGGTTGATTTCCTTAAGTTCTTTCTGTTAATAATGATTAGGACATCACATGATAATAAGGAAGATTGACAATGATGTGATTGAATCTTTAGATTATTAAGTTCTCCTTTGGAAGTTTAGTATTATGACAATTCTATGTATGTTCGCTAAGTTTATGATTATGAACATTTTGGTGAATTTGGAAGTATTGGTGCTCTAATAAGATAGATCTGTTAGATGTAGGATATTTTCTGATATGTTTCGTTTTCTGTTCAACCTTATTGATGATAATTGATTCTGCTGAATCTTGGAAAGAAGAGAAGAATTGTTAGGTTACCATTAGGTTGTTTTATTCAAGACTTGAGATAAAGTATGGTTACCATGAATGTATATTTATATAATGCAAATATTATGACGTCTGGCTAACGTGATAATATTTCCATCATATAACGTACTCTCATTGTGAACATAAGATATTTCAGGAAGTGTTTGAGAAGCGCATTAAATATCTGTTAGCTGGATTATCCGTGAGTAGTAGGATTTATAGGATTCATTCTATTTATGTGAGTTCTGCCTTTATCGTTAGATATCTGAATAAGTTCGAATTCTCGTCGTACGTGTGATGATCGTTGTTCATCCGTTAAGAAAATTAAAACTCATTATAGAGTATTCTATCGTCTGAATTTCCGCACTCAATCTGTTTTCGGATATTAGTTATCTGTTGCTAGTACGCATCCGTTGAACTGAATTATGATCTGTTTTGAATAAGATATGAAGTTATGAATTCTGATAAGGAAGATCTGTCTGTCTGTTAGAATCTGTTAGAAAGATTATTCTGAATTGAGGATACTTTTGTAACTAAAAGATTTTGTGTTCGTTCCGTTCTGTCAATTTCTGCAATCTGATTCGTTTCTGTCTACTCTGCTTATTCAATTTCCGAGGACGGAAATTTCTTTTTAGAGGGGAAGAAGTTCTAATACCTAAGATTTTAAAAACGTGTAAAAAGACCAAAATACCCTTATGACTTAAAATCATAAATAAATATTTATAAAATACCAAATAAGCTCTAATAATTTTACCATTAATCATGTATGATCATAATAATTCAAAGAAGTTTGTAAAATATATTTCTATTTTTACATTGTAGGAATATATGATGTACGTTTAAAAATGCACAAGGACCGAAAATAATTTATAATTAGTACAAAACTTGCTATGGGCTTAATATGAGTATCTTGGGCTAAAACAAGACATTTCGGGTTCCTTGGCCCATCAAAACTCCTAACCGACCTTGCTCCCCTCTATATTCATATATACGGATTTCCCTACTCCTAAATCACTTTTACGTTTTATAAAAAAAACCCTATCTCTCAAGAAAGTTTCGGTATTCTCTTAATTGCTTCTGTTCGAATTGTATCAAGTGCCAAGGTGTGGTTTGTGATCTTATTTTATTCGCTTTACACTAATCAGGTGCCATCTGTCCTAGTTTGTTTTTGTTTTCTTTGATCTAATATAACATCTGTACTAGTTTGTTTCGGTATTCTTTTAATTCGCTTTACACATGCATGAACTTAAAATCTAATATAATATTTGGACTATACTGTTACTAATATGTATATATATAGCTTGATGTTTAGGCCAATAAACAATAATAGTGAACTTTATTGATTATGCTTATAAATATATAAGGATTATGTTTTGATTCTTGTTGTGTTGACACAATAAACAAAACAGGATCATATATAAATCGATTAAATAAGCTGGTAATATATGTGCGTTTCGTTCCGTTTGTAGCTGTTTAAACTACGATTAAAAAAAAAACCCTTGTTGACTTATGATATTATTCGAATATGATTTTTAACGTGGCATATGTATATGTTAGTCGATTTGCTTTTGGGCACTTAAAAAAAAAATATAATAAGAGTGAGCTACATGTTACATATAAAGGGTTACGTTTGGTTTTGTAGGTCGAGGTAACAAAGAAAAGAAAAACATATAACTAGGGTGAGTTTGATTTAATTCACGACAAGATGAAAAATAAAAATAAAATAAAGATGAAGTGATGTATTTGCTTAAGAATAACGAAGTCGGGTTATAAAATCTTGGGTCGTCGCGGCATAAATATTAAGGTCGTGGGTACGTTAATAAATTACATAAAATTATAATGACGGGTCGAAAATTATTACCTTAATATTAATTTATTAAAATAAAGTTTAAAATAATTTTATTTGACTTTTAATATTTAATTCTGATAATTTACATTTTAGACCCTAAGTTTATAATATTGATACTTTAAAACCTGAGCTATTATATTGGTCATTTTATACCTTAAATATTATTTAATCGTCAATAATAACCTTAAAGTAATTCGGGAAAGTTATTTAAAATGAAAAGATAACTTAAAATCAATAATTGATGTAAATGAACTGTAAGTAATATTGGGTTTATTATTCCTTTAGGTTCTGCAAGGCAGGAGTGATCTTTGATTCTGTGTTTGCTTAATTGTCCGTTTGCTTTTGAAATAAGGTACATATACTCTGACCTTTTCAGTAAAGGTTTCTCATGATTTCTTTTCCTTTGCTATCTTTCATTATTAGGGTTCCCTATGCCAATGCTATGAAACCCTTTTGTTTTCTGAACCTTTGTTTATTTGAACCTTCTGATTTGACCTTTTGATTTGATCTTCTTATTTGACCTTTTGATCTGGACTAGGGGTGTAAACGAGCCGAGACAGCTCGCGAGCTACTCGAGATCGACTCGTAAACTACTCGAAATCGACTCGATATAAACGAGTCGAGCTCGAGCTCGAGCTACTCGAGTACACTTTCGAGTCGAGTTCGAGCTCGAATATACTCAGCTCGTAAGGCTCGCGAGCCCTTATCGAGCTTTAATGATTTTACACTTTTACCCTTTTATATACATGTATTTACGTAATTCTCATAAAATCGAGTCGAGTCGAGCTTATTTTTCATCGAGTTCGAGATTTAAATGTGGCAACAATCGAGCTCGAGTCGAGTTTCGAGCTCGAGTTTGAGATGACGAGCCGAGCTCGAGCTTGAAATCCAAAGCTCGAACGAGCTCGAGTCGAGTTTCGAGCTCGAGTTTTACTAATCGAGTCGAGCTCGAGCTTGGCAGTACTCGGCTTGACTCGGCTCGTTTACACCCCTAATCTGGACTTCTGATTTGGACTTTATGATATGAACCTCTAATATGTATTTCCAACCTGATTATTATGACTTAAGTTCTGTATCACTTTATAATATTCTGTATGACCTATTCTAGTTTGACACCCGAGCCAAATTTATTTCACTAGGCATGGGGGTTCCATGTCCGTGTCAGGGATGCACCTCTGACATGACTCTAGGGCAGTAGAGTGATGTTCTGCCACGTCCCTTTGATTGGTCTGCATGTGAATGGGTAGGGGCGTATGGATGCATCCTAGATCTGTTTCTGTTTCTGATATGATATTGTCTGGTGAATGTGGCTGTGTGTGCAATACACGTCCTTCACATTTCTGGGAGCTCGCTACTCCACCCATATGAGGACACCCCTCATTATTGTCTGATTATCTGAGAGGTCTCCCCTCTATATTATATTTATGAAGATATGTGAATTATGATTATGACATGATATCTGTTTCTGGGCTCGTGGTAGATGACTATCAATTACCTTCACCTTATTTCTGTTTCAATTACTTTGATTATATTTCAGTTATAATTGTTACACCATATTCAGTATTTGCTTTTGTTTCATATTTATTTGTTGTTATATCTGTTCACTGAGCTTTCGTAGCTCAGCCGCATTTCTTTTCTTCGCGGCAGGTATTCAAGATAGCTTTTTGGATAGTTTTCTGGGATTAAGAGTAGAGTTGAATTAAAGATTTTGACCATAGTCATTTAAAGTAAGTTACTTATTTAAAACTTCTGCTTTTGATATGTCTGTTTGTTCTAATGTAACACCATAATTTGTGACATTTTTACCCTTGTCGGGTTGGGGTGTTACAAGATCACATTACGTGTTGGAACGGAAGCTATAACCTTCAACCTAAATCAAACTTCGAGATACTCCTCTAATTATGACTGTGAATCAGTGAATCAAATTGATGTTATCGATGTTGCTGTTGAGGAGTATGCTCAAGAGATTTTAGGTTTCATTGATAATTATTCGAGTGAAAACCTCACTCAGTCTTCTCACCCCATCATAGCCAATTCTTCTCCTTCCCTCACTCCGTTTGAGGGAAGTGACTTCGTCTTAGAAGAAATGGAGGCGTTTCTCAAAAGTGACTCGATTCCCGATGGAGTCGATAACCAAGAGATCGACCTCGAGAGGGATATTCTCATACTTGAAAAATTGTTAAACGAAGATCCCTCTCCTCTTCCTGTTCTAACACAACAACTTCATAAAGAGGAGGTCAAAAATGTTGAGAAAACTGATGACTTCCCTGAGGTTGAACTTAAGGACTTGCCGCCTCATCTTGGATATGCATTTCTGGAGGGTGACGATAAATTACCCGTCATAATTGCCAAAGACTTAAGTGATGAGGAAAAGGCTGCTCTCATAAAGGTTTTGAAGTCTCATAAACAAGCAATTGCTTGGCGACTCTCCGACATCAAGGGCATTGACCCTGAATTTTGTACTCACAAGATTTTAATGGAGGATGACTTCAAACCTGCAGTCCAACAACAAAGAAGGGTGAATCAAAAAATTCACGAGGTTATCAAACAAGAGGTTTTAAAACTTCTCGATGCCGGATTGATTTACCCTATCTCGGACAGTCCTTGGGTCAGCCCAATTCATTGTGTTCCAAAAAAGGGTGGCATTACTGTTGTCACAAACGAGGAAAATGAGTTAATTCCAACTCGTTTGGTTACGGGATGGCGTGTCTGCATTGACTATCGCAAGTTAAATGACGCCACCCGTAAGGATCATTTTCCTCTGCCCTTTATGGATCAGATGCTCGAGAGATTAGCGGGGAATGAGTATTATTGCTTCCTCGATGGTTTCTCGGGTTACTTTCAGATTCCCATTGATCCGCAAGATCAGGAAAAGACCACGTTCACGTGCCCCTATGGAACTTTCGCGTATAAACGTATGCCATTTGGCCTATGTAATGCTTCGGGCACGTTTCAAAGATGTATGATGTCCATATTTTCCGACATGATCGGGAAAACGATGGAGGTCTTCATGGACGATTTTTCGGTTATTGGGGATTTGTTTCAATCATGCCTCTCCCATTTAGACGACATGCTAAAACGTTGTGAAGACACAAAGTTATGTCTAAATTGGGAGAAGAGTCACTTTATGGTCAAAGAGGGCATTGTCCTCAGCCATAAAATTTCAAAGAACGGGATTGAGGTTGACAAAGCCAAAGTGGATGTCATAGCAAAATTACCTCATCTCACCACTGTAAAAGGTGTTAGGAGCTTTTTGGGTCACGCCGGTTTCTATCGTAGGTTTATTCAAGATTTATCTAAAATCGCCTAGCCTATGACCCATCTCCTCGAAAAGGATGCTCCTTTTATCTTCTCCCCAGAGTGCATCGAAGCTTTTGAAACACTTAAGAAAAAGCTTACCGAGGCACCTATTCTTGTTGCCCCCGATTGGGACTTGCCCTTTGAGCTCATGTGTGATGCTAGTGATTATGCTATAGGGGCAGTATTGGGGCAACGCAAAACAAAACATTTTCAGCCTATACACTATGCCAGCAAAACTATGACCAAGGCTCAAAGCCATTACACCACTACCGAAAAAGAATTATTAGCTGTGGTGTATGCTTTTGAAAAATTTCGGCCATACTTGATACTGACCAAGAGCATAGTGTATACGGATCACTCAGCTTTGAAGTACCTTTTTGCAAAACAAGATGCAAAGCCGAGACTTCTTCGTTGGGTTCTCCTCCTACAGGAATTTGATATCATTATTCGTGATAAAAAAGGAGCTGAGAACCTAGCTGCTGATCATCTCTCCCGATTGGAGAACCCCCACCAAGATGTCTTCGAGAGGAAAGAAATCAATGAAACATTCCCTCTCGAGACACTCAATGCGGTTACCTTTCGTGGAGATTCTAGTACCCCGTGGTTTGCCGACTTTGCAAACAACCTTGCGGGTAACTTTGTGGTGAAAGGGATGTCGTCCCAACAAAAAAATAAATTCTTCAAAGATGTAAAACATTACTTCTGGGACGACCCCTACTTGTTCAAAATATGTGCGGATCAAGTCATCCGACGGTGTGTTTATGGCCAAGAAGCCTCTGAAATTCTTAAGGCTTGCCATGCTGGTCCCACAGGGGGCCACCACAATCCAAACTACACCGCCAAAAAGGTGTTTGACTCCGGTTTCTTTTGGCCCACGATTTACAAGGATGCCCAGGAATTAGTCAAATCCTGTGACGCTTGTCAACGTCACGGGAATATTTCACAAAAGAATGAAATGCCTCAAAACGCAATTCAAGTTTGTGAAATTTTTGACGTTTGGGGCATCGACTTTATGGGGCCATTTCCTTCTTCTCATGGCAATAAATACATACTCGTGGCTGTTGACTACTTGTCAAAATGGGTTGAAGCGAAAGCTTTACCCACTAATGATGTCCGAGTTGTTGTCAAATTCTTGAAAGCTCTTTTCGCTCGATTTGGAACTCCACGTGCTATTATCAGTGATCGTGGTACGCACTTCTGTAATGACAAATTTGACAAAGTCATGCAAAAGTACGGTGTAACTCACCGTCTTTCTACTGCGTACCACCCACAAACAAGTGGACAAGTAGAAGTTTCCAATCGAGGAATTAAGAGAATTTTGGAAAGAACTGTAGGTGAAAATCATGCATCGTGGTCGGACAAATTAGATGATGCACTTTGGGCTTTCCGTACGGCTTACAAAACACCCATTGGGTGTACGCCTTACAAGCTTGTGTACGGGAAAGCGTGCCATCTTCCGATCGAGCTTGAGCATAAAGCCTATTGGGCTCTCAAGCATGCCAATTTCGATCTCAAAACTGCGGGTGATCATAGGAAAGTTCAACTGAATGAATTAAATGAACTTCGTGATCAAGCTTACGAGAACTCTTTGATCTACAAAGAAAAGACAAAGAAGATTCATGACTCAAAAATCAAAAACCGCGTTTTTAACGTTGGTGATCGAGTCCTTCTTTTCAACTCTAGACTCAAGATTTTCTCGGGAAAGCTCAAAACCCGATGGACTGGTCCATTCACTATCGCTAAAGTTTATCCTTATGGCACTGTCGAATTATCTCAAAATGACGGTCCAAATTTCAAAGTGAATGGACATCGTTTAAAGCACTACTTTGGAGAGGACATACCATCCATGGTTGTCCCGGATCTCCAAACTTTCCCCAAGGACAATTGAATTCGGGGATCGAGTCAAGCTAGCGACTCGATGAACAAAAACAATAGCACAATACGGGTTTTCACCTGTATCTCTGATTTCTTTCTACTTTCTACCACCCAGTGTGGGGGAATGGCCAACCCCCCGCTATTTGAAAATGTATATATGTATATAAGTTCAAAAAAAATGTGTATATATAGAAATAAAGTGAAATATGGTATTTCCACAGTTAGATTCGAATATTATATTTTTACGTTCATAGATTCGGCATAATAGCCGGGACTTTGAATATTGAGGACAATATTCATTTCTAAGTGTGGGGGGGGGGGGGGGGAATTCTAGCGAATTTTGTCGCAAAATACTTTCAAATACCCCTGTTTTTGGCCAAAAATTTCAAAAATTTTTCACTTTATTTCAAAAATTTTTGTGGTAATCAGTCCGCCATGTCTAACCGACAAAGGGATTGGCTAATCCAGGAGCAAACGACTCTTGGTAAAGATAACTCAAATCCGTTTACGGCTTGCAATTTGCCCAAAATTGTATGGTTCCTCAACTCCCCATATCCTCAAAAGCAAATGAGTTGGCTAGCCCGCAAGATTATGGCTTGTGGTAAAGGCCGTGGAAAAACCATAATTGGTAATCAGCTCACCAAGATGTTGACTATTCCATCAAGAGCTGGCTAGTCCAGGAGCAAACGGCTTCTGGTAAAGACAAATCATATCCGTTGACAGCTGGTGGTTTGCTCAAAATCACACGGCTATCAGGTGTGCCACAGTTCTTACACCTGGCTACTCCAGAAGTGATGGCTTTTGGTAAAGAGTTTAAGATCCATCAAGTTTCCAAAAATATTGCTAGGGACTAGCAATAGTTTAGTGTGGGGGATTGATGAGTGCGCAAACACTCATCATTTTTATCGTATTTAAACTGCCAAAACATACAAAAACAATCGAAAAGTAATCAAAATACTTAAATTATCGCAGGGATTGTGTTTTATGTGTTTTAAATGCAAAACGAGCAAAAACAAACGAAGAACGATCAAAGTTTGCAATATTGGCAGTTTCAGTCCCCTAAGTTTCAAAATTTGTCAGAAATAGTCCCTATGCATTTATTTTGAAATGAAAGTCAACCCAAGTCCCTAAAAAATCAAAAGTTATCAAAAACGTACTTTGGGTGATAAATTTGGAAAAGTTACATGTTTGGTCCCTGGAGTTTGGAAATTTGCAAATTCAGTCCCTGGGAATTTTGAAAATTAAAAAATTGCAAAAATTAATTTTGGAATATCAAACTTGGCAATATTGATCCCTTGTGATACTTTGGAAGAATGTACATTTTCAGCCCCTTGGTTTTGTCAAATTGCAAAGATGGTCCTTGTTGTTTTGAAATACCACAAACAGACCCTTAACTATAAAAACCAAAACCGAACTCAAACCCAACATCAAACCAAGCCCACCCCATTTTTTTTCCTTGGCCCATCTCACCCTCAGCCCACCTCACTCAAAAATAATACCCCGTCCCTTTTTCCCCCCTCAGTCAACGAAGGTCAAATGTTGACCTTCTCCCCCTCTTGAGCCTGCATAACCTCACCAAACACTCCAATCCCCCGTCCTCCACCTCCGCATCCCATTACTTGTTCCCTCCACCTCAACTAACCTCCAAATAGCAATTAATGCTTCTCTAAAGCCCTCACTCAACCTCAGCCTGACAAGAAGAAAAAAATGGCGCCAAAAGGTTTTTGAAGGGTCAAGATTGAGTAGTGATAATCCAATGGTTCAGAGGGCATTTGGGATTCACTCCTTAGGGTTCCAAAACCCTAATGGTCCCTTATAAAAAGAAAGAGAAGCAGCAGTGGAGAGAGAGACAATTTTTAGCATAATTTAAGTAGTTTAAGTAATTTTTACCATTTCCTTGTAATCAAAAGCTTTCAGTTGTTGTTTTTTATGTAATTCAGTGTAATGTGAATCTTTTCAAGTTATAAATTCAAGTGTTTCAGTTTGATTTTAACATGTTGCAATTTTAACTCAAAATCTCATTTGTAGCCTAATGCTAATGATAGTTGTTATGATGGACTAAATTAGGACACTTAAGCTCCCAGGAAGCTTTTACAAGCTTTTAGTAATATTAAAATTCAGTTTAGTTGCATAAATCAAAAATTCAAATGATGGTCAACAAAAGTCAACTGCAGTCACTTTGGTGGTTTATGGTGAATTCTGGGTAGTTGAGGTAGCAAAGGAAGATCTCAGCCTATCTAAAAGATAGGCTAGCTTAGTGAAATCCTCTTTTATGGCTGAGGATCATGGTTTGTAAGTCCACTGCTTCAATTTTCATTCATATAAGTGAATATCTGTGTTTCTGAGTTTGTATCATTTCTAGTAGTTTTTGATCATTTAAATATTTACTATTAGTGATATCATAGCATATTTGATCATTAGTTTGAAGTTTATTGCCTAAAATCTTGTTTCATTTATAAATCAGTGCAATATAGGGGTGTTTGGATTAGTGTTATCCACTGTGTTCAGTGGTGTTTATGTTGTTGTTTTTGGTTTACACATGCTACAATAAGTCATATTAGAACATGTAAACCATAAAATTTGAGGGTACTTAACAAGAAAGTCAAAACTCACTTAATCACTTCATAGATTGTTATCTGTTAGACCTTAGGCTTTGTAATCTCATCAAATCAGTATTATAGTTGTTAGAATAGGTTAAATTAGTTTCATATAAGCTTAATATTACATTTACAGTAATTAAACTAGGATTAAAGCTCACAAAAGTCAAAAACTCAAGTTTTACTAAAAAGTCAAAATTGTTGATCTCAGATTTTTACCAAAATGGCAAGATTTTTATAGATTTTTGTGTTGTGATCCAAGGTCTGAAATTTGTTGTGTGTAGACTCTACCAGCTGAATTTGTGATTTCTATAAATTTTACAGTTTTGTAATTTTATTTGGTGGACCAAAATACCCTTGGAACTGACCTGCAGGGCAAGGCATTTGCCATGTCTCAGCAGACCATTACCACCCACCCAACTTTGGTGGTTGTTTTTGGTTAACCCAGTGGGTCCCACACTTCACCTTTGGGTCCTTACAACCCCCCTCCTACCAGTGTTGGAAAATTGACCAAGAGTTTTACCATTTGACCACTGGACCCCACCTGAATTTGGTCCCAAACTTTGTCCCCAAATCTGTCTCAGAATGCAATAAGCAAACTGCTTATTTGTGATTTGTAGCTTATTGAAGCAGCTTATTTGTGCTAATCTTGCTTATTCTTGTTCATGTAACTCAGAGAAACCCATTTTTACCATTGTGGACCCCACATCACTTCATTTGAGCTTAAAACCTTATGCAGTCAACAAAAGTCAACTGTTTGAGTCAATAAGCTCTCAGGTGCTTATTTCTTGGTTAAATTAAAAGTGATTTCATAAAAAGTTTTAGTTTTTAGTAGTAAATCAGTTTGGAAAAAGAAAAAACCAAAAAAACCAACTTTAATTATAGTGATAGCTTCTATTTAATAGGATTTATCATTTTAATTTTCTTTTTAGCTTATTTATAAGTAATATATCATTTTTATATTTTTATTAATTCTCTTTTAGGTAAAAATAATTTTAGAAAATTTTCCAGATTTTTATTTTGTCTTTTAGTGGTTTTTAGAATTAATTTTAGTTTAATTAATTATTAATTAATATTAAGTAATTAAATAGCATAATTAGATTTTATAAAGTATAACCTAGTTTTTATAATTTTTCTAGCTTTTATATATGTTAAAACATTTTTATAAATTTTTCTAGAATTTGCACTATTCATTTTTTATTTTTTATAATTTAATTAGTTTAATTGGTAATTAATTAGTAATTAGATTAATAATTAGTAAATTAGTTTAAAAATACATAAAATGAACTTTTTATAATTTTTTAGGATTCAAGTGATGGTTAATTAGATTTGTAAAATTTTTCTTAATTTTCTAAATCTTTTTAGTATTTTTAATAATTCTGATTAATTTAATTAGTTAATAAATAGATAATTAGTAATTAATTAATAATAAATAATTAAATAGTGTAAAAATAGTTTTTATCTTTTTTTAAAATTTTCTTTAATTGTTAGGATTGTAAAAATAATAATTTTACACTTGTAACCTTTTCCGTCCATCAGTTGTACTTTTTGTTTCGTTCATCTGCGTACGTTTTTAATTAAAACGTACATTTTTAGGTTTCAGCTCAGCTCTTCTTAATCTCAATTCACGTAATCAATCACATAGCTTTCCTAAGCTATTTAATTTCATCATTCTCAAATAATTCTTATCACAACCCTTTTCTGTGAATAATCACCCGATCACAAGTAAGCTAAGGCACAATCCACACCTCGTCGGGACATAACGACCTAGTGATACCCTTTATTACCCGGAAGCATTGGTCTAGGCTATTTGACTTTGTTGACCATTCTTTGGTCAATATAAGTTGACGGTTTAGCATCAATCAGACCTGCAGAAATTCTTATGTTAAGTTTCCAGAAAATTTCTAGAAAAACTTGGTCCTACTTCCTGGAAAATCCTGCAAAACTTCATTATGACTCGATACAAGTATTTGACTCTAACAAATACGAATATACATGTTCATTTAATATTGTGGAGAATCATGATCGGTTTGTTTCTTAAAAACATATTTGGGGTTTCCCCTTACACTTATCTTTTGCAAAAATACCTTTGGGTGAAGTTAAGACTAGGCCAAACAACAAAGTAAAATATTTCCACTATTTTAGTTTTGAAACATGATCTACCAACAATAAAAATAAAGCATGCATACGGAAACAAATAACAATAAAAAAAACAAACAATCAAACAAATAAAAAGGGGCTTGAGTTGCCTCCCAAGAAGCGCTTGTTTTTGTTCGAGTCACGAGCCTGACTCTACCCTTATTGAACGGAAATAGGGGAGGTTTTCCCTACACTTTGAATTAAGTGTGGATGGAAGTAGCGATACACACCCTTAGGGTGGAAATATGCCTCGTGAGGAAAGTGTGGTGGATGAATTATATGCTCAAAGTGGTGTGCTCCTATCATCATAACCTTACCAAATTCAATCAGGTTAATGGGTGGATTAAGATTTTCTCCTAGAAAGGGGTCATTTTCTATCAACTTCAAGAGACTACTAGTTGGGGATCCATCTTGACCTAATAAACCCGGTTTAAACCCATAATGTTTCTTGTGATCAATCATAAATGTGTGATGTAAGTGTGTAAGGTCATTTTCCACTCCTATATTGGCTTCCTCTCTACAAGGCTTAGAGTCCACTACCTTTATCCTAAGACTACCCGAACTATATGGTTTGATGGGTGGATCGGAATCTATTTCAATTCCTAAATTTTCATCCAAGGATGGAAGATGAGGTAACGGTTTTGGTTGAGGCTCCGGTTCATCAAAACTAGGAACTTCCCTAGAACTAAGGGTAAGGTTATCATTATAAGCATTCAAACCTATATCCTCTAGTTGTGTTTGGTTCAAAGGTTCTACCTCAATTGGGATTCCTAAAGTCTCATCTACTTCATCCGAATAAGTCATGGGCGGTGTGTATGCCTCAAATGATGGTAGGACTTGTGGGGTACTTGGTGGGCTTATGTTATTTACTTCATCATTCCTTGTGTCAAGATCACCTATATCCTCAACATGTGTTTCATTATAATCCAACCCTAACATTTTCCCAAGTATCTCAAGTACTTCTCTAGGCATCTTAACTTCTATTTCCGAATCATAAGGATCATCCTCAATACTCTGACTGCTATATACAAATTGCCCAAAAGGTTCATCATCTGTTTCTTGAGATTCATCATTATCGATCATAAAACCTAGGTCTTTTTGATCAGTGTGATCATGTTCGGCTACATTCTCCATCACATCAAGGTCACCTATGTGCTCAGCTTGTATTGTGGTGAAATCAAACCACTCTGTATGCCCAGATATCTCATCTATAGTTTTATCCCCAAATAAACTTCTTGCTTGTTCCCTCAAACTTGCTATCAATTGATCCGTAACAGCATTTGTTGGGTTGTCCATTTTTTTGGCAAGTATGGCACAATTCTCTACGGTTTCCCATGCTTCATCAGCACTTAATCCCCAAAGGTCCCCATCTGCGGCATGGTCAATGTCCATTTTGGTATAGTGGTCGACACGATGGTAAAATATTTCAATTTGGGACCACAAATCGAAATTATGATGAGGGACTTTTCGGAGTAAATACTTAAAACAAGCCCATGCATCATAGATAGGTTCATCTTCATGTTGTTTAAACATCAAGATGTCATTTGGAGTGGGTGAATTTAGTGGTCGGTAGTATGGTGGATTCGCGTTCTCCATAATGGCTAACGGAATAGTCAATGGAAAGGTTTTTTACAAACAAAGACACAAAGAAAAGATAGACTAAAGAAAACCTAAAAATAAAAATAAAATCTTACTAGAAAGGAATCTAGCAAGTAGACCTAATAAAAAGAGATTCTAACCTAGACAATAACTATTCCCCGGGCTGTGGCGCCAAAAACTTGATGCGTAGGGATTGCACCAGGCTTTACCTCTCGAGGGATCTCGAGAAGCTTACAACCCCCACCAGGCAGTGTACCTGATCGATGTAGTATAGTATAATGACAAGTACCGGGGGATTGATCATTCAGCTAGGAATAGTGTCGCTAGGATTAGAAAACCTAAAGAATAAGTCTAGAGATGATGGATGATTCTTTTTGTATTTTTAAATTTTTTTAGAAAGCAATTTAAAATCTCGGGTTTGAAGGATTTGGGCGGAATTAGTTGCTAGTCAACTAACCCAATAATACTAAAAATGAAATTAAACTAATTATACTAAGGTTGTGAGCCATATGTGGAGAAATGTGTTTACTTAGATTTCACTACTCCCTAGATATCTTTTACACGTTAATTACATGTTATAGTTGCGTGGATGACGGATTGTATTCCTTAATACCATTCATGGGGTGGCGTGCTTAACTCCCCAATCCTATGAGTGCCTACTTCACTCCTATGTCGAGCCGGCTAAGAAGCTCCTAACATGGGATCATTAGAATTTATTCATGCATTAAATACAACCAATAAAACCTAGTACACATCGGTTCATGTTTCCTAAGACGTTCAAGCATGTTACCAATTGGAGATCTGCCAGTTTTCTTAAGCCTAACATTGAAATCATTCATCCAATACAACCATAAACAAGTAATCAACACATAATTAACATCTAGGTTTCATTAGATCTAAGCAAACACAAGATAGATCTAGCCTAACATGGTGGAATCAAGACAAGCACAAGATATAGACAACCAACACATAGACATATTGATTGAATTAAAAGAATACTTATCTCAATAGCACATGTAAGGGTTCAAGGGCTGAAAACCCTTGAAAAAGCTGTAAAATACGTATATGGTTCGGCCTTAGGGTTTCTCCAAACTTGTTCCTCCCCTAATGAATGAAAATTAGATATATAGATTTTGGAGGGTGACGGTGTCAAGAACAAATGTGTGACGCCGTCATCTCGCCGCCAAATAGTTCCTCGGACTGCCTAGATCTGGGTTTGACGCCGTCATGTATACTCCTTATGCAGGCCGTCATGACTTTAACTTTTGACTCTCTACTTGTGACGCCTTCAGGTTTGTACTGGGTCATCATGGAATTTACTCTTGACGCCGTCAAATACTTCCTCTTGACGCCGTCAAACACTGTTCCCAGCATGGAAAATTAAGTCTTTGGCGTTTTCTTCACTTTTATGCTCCAAAAGCGTCCGAATTGCTTCCTTTTCCAGATTTCTCTCCCAAAGTACCTAAAATCACAAATGGAACGATTTAGGGTAATATTTGATCAAATAAATTCAATTCCGGGCTTAAATGACCTCCTAAAAGTGGTTCATTTTTCGCCTCATCAATATTTTATTACATAATCTCTTACATCTTACATATTCCCTTACACACTTTACATCTCAACCATCCATTCCCTTACAACACATCTTACCCTTCATTTTCAACACATGGGAATTGTTTGAATTCCAAAGGATGCTCCTTAGATCCTAGCCATTGAATTCAAATTAAAACACATCTCAACCATTCACCTCACCCTCCTTTCTATACCATCACATGTGTTTGATCCAAGCCATCCATTTCAAACCAAAACTATCTCAACCATTGATTCACCCTTTCCCCCCAATCAAAGCATATTCCTTTGGAATATCCCTTCTTAATCCAAACCTAGGATCCTTTGATCCTAGCCATCTATTTCAAATCAACACATCTCAACCATCCATATTCAACACATGCCAAATAATTTGAAAACCAAAGGAGGCTCCCTTTGATCCTAGCCATCCAATTCAAACCATCTCATCTCAACCCTCCATCTCATTCTTCCCCCAAGCAATGGAATATACCTTGGCATATTATTTCTCTCTTTTCTATGCCATGTGAGGAATAACACTTCTACCCCTTCCAAATTACCCTATCTACACTTTATACCCTTGGTAATTTGTTTTCTCATAAACACTTCACAAAACATTTTCCAAATTGGCTATTTGAGTTGGTAAACCTTAGATTGATTAATGTTAAGGTTTAGTGTGAAGTACAATTGGGGGTTTAGCAAGGATTTGTATTTATAAGATCCAAACACCTAACACTTGGGAAATGTTTACAGAAGCCTGGCGCGCTGACGCGCGGGTGACGCGCCGGCCTCGGTAAAATTTCCCAAGTTTGGGTTCTTGGCCTATAAATACCACCCTTGCCTCTTGTATTCCTCACCCCTTTCCATTATTCTTTCTCTCTATATTCTTTTTTTCTAAACACTCTCAAATCTCTCTATCTTTAATCTCTAATCTTGTGTTCTTGATTTTCACATTAACATCTTTGAAAGAACACATCTCTTTGCAAGGGAAGAATCACAAGAACCTAATCCACTCTTGTGATTGTGTCAAGGGTCTTCTTATCTATACCCTTTTCTATTACAATCGAGTCTCTAGGTTAGGTTAGGGCTTGGTTGAACAAACATATATTCATTTATTTGTGAGTGAAGTCTTGTGTCTTGGTGACCAAGCCTAGATCATTGGGGATCTAGTTGGGGTTTGATACTTCCGGTGGGAAGTCTTGGTAGTGGTCTTGGTGACCCTTAGGTGAAGTCGAATCGCGAGATTCTTTTGGGTGGTTTCCGAGGGCGGAATACCGTTGGGGAGTAACTCTTTCTTTGTGAGCATCGATATTGGTGAATATCGGTGGAGTGAATTATAACGGTTTGTATTCCACCGAAAGGATTATACTAGTGAATAGTATCGGAGTCGCGGATTCGCAACTGGACGTACGGATGGTATAAACCCCTCATCCCGAACCAGTATATATCGTTGTGCTCTTTACTTGTGCTATATACTTTGGTTGTGTTAGTGGTTGTTGGATTATTGTACAACGACTTGGTGTTCACTTTGGCTTAAAGTTTTTAAACATCTAAAAAGCCGAAGAAACCGTATTCACCCCCCTCTACGTTTCTACAATTGGTATTAGAGCGGTATACTCAAGTTTTTGAGCGATAAAACCTTCCCGAGAAGTCGTTTTAAGTCAAAAACTTCTTTCCCAAAAAATCTAAAATCCAAACTAAGATTTTTGGTAAAGTAGAGTATAAATCCATGGCTCAAGAGAATTATGATGAGGGGTGCTCTATGCAAAGACCACCTTTGCTAGAAACCGATGGGTTTTGGTTTTGGAAAACCCGGTTTGAGACCTATGTTAGGTCGAAAGATCTTGATTTATGGGAAATTATTCAAAATGGCAACTTTGTGTTCATGGTGGAAGACCCCGAAACAAAGTTGTTAGTTGAAAAGCCCAACTTGGATCTAAAAGATGATGAGAGGAGAAAGCTTAGTAAGAATGATGAAGCCAATATGTTAATCTACAATGCTCTACCTCGAAGGGAGTTCGAGAGAGTTCATATATGCAAGACCGCCAAGGGGATTTGGCATTCACTCATCATCACACATCAAGGTTCTCACAAGTCAAAGATTGCAAGATCGACTTACTCATCCAACAATATGAGAAGTTTGCGATCTCGGATGAAGAGACCATTGACAATGGTTACACACAGTTTAATGTTATTATCACAAGCCTCACGGCTCTAGATCCTAGCTTTTAAAACAAGAACCATGTGAGAAAGTTTCTTCGAGCTCTTCCGGTTAAGTGAAGGCCAAAGGTGACGACTATTGAAGGAGCCAAGAACTTGGTGGAAATTCCTCTTGACGAGCTAATCGGCAACCTCAAAGTGTATGAAATGATTTTAGAAAACGACAAGGTTGTTACTAAAGAAAAGAAGAAAGAGGTTAAGTCACTAGCCCTCAAAGCTAAAGTCACTAGGGAACAAACTAGTGATGATAATGATGAAGGAAGTGATGAAGATGACGAAGAGTACAACTTGATGGCTAAGAAATTTAGGAAGTTCCTTAGAAGAGGCGGCAACTTTAGGCGCAGTAATAGAGTTGGAAACCAAGGGAATGATGGAAGGAACAACTTTGGTGGAAGTCGAGGTGGTGACAACAAAGTTGGTGAGAGCTCTAGACGTACACAAGGATGCTAGAATTGCGGAGAGAAGGGTCACTTCATAAATGAATGCCCTAAGCCTAGGATGAACAAGGCGTTTGTTGGAGGAGCATGGAGTGATAGTGAAGATGAAGATCAACCAACACAGGAAGCTACTTGTCTCATGGCTCAAGAAAAACTTGAGGTACCCCTAAACTCTTCTTCCTTTAATAATGTAGATATCAATGATTTGCAAGAGGAGAATGAGAATTTTAGAAAAACACTTGAGAAAACTCTTAATGAAAAACGCATCATTGAACAAGAACATAGTAAACTCAATAAGAAAGTTTATGAGCTTGAAAAGGAAGTCAAGAAACTAAATCATTGTAAAGAGGTAATTGAACCATGTAAAAGTTGTGAGTCACTCACACTTGAGGTTGACTCTTTAAAAGATAAAGTATCTAAACTTCAAAAGGAGTCTCGAAGATTTTCAAAATTTAAGAAAAGTACAAATGATTAGAAGAAATTATTGGTAGTCAAAAGAGGTCCCAAGATAAAGAAGGTCTTGGATTTTCAAAACAAGGAGAAATCACTTTCGTAAGCCTGACAAAACCAATAACATTTGTAAAGACTAAAGAAAAAGAGTTTCCAAAATCTTCCGAGGGTGACGCGCTGCACGACGCGTCAACGCGCCAGAAGCGCGCCAGTCCTCTGAGGGAAATTGGAGAATCGTCCAAAACATTTATCAAACCAATTACTTCTCAAGCTCCTCTTGCAAACACTCGAGGTAACCAAGTTTCCGGTACAAAAAGAGAGAACCCAAAACAACTTTACAAGTCGGGCTATCATAATAGTCGTGGTTATACACAACCTCGAGTTAATATTAGCCCACTTTTGCCTACACCCAATATTAGACCTACTAATCCATATAACCAAAGATCTTCACTCCAAAATTATCAAAGAAGAAACTTTTATCAAAGGACATCTCACTACCAATACAACAACTATCAAAGGAGAGACAACTCCTACCCAAACCGAACCTTCTTTAGACCTCAAGGTTATAATAACTATAGATCAAGTTATCAAAGTCAAAATAATTTTAAAAATAATCCTTGGTCTGCTTTTTCGAGTTTTGGTATTGAGAAATTGTGTGTCTTACTTCAAGACCCAAGAATGTTCAACTTGGGTAACTCTTATGCTAACCAAAATGGACCCAAGAAGCAATGGGTACCAAAAGTATGAGTTGTATTTTTGTTGTAGGTTTGTTTCAAAAGTGATCTACAACTGGATGAGTGGATAGTGGATAGTGGTTGCACTAAACACATGACCGGGAATAGAAGATTGTTCACATCATACACGGCGTATGATGGGAATCATGTCACTTTTGGGAGCGAACTTAACGGCAAAATTTTTGGCAAAGGTAATGTCCTTCATGACTCCATTGAAATTACCAACGTTGAGCATGTTAGAGGTCTAAACTTTAATTTGATTAGTTTGAGTCAACTTAGTGATGATAGTTGTAAGGTAAAATTTACTAAAGTAGATTGTTCTATTAGTAAAAATGGTGTTGTACTAGCTAAAGGTCATAGGAGAAACAACTTGTACACCTTTTAATCATAGATTATTTGTAACAATATATGCATTTCAAACATGGTAAATAACCCAACGCCTCGGCTTAGGAAGTTAGGTCTTGCCGACAAGCTAGTAAGCAATTTACCATTGTTGAGTTTTGAAAGGCATTATTGTGATACATGTCTAGGGAGTCAAGGACAAACTAATAATAGGAATAAAAGGGAGTGTCAACTAATAGGCTTTTAGAGTTGATTCATTTAGAATTGTATGGTCCATCTCCGATCCAAAGTTATGGAGGATACTTCTACACTTTAATGATTGTAGATGATTATTCAAATTACACTTGGATTTTATTTTTAGAAAACAAGGATGGAGTCTTGAATAAATTCAACATTTTAGGAAAGAAACTTGAAAACCTACTTGATTGTTCAATTGTCTCAATTAAAACAAATCATAGTAGTAAATTTGATAAAATACAATTTGGAACCTTTTGTGAACAACATGGAATATCTTATAACTTATCGGGCCCGTTCACTTCTTAATCGCTTGAGATTGTTGAAAGAACACATCATAAGTTAAGAAAGATGAGTCGTGCAATGCTTGACGAGCAATCCATCCCACAAAAGTTTTGGTGTCATGCCCTAGATACTGCATGTTATATCTTTAATAGTATTCATATAAGAAAGGTCATTAATAAAACTCCATATGAAATACTTAGAAATAGGAAGCCTTCCTTAGAGTATTTTAGAGTATTTGGTTGCAAAGTATTTATACTTCACACCAAAGTAGTATGAAGGTGTGTTCCTAGGATACTCTCAAACTAGTGAAGCATACATAGTGCTTAACAAGGAAACAATGAGGATTGAGGAATCTCTCAATGTAACCTTTGATGAGAGCATGCCCGAGCCTAAATCATCTCCTTCGGTAGAAGATGATGTGATCAATGAACCTATAGTTCAAGATCAAGAAAGGTCGCCGACATTACAAGTTAATGTTTCGGATGAAGGTAAGCCTAAGGAAGTAAGAGAGGCGAGGGGTCATCCTATACAACAAGTCATTGGTGACTTGAATAAAAGGACTCTTAGGTCACAAAACAAACAAGATTAGGTTTTTGGCATGACATTTTTTTAAAAGTCCAAATTGCTTTGGGATAGGTTTTGATGTTCAAACATGCATCTTAGGAGAACAATCTTTAAGACAAAATAAAATGTCTATGTGTTATGATTAAGGCTTATATGGAGGCATGGATGGAAGACTAAATAAATGTCTTCCAAGAGGAAAGATATGTATCAACTCATTATTCAAACAATGATTGATAATATCCAAGATTCTACATGTCTATACAATGTGCATTGAACAAGAAAATTTGACACAATTTATCTTGCTTAATCTCGATAATATTGATTTTGTCATAGCTTCCAAGATTAGATATGATATTCATCACAACTCACACTTGTGTTGAAGATTTTGTATCTAGTTCTACTTGTTCACCTTATGAAAATAATACATGTTGCATGCCTAAATTTAAGTGAATAATGCTTCATTGCTTAAAATTTGTTGCATAGCTTAACAAATTATGGTGCATGCCTGAGAAATAATGGTAGGTAGCATGTGTATTTTGTGTACATATCACAACTTAAGATCAACTAAAACACTCATTGTTCTTTGAATAACTCTTCCCATAACCATGTGATCTAAGTACATTAACCTTTCCTATATATTCTCTTCCTCTTGATCTTCACAACTTATACACCTAATGAGGAATCTTAGTACTAATTGCCTTAATACCCGTTGGATAATAGGATTCATCACCCATATCTAAACCTCACTCTACTATTATTTAAGGATTAGAGATCTTGATTAAGCATTACACCTAAAATCTCAATCTAAGTTAAAAATGAATAACCAACCACTTTCTCCGAAAAATGTTCTTGACAATTTCATCCTCCAAAGTAGTGACACTAATTCATTGAGTGGAAACAATGGAAGTGAAGAAATTGCTAACAACAATGTTGTCCCTCAAGCTCCAACTAAGAGTGATGGGATGGGAAATGGGAGGTTTATGCAAAACAACCAACAACAATATCCTAGGATCAACCTTGAAAAACTAATGCCAGATGATGTTTGGAGCAATCCACAAAATGTTCATGTCACATCACGCCCATCTAGGGGTATTGGTGATGAAGAAGTTTGGGAAAAGATAAGGAAGCCCTTAAGCCCAAAACTTTGTGAAGGCAACCATGCAATTTGTTGTGAAAACACAATTGACATGCTTAATGCTATTAAGGATCATAGAGAAGAAACCCGTAAAATGCTCAAATCTCTTCATGACGGAGTTAAAATGCTTCAAGCATTGGCCTCAAACATAACATGCATTGTGCATCAAGAAAGGGGTGTTGACACTTGTGAGGACAATCTTGTAGATCACAAGAAATAGTTTCCTTATATCATGTATTGCTTAAGTGTGTTTGGTAGAAGCTTTGTGCGTATTTTGTGTTCCTTGGATATCATGGTACCATAATATAGTTGTAACTCTAGCTTTCAAGCTTTATAATAATTATCAATGCACTTTACTCAATCTTGTCATGCTCAACAAATGGTTATTGGAGTCATATTTGGACAAATATATATATTGTGGTCTAACCCATGTTGCAAGTCTCCAAATGGTAACGTAACCCATTTTTGGAACTTTCACATATGAGGATTTCATATTTGTTGCATGTTGTGATTTCTAAGTGTAGCTAGGCCACCGCAAAGGTGAGGCTCTTGACCCATGGATCCCCGCCTTTAAACAAGGGGGAGAAACGATCTAGGGGGAGCTATGTTCAAGGGGGAGCACTTTCGGGTGCACATACAAGCTAGCTCATTTATCCCACAGGCCGAAGTTCGAAACCTGGCTTGATTGGAAGTCCCACCTTTTTTATTCGACAAAAGGGGGAGAAAGAAAGCAAGAACGTGAAGACCATTCAAGAATTGTTAAAGGCTTCACCAATTTACAAGGCAAAGGTCAAGACGCAAGCTACACCAAAGGCGCACTTTGTCTTCGCTAAGTTTTGTAATTTTATTTGCTTTCGGTTTTTATTTGTCATCATCAAAAAGGGGGAGATTGTTGAGGCAACATGATCAAGATCTCTTCATGTTTTAATGATGACAAATAAATCATCGAAACACATAAAATAACAAACGTTAGCTCAAAATCGCCGGAGCCCATATCTGCTCCTAGCGCGCTGCCCGCGCGTCAACGCGTGGGTGACGCGCCAGGACACTGTATGGTTCCGGGAAAATTTTGAAAGTCGGCTTTCCCCTTACCCGAAAAATGTGGATCTTTCAATTCATGTATGAATATGTTATGTGCTTAATTGAGAATACTCGAAACGAGTTTTGAGACTTGAGAGATCCTACTTTTAAAACACCCGTTCACGGGAAAACACCAACTCATGTTTTATAACTATCGCCTCTAGCCAAGGCCTTTCTAAACTTAGGGATCTTATATATTTCACGTGACATTGTGTTGAAGCATCCATATGCTCATATCCCGTGCTTACGTCTTCTCTAATTACGTAACGGGTTTACTCTCTTATTGGTCATACTAAGTCAAAGGTCACTTTGCGTAAACGCATCCTTTCCCACTTGGATTATGCTTTACAATTAAGGTAAAGCACTTAACTTGTTTGAACCAAGGTATTAGTTGAGAACGTCGAGTCGTGGAAAGTCACGAGATATGAAACTATGGATTCTCGACGTTGTGTTACTTGAACTTATAAGTAATTTATGATTTTCTCAACTCATAATCTTAATTGTCTAAACCTTTTCTTCTTAATGACAATTAGATTTCTTCTTAATCTTCTCTTAATCTCATTTCTACAAAAGGCAAACACAATCATATCCAACCATATCTAAATCATATATTCTCTTACACAATCTCTTACACTCTTACATATTTCCCTTACACACTTTACATCTCAACCATCCATTCCCTTACAACACATCTTAACCCTTCATTTTTAACACATGGGAATTGTTTGAATTCCAAAGGATGCTCCTTTGATCATAGCCATTGAATTCAAATTACAACACATCTCAACCATTCACCTCACCCTCCTTTCTATACCATCACATGTGTTTGATCTAAGCCATCCATTTCAAACCAAAACCATCTCAACCATTGAATCACCCTTTCCCCCCAATCAAAGCATATTCCTTTGGAATATCCCTTCTTAATCCAAACCTAGGCTCCTTTGATCCTAGCCATCTATTTCAAATCAACACATCTCAACCATCCATATTCAACACATGCTAAATAATTTGAAAACCAAAGGAGGCTCCCTTTGATCCTAGCCATCCAATTCAAACCATCTCATCTCAACCCTCCATCTCATTCTTCCCCCAAGCAATGGAATATACCTTGGCATATTCTTTCTCTCCTTTTTATGCCATGTGAGGAATAACACTTCTATCCCTTCCAAATTACCCTATCTACACTTTATACCCTTGGTAATTTGTTTTCTCATAAACACTTCACAAAAAAATTTCCAAATTGGCTATTTGAGTTGGTAAACCTTAGATTGATTAATATTAAGGTTTAGTGTGAAGTACAATTGGGGGTTTAGCAAGGATAGTGTAACACCCCCAAAATATCGCAGCGGAAGACTGTGTCACTTGGGGTGCTACTTCATAATACAAAGTACAAGTTGTAGAAAACGACCTCTAAATGAGACGTTTTGAAAAGTTACCATTCGATTAATGAATTCAAAGTTACAAACATGAGATTCCAAAGTATGATACATAAATGTATACAAAATGTTTTGAATGGTAAATGATAAAAGCGTAAGTCTTCAGAATATGCAGCTTGACTCTATGTTCCACGCACTAGCTATCGCCTTACTAACCTTAGATAAACATGCCAAAGTGTCAACACAATGGTTGGTGAGTTCATAGAGTTTGTCTTAAAACAGTTGAAAAGTCTTTAAAGAATGTTCACACAGCAAAGGCATTGTGAATCCACTCAGTTGCAAGTCCCGCCCATAACAACACTTGCAACCTGTGTGTTTACAACCCACTGCTAAAATATAGTATGATAAAGACATGTATAAGTTCATCGCAACAGTTAAGCAATTAGTCGTGAGTCTATACTTCATCTCTGAAGACCTCACATTTATGATGTATCCAACATTCGCAAATGTTAGGATGTATCAAAGCTAATGGTCATCCAACAACTTAATTTGGAGCCACTAGATAGCCTCAATGGTCATCCAACAACTTAATTTGGAGCCACTGGAAGTCTCAATGGTCATCCAACAACTTAATTTGGAACCACTGGAAGTCTCACAATTAAGTATAACACAATCATGTATGTATGAAATCAAGTATAATGCAATCAAGTATAAGACAATCAAGTATAAAACAATCAAGTGTAAGACAATCAAGTATAAAACAATCAAGTATAAATGTTTTGAGTATTTGTACAAGTAAGCAAGTAGTTGAGCATGTATCTCCCCCAAAGAGTTAAAACAAGTATAAAAAGAGTAGGGGCTATGACTCACCTTAAGTCTATGTAATGAGAAATGAAAGTGGTAGTCGAATCGCGAAAGTCTCTAAGAGCAGCCTATAATAGAACGTTGCGACTTAGGGTTGGAGTAATGTCTAAGAATACGAAGAATTGCCTATATATGTCTTGCATATAGTTCATGATGTAGTACTTAGTATATAGTGTAAGTTGTTGAATATAAGTGGTTTATGAAACATGTATAGTTTGTATATCGCTTACTACCGTTTGGGCCGACATAATTCAGAGGCCATGTAGTAAATGTTCGAGGAGCCAGGACACTTTAATTCGTAAATCCACAACTCATCTCGACGGTTTACTTTAATGAACCCCTCACATGAAGCTCCCTAGTGTTGTAGTGTTTGATAAAAATATATAAGTTTTTGATATTTAAAAGTTATATGGTCTTTAGCCGTGGCTTTGCCGTGACCTTGGTCATTGTTATTATGGTCTTGAGACTCATCCTTGGCCTTATCCATGGTTGTGGTCTTGGCTTTAGGTCATTAGACCTCTTGGTTATATTTAACCATAACTATTATATAGTCACTTGGATATTTAAAATAGCTGTTAAGAAATCGAAGAAAATATCATTCATTATTGGTTTTCTGGGCTTGTGCGCCTGAGTCTTTGAAGAAAACATTATTCCTGACAACTTTCGTGTTTTAAATTTTTGATTAAATGGACTAGAAAAGCCTCTTTTTGCGTGTTTAAGGTTCTGTCACAGAAAGTTTGAGACAGTTTTGCCGTAAAGATTTTAGTAACTTCTAATAACCATAACTTTTGACTCATACAGTCATTTTAGATGGTTCAAATTGCTATGTTTTCCTTGTTAAGTCCTATACTACAATATGTAATTGTCTAATATCATGATTATACCATTTTGGTCGAATTTCACCATGGAAGTCACTAGTTTTCTTGTTTAATTAACATAAGTTAATATATAGTTTCCAAAACTTGTTTTACTAGTTTTTATACATCATAAACATAACACAAAGACCATATATAGCATGAATGAAACATAATAAGCATGAAAATGATATTGAACAAGAAATTGTATTAGGGTTTCTTACAACTTTTGGCTTTCTAAAGAAAGGAAGTCAAGTATGAAACTAGGACACTAAACCTATGCTTGCAAACCCTTCACCACAACTCTTGCAAACTCTTGCTAATCTTTACATAACCCTTGTGAAAACCAATTAACTTCAGCCCTAGTAACCTTGTGTAGCTCCTAATTCATCCATGGAATCACCAATCAAACTCTTGTTTCATGTAGAGACTAACTATGCCTTCAACTTTGGTATGTAACTTATAACTTAGAAATCAAAGGATCATGGTTTATGGATTTGTGCGTGTCATTTCTATGGAGATGAAAGGAAGAAGATGAGCTTGCTATTTATAGGAAGATGAGGAGGTTAGGAAGGTGTCTAGGAAGGTGCAATGAGGATGTGCAAGTATTAGGATATTTTCAAGACTTAAGGATGAAGTTTTAGTTTACTTAGCTAGGTATATAAACAAGTGTGATCATCTTAATGAATCAAGACTTATCATAAGCCACCAAGGCATGGTGAAGCTTCCTATACACGTTCATATGATGGTTAGGGTGACTAGGTACATAGTTTTGGTATTATCTTGTTTTACGGAGGTCGTTTAGTCCCGGTAATCGCTAACCGTAAATCGTAAAGTCACGGAACTCAAAATCGGGTATCCTAAAAATATGAAACTTATAAATATGTTAAAACTTATTAATATAACCTATCTTAGCATATTTAATGAGTGACAAGTTCTATCGGGTTGCTTAAACGCTGCTAAAACTGAAAACGTGGGTATAAAACGCGTAATTCGCTTAAAACGCTGAACTGGAAAACGTAAAATTCCAAAAGTTTTGGAATTGTCGTAAAATGAGAGAAATTCATATTTCTATTGTTTATAGTGTTTTATGGACATATCGGGATGCTGGAATGACGTTTAAACCTAAAAGTAAATCTCGGACACGGTTTTGTTATTTTTGCAGAAATGATCCGACGAGTGTCAAATTCTCGGATTATCATTAAAATACTTTAACTTACGAGAATATGAAATAAAAATTTCGGGAGTGAATAGTGAAAGTGAATAGTAAAAAGTGAATAGTAATAGTGAATAGTAGAAATGAATAGTAATCCGAAAATGTGAATTGTTACAGATAGGTATTTATAAGATCCAAACACCCAACACTTGGGAAATGTTTACAGAAGCTTAGCGCGCTGCCCGCGCGCTGACGCGTGGGTGATGCGCCGGCTTTGGTAAAATTTCCCAAGTTTGGGTTCTTGGCCTATAAATACCACCCTTGCCTCTTGTATTCCTCACCCCTGGCCATTATTCTTTCTCTCTATATTCTTTCTTTCTAAACACTCTCAAATCTCTCTATCTCTAATCTCTAATCTTTTGTTCTTGATTTTCACATTAACATCTTTGAAAGAACACATCTCTTTGCAAGGGAAGAATCACAAGAACCTAATCCACTCTTGTGATTTTGTCGAGGGTCTTCTTATCTATACCCTTTCTATTACAATCGAGTCTCTAGGTTAGGTTAGGGCTTGGTTGAACAAACATATATTCATTCATTCATTTGTTTGTAAGGGAAGTCTTGTGTCTTGGTGACCAAGCCTAGATTATTGGGGATCTAGTTGGGGTTTGATACTTCCGGTGGGAAGTATTGGTAGTGGTCTTGGTGACCCTTAGGTGAAGTCGAATCGCGAGATTCTTTTAGGTGGTTTCTGAGGGCGGAATACCGTTGGGGCGTAACTCCTTCTTTGTGAGCATCGATATTGGTGAATATCGGTGGAGTGAATTGTAGCGGTTTGTAGTCCACCGAAAGGATTATACTAGTGAATAGTATCGGAGTCGCGGATTCGCAACTGGATGTACGGATGGTATAAACCTCCATCCCGAACCAGTATATATTGTTGTGTTCTTTACTTGCGTTATATACTTTGGTTGTGTTAGTGGTTGTTGAATTATTATACAACCACTTGGTGTTCTCTTTGGCTTAAAGTTTTTAAACATCTAAAAAGCCGAAGAAACCGTATTCACCCCCCTCTATGGTTCTACACTATATATAGATTTACAACTCTAACGGCGTCGGGTTATAGATCCTGACGCCGTCAGATCGCCGCTTTTAGGGTTTCGTATCGCCCAAGAGACCTTTTGACGTCGTCACGTATAAACTTCCCTGGGCCGTCTCGTGTTAGTGTAAAGCCAGGTGGCCTCGCCTTTTTTGTACCTGACGCCGTCCCGCAGTAATTTCCAAATTCTTTTCTGGGGTGCCTAGTGTAAAAATCCATCGCATCACTTCATAAGGCGATGTCGTCATCTCCAAAGTCTTACGCCATCCGGTGTTAATTCCAAACTTTTCTTGGTTTACTTGTTTTGTTCATTCTTGATCATAAAAATGTCCGAAAAAGCTCCATTTTCCAAAATTCATGTTCCAAGTACCTAAAACGATAAAAGAAACGATTTAAGCTAATATTTGACCAATAAAACACGATTTAGGGATTAAATGACCTCTAAAAGCATTTCAAATAAATCCTTATCACGGACCGAGAAGAGGAAAAACGGACAAAAATGTAAATACGGACGAAAACTTATGAACACTTACGAAAACGTAACAAAAATGAAAATTGGACTGAATTCGTAACACCGGACAAACCACACGGGACCATTTATGTAGTTAAAAAAGTGAAAGTGAGGGTATTTTCGTCAGTTTAGTCATTCAGTAACCTGATTGAACACTTTTGAAGTTCAGTAACCTGAATGTCAACCTCGTATAGTCCAATACCCTGTTTGTACCCATAACCAAAAAAAAAAAAAAAAAAGTTTTGTAACTTAGGCGAATAAAGTTGAAAATTTGGGTAATGTATTTGTCTATAAACCCTATATAGAAAGCTAGATTAATCCTCGTCGCGATGGTAGAATTAATTTTGCGTAACGATTAACGGTTTGCGAGATTTTTCAATTTAAAAAAAAATGAAAGTGTGTCAATTAAAAAAAAAGTTCCGTGTGGAACTTTCGTGACATTCTTATACTTTTCAACTTATAGTAAGTTGACCACACACTTATAAATAAGTTAGGACCTCATAATGGCATGTTTAGTATACTAGATTATGAGAAAATTATGCTTGTTTGGTACACTAAGTATAAGTTACTTGAAATATAAGCTTTGATTGGCGAAAAACATATCATAGATTTAAAAATAATAATTTTTCATAATCTCTTAAAAGAAAATGTTACTTCATGTAACTTATAAAAATAGTCTACTTTTTTTTTAGCTCTCGCTTCATCTACGTTACATCTCTAGAGCAACAACTACTTTCATTTATAATAAGATACTCAAATCTATTATCATTACATATGCTAGTTTGTAATGGTTCTTGGACTAAAAAAAGTTCAAAACACGTATGCATGACGTGAAAGTGGCATCATTCGGTATGCAAATAAATAGATGAAGCATTTAAGTTTCATTTATTTTTTTAGAAGTTTTATATCTTCATTTACAACCATGTCTGCAGAAGAGATGTACATCAAAAGTCTTCGTTTGTAATGAACAAAACCGTTTTGTTTTTTGTGCTTTTGAAAGAAAAGAATGAAATAGAAATGATAGGGTTTGTGTTGTAGACACTACTACAAAAATGAACATAAAGCCCCCTTAATAGAGCCCGGTTTTAATGAAACACGGGCTCTAAAGGGATTCCTAGTTGTGAAAAAGGGTATAGAGCCATGTTTTTTCTTACAAAACCGGGCTCTATATTGGGTAACGTTAGAGCCGTGTTTTTTGCTTAAAAACCGGGCTCTATTCCTCGTATAGAGCCATGTTCTCTTTGAAAAAACCGGGCTTTATGTTGAAAATCATTAGAGCCCTGTTTTGTTCAACAAATCCGGGCTCTATTCCACCAACTACTAAACCAAAATATTATAGAAGTTAGGCGGTTCTTTAAAATGAAACAAAAACTTTGGATCTTTTTGGGCGCGTTATTTCCCTCCACCGTTTTCATTTCTTAACTTTTCCCCCTTTCACTTCCACAAACCCTAACCCTCTAACCTTCACCGCTACTTACCACCACCACTTAGCCACTGTCGCACCCCATTGCTGTCCCAGGCCAACTTCATTATGCAACCAAGCCAACAACAAACTAAGCTAATTCAGAGGTACCAAATTGCTACAATTGATGTTGTTGTTCAGTTAATTTAATAAATCTCATTAATGTTGTTGTTAGGCTTGATTCTGAAATAAGTTGTGTTTATTCATGTGTTTTTTTGTATTGTTAGTTAATAAAGTATTTGATTATTCAACAAAATTCTTGAATCTAATTATATTTTAATCTCTGTGTGGGGTTTAAATCTAATTAGGTAATAAAGTATTGATTATTGAATAAAATTCTTAAAGCAAATCTATATTTTCAATAAAAAGACAATGCTATCAGTTGTAAATGCCTAAATGGGTGTTTTGGTTGTTCTACTTCTATTTGCTGTCATAAATGAGGCATTTGGTCAATTTTTTTCCTTATCAAATAAGGTGTTTGAACATGTTGTTTGCTGTCAAAAATAGGAATTTAGGACCTTGTGTATGAGGTGTGAAAGCTTATTAACTTTATTGACCTTGTCGGAATTTGTTTACAATCAGTGGTTCATGTTGGCACCTCAAAGTTTCTTCAAAAGTTTGCATATAATAGCATTAGGCTTATTGAAAATAAGTTATCACGTCTATGGTTCTTTCTTGTAGGAGTGGAAGTTTTGTGTTGTGGAATGCAAGTTTGGCTTTAACAATATAATGATGAGAAGCTACTTAAGTAAACTCTCTAGCATTGGCTCTGCTGAAAGCAATTACTTGCCGGAAGAAACCAATTCACAAAGTGTTGAGGTAATTTTTTTCTTCAATTCAAACGTTAACTAACGGGTCATAATGGGTATAGTTAAAATACATACTAAAGTGAAAAGGGCAGTTGACAGGTAAAGTTTCAGCCCATGTCTCCAAATTGAAGCTTCTAATTATATTTTGATTTAAGAGTCAAGGGACTTAAAATGTTCACATCTTTCAGAATTGATTTGCTCTCAATGATGTAGATTGTAATTTTTGTAATTTAGTCTTTGTAGTAATATGCTTGTACATCTATGAATATTTTTTATCAAGTAAAAAAAATGAAATAAAACATAACTGGAAAAAACTTTGTGCGTATTGAAATAAAACATGTGGGTTGCTTGTTTTCTTTTAATTCTCTCGAGAATTTGAATATAAATTGCAGCTTTTTATTTATTTATTTATTGGTGTCTTAAGCCATACATTGCATGCAGGTAAGATGGCAACGTGGCTACGTCACTTGAATAGCCTCAGATTCAATTACAATACCATGACAGGTTAGCTTTCTACGTAGGCTATGTTCACTTTTATACTCCAGCTTTTGCTTAGACCTATTTCATCTCAAGAAGCAGAGAATCACTAAGACTTTTTGTATCCACCTCCTATAGCTTCTTAAGGTATAATTAGTGTGTTCATCAAGGGCCTCAAAGGTGTTAGACTTGGTTTGGTTTGCACATGTGAATAAAGTTTTGGATTTTCTATTAACAAGGGTGATTATTTCACTTTATGTGCATTGTGCAGGTGCAGCAAACGACGCAGAGAGCGATATGGAAAAAGCACACAAGGCAACAGAAGGTTTTTATTCTCCCCATGATGTTTTTTATATAGTCTGTCGTCATACATACTTCTGATAGTCGCGCGATTTTGACTTGTTTTTCAGAGTGTTCCTTCTGCTACAAACTCTCGGCTATCGCCTCCTCCTCACGAACCTGCAGATTTTTATGACAGGAGTTCCCAACTGATATTCTCCTTGATTCAGCTTCAGTAAGTTCAGCTGTTAAATATCTTACTTATTTCAATCTTAAAGGAGCTAGGCAGTTGAGTGACATTTAATGGGAATTAATGGGATGTGTAAGCAGTTCATTGTAACTTACGGAATATAATTAGATAATGCTAATAGGTGATGCTAGAAATTTTGAAACGTTATGTGCAGGTAGTTATAATTGTAGTTTTTTTTGGCATGTTTTGGAGAGGAAAAGATATAATATCTTATTTGCTCATTCATACTCAAGTAATTGTCTATATCTGCTACTAATTAACTCCGATATATGCAGGATTTACACTACTGTTGCAAGACATTTTCTCTATATTTGATGGGTCATCTGGCGTGCTTCTTAAATAAAAAGACGGATTTGAGACGTCATCAACTTCATCAGCCCCATATCTTTCGGTCAGGTTACTCAAAGGCAATGCACAATAGCAACACTTCACAGTAACGCAGTGGTGTATTTATCACTTTCATTTTCGCTCAAGTAGTTAATTATGTTAGTTTGTAGCTTTTTCAAATGTGTTGTTTGCAAGAGTAGTCACAAGATTAATCTCAATGTATCACTAGAAAGTAAGTTGTAATATCAGTGAATCTAAATCTTTTCTTATGTGAATCAATACAGTGTTCATTTGGCAGAAAGATTTGTCTTTTCTTATGTGAATCAATACAGTGTTCATTTGGCAGAAAGAATTGGATTTCAAGGCTGGATTTTTTTTTTATTTTTTTTTTTGTTCACATAGAGCCATGTTCTTTAATAGAAAACCAGGCTCTATAACATGCAATAGAGCCCGTTTTTCAAACCGGGCTCTATTTGCTTTTCGCATAGAGTCCCTCCCCCTTTGTGCCCTCATGCAAAACCGGGCTCTTTGCACCTTTTTAACCGGGCTCTATGCTCTTTTTTGTAGTAGTGAGAAGTGAAAGTTTGTATCTAATTTTTAAGAGGTAGAAGAAAAAAGAAGTACTTATATCTGCATAAAGACAAACAAAAACCTACACTCGTAAACAAAAGAAGTAAAAAAAGAGAAAAGTTATTCTCCAAAAAAAAAAGGAAGCCTTACTTATACATATTTAATTTGTGGACCAAACATAAGCTTGTTTTATTGCTAAATTACTTAAGCCCAATTGAAATGTATTTATTTCCGTTTAAGATCATTACCCTTTTTGCTTTGTGATCAAGCACGCTAAAGGAAGGAGACCTTGTCACCATTAGCGCCTGGAAGGTGATTGCACTGTACCTTCCTTTGATCATTTCTACCTTACTTCAACATCTTCCTTTGATCATTTTTCCAACCATTGCATCTTTAAAGGACTTTTGCATGTTTCTGATTTTTCATCCCTTGTATTATCATGTTTCTTCAATGTCCATTTCCACTCCTTAGTTTCATCCTCCTTCTTGTTGAATGATCATTTCCACTCTCCAGCACCTTTGGATTGACTGCTATCCATTTTTCTGTTTTGCAATATTTGTCCTAGTTTAATGATGTGATCAAAATAAGTACTATATTTATACATAATATATCACATGTATATTGCTCGTTTATTATACTTTTATATGAGAATTGTTGCTTAATTGCTTACATTTGTGAGTTTCAATAATTAGGGAGCAATATTAGAAAAGACACGGAAAACAACAAAACTTGAAGCTAAAACGGAAGAAATGCATAAGTTCAGCAAGTGCATACAGCGTATCCACATCTGGTGATACGTCGTAAATTTTACTTAGACGATTTCAAGAACAATCGTACTCAGACAATACGACATATTTAACTCTGGCAATACATTGTATATAAGCACTTGCAGTCAAAGCCCAAGTCAACTGAAGAAGAATACGACGTATTTAGCTCTGGTAATACGCCGTATAGACGATCTTATCTCTATTCTGGTGTATTCAACTCTTGTAATGCGTTGTATTTAAAGATGACAGTCGAATAAACTCGAATTTGCTCAAGATATCTTGATTACGGCATATTGGACCACAATACGCCGTATCGTCGACTCAGATAAAGGACTATAAATACGAGCCCAAATCTCGTTTTATAGACACACATTCAAAACACGAGACGACCCTTAGAGTATTTCAGCATCAGTAGAGCAGAGGAGAAGTAAGAGATTAAATGAAGAAGATCTCGTATCATCACACGAAGTATAATCGTTCGGTTTACACATCGATTTCACCGTGTTATTCGTTTACTTATCGTTTGTATTTACTTTCATGTTTGCTACTGAGATTATGGGGTAAAACGCATTGGTGTTAGCTATTCTGTGAATACTATATTGATTTGATTCTGTTTATCTTGATCTAATAAATTTACCTTGGATAGTTTATATGTTTATTGTTCAAAATATATGGACGTTTACTTGTTTATTGTTGGATGTCTATTGTCTAGATTATTTATGTGATTTATAATCCGCATCATAATGGTATGTGTATATAAAAAATGATGCCGTCATGTATGGTTACCATTAGGACTAGCGGCCGATCGTATCCCTAAGTTAGACGGAAAATGACAAAAATAAGTAAGTTAACATAGTGCTCTCTCAGAGGTGACTATTGTGAGATATTAGGTAATGCTATGACCGTATATTACCACATATAAATTGTATAAATTAGTTGATACCACTTTATGCGTGATTGATTTTGTTAGCCCCATAAGTTACTTGAGGGTTAGGGAATGACATCACAGGGCTAGGTAACCGTGAGTCCGTGACCATATGGCTTAGTCTACCATAGATAGGAAATGTAATCCTATTGTTTAGTTTACATTTCCTAGTCACAAACGTAAGTCATTGAATCATTGCACATATAAACGAATCAATAAGACAATGTAGAATTAACATGGTTAGCACTTCTTCTTAATTTGGTCACAAATGTAGTTTGAGAGTTTAATTTACTTTATTTGTTTTAATAATTTAATTAATTAAAATCATGTCAATCTATCTGATTAACCGGGTACACTACCCATAAGTGTTAGTCTATTAGGTTAAGTCGGCTATTATAAATTTAAAACAAATTTAACACATCAAGTTTTTGGCACTGTTGTCGGGGAGTAGCTTTAAATTTAACACAGCAATGATTAACATAATTATTTAAAACTTTAATGAACAGTGAAAATACAATGATTAATACCATCACCAGTGTTTATTTAATATGGATTGAGATCCTCTCAAGTTATATTTAAACATGATAGGTCAAGTTAGTGTTATTTTGAATGAAAATTTAAATTGAAGTACAATAAAAATTACACATTAAAGGCCCCACATATTTTTACTTCTCACAAAACATGAACATGACCTATCATGTTTATATTAAGCTTTAGATGATATCAATTCATTTAATATAATATAGGGCTGAGCAAATCGACCGAACCGACCGAGAAAACCAATCGGACCAACCAAAAACCGATCAAACCGAAAGACCAAGGGTCTGGTATTGTTCCCAATTTTTTCCTAATTCGGTCTCGATCCGGTCCGGTCCGACGTATAAACTGACCATTTTGCCTTCTTGGACTAGACCATGTTGCTTGTAGATTGTGATGTGCCTTGAGATGTGTAAAAGATCATTTAAGCTCTTCTAGGATTAACAATATTGATAAGCACAGCGGAATAAGAACAATACGATAATCAATATTACTAGTAAGGTTTTTTTTATTGAAAATATAAAAACTACTACTATTACTACTACTAAACTACTACACGCTCTATGCGTTTTCTAGACTCTCATAGGAGAGACAAGCTATGAATTGGATGAGTGAGTAACCTAGAAGCCTACCCTCTTTATATAATAGAGGGAGGTTACAAACCCTAGCTTCCTATGAAAGCTATCTATTTCATATTAGGCCCTCATTGTTTATTCTTTCTTCATTCTTGCTTGTAGGTTTTGTAATCTTCAAATCTATAAATCCCAAAAATCTTTCCCTATTTGATATTACAAAAAAATCTGCATGAAGAAACAATGCTAAAACATGTCATCACAAATAATAAGCTGCACATCATAAATCTTCTTCCCTTTTTTGTAATCATCCAATAAGGTTTTGTGCAACTCCGTAAACGCTTACCCTCAAGTGATGCATGTAGATGGATAAGTATTTTTGAACAATAAGCTTCCCTTTAAAAATATACTAACCATCTGCTTGAATCATGAACTCAGTAGCATAGATCATCTCGTCCTTCAGTGAAAGAGACATCATAAAATGTCTTTGGATAATTCTTGTAGTCAATATATGCATGGCGATCACATGCAATGGCCGATAGTCTCAGTGAGCGCAGACGGATCAACCAAAAACCAGTCAATGCTTATGATTATCTAATTTTGTATAATCATATCATGAAATGTATGGTATCATATGCCCCCCAAAATATTTGTAAAGCGCGTGTAACTGTTCCAATCAAGAATTATACCACGAACTGAATATCCAAAATGAACGATACACATCTTCATTGTTCAAGATCCAAGGGCGTCTTCGGACCTAGAATCAAATATCAACCAGCAAAAACAAAATAATAACTATTTTTTTAACTTCCTTTTTTTTTATCGAAACAGCAGAATCCGAGCAGCAGGAACCAATCAGCAGTATCGAACAACAGAAACAAAATAAACATAGCAGTAGAAACCCAATCATAGCAGTACCAACTGAATATATTAACAATTAAGCGTAGCAGCAGTATCCAAGTTTAACAGCATCATCTTTAATAAACTATCTTGTTGAGCAGCTAAAAACAAATCAACGAGCACCCATAATCTTTTGACAACCAATAGGAATATTAAAATTTCTTATCATTAACCGACCCACTACTCGCTTGAAAGTAAACCACAATGAAGTAATCCACAAAACAAATCCATATCTCCAATCACACAATCAGTGTTAATTCACCTTGGACAAAATTAATTAGTACGAGATTTCTTTCATATAATATCTTCCACTGACACCAACTCTCCACAAATAAAATATTCTATCAATAATTCCCAATTGAGTCCACCAATCATGTCGCGTTTAATAATAAAATCTCATTCAGTATCATGCAAAAAGCGACAATCGATGAATCAAAGGTAAACAAATCTTGTAATTAATATAATCCTTGTACCTCATGCAAAAGATTCGATTGTACCCATCACTTCAGCCATGATAACGACAACACATTAACTCTTACCCCTCAAATAATAATATATCAGTAGAAACCATGCTTTGCAATACAATTGACTAAATCCATGCTCTGACCCACGTGACCAACCCCATGATCTCAATATATTATTACTAACCAATTTAATCTCAATAACCTCACCAATCCAACATCAGCAGTAATGAACGCCAGTAGTAACCGATCTTTGAGAATATCTTTGTTGCCATGTAACTTTTTGCCGTCATGGGTTGCCAAACAGTAACCTTTTCCAAAACCAATTCGTACTTTTTCTTCAAGTCTGCTGTTTGACCTATTTTACCAGATCTGCTTCTTCAAAACTGCTTTTTATTGATAAATACGAACATGAAAACCTTGAAACCCTAGATATCACGAGCCCCTGAGCTCAGATGCCAATTGTGAAAGATCGTTTAAGCTCTTCTAGGATTAGCAATATTGATAAGCACAGCGGAATAAGAACAATACGATAATCAATATTACTAATAAGGTTTTCTTTATTGAAAATATAAAAACTACTACTACTACTACTACTACTACTACTACTACTACTACTACTACTACTACTACTACTACTACACGCTCTATGCGTTTTCTAGACTCTCATTGGATAGACTAGCTATGAATTGGATGAACGAGTAACCTAGACGCCTACCCTCTTTATATAATAGAGGGAGGTTACAAACCCTAGCTTCCTATGAAAGCTATCTATTTCATATTAGGCCCTCATTATTTCTTCTTTCTTCATTTTTGCTTGTAGGTTTTGTAATCTTCAAATCAATAAATCCCAACAAGATGGCCGTCTCCTGGATCGGACCAACCCGTACTGGACCGAACACATTCAGTCCGGTCCTCGGTCTAGGTTTCTGAGCTATTTCGGTCTCGGTATTTTCCGGTCCAGTTCGATCTAGTCTTAGACCGATGGTCACCTCTAGTATTATAACATAACCCTTTCACAATATACGGTCTAGGTTTCGGAGCTATTTCGGTCTCGGTCCAATCCGATCTTAGACCGATGCTCACCCCTAGTATAATATGTAACACCCCCAATTCATGGATGCAGCGGAATTCAAACTGGGTATTACTCGACGGCACAATAGTCACAATAATAGAAAACGAACTCCAATTGAGTCGTTTTAAGAGATTTATCATTCAAATTGTATAAATATCAGAGGTTACAAAATTGAGGTCCCAATTGGTTCCATGTTTACAATGTATAATAAATGAGTTTTGAATGATAATAAAATTTATAGCCCTCTTGAGTATCCGTGCCCTTCCGTGCCATCCATGATCGTTATGAACCTGAAATACATGCTTGAGAGGTCAACACAAAGGTTGAGTGATATTCATAGAGTTTGTTTAATGTTTGAACACAATATGTTGGTAGTGTGAGTTTTAGGCTCACACCATTGTTTGGAAAGCAAAATAGGTAGGCTATGTTGTTATACGCCCATAAAATGTATTATACACTAAGCTTATGACACCAAAACGTTAACGTGTACCAATATCGATCGGCAGATTTATCCCGGTAGGTACTTTGCTAACATACCTAAATCTCAAATATTAGTGCATCTGTTTGAACTTAGTCAATACAAATGGGATTCGTCAATCCCAATAGGCCTATTCACAATATTCGCGCTCACTATTGCTAGTGATTAAATGGTTCATAATAAAGGATCTCGGTTTAGCAAGGCTGGTACTTAGTGATAATAACACAATCAGGCAAGCATACAATTTGAAAACATTGTGCTCGGTTAAAAATAGCATGTATTCCCCCCAAGGGTTTGTAAAACAATTAAGTAATGGAAAGTGGGGCTATGAACTCACCTTGAGTTGGATGATGTATAATGAGAATGATGGATATGTCGTAAGAACTTCTACGAGCAACCTAGAATAATCGTTGCAACTTAGGTTTGGAATAATGTCTAAGGAAACATAAACATGCCAATATATGTATGTCCTGCACTTAGTCCATGATGTGGTATGATGTATATTGTAAGTCCTTGAAAGAAAAGATTCATGAACATGTATGTTTTGTATATTGTTTACTACCGTTCGGGCCGACATAATTCAGAAGTCATGTTAGTAAGCGTTCGAGGAGCCAGGACACTTTAACTCGTAAATCCACAACTCAACTCGACGGCTTACATAATGAACTCCTCACATGAGGCTCCCTACTATTGTAGTAGTTGATGAAATATATAGATATAAGTTTTGATAATAAAAGTTACATGTCCGATACTTGAATAAACTTAGGAAAGTTTATTTGTACATGAAGATTGTTATTAGGGGTAGTTTCATAAGTCTTGTATGACCATTTTCTCTTTGTAATATCTCATGGTTCCTTTAGATGAAGTAGATCCAAATTGTATGTTCAAGTTATCGTCAACTCTTTGTTTCATGTTTACGCCTATGTAAGTTTACTTGGTCATTTCGTCATGGCCTAGCCATGACCTTTGGTCCTTGTTCCAAGGTCATGAGACTCAACCTTGGCTCTAGCCATGGTTGTGGTCTTGATTTTAGGTCATAAGACCTCTTGTTCCTTTTAAAGTATAACCATAATATAGTGACTTTGGTCTAAAAATGGGATGTTTAAGAATTTGAAGAATTTATCACTCGGAAAGCGTTTTTAGGGCTCGAGCTTCTTTGTTCCTGAATGAAAACGTCGTTCCGGACAACTTTTGTGTTTTAACTTTTTGATGAATCGGACCAGAAGTGTGACTTTCAAAACCCAAATTTGATCAGAATGGTATTTGGCAGTTTGCCGCAAAGTTTTGGTAACTTCAAATGGGCGTAACTTTTGACTCGTATACTCGTTTTGGGTGGTTCAAGTTGCTATGGTTTCCTTGTTAAGTCCTCTACTGTAATATGTAATGATCCAATATCATAATTTTACCATTTTGATCAGGTCTTACCAAGAAAGTCACTAGTTTGCTTGTTATAGTAACTTGTCTTATCAATCATGTACAATAACTTGTTTTACTCACTTTTATACATCATGGACATGAATACAAGACATAATATAGCACAAATAATATGTAAATAACATAAATATGATTATTTAACAAGAATCATGTTAGGGTTTGGCTCACAACTTTTGGCTTTCAAAGATGAAAGGAGTTAACATGTAAGGATAGGACATTGATAGACTTGCTTCAACCCACTTCACTTCATGCAATCTTTCTACCCTTGTAATCTTGAAAGATGGATGATGAAGGTTGAGGTGAATTGAGTGGATTTAAACTCAAGAGAAAATCACCAAGTATATGAGGTTATGGAAGAGTTTTGGTAACCTATGATCAAACTAGGGTTTCTACCTTGAAGAAGCACTTGAACCTTGCTAGAATTTGGAAGGAAATAAGCTAAGGATGGAAGGGTTTTGGGGTTGGAGGTGCACGGCACAAAGGGGGATGGGGGGGCTTTTATAGGGTCTTAAGGAGGTTAGTTTACATGACTAGTCAAAGCTTACAAAGGAAGCTTGAACACATGTATGCAATCTAAGGCCTTAAGCATGAGATCAAGACACCTAAAGGGTGACTCCCCCCCCCCCTTAGGCGGTTTGGAAAGGATAGGGGATGACTTGGTCATAGCTTGATATTATCCAAGATATTGGATGAGTTTTGACTCCGGAAAATGCCAACCGTAAATGATTAAGCCTCAAAACGCAAAAACGGGTGTCGTAAAATTATGAAACTTGGAAGTATTGTTAAACATGTCCATATGTTCCATAATAAAATATAAAATGAGTGGTAGGTTCTATCGGGTGCTAAAACCCTGCTAAAAACTGGAAACACGGGTCTAAAACGCGTAATTCGCGTAAAACGCTGAACTGAAAAACGTAAAATTCCAAAACTTTTGGAATTGTCATAAAATGATAGAAAATCATATTTATATTGTTTATAATGTTTTATGGATATATCGGGATGCTGGAAGGACGTTTAAACCTAAAAGTAAATCTCGGACACGGCTTTGTGATTTTTGCATAAATGATCCGACGAGCGTCGAACCTTTAATAATGAAGGTTTCAGAAGAAAACTTTGATGAATGTAGAGCTGAACTTCAGCGTTTGTAGGTGATGGATTTGTTTGTCCTTTAGAAATCTCATATTTCTTGTTTTGAAATCGATAGATTGTGATGGGTTTTTGATATCATAAGAAATGATATTGATGATGTGATGGAATAATTCTAGAGACCATTTGCACAAAACACAATGTCTCGGAAGTAGGTTAGACCATTGTGCAATTCACAATGTCTGGGAAGTAGGTTAGGCCATTGTGTGACTCAAAACATTTGAGAAATGATTAAGACCATTGTATCATACCATGTCTTGGAAAATGAATGAGACCATTGTATCTCACAATGTCTTGGAAAATGAATGAGGCCATTGTATCTCACAATGTCTTGAAAAGTGAATGAGACCATTGTATCTTACAATGTCTTGAAAAATGAATGAGACCATTGTATCTCACAATGTCTTGGAAAATGAATGAGACCATTGTATCTCACAATGTCTTGAAAAGTGAATGAGACCATTGTATCTTACAATGTCTTGAAAAATGAATGAGACCATTGTATCTCACAATGTCTTGGAAAATGAATGAGACCATTGTATCTCACAATGTCTTGGAAAATGAATGAGACCATTGTATCTCACAATGTCTTGAAAAGTGAATGAGACCATTGTATCTTACAATGTCTTGAAAAATGAATG
Source organism: Artemisia argyi (assembly GCA_030686995.1). Taxonomy (NCBI): domain Eukaryota; kingdom Viridiplantae; phylum Streptophyta; class Magnoliopsida; order Asterales; family Asteraceae; genus Artemisia; species Artemisia argyi. The sequence goes on along the minus strand of CM060696.1, from coordinate 74,052,249 downwards.
AGACCATTGTATCTCACAATGTCTTGGAAAATGAATGAGACCATTGTATCTCACAATGTCTTGAAAAGTGAATGAGACCATTGTATCTCACAATGTCTTGGAAAATGAATGAGACCATTGTATCTCACAATGTCTTGGAAAATGAATGAGACCATTGTATCTCACAATGTCTTGGAAATGAATGTTGGAGTAGGAACATGATTGGGAGAGTGTGGCTGTGCCGAAATGCCTTGGAATAGGCATACACAGATATGTTTAGTCCATTGTTTAGATAAATGATTGAAAATAAACCAAGTTTATATATCAATATACTAATATGTTCATGTAGTATAAAATGCTTATGGGGAAATGCTCAATTATGTTTAGGGTACATATATCAATATGCAATTATGTTTGTGTAGCATAAAAATGTCTACGGGAAAATGCTCAATAATGTTAAGGGTATATATATCAATATGCAATTATGTTTGTGTAGCATAAAAATGTCTACGGGAAAATGCTCAATAATGTTAAGGGTACATATATCAATATGCAATTATGTTTGTGTAGCATAAAAATGTCTACGGGGAAATGCTCAAAATGGGTATATATGAATATACTAATATGTTTGTGTAGCATAACATGCTTACTAAGTCCATAATCGTCTGGAGGATGGAAGACACGGAGAGCAGAAGGCTATAAAATGCTTTTGTTTGTGAGTGTAGTTATAGTTTAGGTCTCAATTAGACCCGTTTCTCTATAACCATGGCTCTGATACCAATCTGTAACACCCCCAATTCATGGATGCAGCGGAATTCAAACTGGGTGTTACTCGACGGCACAATAGTCACAATAATAGAAAACAAACTCCAATTGAGTCGTTTTAAGAGATTTATCATTCAAATTGTATAAATATCAGAGGTTACAAAATTGAGGTCCCAATTGGTTCCATGTTTACAATGTATAATAAATGAGTTTTGAATGATAATAAAATTTATAGCCCTCTTGAGTATCCGTGCCCTTCCGTGCCATCCTTGATCGTCATGAACCTGAAATACATGCTTGAGAGGTCAACACAAAGGTTGAGTGATATTCATAGAGTTTGTTTAATGTTTGAACACAATATGTTGGTAGTGTGAGTTTTAGGCTCACACCATTGTTTGGAAAGCAAAATAGGTAGGCTATGTTGTTATACGCCCATAAAATGTATTATACACTAAGCTTATGACACAAAACGTTAACGTGTACCAATATCGATCGGCAGATTTATCCCGGTAGGTACTTTGCTAACATACCTAAATCTCAAATATTAGTGCATTTGTTTGAACTTAGTCAATACAAATGGGATTCGTCAATCCCAATAGGCCTATTCACAATATTCGCGCTCACTATTGCTAGTGATTAAATGGTTCATAATAAAGGATCTCGGTTTAGCAAGGCTGGAACTTAGTGATAATAAAACAATCAGGCAAGCATACAATTTGAAAACATTGTGCTCGGTTAAAAATAGCATGTATTCCCCCCAAGGGTTTGTAAAACAATTAAGTAATGGAAAGTGGGGCTATGAACTCACCTTGAGTTGGATGATGTATAATGAGAATGATGGATATGTCGTAAGAACTTCTACGAGCAACCTAGAATAATCGTTGCAACTTAGGTTTGGAATAATGTCTAAGGAAACATAAACATGCCAATATATGTATGTCTTGCACTTAGTCCATGATGTGGTATGATGTATATTGTAAGTCCTTGAAAGAAAAGATTCATGAACATGTATGTTTTGTATATCGTTTACTACCGTTCGGGCCGACATAATTCAGAAGTCATGTTAGTAAGCGTTCGAGGAGCCAGGACACTTTAACTCGTAAATCCACAACTCAACTCGACGGCTTACATAATGAACTCCTCACATGAGGCTCCCTACTATTGTAGTAGTTGATGAAATATATAGATATAAGTTTTGATCCGAAAAGTTACATGTTCGATACTTGAATAAACTTAGGAAAGTTTATTTGTACATGAAGATTGTTATTAGGGGTAGTTTCATAAGTCTTGTATGACCATTTTCTCTTTGTAATATCTCATGGTTCCTTTAGATGAAGTAGATCCAAATTGTATGTTCAAGTTATCGTCAACTCTTTGTTTCATGTTTACGCCTATGTAAGTTTACTTGGTCATTTCGTCATGGCCTAGCCATGACCTTTGGTCCTTGTTCCAAGGTCATGAGACTCAACCTTGGCTCTAGCCATGGTTGTGGTCTTGATTATAGGTCATAAGACCTCTTGTTCCTTTTAAAGTATAACCATAATATAGTGACTTTGGTCTAAAAATGGGCTGTTTAAGAATTTGAAGAATTTATCACTCGGAAAGCGTTTTCAGGGCTCGAGCTTCTTTGTTTCTGAACGAAAACCTCGTTCCGGACAACTTTAGTGTTTTAACTTTTTAATGAATCGGACCAGAAGTGTGACTTTCAAAACCCAAATTTGATCATAATGGTATTTGGCAGTTTGCCGCAAAGTTTTGGTAACTTCAAATGGGCGTAACTTTTGACTCGTATACTCGTTTTGGGTGGTTCAAGTTGATATGGTTTCCTTGTTAAGTCCTCTACTGTAATATGTAATGATCCAATATCATAATTTTACCATTTTGATCAGGTCTTACCAAGAAAGTCACTAGTTTGCTTGTTATAGTAACTTGTCTTATCAATCATGTACAATAACTTGTTTTACTCACTTTTATACATCATGGACATGAATACAAGACATAATATAGCACAAATAATATTTAAATAACATAAATATGATTATTTAACAAGAATCATGTTAGGGTTTGGCTCACAACTTTTGGCTTTCAAAGATGAAAGGAAGTTAACATGTAAGGATAGGACATTGATAGACTTGCTTCAACCCACTTCACTTCATGCAATCTTTCTACCCTTGTAATCTTGAAAGATGGATGATGAAGGTTGAGGTGAATTGAGTGGATTTAAACTCAAGAGAAAATCACCAAGTATATGAGGTTATGGAAGAGTTTTGGTAACCTATGATCAAACTAGGGTTTCTACCTTGAAGAAGCACTTGAACCTTGCTAGAATTTGGAAGGAAATAAGCTAAGGATGGAAGGGTTTTGGGGTTGGAGGTGCACGGCACAAAGGGGGATGGGGGGGCTTTTATAGGGTCTTAAGGAGGTTAGTTTACATGACTAGTCAAAGCTTACAAAGGAAGCTTGAACACATGTATGCAATCTAAGGCCTTAAGCATGAGATCAAGACACCTAAAGGGTGACTCCCCCCCCCCCTTAGGCGGTTTGGAAAGGATAGGGGATGACTTGGTCATAGCTTGATATTATCCAAGATATTGGATGAGTTTTGACTCCGGAAAATGCCAACCGTAAATGATTAAACCTCAAAACGCAAAACCGGGTGTCGTAAAATTATGAAACTTGAAAGTATTGTTAAACATGTCCATATGTTCCATAATAAAATATAAAATGAGTGGTAGGTTCTATCGGGTGCTAAAACCCTGCTAAAAACTGGAAACACGGGTCTAAAACGCGTAATTCGCGTAAAACGCTGAACTGAAAAACGTAAAATTCCAAAACTTTTGGAATTGTCATAAAATGATAGAAAATCATATTTCTATTGTTTATAATGTTTTATGGATATATCGGGATGCTGGAAGGACGTTTAAACCTAAAAGTAAATCTCGGACACGGCTTTGTGATTTTTGCAGAAATGATCCGACGAGCGTCAAACTCTCGGATTATCGTTAAAATAGTTTAACTTACGAGAATATGAAATAAAAATTTCTGAGATGAATAGTAAAAAGTGAATAGTAAAATTTTCGGGAATAAAAGTTAACCTGAAATTGCGAATTGTTACATAATAACATAACCCTTTCACAATACTAGCAGGGTACCCGCGCGTTGTGGCGGCGGGTACCCTGTAAGTAAGTTTTACGTGTGACAATCTTTTTTGATTTTACATTTCTCGTGATAACAAATTTATGGATGGTGAGAGTTTTAAGTTTGATAACTTTAAGCAATAGCAAAATTGCATATATAAAAAATAGTAAGTTATTTGATCGATGCTGCAAAAATTTAAAGATTATAAGTAGTGTGAAAAACTAGAAGGGGGGGGGGGTTGAATAGTTAGAGATGGAAAGATCAAACCGAGAGACAAATGATTTATAGTGGTTCGGCTACAAGGACACCTTCCTTGCCCTACTCCACTCCCCGAGTCACCTACTCGAGAATTTTCTTCACTATGTCAACAAGCTCCCTTATAGCAGAGAAAACCTTACACAACTTTCGCTTACACCAATTTAACAACACAAAGCTAAATGTCGAGTTCTAATCCTAGCTAGAACCAATCTCACACCACTAGTCACTACACGACTTCTTCACACCACTACTTCTTCACGACTTAGCTCTAGATCTTCACACCTCTACTTCTTCTTCACAACACTACTACTTCTTCACAACTACAATCTAGTTAACAACTATACACTACTTCTTCACTTCCTAATACTACTTCTTCAAGCCACTATTTCTTCACACCTTTATTATACTTCTTACATACTAAACTAACCTAACCACTTTATGTTCAAACCTATCTAATTGATATACACACCTTATACACAAATGAATGATTATAAAGTAGAATGAACAAACAATTTAGATATCAAGATGATACTAAGTTGTAATACTTCTTGTCTTGATGAGTATAAGTATTATTCTCTTGCACTTAAGTGGTTGAAGCTTGGATCACTTGGAAACAAAAGCTTATGATTATATGATCAAAGGATTAAGAAGGAATAGAAAGAAGATTAGATCAGAAAATTTTGAGTGCAAAAGGTGAGGAAAAATTCCACGAATGAACCAGTATTAATAGGCAAAAAAATACAGCTGGAGAAGCGTGCCGGTCCCCTTAATTCATGGCCGATCCTCTTAATAATTAAGGGGGCCGCCCCCTCCTGAACGGCTATTTTTTTGTCTTTTACTGGGGAAGATTTTTCTGGAACATTTTTGCCATTTTTTTGGTTGAAAATTTGAATTTATATATTTATTATGGATTAAATATATTTCTTTAATTACCAAAAATGATTTTGTAAAAGATATAAAATGTTTGTGACATGTTATAAAAAATCTAGTGTTTAAGAAAATGTTCCTTTGATCATAAAATGCATTAGACATTTTGTTTATTCATACCTTAAGTGATTTGGTTGTTAAAATGAATATTTACGACTAAATACTTGTTTACGTCATAATCTTTAATTTAATGAGTTTACATTTTGTGATTATCAAAACGTAGAGATATCGAAAAATATTAATAACGTTTTTAGGCATTATTTATATCAACAATCTCCCCCTTTTTTATGATTACAAGACCTAAACTCATTAAATCAAAAATTAATTTTTAGACAAGTATTTAGTGAGTTTATATTCACTTCTCCCCTTTTTTGTAGAATCAAAAAGGTTATGCTGACTAGCTTCATAAATGAAGTTAGACGGGATGAAAGCTCCCCCTTGATGTGTGCCCCCCCTCGTTCGAGGGCACCAAGGAATCGAGATATGGAATTCTTGCAAGAAAAATATTAGAAGCACAAGCATATATAGCAAAATATGGAAAACAACAAGCATATCAAACAAATATTAAAGACACATAGCAATATATTCATTAATTTAAAGTAATGAGTAAAAGATCCTAATTTGCCAAAGAGAGTCATCGGACTTGCTTGCAACAAAAGGTTGGTTGATCCTTATTTGAAAGTGAAAATCATAAGCATATAGTATGCTTAGGTGGTTGATGATGGAGTGTTTGGAATGAAAGTAGTTGAGTTATGGTAAGGTTGTTGGATTAATGGAGGTATATGTTTGGGTGCATGGATGTTGGAGAGTTTGGAGGTAGAAAGTTAGGAGCGGAAGATGTTGATTGAGGTTTTGGATGTTGTTCAAGTGACGGTGTTGGATGAGATCTAGTGGGAATATACTCAATCCAAGTGAAGTGCTTATTCAATGCAATGGTTTGGTTTTGGAGAAAAATGCAACAAGAACAATTGTTGACATGTTTCTCAACTTGGTTCAAGTTGTGGGGTGATAGAAGGAGGTTAATCCAAGGTGTGTTGAGCAAGGTGTAGAGCAAGAAGAACACTAAGCTCATGGACTTCCTTGAGTTCTTCAATGAACTTCAAGTGTTCGGAGGAAGGTGATGATGGTTGAGTGTGGTTGTTATTTAGAATGGATATTTGGACATACAACATAGGAATAACATGTGAGTTGGTAGGAGGTGGTGGTGATACTCTTGGTGGTGGAGACATTCTTGATTTTGGGTAATCATTAATGGATGAAGATGAAGGTATGGAAGGAAAGGGTGTTTCATGAGTGGAGGGTGTTTTGGATGGTGCATTGGTAGGTGAAATAAGATGTGAGGTGTTGGTGATGAGATTAGGATTGTGATTTCGAGATTGAACATCTTCTTTATAAGAATTATTTGGGTGAGATGAAGGTGTATTTTTGGGAGCAAAGATGGATGGTTGGTTATTATGATGAGGTTTGTGAAAGGATTCATTGGAATGAGCTTGAGGATTGGGGGTATAGTTGGGAACAAATGTGGGTGGAGGAATTGGGTGAGGACGAGTGAGATAAGCAATTTGAGTATGGAAAGGAAGGTGGGTGATGCAAATTGTGTTGTGCAAGGTGCATAGTATTGAGATCACGAAGATCATGGAGTTGGTCAAGTTCTTCATGAAACTTCAAGGTTTCCAAGGAAGATGATGATGGAGGAATTTTGTAATATTGTTGGGAAAGAGAGTGAGGTGTTAGGGATGTAATGTTGATTATTGTTTGGAGGTTGAGATTTTTCAACAAAAGGATTGTTTGGAGGAAATGGATGAAATGTTGGAACGTGCTTGGGAGCATGGGTGGATGCTTGACCATTATGAGGATTGAGAAAGGGTTCATTTGAGTGAGCTTGAGGGTTGTGTGTATAGTTGGAGACATAGGATGAATTTTGGTGTTGGATGTTTGACAACATCATTTGGTTCTATGGGCTTTTTATGGATGTTAGGCTTTCTTCTCCACACGGATTTCTCAGTCATCTTAGCTAACCTTGATGTAACACCCCCATTTTTCACTGATCGCAGTGGATAAAGTGTTTGGGGTATTACTTCATAGAATCACAGATACAGTAATAGAAAATGACTCGAAAAGAGACGTTTTTATTAATTAAGTTATCATTCATTAAAATATCAGAGTTTTATTAAGATGAGGTCCCGTAAATCTAAGTGTGAAAAGTTATGTTTGAATGATAACCGGTTTGAAAGTCCTCTGAGTTCAGTGCCACCTCCTGCTAAAGCTCCGTAACGGCTATATACCTAAGATACATGCTTAAAAATTCAACACTAGGTGTTGAGTGAGAGTCATAGGTTTTGGTTGAAAAGTAGTTGTGAATACAAGTTTAGTAAAGTATGGGCTACGTTGTTTTACACCCATGTACAATACTAAAAATAGGGGTTTGTTGCACTAAGCTCATGAATCACACCTTAACGATCCGGGTCATGTAGGCTGCAGACCAACATGAGCGGATAGAAGGATAACTTGCCAAAGTTATACCTTGAGTGGATTCAACTATAGTACTTATTGGTACCACCTAATGGGGTGTTAATACCAACGGGAGTTGTCAAACTCCAATAGATCTATCAACTATATTCGCGTTTGTTTGGATAAAACTTTCAAACGATTAGATTCGTGAATTTTGTTTGTGTAGTGGTCGCTGTTAGTTTACTCGTGCAACAACGAATGAAAAAGACTTGTATTTGGTTTTAAGTAAAGCATTTAGCATGTATCCCCCTCACAGGGTTTTGTAAAGCATTTAGAGTGAAAGCATTTTAAAAGTATGAGGCTTATGAAAACTCACACGGTATTTAAAAATATGTGAGGCTAAGAAACTCACCTGGGCTTAGAGTAATCTAAGTGATGCAATTTGTGACTCGGAAACTAGACCACCTTACTCACGTATCCTAGTGTGTTGTTGGCTTTGGATGTATGTCAAGCTTTATGTACCATGTTTATGTTTTTCAAGTTATTGTTTTAATGTCTTATATATATAACATAACACCGTTCAGGCCATTGTAATTCAGAAGTATATGACTCCTCACATGAAGCTCCCTACTATTGTATTATGTTATCAACATAATACTGTTCGGGCCATCATAATTCAGAAGTTAATACTCCTCACACAAAGCTCCCTATTATTGAGTTATGTTGTTATTAGGGTTTAGTTATAATCATATCACCGTTCCGGCCATCATATCTCAAAAGTATATGCAATAATCGTTCGAGGAGTCAGGGCACTTTAATTCGTAACCCCAAAAAACTCGTCAAAATGAAATATCCACATAGTATTCCTCGCATGAAGCTCCCTAGTATTGTGTTATGCTTCTAACTTTATTTAGGTTTTATACTTATATGATATTTTTACTTTATACCCCTTATAGTTTATATATTTATGTTTTCTACCCTAAACTTATAAACTTATAACAATTAAGCACATAGCATTTAATCTTTTACCTAATTAGACCCTATACTCATATATTTTCAAGTAATGGCAGAAATAGTCCCTATATTATACTAACTATCTATATTTACCCTATTTACCCCTATATTTATACTATTTGCAGTTTTAGTCCTTTTAGTTTTATATTTGTTTTAATAGTTTATTTAAGGTTTAATATATTGCAAATTTAGTGCTTACACTAATATCTTCTAGGAGATGTCAAAAACAGTCCCTAGACTTTATAGTTTCAGGAATTTACAATAGATACCCCTATGCATGTAATATTTTGCAAAACTAGTCCTAAATGCATGTAATTCATAATTTAGCATGGCAATCTAGTTTCTAAACTTATAACTAACTAATATATACTAATCTAAGTTATCTAATTCAGATTATAGCACATAATAAGGCATTTTAGCATATAAGCATGTATTTTTCTAATTCTAGGGTTTTAAAATGAAAACTAACTAGTTCTAGCATGCAAGGCTTAGGCAAGGGGTTCTATGGGTTCTAAGGCATTCTAAATCTATCCTAGGGCTGTTCTAAAACTAAAATAGCTAAGGTGGAAGACTTACTTAGGGTGGGGGAAGTTAACGAGGGGTTTTTAGGGTTTCCTAGACCAAAACCTAGCTCGACAAGCACCTAAACCTTATGTACTTGATCTCTAAACCTCCGATCACCCTTGTACTACTACCAATACCAGAATATGTGTGATAAAGAAGTGTGTGAAGGTGTGAGTTGAATGGTGAGGGTATGATGGGGTATTTATAGGCTCGGATGGATTGGAGGCCAAGTATACTTAGCATGGTTGTGTTCTAACGTATAAGGAGGAGTGGTGATGCGTGGGAATCGCACCTTGCTTTACCTCTCGAGGGATCTCGAGAAGCTTACAACCCCCACCAGGCAGTGTACCTGATCGTTGTAGTATAGTATAGTGACAAGTACCGGGGGATTGAGCGTTCAGCTTAGGAATAGTGTCGCTAGGATTAGAAAACCTAATTTACTAGTTCTAGAGGTGAGGGATGATTATTTTTGTGTTTTTATATTTTTTAGAAAGCAAGTAAAATCTCGGGTTTTGAAGGAGTGGGCGGAATTAGTTGCTAGTCAACTAACCCAAAACTAATATATAATCAAAATAAAATAATAAAAATGAAAACAAACTAATTATACTAAGGTTGTGAGCAGTAATTGGAGAAATTGTGTTTACTTAGACTTCACTACTCCCTAGATATCTTTTACATGTTAATTACTTGTTATACTTGTATGGATGACGGATTGTATTCCTTAATATCATTCGTGGGGTGGCATACATAACTCCCCAACTCTATGAGCTTTTATCTCCTCCTACACCATGACCCAGCACAACTATAGGGATTGTAAACAGTGGCTCATGCATTAAATACAACCAATAAAGACCTAGTACGCCTCGGTTCATGTTTCTTAAGACGTTCAAGCATGTTACCATTTGGAGATCTGCCAGTTTTCTTAAGCCTAACATATAAATCATTCATCCAAGAACAAGAATAAACAAGTAATCAACACATAATCAACATCTAGGTTTCACTAGATCTAAGCAAACACAAGAGAGATCTAGCCTAGCATAATTGAATTGAGACAAGAACAAGAGATAAACAACCAACACATAGACATATTGATTGAATTAGAAGAACACTTATCTCAATTACAATGCAAGGTATCAAGGGTTTGGAACCCTTGAAAAACCTGTAAAAGAGGCACCAAATTCGTCTTTAGGGTTTCACCGAAACTTCTCTCTTTTTAATGAAAAAAACTAGAAAACTATATATAGGAAAAGTAGGCTAACGGCGTCAAGAGTTACATGTGACGCCGTCACCTCGCCGCCATATACTTCCTCGGACGGCCTTGATCTACTTATGACGGCCTATGTGACGCCGTCACCGACCACGGTATTTTATTCTTGCCACTTTGACGCCGTCATGAAGACGTTTGACGCCGTCACCACCTTCGGTATTTTAATCTTCATGTCTGACGCCGTCAAGATATTACTCTTGACGCCGTCACCATGTATCTTCAGCATGGAATTTTGGTACTTTGCCGTTTTCTTCACTTTTATGCTCCAAAAACGTCCAAAATGGCTTCTTTTCCAGAATTCACTCTCCAAACACCTAAAATCACAAAAGGAACGATTTAGGGCAATATTTGATCAAATAAATTCGGATTTGGGCTTAAATGACCCCCTAAAAACGGATCATTTTTCGCCTCATCATATACCCTTACACTTGAGATTTGCTTGTCCTCAAGCAAATGAGCTTTTATTCTACTCAAAAGACAAGTTAGGGGTCATTTAACACTAATATAAAAGTAATTACAACAAATAATCGTTCCACTAAAGACCAATAGACAAGCACGAAGGTCATACACTAGCACCTCACAAATAGTGTTTAGATACTCACATCTCTCGGGTGTAATAAAGTAATATAACATTATGGAAATGGAAGATATCTCTCACTACCTGTCATAGCAAAATAGATTACCATAGGCTTGGGAAAGGATCAAACCTCCACCACATGGCGTAAGCATGATGAGGCGAAAAATGATCCGTTTTTAGGGGGTCATTTAAGCCCGAATCCGACTTTATTTGATCAAATATTGCCCTAAATCGTTCCTTTTGTGATTTTAGGTGTTTGGAGAGTGAATTCTGGAAAAGAGGCTATTTTGGACGTTTTTGGAGCATAAAGTGAAGAAAACGACAAAGTACCAAAAATCCAAGCTGAAGATACAAGGTGACGGCGTCAAGACCAAAAGCTTGACGGCCTCAGACATGAAGAATTAAATATCGAAGGTGGTGACGGCGTCACATAGGCCGTCACAAGTGGATCTAGGGCGTCCGAGGAAGTTTATGGCGGCGAGGTGACGGCGTCATAATTAACTCTTGACGCCGTCAGAACGATTTTCCTATATATAGTTTTCTAGTTTTTTCATTAAAAAGGAGAGAAGTTTTGGTGAAACCCTAAAGACGATTTTGGTGCCTCTTTCATAGGTTTTTCAAGGGTTCCAAACCCTTGAGACCTTGCATTGTAATTGAGATAAGTGTACTTTCAATTCAATCAATATGTCTATGTGTTGGTTGTCTATCTCTTGTTCTTGTCTCAATTCCATTATGCTAGGCTAGATCTCTCTTGTGTTTGCTTAGATCTAATGAAACCTAGATGTTGATTATGTGTTGATTACTTGTCTATTCTTGTTTTGAATGAATGATTTATATGTTAGGCTTAAGAAAACTGGCAGATCTCCAAATGGTAACATGCTTGAACGTCTTAAGAAACATGAACCGAGGCGTACTAGGTCTTTATTGGTTGTATTTAATGCATGAGCCACTGTTTACAATCCCTATAGTTGTGCTGGGTCATGGTGTAGGAGGAGATAAGAGCTCATAGAGTTGGGGAGTTATGTATGCCACTCCACGAATGGTATTAAGGAATACAACCCGTCATTCATACAAGTGTAACAAGTAATTAACATGTAAAAGATATCTAGGGAGTAATGAAGTCTAAGTAAACACAATTTCTCCAATTACTGCTCACAACCTTAGTTTAATTAGTTTGTTTTCATTTTTATTATTTTATTTTAATTATATAATAGCTTTGGGTTAGTTGAATAGCAACTAATTCCGCCCACTCTTCCAAAACCCGAGATTTTACTTGCTTTCATAAAAATATAAAAATACAAAAATAATCATCTTTCACCTCTAGAACTATTAATTAGGTTTTCTAATCCTAGCGACACTATTCCTAAGCTGAACGATCAATCCCCCGGTACTTGTCACTATACTATACTACAACGATCAGGTACACTGCCTGGTGGGGGTTGTAAGCCTCGCGAGATCCCTCGAGAGGTAAAGCAAGGTGCGATTCCCACGCATCAAGTTTTTGGCGCCGCAGCCTAGGGAATAGTTATTGTCTAGGTTAGAATTTCTTTTTATTAGGTCTACTTGCTAGATTCCTTTCTAGTAAGATTTTTATTTTTATTTTTAGGTCTTCTTTAGTCTATCTTATTTCTTCGTGCTTTTGTTCGTAACTCTTTACCATCCGACATCATGGAAGGTGGTAACATCTTTGAACCCATCATCCCACCACAACAAAACCCACCATTAGAACCCCTTAGGCCCCGAACCTTAGGAGAGTATTCCCGACCTAGCCACCAAGGCTACCGAAACACCATTGAGCTCACCGGAGCCAATGTGACCCCCTTGCGATCCGACACCATCCGGTTGGTGCAAAGCGGATGTGCATTCCATGGACTTCGTTCCGAAGATCCAAACCAACACCTTAAGGACTTCCTCAAAATCGTAGATTCCATAGACCTAGGTGTTGAAACTAGAGAGACTACCCGTTTACGTCTATTCCAATTCTCTCTACGGGATCAAGCTAGTCAATGGCTTGAGCGTTTACCCGCGGGATCTATCACCACATGGGATGATCTCACCACTCGTTTCCTTGCTCAATTTTTCCCACCGGGGAGAACTACTAAACTTAGGAATGACATCTTGATGTTTCAACAACGTCAAAATGAATCTCTTTATGAAGCATGGACTCGTTTCAAGGACTTACTCCAAAAAGTCCCTCATCATGGCATAGATCTTTGGCTCCAAGTCCAAATCTTCTATGACCATATCGACATCTCCACGAGGCGAACCATTGACCAATCGGCCGGTGGTAAGCTACGTGATCTTAGTGCGGAACAATCATGGGAACTCATAGAAGATCTTGCTCTCTATGACAACGAAAGTTGGAATGATCCCCGTGATTTGAACAAAACGGTCAAGGCAATATCTTTGCCTTCGAATAATTCAAGCACTCCCGACCGTAGGATCATGGAACTTGAGGACCAAGTCAAGTTTCTCATGAAATCTTACGAAGCTCCGAAGCATTCAAGCCAAGTGAACAAAATCACTTCTTCATGCGAATTATGTAGTGGTCCCCATGACACTCGTGATTGTGTGGAACTCCCCGGAACAGCTTTTGCGGACTACGCATCCACGCGTACCGACGAAGCGGGAGATAAGTGGTACACTTTCAAGCCCGAGCCAAACACATACGGTGATTCATATAACCCCTCATGGAAAAATCACCCAAACCTTAGGTGGAAACAAAATCAACCAAATTCTTCCAATCCGCCTAATCGTTACCAATCAAACGGTCCACCATCCAACCGTACCTTCAACAACAATCCTTCTAACAACTATGGTAGTACCAACAATCTTGAAGGATTGATGTCAAAGTTCATGGCATCTCAAGAAGCCCGCATAGCTAAGTTTGAAGCCGATTTCAAACAAAATCAAAGCGAGATGACCAATAGAATTGATGCATTGTTGAAAGTTCTCAATGACCGAGAAATGGGAGCACTCCCAAGCGACACCATCAAGAATCCGAAACTAAACGTTAATGCCATATCTTCAGTTTCGTCACCCACTTCGTGTCCACAATACTACTCAGTTAAATCAACGAGCACGTGTTTCAAACAACACCAAGTTCCTCAAAAGGACCAATCAACTAAAACACCCACTATAGAGCCGGTCAAAAGCATAGTTGAAACACCTCTTACGCAAGACCTTGACGATGAATTCAAAGAACTTCACCTTGAACTCCCCGTCATTGATGTCTTAGCGCGTGCTCCTTACTATAGTGCCCTCCTAGAAAAATATGAGAAGTATAAGCTAGGTAAAAATGGGACCGCCTTCGTTCAAAACAAGTTGCCTAAAAAGCTTGATGATCCGGGTATATTTGTTTTGCCTTGTAAGATAGGAAGATCCGAAGCTTTCGACACTAGCCGATTTAGGGTCAAGCCTCAACTTGATTCCCTTATCCTTATTCACCGCTCTTAAGCTAGGAAAGTTAGAGGAAATGGAGGTATTGATAGGGCTAGCGGATGGAAGTATTGCCCACCCGGTTGGAATGATTAAGGATGTAGTTGTTCACGTAGGAAGGTTAACTATATTAGCGGATTTTCACGTCCTAGACATGGTTAGTGACACTACATGCCCATTATTGGTAGGAAGAGGATTTTTAGCAACCGCTAGTGCCATGATAGATTGCAAGGAATCTAAGATAGCGGTAGGAGAAGGCGATACTTGGTCGGTGTATGATGTTAAGAAGCATAGTTATGATTGTGATGATGAACCAACACCGCATTGGGTAGAGATGAATAGGAGACCATCTAGATATGGACCTTGGATAGAAAGGAACTTCATAGGACCTCAATGCCCATTTTATCTAGAAAAGGATTTCGTTGAGAAGACACATTCGGTAGAACAACTCATAGCTAGGGATGAGGAGCTAGATCCCTTTGAGGACCCCTTAGTCTTTAGAAAGATGATTGAGTTCTTGAGCGTAATGCCTATTAATATAGAGTTGAATAAATGGAAAAGAGATGGAGATAAGTATAAATGGAGGTGGGACAAGCCACCTAAAGAAGGTGACGGGTCATGGCATATTAGAATGACCTTGTATGATCCGGATGGAGAAAAGTTTGAAAGGTCATACCACACTAAGGGAACCAATAGAAAGTTGAAACCTAAGTTCGATCCCAAAGATGTCCTCAATGAGGAACTCACCCGAATCACGTAGTAACCCACGACTTTGAGTCTAGCTACAAGACTCGTAAATAAAGAAAAGCGCTTCTTGGGAGGCAACCCATGTTTTGTGTGATTTTTATTTGTTTGATTGTTATTTGCTTCCGTATGCATGTTTTATTTTTATTGTTGGTTGATCATGTTTCTCTACTAAAAAAAAAATGTGAAATACTTTATTATGTTGTTTAGCCTAGTCTTAACTTCAACCTAGAGGTATTTTTGCAAAAGATAAGTGTAAGGGGAAACCTCAAATATGTTTTTAAGAAACAAACCGATCATGATTCTCCACAATATTTAATGAACATGTATATTCGTATTTGTTAGAGTCAAATGCTTGTATCGAGTCATAATGAAGTTTTGCAGGATTTTCCAGGAAGTAGGACAAAGTTTTTCCAGAAATTTTCCGGAAACTTAACATAAGGATTTCTGCAGGTTCATTCTGACGGCGTCAGGGAATTGCTCTTGACGGCGTCAGGAGTCAAAAATCTGGAAATTTTACCGGTTTTGTTTTTCTAACGGAGTCTTATAGTTTTTGTGAATTATTAAGTTTTATAATCTCCAGGAAATCTAGAAACTTCATTCCACAAGCATTATATCTTACTTTGTTTTCTAGGATTTAGTAACTTATATAGGATGCCACCGATTTTACGCAAGGTTGCCTTGTCTACTTTTGTCAGGATTTACAGGTTATTTGTGACAAGAAGATGATTTATATTCTGGAAGGGAAGCTTTGATTGTTCGTTTTCTTGGAAGAAGATTTAACCTGGCCAACTAAAATCCATACCGAGCGAATCAGGGGAGTATTTGATTTCATTCTCTTTACTTTTTAACTTTTACATTCTTTACTTGAACATTGGGGACAATGTTCATCTTAAGTGTAAGGGGAGGGTAAAAAGATGATACCTTACATATGCACTTTCGCTTGAGTTTGTTTTGTTTGATAGTTGATGAGTAATAAAACTACGAGAAATACTTGTTAGTGTAATTTTAGCGCCAAATTTAAAATTTTTTAGAACATTTAGGAGTGAAACTTTAGCCATAGCAAGCGTCTCATGGATAGGAGATTGTATGACTAGCACATAACCGTATATTCAGAAAAATTTTTAACCCAAAAATGTGAGGTTCGCCTTTAGATTTGATAGGAAAAGCATTTATTATTAGTGCTTATGAGTGTACCGGTAGCATTTAGATTCTAGAACTTGCGTTAGTGATGCATCCCGAGACCGCTAGTGAGACTACATTCGTGTAGTAGGATTTACTACATGATAAGAGGCATTAGGATCACCCTTGTGTTAAACCCATATCATAATTACTTGACCATTTAAGTCATATTACTTGGCTAGTTAAGTCAACTAATTTTTCCCACACCTTTAGCGTTGTACTCATTTTTAGTACACGATACCTCTAGTACACCCCTCCGAGCCTATCTTTTTATTTCTAACTTTAAGCATTTTACTTAAAGGAAGAATTTGTTACACCCTACTTAAATGTACAACCAAATCGCCTTAGCCTTCCGTGTATGCGCTCATTTTTAGTGCATTATTGTTATTTGTTAAACCCTAAGTTAACTTTCTAATTGATTACATGATTGCTAAGTCGAGTCATATCCTTGTACATATTGTTTTGGGACGATTTGGACTCATGGGTAAGTACTTAATTTATGGAGTAATGTGGAAGAACATCACTTATTACCCCCATACGTGCGTTAATCTTAAAAGTGCTCCAAATGTTTTGATTTTCTTAATTCGAGTCATTAGAATAGTTTAATGTAAAGTATGTAAAGATTCAAGTGTAAGGGGAATTCTCAACCCCTATGATGTATTATTTTGGATGGTAGGGTAAGAGTGTATGCAAAAAAAAAAAAAAAAAAAAAAAAAAAAAAAAAAAAAAAAAAAATCAAGAAAAGAAAAAAAAAATAAAAAAAAAAAAGAGAAAAAAAACATACGGACTACCATCCCGTTTTTATTTTATGTTCATTTTATGTTTTTGTTATTTTTCATTTATTAGCTTAAGTCGAGTCTAGTCTTGGCTTAGCAACGCCATCTTGTACATGTAATTAACTAAGATTGTTAACTCGCCACCAGTAAAACTCCCTTTATCCAACAAAACCGTGTAATTCATATCCCTACACCTAACGTTATAACCCTTTAAAAGACCTCTTTGATAGTTTATCCTAGGTGCTTACGCCATGTGGTGGAGGTTTGATCCTTTCCCAAGCCTATGGTAATCTATTTTGCTATGACAGGTAGTGAGAGATATCTTCCATTTCCATAATGTTATATTACTTTATTACACCCGAGAGATGTGAGTATCTAAACACTATTTGTGAGGTGCTTTTGTATGACCTCCGTGCTTGTCTATTGGTCTTTAGTGGAACGATTATTTGTTGTAATTACTTTTATATTAGTGTTAAATGACCCCTAACTTGTCTTTTGAGTAGAATAAAAGCTCATTTGCTTGAGGACAAGCAAATCTCAAGTGTAAGGGTATATGATGAGGCAAAAAATGATCCGTTTTTAGGGGGTCATTTAAGCCCGAATCCGACTTTATTTGATCAAATATTGCCCTAAATCGTTCCTTTTGTGATTTTAGGTGTTTGGAGAGTGAATTCTGGAAAAGAGGCTATTTTGGACGTTTTTGGAGCATAAAGTGAAGAAAACGACAAAGTACCAAAAATCCAAGCTGAAGATACAAGGTGACGGCGTCAAGACCAAAAGCTTGACGGCGTCAGACATGAAGAATTAAATATCGAAGGTGGTGACGGCGTCAGATGTAGAGGTGATGGCGTCAAAGTGGCCAAGAATAAAATACCGAAGGTGGTGACGGCGTCACATAGGCCGTCACAAGTGGATCTAGGGCGTCCGAGGAAGTTTATGGCGGCGAGGTGACGGCGTCATAATTAACTCTTGACGCCGTCAGAACGATTTTCCTATATATAGTTTTCTAGTTTTTTCATTAAAAAGGAGAGAAGTTTTGGTGAAACCCTAAAGACGATTTTGGTGCCTCTTTCACAGGTTTTTCAAGGGTTCCAAACCCTTGAGACCTTGCATTGTAATTGAGATAAGTGTACTTTCAATTCAATCAATATGTCTATGTGTTGGTTGTCTATCTCTTGTTCTTGTCTCAATTCCATTATGTTAGGCTAGATCTCTCTTGTGTTTGCTTAGATCTAATGAAACCTAGATGTTGATTATGTGTTGATTACTTGTCTATTCTTGTTTTGAATGAATGATTTATATGTTAGGCTTAAGAAAACTGGCAGATCTCCAAATGGTAACATGCTTGAACGTCTTAAGAAACATGAACCGAGGCGTACTAGGTCTTTATTGGTTGTATTTAATGCATGAGCCACTGTTTACAATCCCTATAGTTGTGCTGGGTCATGGTGTAGGAGGAGATAAGAGCTCATAGAGTTGGGGAGTTATGTATGCCACTCCACGAATGGTATTAAGGAATACAACCCGTCATTCATACAAGTGTAACAAGTAATTAACATGTAAAAGATATCTAGGGAGTAATGAAGTCTAAGTAAACACAATTTCTCCAATTACTGCTCACAACCTTAGTTTAATTAGTTTGTTTTCATTTTTATTATTTTATTTTAATTATATAATAGCTTTGGGTTAGTTGAATAGCAACTAATTCCGCCCACTCTTCCAAAACCCGAGATTTTACTTGCTTTCATAAAAATATAAAAATACAAAAATAATCATCTTTCACCTCTAGAACTATTAATTAGGTTTTCTTATCCTAGCGACACTATTCCTAAGCTGAACGATCAATCCCCCGGTACTTGTCACTATACTATACTACAACGATCAGGTACACTGCCTGGTGGGGGTTGTAAGCCTCGCGAGATCCCTCGAGAGGTAAAGCAAGGTGCGATTCCCACGCATCAAAGCACCTAGGATAAACTATCAAAGAGGTCTTTTAAAAGGTTATAACATTAGGTATAGGGATATGAATTACACGGTTTTGTTGGATAAAGGAAGTTTTACTGGTGGCGAGTTAACAATCTTGGTTAATTACATGTACAATATGGCGTTGCTAAGCCAAGACTAGACTCGACTTAAGCTAATAAATGAAAAATAACAAAAACATAAAATAAACATAGAATAAAAACGGGATGGTAGTCCGTATGTTTTTTTTTTCTTTTTTTCTTTTTCTATATATTTTTTTTTTCTTTTTCTTGTTTTTTTTTCTATTTTTTTTTCCATTTTTTTTTTTTTTTGCATACACTCTTACCCTACCATCCGAGATAATACATCATAGGGGATGAGAATTCCCCTTACACTTGAATCTTTACATACTTTACATTTAACTAATCTAATGACTCGAATTAAGAAAATCAAAACACTTGGAGCACTTTTAAGATTAACGTACATATGGGGGTAATAAATGATGTTCTTCCCCATAACTCCATAAAATAAGTACTTACCTATGAGTCCCAATAGTCCCAAAACAATATGTACAATGATATGACTCGACTTAGCAACCATGTAATCAATTAGAAAGTTAACTTAGGGTTTAACAAATAACAATAATGCACTAAAAATGAGCGCATACACGGAAGGCTAAGGCGATTTGGGTGTACATTTAAGTGGGGTGTAACAAATTCTTCCTTTAAGTAAGATGCTTAAAGTTAGAAACGAAAAGATAGGCTCGGAGGGGTGTACTAGGGGTTTCGTGTACTAAAAATGAGTACAACGCTAAGGGTGTGGGAAAAATTAGTTGACTTAACTAGCCAAGCAATATGACTTAAATGGTCAAGTAATTATAATACGGGTTTAACACAAGGGTGATCCTAATGCCTCTTATCATGTAGTAAATCCTACCACACGAATGTAGTCTCACTAGCGGTCTCGGGATGCATCACTAACGCAAGTTCTAGAATCTAAATGCTACCGGTACACTCATAAGCACAAATAGTAAATGCTTTTCCTATCAAATCTAAAGGCGAACCTCACATTTTTGGGTGGAAAATTTTTCTGAATATACGGTTATGTGCTAGTCATACAACCTCTTATCCATGAGACGCTTGCTATGGCTAAAGTTTCTCTCCTAAATGTTGTAAAAAAATTTAAATTTGGCGTTAAAATTGCACTAACAAGTATTTCTCATAGTTTTATTACACATCTACTATCAAACAAAACAAACTCAAGCGAAAGTGCATATGTAAGGTATCATCTTTTTACCCTCCCCTTACACTTAATATGAACATTGTCCCCAATGTTCAAGTAAAGAATGTAAAAGTGAAAAAGTAAAGAGAATAAAATCAAATACTCCCCTGATTCGCTCGGTATGTATTTTAGGTTGGCCAGGTTAAATCTTCCTCTAAGAAAACGAACAATCAAAGCTTCCCTTCCAGAATATAAATCATCTTCTTGTCATAAATAACCTGTAAATCCTGACAACAATAGACAAGGCAACCTCGCGTAAAATCGGCGGCATCCTATATAAGTTACTAAATCCTAGAAAACAAGATAAGATATAATGCTTGTGGAATGAAGTTTGCAGATTTCCTGGAGATTATAAAACTTAATAATTCACAAAAACCATAAGACTCCGTTAGAAAAACAAAACCGGTAAAATTTCCAGATTTTTACTACTGACGCCGTCAAGAGCAATACTCTGACGCCATCAGAATGGACCTGCAGAAATTCTTATGTTAAGTTTCCGGAAAATTTCTGGAAAAACTTTGTCCTACTTCCTGGAAAATCCTGCAAAACTTCATTATGACTCAATACAAGCATTTGACTCTAACAAATACGAATATACATGTTCATTTAAAATTGTGGAGAATCATGATCGGTTTGTTTCTTGAAAACATATTTGGGGTTTCCCCTTACACTTATCTTTTGCAAAAATACCTTTAGGTTGGAGTTAAGACTAGGCCAAACAACATAATAAAGTATTTCCACAGTTTAGTTGAGAAACATGATCAACCAACAATAAAAATAAAACATGCATACGGAAGCAAATAACAATCGAACAAATAAAATCACACAAAACATGGGTTGCCTCCCAAGAAGCGCTTTTCTTTATTTACGAGTCTTGTAGCTAGACTCAAAGTCATAGGTTACTACGTGATCTCATCATCAAACATCACATCCTCCTCATTAATCATTTCATTGTTATTTTCTTGGTAATGTTTTACACGTTGTATGTTAACCGTGAATTCCCTACCTTCATCATCAATTAACACTACCGCTCCAAATCTAGAAGAATTCTTTACCGTGAACGGCCCGTACCATCTAGACTTAAGTTTTCCCGGGAATAATCTCAACCGAGAATTGTATAATAGGACCTTGTCTCCTTCTAAAAATTCTTTGGGTTTCTTAATTCTTTGATCATGCCATCTTTTAGCTATCTCTTTATATGTGATGGAGGATTCGTAGGCTTCCAGTCTAAGCTCATCAAGCTCGTGTAACTGCAAAAACCTATTATTCCCAGCAGTTGTATAATCTAAGTTGCATGCCTTAAGCGCCCAATAAGCCTTGTGTTCTAATTCTACCGGTAAATGACATGCCTTACCATACACCATGCGGAATGGGGTTGTTCCAATAGGTGTTTTGTAAGCAGTTCGGAATGCCCATAAGGCTTCGTCGAGCTTGAATGACCAGTCCTTTCTGTTTTGACTAACCGTTTTTTCTAGTATTCTTTTAATAGCTCTATTGGTGTTTTCGACTTGGCCATTGGTTTGTGGATGGTAGGCGGTGGAGAATCGATGGGGTACTCCATACCTCTTCATGACCTTTTCCATTTGTGCATTGCAAAAATGTGTCCCCCTATCACTGATGAGAGCTTTCGGAATCCCGAATCTTGCGAAAAGCTTTTTCAGGAAATGAATGACTACTCTTGCATCATTGGTCCTAAGGGCTTGTGCCTCAACCCATTTCGAAACATAGTCAATAGCGACTAAGATGTACTCGTTTCCCCCTGAGGAGGGAAAGGGTCCCATGAAGTCAATCCCCCAAACATCGAATACTTCACAAACTTGTATAAAGTTCTGAGGTGCTTCATCCCTATGTGATATATTTCCGGCTCGTTGACATGCATCGCACGCCTGCACCATTTCTTTTACATCACGGAAAATTGTGGGCCAATAGAATCCCGCATCGAGAATCTTTCGAGCGGTAATGTTTATCCCATGATGCCCGCCAGAGGGACCAGAGTGACATTCTCTCATAATCTTAACTGCCTCATTTTCCGAAACACAACGCCTTATAATGTGGTCAGGACACCTTCGGAATAAAAAGGGTTCATCCCAGAAGTAGTATTTTAGTTGGGAAAAGAACCTCTTCCTCTCGTACTTAGTCAGGTGTTCTGGAACAAGCCTACATCTACTCGCGAAGTAATTAGCAAAGTCGGCGTACCACGGCTCTGAATCCATCATTGACATTAGTTGTTCGTCAGGAAACGAATCCCTAATCTCACTTCTATCGTGCTTTTCCAAGGGGTTTTCAAGACGAGATAGATGATCTGCGGCTAGATTCTCTGCCCCCCTCTTATCGCGAATCTCAACATCGAATTCTTGTAATAACAAGATCCACCGAATTAGTCGTGGCTTGGCATCCTGCTTTGCAAACAGATATCGAAGAGCTGAGTGATCAGTGAAGACGACTGTCTTTGAAAGGACAAGATATTGTCGGAATTTGTCGAATGCAAATATTACGGCTAATAATTCTTTTTCGGTGGTGGAGTAGTTCTCTTGAGCGGGATTCATGGTTTTGCTAGCGTAGTAAATAGGTTGGAAAAGCTTGTCACGTCGTTGACCTAATACAGCCCCGACGGCGTAGTCGCTGGCGTCACACATGATTTCAAATGGTAACTCCCAGTTGGGTGTGATCATGATTGGAGCTTGAGTGAGTTCTCTTTTTAGGAGATCAAAAGCATCTTTGCATTCTTGGGAAAAATCGAATGGAGCATCCTTCACAAGCAACTGAGTCATTGGCCGGGCAATTTTGGAGAAGTCTTTTATGAATCTCCGATAAAATCCGGCGTGCCCCAAAAAACTGCGGATTGCCTTAATAGTCGTGGGGTATGGTAGCTTAGATATAGCTTCAACTTTAGCTTGGTCCACCTCTATTCCGTTCCCTGAGATCTTATGCCCTAACACAATCCCTTCCTTAACCATGAAATGACACTTTTCCCAGTTTAACACCAAGTTGGTTTCCTCACAACGTTTAAGCATCTTTTCTAAATTAGCAAGACAGCGGTCGAAGGAGTTTCCGAAGACTGAAAAGTCATCCATGAAAACTTCCATGCTGTCTTCCATGAGTTCGTGAAAGATTGCGGTCATGCAACGTTGGAAAGTGGCGGGGGCATTGCATAGCCCAAAAGGCATCCTTTTGTAGGCAAATGTTCCATAGGGGCAAGTAAACGTGGTCTTTTCTTGGTCCTCGGGTGCTATGGGGATTTGAAAATATCCAGAGAATCCATCCAAGAAGCAAGAGTACTCGTGTCCAGATAATCTCTCTAACATCTGATCAATGAATGGTAAGGGAAAGTGATATTTCCTTGTGGCATCATTGAGCTTTCGATAGTCGATGTATACCCGCCATCCAGTGACAGTTCTCTGGGGCACCATCTCACCCTTATCATTCTTTACTACAGTCATTCCACCCTTTTTAGGTACAACCTGCACAGGACTGACCCATGGGCTATCCGAGATCGGGTAAATCAGTCCTGCATCCAAAAGCTTGATAACTTCTTTCTTTACTACTTCCTTAATGTTAGGGTTCACTCGCCTCTGGGGTTGCACAGTAGGTTTATAATCTTCCTCCATAAGAATCTTATGGGTGCAAAAAGTTGAGTCAATCCCCTTAATGTCGGCCACACTCCATGCGAGTACCCCCTTGTATTTTTTTAGGACCTCTAAGAGTTTAACTTTTTGTTCTTTTTCCAAGGAAGAGTTTATGATTACCGGGAGTTGGTCCTCCCCCTGAAGAAAGGCATATTCCAAATGATTAGGGAGCTCTTTAAGATCTATGTCAGGGGGCTCGATAATAGAAGGTTTGAGCTTGTTTTCGGGCTTTCGGAGCTCGAGATGCTCCGTTGTCTCTTGTCTGAGGTAGAAGGAGACTGCATTAACATCCTCCGTCTTTTCCACCTCTAGCAAAGGCAGAAAACTTTCGTCCCGTAGCCAGCCTTCATCGATTTGTTCATCGATGCAACTATCAATGACATCTGTGAGTTCATCTACTTCCCCGATAAAGTAGAGCCGGTTGGCTGCTTCGAGGGAGAGGTCCATAGAACCCTTAATGTCGAAGGTTGTGCTATCGTCTCCCACTCGTAAGGTTAATTTGCCATCGTAGACATCGATGGCTGCACGAGCGGTAGCAAGAAATGGTCTACCTAAGATGATAGGGACCAAGTCATCCTCCTCCATATCCAGGATTACGAAGTCGACCGGGAATTTGAATTTCCCAACTTTGACTAGCACATTCTCGCATATCCCTACGGGGTACTTGACTGATCTATCGGCTAGTTGGATGTTCATACGGGTAGACTTCAATCCAGAATATCCTAGTTTACGGAACATAGAGTGAGGCATGAGATTGATACTTGCTCCCAAATCGGCGAGAGCATTCTTGATTGATAGAGGTCCTATGGAGCAAGGCAAGGTGAAGCTGCCCGGATCGTCTACCTTCTTTGGTAGCCCTCAATGGGTTACCACTGAGCATTCTTCCCCCAGGGTTACAAGACCCTCGAGCTTCTTCCTGTTAGCGAGCAGCTTTTTGAAGTATGCGCTATACTTTGGCATGTGATAGCAAGCATCAAGGAGAGGTATGGTGACAACAGAGTCTTTTAGGTATGACAAGAACCTCTTGTTACCATTCTCAGTTTTCTGGTTCCTTAATCGGGATGGGTATGGAATTCTCACAGGTGGGTTAGGAAGGGCTGATGGGGAAGGGGTTGTCACGGGCGGTTGGTCTGGGGTGCCAATGCCGACATCCTGCTCCTCCTCCCCAGGTTTGTCTGAATCGAGGGTGACGGGGGACGAGTTTGGGTAAGGGGGGTCCTTGGTTGTCGTTCCAGCTCGTGTGGTTATTGCGAGCATGGGGTCTTTTTTTCTTTCTAACGGCGTTTGGAGGTGATCTAAGGCTGAGTTAAGCTTTTTGAAAAATTCTCCAATACCCTCCTGCTGCTCATCGAAAAGCTCATTAAGCCCTTTCATTTGCAAGTCTTTTTCTTGAGTGAAGTGACCAAATCATCTTCGAAATTGCTCCTGATTTTGAATTCAGGGCCTTCCTCCCCTTCTCTTCTCCTTACCAGATTTCCCCAAAGGGTGTAATCGTCATTTTGGTAAAAAGGTAAGAGGGAGGGATCATCATAAATGTCCCCTCCTGAAAAGCATGCATGTTCAGTTGTGGCTGCTCCTCCGCATTCTTCTACCTCATGCGGGCCTCCACAGTAATCGCAGATCAGGTAGGGATTCGACAGCTGTTTAGGTGACCGCGATCCAGCTATGTATTCCGCTCTTTTGTGAATTTTGCTCAACCGATCCGCGGTGATCTCAGAAATGCTGACAGTCGACTCAGGTTCATCCCAAGTGTCATCCTGATCTTGAGCATATTCTTCAATCCTATCCCATCCTTCTTCGGCACTAAGATTGGCCAATCTTCCTTTCCTAGATTGGTTAATTCCGTTCCGGTCATTAGAGGAGATATTTTCGTAAAAGATTTGGACCAAGAGCCAAAGTTCAATGCCATGATGTGGAACTTGTCTTATTAAAACTTTGAATCTAGTCCACGCTTTATGGAAGGGTTCATCCTTCCCCTTTCGGAAACGAAGGATCCTATCCCTAAATGCTGAGGTATTTCCAGGTGGAAAGAACTTCTCATAGAACTTAGATATGAGTTGCTCCCATGTGAAAATAGATTCGGAAGGGAGTTTGTTATACCATTCTTGGGCTTTTTCGTATAAGGTGAAAGGGAAGAATCGCATTCGGGATGTGTTTCTAGTAGCCCCATCCGTATGGATGGTG
The DNA here is from genome assembly GCA_030686995.1 of Artemisia argyi. Lineage (NCBI taxonomy): Eukaryota > Viridiplantae > Streptophyta > Magnoliopsida > Asterales > Asteraceae > Artemisia > Artemisia argyi. The sequence continues at coordinate 74,026,116 of CM060696.1, read as the reverse complement.
TCCACTATTTTTAGGAAGTCCTTGATGTGTTGGATTGGATTTTCCTCATCAAGTCCGTGGAATTTACACACACTTTTGACAAGCCAAACATCATTTGCATGCAAGACCTCGTTGGTGTGTTCGTTTGGGTAGACAATGGCATTGGAAAACCCACGAGGAGTTGGGGAAGAGTAGTCCTTGAGACGCTTAGGAGGAGGTATTATAGGGGTATTCATCTCGTTGTGGGAGCTAGGGGTTGTGATGTTATTTTCTGAATTTTCTTCAGAGAGAGGTGCATCAAAGTCGATAGCAATGCTGGATGGTTCAGGTGTTGAGTGAGTTCGTCTTAACCTACACATTTCTCTTTCGGGTTCTGCATAAGGCAAGACAAGGTCTTTAGTGGTGCTACGACTCCTAGTGATCCTAAGGTTGGAAAATTCGTTGGTTGCCATGATGGTGGATGGTGAAGAGTTATGAACAAAGGCACGAAGAAATAAGATAGACTAAAGAAGACCTAAAAAATAAAAATAAAAATCTTACTAGACAGGAATCTAGCAAGTAGACCTAATAAAAAGAAATCCTAACCTAGACAATAACTATTCCCCAGGCTGCGGCGCCAAAAACTTGATGCGTGGGAATCGCACCTTGCTTTACCTCTCGAGGGATCTCGAGAAGCTTACAACCCCACCAGGCAGTGTACCTGATCGTTGTAGTATAGTATAGTGACAAGTACCGGGGGATTGATCGTTCAGCTTAGGAATAGCGTCGCTAGGATTAGAAAACCTAATTTACTAGTTCTAGAGGTGAGGGATGATTATTTTTGTGTTTTTATATTTTTTAGAAAGCAAGTAAAATCTCGGGTTTTGAAGGAGTGGGCGGAATTAGTTGCTAGTCAACTAACCCAAAACTAATATATAATCAAAATAAAATAATAAAAATGAAAACAAACTAATTATACTAAGGTTGTGAGCAGTAATTGGAGAAATTGTGTTTACTTAGACTTCACTACTCCCTAGATATCTTTTACATGTTAATTACTTGTTATACTTGTATGGATGACGGATTGTATTCCTTAATATCATTCGTGGGGTGGCATACATAACTCCCCAACTCTATGAGCTCTTATCTCCTCCTACACCATGACCCATCACAACTATAGGGATTGTAAACAGTGGCTCATGCATTAAATACAACCAATAAAGACCTAGTACGCCTCGGTTCATGTTTCTTAAGACGTTCAAGCATGTTACCATTTGGAGATCTGCCAGTTTTCTTAAGCCTAACATATAAATCATTCATCCAAGAACAAGAATAAACAAGTAATCAACACATAATCAACATCTAGGTTTCATTAGATCTAAGCAAACACAAGAGAGATCTAGCCTAGCATAATTGAATTGAGACAAGAACAAGAGATAAACAACCAACACATAGACATATTGATTGAATTAGAAGAACACTTATCTCAATTACAATGCAAGGTATCAAGGGTTTGGAACCCTTGAAAAACCTATAAAAGAGGCACCAAATTCGTTTTTAGGGTTTCACCAAAACTTCTCTCTTTTTAATGAAAAAAACTAGAAAACTATATATAGGAAAAGTAGGCTGACGGCGTCAAGAGTTACATGTGACGCCGTCACCTCGCCGCCATATACTTCCTCGGACGGCCTTGATCTACTTATGACGGCCTATGTGACGCCGTCACCGACCACGGTATTTTATTCTTGCCGCTTTGACGCCGTCATGAAGGCGTTTGACGCCGTCACCACCTTCGGTATTTTAATCTTCATGTCTGACGCCGTCAAGATATTACTCTTGACGCCGTCACCTTGTATCTTCAGCATGGAATTTTGGTACTTTGCCGTTTTCTTCACTTTTATGCTCCAAAAACGTCCAAAATGGCTTCTTTTTCAGAATTCACTCTCCAAACACCTAAAATCACAAAAGGAACGATTTAGGGCAATATTTGATCAAATAAATTCGGATTCGGGCTTAAATGACCCCCTAAAAACGGATCATTTTTCGCCTCATCAAGTGGGGAGTGACTAGGACAAGCTAGGGCTGAGTAAGCAAGGCTACAATGGTGACATGGCTAGGCTATAGGCGGTTTAGGGTTTCTTGTGGAGGAGAAGGTGCCGCGGGTTAAAATGGTGACAAGGAGGTGATGCACCTCCTTGCTTAGGTGCTTGTGAGGTGCTAAGGTGCTAGCTTGGAGTAATCAAGGTGCTAGGTTGCTTGCTTGAGGTGCTTAGGTTTAAGTTTTTACTAATTTTGACCTAGTTTTACTTGTTTTAAGTTTTAAGTCTAACCTAAGGTTTAGTGCCTAAATTAAGTTCCTATGTGTGCCTAGTGACTAATCCTAAGTCCTAAAGGGTTTATTCTAAGTGTGGGTAACCTATGGCAAAGTTTTGGGAAGGTTTGACCTAGTTTTGTGACCTAAATTACCTAAGTGTGTTTAGTGAGAGACTAGGGTTTTTCCTATGGTTTTGTGCCTAAGTTAGTGTCCTAAGGGTATCTAATAACTATTCCTAAGTTCTAAAAGGCTTATACTAAGTGGTAGTGACCTATGGGGAAGTTTTGGGAGGGTTTAGACCTAATTCTAGTTATCTATGACCTGGTTATGGTTTAGGGTTTAGGGGGTTTGTATCTAAGTTCTAAAGGGTTGTACTAATTACCTAAGGGTTCTACGATATCTTAATGTTCCTAAAGAAACTCATACTTAAGCCTTGGATACTTTCAAACTAGTTAAACTAAGCATATAGGTTCAAATAAGCACATAATCCTACTTAAGTTTTAATTAGGGTTTATTAGGGTTTGATGTTAAGTTTAGTATTTTAGATTGGTGAATTGCTTATTATGGTGTTGTTATGATTTTATGCTTGACATACCTGGGGTTTCTAGGATGTGAGTGTTGAGTTATTTGGCTTGTGTAGATACGTGAGCAGGTCTAGTGAGTCATGCAAGTAATAATGCACATAAAAAGCAAAAATTTACCTGTGAAATACCTACCATAGGTATTTATAATGGGAATGATAGTAATGGAGTTTTGTGGTTTGTTATTGATGACGGATAGTCTATATATGGGCCACGAGCCCAAATGATAAACATTACTAAGGCCCAAAGCCACCATGCGTGGGCTATTATAACTTGGGCCGCATCAATAATGGGAATAGGCTCACGTAAGCCCAAACCCAAATAAACTATACACGGTATAGATAACGATCATCTATCTATGGAATAGATATCCTTAAGCCGGATAAGTACCACGCGTACGAAATGTAAGGAGCACGAACCCTACAAGGATTCTGTGCCTATATAAAGAATGACATAACTCTCATTCAAGGTACGATTCACAAAACCCTAAACTCTTTACGAGAACCCTAAATCGATTACTTACTCTCACGCCGGAGTCTAATCGTGGGAGACAATCCCACGATAAGCCTAACGGTGTTGTTTATTTTCTTAGTGCGCAGGTTACAAGTACTAAGAAGCGAATTGGTACGAGAGCAAGAACCCATAATCAGGAATGCCCAACTTTTGTATCAACAAGTGGCGCCATCCATGGGACCCTACTAAGAACTAAGAACTAGAATGACGAAGAATAAGAATTCAAGCCAGCGGACCCCGCAGCTAGAAAAACGTGGCCCCCAAAGGAAGAATCAACAAGATTCGACCCCTAGGCAGGTTGCTGGGATAACCAGCGCACCTGGTCATCAAGAGGCAGGGAAAACCCAACCTCTTCCAGTGGTAGAACTGCCTGTAAGGACTACCCAAACCACCACAGTGGTCCCAAGCGTTGAGGAACTCCAGCGCACCCTCTTCACTACTCCTCACCAAACCGTACCCACAGTGAACAACACTGTGCCACCGGGCGCGCCTAACCGAGATAGGGTGCCTAATACTGAGGCAGACATTCTTGCAGCAACTGAGGACACACCCAACCTAACATTGGGAAATTTTGTATCCCAAAATTATGAAACCCTAACTGCCCACATGCAAGAAGAGGCAAGAAGAAGGTCAAGTACGAGCCTACAATCTCGACTCAACTTTGGTCCTGAACGCGAACCATCACCACCGCGCCACCCACGAGGAAGACGCGCAGAACGTACAACTATCCACGATAGGCTGGGTACGACATCTGATTCACAATACTCAGAAGACAGCGAGAGGCGCACTAATGTTCACTCTAGACTTGGCAGTCGAGGGATACAAGACCGATTAGGACCTCAGCATTCACCAAGCCAAGGGTCCTCCAAATCTGGGAGTAAGAGGATTCACGACAGGTTGGGGAAAAGAATGTCCCCAAGTGAAAGTCCCTCAAGCTCTTCTTCTGAAAGAAGCCGGCGCAAGCGCCGAAAAAGAGACTACTCTTCCTCCAGTGACTCCTCGGACAACGAGGATAAAGAAACAGGACATTGGAAATCAAGAGGAAGACGCCGCGAAGAAGAGAAGGAAGACATGTCTCTTCCATGGCAACGCCAGAAAATTGATGCGTTTACGCGACGCATCAGCGATTACTCCGACCGCAAACGCAGGCGCATGCCCACTAATGTGAAAACATATGATGGAACAGGTGATCCGGATGATCATCTAAAAGTTTTTGAATCAACCGCCACTATTGAAAACTGGCCACAGCCTGTGTGGTGCCATATGTTTAATTCTACGTTGGTAGGGAACGCTCGCACATGGTTTAGCAAACTCCCACGAAGGAGCATCGGTGGGTTCGAGGAATTACGGAAAGCATTCCGTCTCAACTTTACCCAGAGAAAGAAGTGCGCTAAAAATCCTGTTGAACTAGCAAGAGTAAAACAGCGTCAAGGGGAATCAACCAGTGCTTTCATGGAACGCTTCAAGGATGCGTGCATACAAGTCAAAGCATGTCCTAAAATTCTAAAAATTTTAGGGTTCATGAATGGGATTAACAACCCAGAACTTATCCAAAAGCTAAATGACAAAGTTCCCCAGACTTTCGATGAGCTAACAAAGCGCACCAGATCCTTCATACAAGGAGAAGCAGCTGCTGCGGACAGCAAAAAGACTTGAGGTTTTTGGTTTAGGTTTGATGGGAGAGGACATGATTAGATGAGTGGAGATTGTGAGGAATGGGCATGTTTATAGTGTAGGATTGGTGGGATTAAGGATGGATAAAATTTATTGGATGGATTGGAATAAGATGTGTTTGTTAATTTTGGGAAGTATAGGATGAAATGGGATAGAAAATAAAAAGTTTTGGAAATCCTGACCATCAGATGGCCGGTCCCCTTAAATAGGGGCCAGTCCCCTTAAATATTAAGGGGGCTGCCTTATGATTTAAGGGGGCCCCCCATCTGGTGGTTCCTAGATTATCAGAAATGGGTTTTTGGCAGAAATTTGTAAAAAGGGTTATGTTTTCAGGTTTAGTTTCAAGCAAGTCTAAATCTTTGAGGCAATTATGTATGTAATAGATATTTATGCAAAACATGTCAATTAAAGAGACTAAGCAATCAAGTAATTTCATCTAGCATGTAAACATACTCATCAAGCAAGTAATATATATGGACTAGGAAACAATAAACTACACCAAGTATATTCTTAATTATATGTAGGTGGTAAGATTAATGAACTATTTGATGGATCCTAATGTGTGTCTATGTGCAATAAGTGGGAACTTAAGATAGCATGGACTTCTAGACTTGTTACAAACAAAATCTAAATAGACAAACCGTGGTCCTCTTGATCTGTTTTGATTTTCTTATAAGTGTCAAGTACATTATATTTGATTTGGTGATTGGGCATGCGTGCATGCAGTCCCTTCACATTTTGGGAGCTAGCTACTCCATTGATTACTTGAGGACTCCCCTTCTACTACATTTGGTATTCCAAGGACTCCCCTCTGAATACATTGAGTATGAAGATGTGATATGGTTTGTTTAGATATTTTTTTGGCATGGGTAAATATACTGATTTATACACTCACCTTATACCTTAACCATTTATCCTACTCCTTTATCTTGTAATCCTTATGATTCTCTTGACTCTATTTATTGTATCTCCTTCGTATCGTTTCATTATTTCTGCTTTGTTATCTGTTATATCTGTTCACTGAGCTTTGTAAGCTCTGCCGCATTTCTTTTCTCCTGCGGCAGGTTTAGTAGGAAGTTGGGTTATGGATGGAGAGTTTACTTGCTTTTGGGCTTAGAAGACTTAACCCCGATAGCTACTTGATGTACTTAGAGATGACTAGAAACATTTATGTTTGGGCTTAGTATATTATTGTTGCCCCCTTTCGTATCTTGTACTTTGTTTAGTTTTCCTTTGTAACCCTTTGTAAACTCTGTATTATAATTGTATCTCCTTTTCACTTGTGTTCTGATTTGACTTCATAATGTTACACTTTAGCCCTTTTCGGGTTGGGGGTGTTACAATTATGGTATCAGAGCCAGGTTTGGATTGGCGGATGCAACATCCGTAGAGCTTAGACTATGACCTATGAGTTTTGGACCATTAAGCTTCCACAGTAGGAACATAGGAAACCGCTTTAAGAACTTGCTTTAGGAATCCCCTGCATGAACTTAAGTTTTGACCAGTAAGGAATGGGTAGAATTTAAGATTTTGCTTATGTATCTTTGCTTCCACATTACTCTGATTCGTACCTTACGTTTAGCTATGCCTTTTTGGAATCATCCTTTTGGAGTTAGAAATCTTTGCACCACCTAAGTTTACCACTAGTAAGTTTGCAGGCATTTAAGATTGCATGGTAATGCATAACGCTATATTGATTTTATCTTTGATCTCTGATCTATTTGTTAATTCTTTTGATATCTCTTCGGATATTCTGAGAATATCCATGACGATGATGTATTTGATGCACGCTATGATCATCTCTAGCTTTTGGTAGTCATCTGTAAACTTTCCGACGTTATTTGATTTTGTTTTATCCATCTTTGTTTCCATGAGGAGTCTTGTGGTATTTAACCATGGGTATAAGAATGTTTCTTTCCCCTTGGAACGATAAAATCTGCTATGTTAATCTGCCTTTCTTTGGAAAGTCAACTTCGATTTGATTCTGATATATGTTTGGTTGCTTAAACATTCAAGATGTTGACGACTATTCTGCTATGTCTCACCTTTGGTGTTTTGAACTATTTTGAACTCCCTACCATGATTTCCGATCATTAAATTTTTGCTACCATTATTGTTCTGGAGACTCGTATGTTATTTTCGCGATTATGAAGTTTCCCTTGCACCTATTTTGGTACACCAAAGAAACGAATCTTATCTCAAGAATCATTTTGACACCCTGAATTTTCGGTTATGATTCCTGCTAAACCACCAAGTTTCTCACCAGAAGACGGAGCTGGATAGAACCTGAAGTTGACAACAGCAATGGCTACTCTGAAGAGTTGAAGACATTCCTCGCCAGACGGAAGAGTTGACCAGCAGAACGCAAGAACCAAGCCAAGATGGCGAACCTGGAGTTGATGAAGACATGCAGTCTCACTTCCCTATTCATCTTAGTTGTACTAAGATGAATTGAGAGCGGAAACAGACTGGATGAGGAGGAGATTGAAGATCGTACCAGAGGTTCACATTACTCCATCACATTCCAAGAAGAACTGCTGAAGGCCTGAGGAAACCAAACCCAAGTTAATGATTCCGTTTCACTCTCAGACTGGAAGACGGACGAAGACTGATTACTCAGACATAAGAAGATTTTAAAGGGACGAATTCTTGAAGCGAAATTTATGATGGAAGAATTGATGCCTTGGCGACATGTTTCTTTCTGATGATAGTTGTTTGATTTTATTACGTCTTTTCGAGTTCATCTGTTTTGCCGACATCGTTTGTTATTGATCTTGAATAGGACCAACCTAGGAGTTAGTTGCACTGTTACGTGGATTTGTAGATTTGATTAACTGATTGAGATAAAGTATGACCATCATGAGGGCATATTTATATGATGCTAATATTATAACGCCTGGCCAACGTGATAATACTTACATCATATAACGTGCACTTGTTACGTTCATAGGATGTCTTGAGAAGTGCCTTAGAGGAGCCTTAGATTTCTGTTTTTGTTTGCGACTATCTGCGAATAGTGAGACTTTAGAATTCTTTCGATCTGTAAGTTTGATCTGCCTTATCGCCGTATGTTTTGATACGTTTGTGTATTCGGCATACGATTGATTGACTTCTGTGCTTCTGATAAAAATCCTAAGTTCTATTGTAGAACTTCCTGCCATTTGATGTTATCAATCAACCTGTTTTTCTACCTATATGGATTCGATCTGTTACTATGAAGAGCTACACCTATATTTTGCTATGTATGTGCTTCTTATTCGATGAATCCATTTCATGAAAATCTATTATGAGGTCTTGGATTCTAAGAATCAAGATCTGTCGGTTAAGAGAATACCTTTGAATGGTTGTATTGAAGACGAAACTATTTGAAAATCTGAAGAGTTAAACTTATAGATATCACCTCATGATTACTATCTTTCAATACATTCTCATATGATCAGTCCATTTTCTTGTCCACGGATGAAATACCCACTCAATCCTAGATATTCCTTTGTATATCTTTTAATGGGATACAATTATCATCTGTTACGCCTGGTATGTGATTCTTTGATTTGGATTCTGTACGATGTGCCTTCTCTGGGGAAACCGAAACTATCTTTGGATCAATAAGAGCAAGTCATGGGAATCATGATCATTCTGTTTATTGAAATTTCTTTAAGTCTGAGTCTATGCGAGTCAACTACTCCCTCTTCTGTTCATAGTCTGGGATGCTTTCGCTTTGTTTCGTTACCTTTTCTTCTTTTAATTTTCGAGGACGAAAATTCTTTTTGAGGGGGGAATAGTTGTAAAACCCACATTTTCATAACATGTTAAAATTACCAAAATGCCCTCAAATTTGAAATTTTGAAGAATTGTGTACGTTTAACAAACAAGCCATAAATCAAAAATAATTATAGTACGATCACAAACAATTGTAAATTAATAATCTATACTATGTAATATTTTTGTGTGATCATTAAAATAATAATAAAAGTTAGAAAAAAAATAATTATTTTCATTTATTTCAATATAGGGCCGATTATATATTTATTTGCATTTAAAATTTGTAAAAAAAAACAAAAACACAATATGATATCAACTAATTAAGGAAACATTTACAAAAATCAGAAAACTAATTCCCCAAATCAATTATGGCTGAAATTACCTCATATCAATCTCTATAACACGGTTTTCCTTTTATTTTGTTATTTACCACTTAAAAAACACCTAAACGCTCCCAAAAAAATCCTTTAGGCGGCATACAAATTTTTTGGCTTCTCCCATAATTTTCTCGGGTCTCTACCACTGCAATGGAAGTAAGGAAAATAGTCTTGAGGTTTGTGGGTCGTTCGTGTGAGCTGTGGTAATTTTTAAAGCGTTTTTGCCCTTGCCGAGAGAAGTAAATTTGCCACACCATATCCCTTCATTCTAAAATTCAACTGGTAATTTTATATCATCCTCTACATCATATATTATCCATATAAAATGTTTACAATGATCCATGCATGTTTTGTAATTCGCATGAAATTAAATGAATTATAAACCCTAGAAATACATAAAATTGTATACGGCTCAATATAAACTTTTGAAACCCTAACTATATTTTTACAATATGTAACATGACGTATATAACCTGTGAAAATTGGATTCGTAAATATTTGAAGCATAGAACCATGGTTTATAATTATTATGTTTCGGCTTAATAACAAAAAGAAAAGAAAAAGAATAAAATATGACATGTATGATTTAGGGTTAGGGTTTTTGGGTAAAGTTGTGATGAAGTTAATGTGTTTAAGGTTGTGTTATGATCTGGTGAATTAGGGCTTGAGTTGGTAAAATTATAGGTTAGCCGAATTGTTTTTAAATTAAAAGGGTGTGTTTTGTAATTTTGTAAACTTAAGGGTTATTTTGGAAACATCAATAAGACCAGGTTTGAGTTAATAAAATTGGTATAAGGGTTGAATGTGCAAGTTTTGTAATTAAAAGGGATTAATATGTAATTATATGTATTTATTTAATTCGACTTGTATTTTAATAGAGGGACCATTTTTATAAATTATGAAAACTAAGTGTTTATTTCGTAAATAATTAAATTGAGGGGCTAAGGGTGTAAATTTGATAATTAAATGGGCTTGTTGTAATTTTTGATAATTTAAAGGATTAATAAGTAACTTTGGAAACTAAAAGGGTGTAAAGTGTAAATTTGGCATTCTTGGCATATGTGAATCTTAGATATGTGTTTATATGTTTATATTTTCATTTTGACCCTTAACTTGTTTAATTGACATTTTTAAACCCTAATTATGAAAATTATTAAATAGAAACCCTAATCTTGGAAAACTCTTATAAATTGAAATCCTTAACATATGAAATTTTGGAAACTTGTTAAATGGTAAAAATAACTATATTGAATATGTTATAATTGGAAACTTGCTAATTTTGGAAAGCTGTTAATTATGGTAACCTGCTATTTTTGGAAAGTACTATTTATGGGAACTTCTAAAATTGGAAACCTTCTAAATAAGCAAAACCTACTAAAAATATAAAGTCTTCTAAAATGTTTGAACTACTTAAAATGGAAACTTACTAAATATGGAAAGTTACATAAATAGAAAGTTACCTAAAATAGAAAGCTGCTAAATATGGAAAGTTACTAAAAATGGGAAGATAACTAAAAGAGGTAACTTATGTAATTTGAACTCTTCATAATTCGTTATCCACTTTCTTCTAGGTCCAGTGAAGTGAGAGTGGTCTTTCTCCTTTGTTTTGATCTTGGTTTTATTTGGTTCGACGAAGGTACAGATATTTCGCATTCTTTCAGCGAGAATGCACCCTTTCTCTCTCTTAAATTTGTCTTTGATTTGTTATCGTGTATGATTCCGTTCGGTCATTTTTATGACTCCTTTGTACTTTAGCTCTGGGGTTAATGTGTCTCGTTGGTCTTTGTGATCCTATTGATATTCGTTTGAACCCTTATGGTATGAGATTGACATAACCCGTTCGTTAACCTTTGTGACCTTAGCATTTGGACCCTTTGAAACCTTGAAAGTTCTTTTGGGATATTTTAACAGGATGTGAAAACCTTTTTCTTAACTATGATATGGAAACGCTGTAAAGAGAAACCATTTTAAAACGACACTTCTAGCATGATTTAAGATCACTCTTATATGGGATTTTAAAAATTCATAAAGACCACTTTTAAAAAATATCTTATGAAAACCTTCATTAAAGATCACTTTCATAAATGCTATCTTTTGGAAGATTCCTTTTAAATGAACCTTTGATAATGACCTCTTAGGTTGATTTTACTACGAACTTTTAAAACAATTGATATGAGCCTGCTAAATTGAACCTTTGTTTTAAACTTACACTATGACCCTTTTATTATGAACCATGGGATTTTGAACTTTGGGAAGTCTTGAAGACTTAAAGGTTTACTAAACTTTGACCTTATTTTGTTGACCCCTCAGTTTAATGCCCCTTCAACAATAGTGTTCCACTTTGTCTCTCTCGTGAATTATATCTCTATCTCCCTCTTTTGTGAACTCTTATCTTATTTGGAATCATGATATATTTCGGTCTCATAATTTGAACCTTTAATATTGCATCTTTGACTTGATCCTCACCTATGTGGACCTTCGGTATATTTGGACCTTTGGGTACTTTTGGAACTTTGGGATATGGAATCCTTGGCATTGGCACTTATATTACAGGAAACTTTGATATTGAAACTTGGTCTTCAACCTTGATTAATTGACCATGATATTGGTATTGACATTTGATTTGAATTCTGGTTACTTTGACCCTTCAGTATTTACCTAGGCATTATTATTTGTTCCCAGTTATGGGGGGTCCATGACCATAGCATTGATGCACCAATGTTATGACTCTAGTGTGGTTGGAGAGATGCACCACACCGTCCCTTTTTGTTATATGGTTATGAGCTTAAGAATATTTGTTTGGCCACTATGATTTGATTTGCAGGTGCGTATTGATGCATCTTAGTTTTGTTTGGTATTTGTTTGGATATCTAATTTGGATATACATTATATTTGATTTGGTGATTGGGCATGCGTGCATGCAGTCCCTTCACATTTTGGGAGCTAGTTACTCCATTGATTACTTGAGGACTCCCATCCTACTACATTTGGTATTCCGAGGACTCCCCTCTGAATACATTGAGTATGAAGATGTGATATGGTTTGTTTGGATATTTGTTTTACCTGGGGTAAATATACTGATTTATACACTCACCTTATACCTTAACCATTTATCCTACTATTTTATCTTGTAATCCTTATGATTCTCTTGACTCTATTTATTGTATCTCCTTCGTATCATTTCCTTATTTCTGCTTTGTTATCTGTTATATCTGTTCACTGAGATTTGTAAGCTCAACCGCATTTCTTTTCTCCTGCGGCAGGTTTAGTAGGAAGCTGGGTTATGGATGGAGAGTTTACTTGCTTTTGGGCTTAGAAGACTTAACCCCGATAGCTACTTGTTGGACTTAGAGATGAATAGAAACATTTATGTTTGGGCTTAGTATATTATTGTTGCCCCCTTTCGTATCTTGTACTTTGTTTAGTTTTCCTTTGTAACCCTTTGTAAACTCTATATTAGAATTGTATCTCCATTTCACTTGTGTTCTGATTTGACTCAATAATGTTACACTTTAGCCCTTTTCGGGTTGGGGTGTTAAATCTAGACTTGTTACAAACAAAATCTAAAAAGACAAACCGTGGTCCTCTTGATTTGTTTTTGATTTTCTTATAAGTGTCATGTACAAAAGTATAAATGACAAATATGAGATCGTCATGCATGATTTACAAAAACGATTTAGTACTATTCAACAATGCTTGGAAATAGGTTTGTACGTAGATTAGAATAGAATAGATTGGGTTTCGCTTCAAAGTGTGTTAATGAAAGGTAAATAAAATTTTCTCAATCTTTGATTTTGATCAAAACAAAGTTGTGGATATTGATAGTGAAACATGTTATTGGAAAAGTGGGATAGTCATTTGAAAATTATTTTTTCAAAATGTGAGGTTTTTGCATATTTTTAGAGATATTAGATTTTTGACAACAAATATCATTAATCATAGATTTAAAAGATGTTTATCAAAGATCTCATGCTCAAGAGGATTGGTTAAACCTATTGTCACATGCTATCCTTTTCTACATAACCTATGATCATAAGTGAGTGATGACATAATGAGGTATATCCTAACATCTACATCTCCTTTATTGTTGCACACTTATCTAACTTAATGCCATAGTCTACGAGAGCTTGTTTCATCCATATTTTTCTTGCGAGAGATCTATTCCAACTTCTATGTTAATGATTAATCCACTTAACTCATTTCACTTCATCACCATGAGTTTTCTAAGAGTAGACATAGAAGATTTCCGTTATATTTTAAAAGGGCTAAAGGGGGGAAGAAAAGGTTCGAGAACGAACATTTTCTTTTATTATCTAGAAAGTTAACTAATGATGCTTCTAGGTTATAAGTAGATTCATGTAAGCAATTATGTACGTATATATGTATAAGAGTTACAAACAATATATATATATATATATATATATATATATATATATATATATATATATATATATATATATATATATATATATATATATATATATAGCATTAGTCTAATTAATCATTAATCTAAGCATGCAAATTATAGCGATGGACATAACAGAAAAGCGTACCTTTTAGTCTTCAATGGATCTTCTTCAAGCACTTCAAGTTACCATGTTGACTTATAAAAGTCATTTGTAGAAGAGATTCCAACTTTTTCGAAGAATGACAACTTAGCCATTTGGTCCCCTTTGTCTCATTGGTCCAAAATTGTTTGAACCAAACATGGTTTGCATTTGACTAGGATGCATGTATGGTGGAAGTATTCTCCACGGGTTAAAGCTTGGTTGATGTGGATAATTCCACATTGTGTGACTATTATTAGAAAAAAATTTCTACCTTGATTTCTCCTAGGTTGAGAGGTTTTAGGCCGAGGATGAGGATTATTTGTTCTATTTAGAGATGGAGTCTTGGATCTTAATTTTGGTTTAGAAAATTCGGTTTCAATTTTCAATGATGGTTTATAAAAGCTTTTTACTTCCCCATCACTCGCAATGGGTATTTTTCTATCTTTTGTAAGTATGTACTTAGGTTTTGATTCTAATGGTTTTTGTTTACTAGATTCACATTCAAACTTTACATTTTTATTTTCACTAGTTGAAATATTGGTTGAGTTGAATCCTAGACCGATTTTATCTCCGGAAGCTCTTTGAACACTTATTATTTTCTTAAGTGAGTTACTACTATTTTCAAATTTGTCAAGTTTGTAAATTTCTTCCTTAAGTTTTTTGTTTTTATTTTTAAAATCTTGACATGTTCTACATTCTACAAAAACTTCTTTACCTTTTTTCTAAATGTTGTAGTTTAGTTTTTAATTCAAGTAGTTCGTTTTCTAATTGGTTATTTATGTATTTTAGTGATTTATTTTTAGCCATGACTTTTTGACCTAATTTGCATAACTTATTATATTCACTATCTAGGTCTTTCTCATCTAATGATAATTTTTCGTCACTAAAGTATTCGGTTTCGGAATGTACCTCACTTGATGTCTTAGCCATAAGACACCTTTCTTCCTTTGTGGTTTCTTTCTCATCTTTATCGCTATCACTCCATGTTCCTCTAACGAACGCCTTTTGATTTTGATCCTTTGACAACATTAGACATCTTCCGATGAGATGATTTGGATCACCGCATTTAAAGCACTTCCTTTTGCTATTACTACTTTTGACGTCTTTGTTTATTTGGAATGCCTTTCTTTCATCATGTGATTGTCTAACGAATCTTCCTTGTCTTTTGAAGAATTTCTTGAAGTCTCTTACGACCATGGCATATTCTTCGTCATAACTTTTGGAGGTTGAGCTATCCTCGTCACTAGATTGCTTCCTAGCTTTCAACGCAATTGACTTGCTTTGCTCTCTTTTGCCTTTGACCATCTCGGAGTCTTTCTTTATTATTGCTTCGTAGTCTTTCAAATTGCCGATTAACTCGTCAAGCTGTAGAGTTGACAAATTCTTCGATTCCTCAATTGCCGTAACTTTAGCTCGTCATTTTGGATGAAGAGCCCAAAGAAATTTTCTGATAAAATTCTTACTAGAAAAATTCTCATCAAGTGCTTTTAAACTTGTGATGATAGTGTTAAACCTAGTAAAAGAATTATCAATTGATTCCTCTTCCGGAATCGTAAATTGTTCATATTGTTGAACAAGAAGATCTATTTTATTATCTTTGACTTGACTATTACCTTGGTGAGTGATTAATAAAGAATCCCAATTTTCTTTTGCGGTTTTACACAAAAAAATTCTTTCATATTCTTTGCGTGGTAACGCATTATAAATAACTATTTTAGTCTCATTATTTTTTGCTAGTTTCTTTTTCAAATCATCATTTTGTTTTTCAAAAGATACAATTTCATCTTTTTTAGTTTCGAAATTATATTGAATAGGGGGAAATCACCAAAGGTAATGACATGCCAAAGATCAAGATCTTTTGATTTCACATAAGTTTCGAATCTATTTTTCCAATAAAGAAAACATCACTTTCAAATAGTGGTGGTCTTTGCATAGATTGGCCTTGTAAATATTTTTCCGATTCCATAAATCGATCCAAGTTTTAAAATACAATATATTTTAAAAATCTTGTTTGACGTGGCTCTGGTACCAATTGTGGAAAACTAGAAGGTGGGGGGGGGGGGGGTTGAATAGTTTTACGTATTTTTAATTTTATTATGAAAACTTAGTTTAGTTTTAAAACCTTGTTTACTTTTAAAACTTTGGTTCGATCTTATGTGAACTCAAATCTTGAACAATATGAACAACTATATCTAAGTATGAAAAATAATAATAATGTAAGCTAAGTATGTGAAATCAACACATGCATAATATAAACAATTATAACTATATATGAGAGATAAGTAAGTAAGATAAGTAATAAGTTAGAGATGGAAAGATCAAACCGCGAGACAAAGGATTTATAGTGGTTCGGCTACAAGGATACCTTCCTTGCGCTACTTCACTCCCCGAGTCACCTACTCGAGAGTTTTTTTCACTATGTCAACAAGCTCCCTTATGGCGGAGAAAACCTTACACAACTTTCGCTTACACCAATTTAACGACACAAAACTAAATGTCGAGATCTAATCCTAGCTAGAACCAATCTCACACCACTAGTCACTGCACGACTTCTTCACAACTTCTTCACACCACTACTTCTTCACGACTTAGCTCTAGATCTTCACACCTCTACTTCTTCTTCACAGCACTACTACTTCTTCACAACTACAATCTAGTTCACAACTATACACTACTTCTCCACTTCCTAATACTACTTCTTCAAGCCTCTATTTCTTCACCCCTTAGCTTCTTCACACCTTTACTATAATTCTTACATACTAAACTAACCTAACTACTTTATGTTCAAACCTATCTAATTAATACACACACCTTATACACAAATGAATGATTACAAAGTAGAATGAACAAACAATTTAGATATCAAGATGATACTAAGTTGTAATACTTCTTGTCTTGAGGAGTAGAAGTATTCTTCTCTTACACTAAAGTGGTTGAAGCTTGGATCACTTGGAAACAAAAGGTTATGATTATATGATCAAAGGATTAAGAAGAAATAGAAAGAAGATTTAGATTAGAAAGTTTTGAGTGCAAAAGGTGAGGAAAAATGCCAGAAATGAACCAATATTTATAGGCAATAAAATACAGCTGGAGGAGCGTGCCAGTCCCCTTAATAATTAAGGGGACCGCCCTTATAATTAAGGGGGCCGCCCCCTCCTAAACGGCTATTTTTTTTGTCTTTTAATGGGGAAGATTTTTCTGGAACAATTTTGCCATTTTTTGTTGAAAATTTGAATTCATATATTTATTATGGATTAAACATATTTCTTTAATTACCAAAAATAATTTTGTAAAAGATATAAAATGTTTGTGACATTTTATAAAAAATCTAGTGTTTAAGAAAATGTTCCTTTGATCATAAAATGCATTAGGCATTTTGTTTATTCATACCTTAAGTGATTTGGTTTTTAAAATGAATATTTACGACTAAATACTTGTTTACGTCATAATCTTTAGTTTAATGAGTTTATATTTTGTGATTATCAAAACGTAGAGATATCGAAAAATATTAATAACGTTTTTAGGCATTATTTATATCAACAAGTAGTAATATCATAAAGTTAGAAGGCCAAAGTGGTTTGACAGTAGCTTGTAGTCACATATAGATATGAGATGATGTAATACACTAATTACAATTTACATGAAATCAAAATCCAAAACTCATAACCACTTAATATTAAATGTGATCACGGTTACATTACGATATGATATATGTTACGTGGTCACGGTTGTTGACAATGAAGTGCAATTGCAAGTATTTTAGCATTACGGCTTAAACAATTATTTTAGCATGACAAACTAAGTAAAAAAGCCATTGATACTTGGCCCATAAATCATATAACAACACACCAGCCCATAATTTCGGACAATCCAACACCAACACATAACCCAAAATTACACTAAACCTACTATATAAAAGAATATTACCCTAATTCTTCTCATATGTAACCCTAATTTCCCATCCCACCCACCAAACGCCTCTCTTTTCTTTCATTTCATAGCAACCACCAAACAAATCTTTATACTCTCTCAACCACACAATCTTATATCATACAACCCATTTACTTCTTTCTATCTTTCATTCTTCGTGTTTGAACCGAATCACAACATACATCCTCCTTTGGTTTGTTACTTTGTTTCTTCTAATTGTTACTGCCCAAAACAAACTAAGACTCAAAGAACACTAGACTACGGCTTCAAGATCTCGTTCAAGAGGTCTCGAATATTAAAAAGAAGCCTTGCTTCAAAAAGATCTATGAAGAGTTTGTTTTTCATGTTGTGAAGATCTTTAAAGTTCTTTAAATCTTATAAGAGATACGAAATAAAACCAAAGTGAGATGTTTGTACCTTTTCTTTAAAGTTCGGTTAGTGTTTTGTTTTTACCTTTCTTTCTTTGCATTTCTGAGCTCGAAACAGATTTGATTGTTTGGAGTTTGGATATTGTTTTTGTTGACTGTGATTGTTGATGAGATTTAGGATATAGGTTAGTGGTTGTTGTTGTTGTAGTTGGTTATGGTTTGCATTAATATTCAAATGGCATATCCTTAGCAAATGGTTAGACCAATTTAATATGAAAGCCATCAAAAGTAGTGGTTCTGATGGATTGTGGGGACGGAGGATGAGATGGTGACGGATGAGGAGGAGTTAGTGGTTTTCTTTAGAAGATGGTTACTTGATAGGGAGAGGGGGGGGGGGGGGGGATGAAAGTGTAGAGTCTGTGTTTTTGTCTTTGTCTTGTACGAATGAAACAAAGAAAGAGTATAACAAATTTGTTATAGATTTTTGAAGTGAGATATGGTTCCCAACAAGCATATTTTTAGAGAAAGTGGAGATGGTTTTGTTTTTTTAGTTTTAAGAGTGGTGTAATTTACATGAATATTAGAGGGCGGTTACAAGTTTATAGTTTATAGAATTGAATGACATTTAATTTTTTTTGGTTGTTATAAGTTTATAGAATTAAAGATATTTAACTTTTTAGGCAGTTACAAGTTTAAATAATTTAAGACATTTATTTTTCTTTATTTCAACTTTAATTATGTATATGATACAAGCTTTGAACACTTCTTTCCATTATAAATAATTTGTTGAATCTAAATTTTTAAAACTTCTATTAATAGCATGTCCCAAATGTTTTATATAATAAGTAGTATGGATTTTTTTTTTTTTTTTTTTTTTTTTTTTTTTTTTTTTGATTAAGTGATAGATATAAATGTCTAGTTTAGTCTCTTATTCAAGAGAGAGTGATTTTTATAGGCCTCTCCAATAAGAGGGAATAAGAGTTGAGCCACTTATTAAGTGGTAATAAAGGAAAAAAAGAAACACCCTTTAGAGTGTTTCTTTCTACTTAATAAGTGAGCTCAAACCTTTGTCACTTAGAGAGTATTTCCTTTCTATTTAAGGCTTGTTTGGCAGCTTATTAAACGTAAGCCCATTTGGGCTTATTTTTTATAAGCTCTAATTTTGTGGCTTATTTTGAGACTTGTCGGCTTATATAAGTTTATTATGATATGATAAACTTATAAAAGGTGACAAGTCTCAAAATAAGCCGTAAAATTAGGGCTTATTAATAAGCTTCAATTTTGTGGCTTATTTTGAGACTTGTCAACTTGTATAAATATTATGATATGATAAACTTATAAAAGCCGAGAAATATCAAAATAAGCCGTAAAATTAAGGCTTACAAAAAATAAGCCGAAATTTCAACATGTTTCAAACCTTTGATTCATCTTAATGAGAGACTCACATAAACATTCTTTTTTGAATAAAGGGCTAATCTAGATTCCTCTCCACACCACTTTGATTTAAAAATAACACCCCTAAGACATCTGCTTCGAATGGAGCGTTTCTCTAAAACTTGCATGATTTACATACACGTCAAATTTTTGTACATCCACCAATGTGGGACAAGTTCCAGTAAACGTTCTTTTCTATTATTTGACTTACGTGAAGAGAATTTTACACACCAGTATCTATTTCCCTATATTTTTCGTTTTCGTTACATTCAGAGGTTGTTTGAGCTCACTGGGGATAAACGAATGGGCTAACCCATAGTCCAAATACCTCAAGGCTCAAGCGCAACCAACATGGTACCACCAATTGTTTATTAACTCTTCTAAGTTAGAGTTTACCTCAATCCACTAGCTAAAATAACTTGATCATGTAAAAAAGATAATGTACAAGTATTCATTTTTACATTTGTCATGTTAACTTTTGTGTTTGTGATATTATTGTTTGTAAAAAAAAACTCGATTTTCCTAAATACACCCTCAAAAAGTTAGAGTGCGTTTAGTTGGAGGAAAACACTATTCTTTTACACAAAATGTTTTGTAGAAAATAAGGAAAACAGATATCACATTCAAATCAGCGTTTTCCAACAAAATATTTTGCAAAACACAAAATTCCCCGTTTCTTAACTTAACAAGGAAAATTACAACAATTTTTTTTTTTACTACTTAGTTGTTTTCCTTTGTAACCCACAAACCCTTCCTTCACTTCTTCAAAATAGAAAATACAAATATCAACTAAACTCATTTTGTATACTTTTAAGTGTTTTGTGGAGATAAATTCCAACTTGATGACCTCAGTTTTACTATACTATTTCATTTATCTCAAATCTTCAATCAATTTAGATACTACTCGTTCTTAAGAGAAGTTCAAAACTAGATATATTTTCATGATTGTGCATGTTAGTGTAGTTTTTTCTTTAGATTATTGTAGAGAAACCAAATGGACACTGAAATTACCTCCAATACTGTTCTAACGCGTTATTGAAACTTCTGTAAATACTACACTGATTGATTTTAGATTTTTAGCATAAGGAAAACTTACACATTTATCCAATCTAAACATCAAAATTTGATGCAAGATTTAGCTCTTAGACCCAAAGGTCCTCCTAAGTTTCAGTTAACCATAATCAGTAAAAACAAATATCTTTTGCATGAAGCGGGTTCTAAAGTATCTCAAATTGCTCATTCAGTTCATATGGAGTTTGAGTATCGCAACTGTCTTGTAGAAAGTTTAACTGATCTTGAACCGGCTATGATTGACTTAAAAGAATGTGAAGTTGTTGCTGTTAACTCTGTTTTTGAGATGGGTCAGTTGTTAGCTACTAGGTCGGGTGCGGTACTTTAGAAGGTTTTGTCTATGGTTACGGGGATTCAGCCAGCTATTTCTACTGTGGTTCTGATCATTTGTAGTGATCAAGGTCGGGGGACGGGACAGGGTGAAATTGTCCAATGGAAGACTCGGGTTGAATTGGTCGGGTTTGAACAGGTTGGTTTGGGGTCCTATGACTACACAAAAGGTTATGTTGTTGGATGTCATGGATGATGGGGATGAGTATAGAGTCGAGGAAAATAATAGCTGTTTGATGTTGTGTATGCATACTCGCCCAGTTGATGGCTATGATTGATTAAAAAGAAGGTGAAGATGTTGCTGTTAGCTCGGTTTTTTAGATGTTTCAGTTGTTGGATAGTCTGGGTGCAGTTCAGAATTGGTTTTTTCTGACGTAAAGGCGATTAAGCCAGCCATTTTAACCGTGGTTGAGACATGGGGACTAGCTGGGTTGATATGGTCATATGGACCAGATATTGGGTCAGTGGAAGACTTGGCTTGCATTGGGTGGGTTTGAACTGGTTCATTTGGGGTCCAATGTTTAAAAGTAAGCTAGTATGTTGTTGGCTTTTCTTGATGACGCACATGGGTATAGAGTCGAGGAAAATGATGGTTTTTTGATGTTGTGTTTGGCTGTTTGCCTACTCGCCTGTTTGTCATGACATCAGCTTGGAAGATCCTGTGAACTTGACTGACTTAACCCAATTAACTACACGTAATGATACGGTTGCTGTTACAACTTAGAGTATCGTATATGTTATATGTTTGTCGATCACCGATTGCTAATGGCCAAAATCATTTTGCAGAAGATATGACCTTTTAGTGAATTTTTTTGATTTAATCATGAATTTGGGACACAAACACAAGTTATCATATCAGAAGTCATCTGATGGTCATCAGATAAACCAATAAAAGTATAAATGCAAGCAAATTAAACAAGTTACCAAAACATCTTATTCATATCGATCATAATATATAACACGTACACATGACTTGATGTGAATGTGACATCATTCAGTATGCAAATAATTAGATACAGCATTTACTTATAATTATAATTTGCAGACCAAACATAGCTTGTTTATTGCCAAATTACTTAACAGCAACTGAAGTATATTTATTTCCGTTTAACATCATCATTCCTTTTGTTTTGTGATCAAGCACATTAGGGGAACGATACCTTTTTACCATTAGTGTCTGGAAACTGATTGCACTGTATCTTCCTGTGATCATTTTACCTTACTTCAATATCGGCTATGGTCGATATGCTACATGGCTAAAATAAGTTACAAGGATAGAGTACTACCTGTGGTCACAAGCTCGAGCAGTTGCATAGGTTGAAAAGAAGGCTATGATCATTAGGATCCAACACAAAAGAGCCAAGAAGTTGAACTTCATTTTGAGGAACTTGTTATTGGTGATTGAGGAATGAATGATAAATTTCTTAAGTGTTCAATGTGGTGGGGTTGATGAGTACTACGGGTGTATATAGCTAAAGTGTTGTGTTTTAGTCATCTTAAATTACAATATTTATTTTTGACTGAATATTAACATAATTTTTTCTAGAGTTTGACTGCAAAAAGTAGATTTTGCTTTCTTAGTAACCGAATCAGAATGTTGAATTCTATCTATAATCATGATCATTGTAGCAGGTGGCCATAAATTTAAAATTAGATGAAAGTATCCGAATATTAAACAATACACATCCAGAAACTAAATTCTTAAGTACAAAATCATAGGGTTCAAACATTGTTAGGCACCTTTCGTCCTATTTCAAAATTTGAAATTGAATCCTTTCGAGCTTTGAACAAGCAAAATCTGATATGGCAAGCTTTGACTTGGTTAACCACTTAATTCATGGGTTGATTAAGCCGAGTGAATTGCCTAGGCGGCTGATTAGATCTTTTACTTGGCATATAGCCATTTGACCTTGATTATTTGGAGAAGGACAACCATCTGAGACTCTGGTAGGTTGTCTAAGGTGCCTTTAGTTGACTGCAGAGAAAGTGGTGCAGCATTTGAAGCTCTTTAAATATGCTTGTTAATTCTTTTGTTACTTATAATAATCAATGAATGTAAATTTTGGTATTAGCTAGTTATTTTTTATATATGGTTTAAAAAAAAAAAAAAAAAAAAATCGTTGGGCAATTTAGCAACCGAATATTAAGTACGTGGTTAAGATTAGGTTAGCCCCTAGTTACGCCCAACATACCTAATCAAGTTTTTTTTAACGGACCTAATCAAGTATCAGTCTCAGATGTCACAATCCTGCTTTCATGCATGATGCATTACTAAAACCGGACTTCTTTACTCTCAAGCTTTTAAACTAGGCACAGGCCTTTAAAGTCATTGACAACATCGTTCAATCGTTCATAATCTCTTTTGACATCATCCACATTGTGCATTTGCTACTAAAAGGGTTCACAAATTCTGCTTTCAGATTTAATCATTTTTTTTTTCTGGGTAAGAAAGTTACAAACGTATACAAAAGTTTTGTCTGGCCAAACAGCCCTCAAGTACAAAGGCAGGAGCTTGATTGAAAGACCCACTCATTAAGGAAGAACGAACTTCGAGCAGAGTGCCAGTTGGACGCTACATCCATGAAACATATATTTCCTACTCAAATTCCCTAGCCTCTTTAAGAGTGAAAATGTGCTTTCCTAGTCACATCGAACCAACATGAGGGATCTCATTCCACTCTCGTATCACGGTTTTTTTGTTTAGACAGACCAAGAGTATGTTTGGCGTGGAGCGGCATGGAACTTTTCGGAGAGATGAGCAGTGCGCGATGAACATTTTGAATTTTAATGCTCGTTTGGCAAAAGAATGGTGAGCTTTGGCTAATTTTTAGAATGGCTAATTTTTCAACGTTTCTTTAAGAAGCGAGTTGTGGCTACGGCCCTAGGCCCCTAGCTACTACTCATTGCTACTTTTAACATACACACCCCAAAATCTTTTTGTAAGAATCTCAGTCACCAAGAATCCAAGATGAAGATGACATATCGAACTAACATGAGGTGATCTCAATCCACTTTCGTATCACAGTTTTTTTGTTTAAACAGACCAAATTCTGTTTGTAAGAATCTCAGTCACCAAGAATCCAAGATGGAGATGAGGTTCTCTTTGGTACGCAAGAGTTGATAGGGGATATGAACCCATAAAGCAGACCGAACGTCACCAAACTAAACATGTTTTGAGGAAAACAGACCGATGTAATTTTGCAACACAGACCAACAATCACCAAACTAAATATCTAAGATAACAAAATATCTACCAAACATAACATCAATGAAGATATAAGTTATGACTATTTTCCACGTATGATGGACCCCAGAAACAGCGCTTATGTGGTGCACAATGCACCAACATGCCAAACCTTTATGACACATACCAAACTCCATGCACAGAACATGTTAAACATGATCTAGTAGACAACTTTTTCACACAACTTAACATGAGCGTGCTTGGTCTCAAAATAACCACACATCTGTTTCCACTAGGAAACAACAAACAAACAAAAGCCTTTATTTCATTAATAAGGGCATGTTTGGTAGGGTGAAATTAGAGAAATGAAATGAAGTATAGAATTCAAATCACAGAAATAAATTCTCACAAAAATTCAATATAAATTCAAGTGTTTGGTAACACTAAAGAATTGACTCAAGAAATTATTATTATTATTATTATTATTATTATTATTATGATAATACTATTATAATAATAATAATAATATTATAATAATAATAATAATAATATTATATAATAATAATAATAATATTATAATAATAATAATAATAATAATAATAATATTATTATTATTATTATTATTATTATTATTATTATTATAATAATAATAATAATAATTATTATTATAATTCTATTGCCAATAGCCACTCAAATAATTCTAAGAGTGGTGTTTTTATTTTTCATAGAATAAGCTTTTGTATTCAGAAAGGAGTGGGAGCACAGCTTGTGTCTAGACTCCCATCCAACTTTGTGTAAGCTTATTATGTATCTATGAAATATTATAATAATAATTAAAAAAAATAATAATAATAATAATAATAATATTATTATTATTATTATTATTATGCAAAAAATTCATTTCTTCACCAAAAGGTTGGGAAACCAACTCTCCATAAAATACAAAGGAACCAAATCCTGGAGTTATAATCATTTACCTTTTTATTTCTTTGAAGTACCAAACAAAAGAAATGAATTGATTTTCATTTCCCATCCTCAACTTCTTGTACCAAACATGCCCTTAGATTTCACGATGTCTAATAAAAGAGCAATGAAGAAATCCAAATGCATTTATTCAACGGGGAAAATCAAATTCAAATTCCCAAAACAAAGAAACTGAAATAAAAATCAATCTCTGAAACTGTAAAAGGTAAATAAAGAAGACAACTTCCACATATTGTGCAGATTCAAGCATTCAGTGAGAGGAAACTTTCATATTGAGTGATTTGTTGAACCACGATTTCCAGCTGCCGAAGTTCTTCCTTGTTATTCCCACCGTAACCGGCTTCGCATTACTAACTTCTTCCACCACTTGAGGCTTCTTGCACAGCATGAAGTTTCTGACCCCAAACGATCCAATAGCCTCCAATGGATTCAAAGCTACAATGAAAAACAAGACAAGTTAGAAACAAATCAGCACTTGCATGATATGAATATTTTGGTACAAAACTACAAATCAACTACTTACAATCGCAAGATATTTTACATGTATTACCAAGACATTATCAAAAACAGTCACCAACTTGCAATTTGTTACCAATTATAGCATTATAAGCTGAACTTGTTTTAGTTCATGTTGCTACACTCATCACAAAGAATTAAACGACCGGAATATATAAAACACACACAAACAATTTCATTGGCTCAAACCATATTACTAAAACATTTAACATACACAAAATATTAAACCACAAACAAAGCAAACTTTAACAGAACAAGAAATACTTTTGTTTCCCATTTAACTAAACAAAAAGCTCATTCACAGCCTATGCAACTAGCAAAATACAATCTTTTACTATAACTATCTTATTATAATCCAAACAACTTCTTAGGCTCTTCTCATAGCTTCTCTATATAAAGTTAAAGAACAATCTCCATATAACATTATCTTAAATTTTATTTCTATGATCGATAACAATATGTAAATCGTTTTACCTGTTCTATTACTCTAATTAGACTAGTACTATAAAACATATAGAATATCTCATTACATTAATCAACCAAACACCCTCTAAGGATGACTAAAGCTAAACAACAGCTTTTTACTACCATTGAAGTAAATACTACAGTACTTATCATATACCCAAACACCCTAGGGATAACTTTCATTGCAGTTAACTAGTTATTAAATAATACTAGTAATCTCCTTACGAGTTATCCTAAATTTTAGGTTTATTAACCGTATTGCTATGATCGATAACAAAAGGCAAACTATTTCACTATTTCCATTACTCATAACTAACAAAACAGAGAAAACATCTTAGAACAATTCTAAAAATTTATACCTTCAGTACCAGCAATGGGGCAATAGAGCACAAAATCACTAATATTCGAACCGAGAACCGGAAGCCTCCCCTCACGAGCATACGCCCTCAACACGGTATCCATAACATTACCAACAACTTCCTCTTCATTAACCACAAACCTAATGGGACCGGCACTTCCAATAACAGTAATACTAATCAACAACCTATTCCCAGTTACCTGGTTCTTCTTCCCCTTATACATCAACATCTTTTCTTTATCTTTTCAAATTATATAAAAAAACAATAAATTTATAAAGGAAAAAAACAAAATTTATAAAAAGGGTATTAAAAGAAGAGGAATTCAGGGATCGATGCCAATGCAACGGTGGTACCAGCCTTCGTTGGAAGAACCGAAAGAGAAAGATGAAATTCCCCTTGATGAAAGGGGGGATATCATCAACGGATTGAACAGGGTTTCTACCATTCACAAATTATGTTTCACAAGATTGTGAGAATGAAATCTGAGATTGGTTTTTTTTATAAAAATTGGGGCGATTTTAGGGTTAGGGTTTGATGATCAATGTGAATGTGAATATTGGAGATGGGGGATGAGTTTGTTTTTTTGGAGATGGATTTATAAGGAGGTGGGGAATATCCGCCGACCCTTGCGTATAACGTTTTGCCAAATCTTTATTTTCTATTTATTATTATTGCGTAGTATAAAGTTGTGATTATTATTGCGTCAGTTTTAGGTTTCGGTGTCGTGGGTATTTTTGTCCTTTTGGGGGTATAATATTCGTGTCACATGAAATCACATGTTTATTTTTCTTACTAGATGTTAATTCATAGGGATTTTTAAAGAAATTATTCGTTAAAAAGTTGATTATGTGGATAAAGAAATTACACATGTTCTACTGTATTTTTTTTAAGGAATAATATCCTATAAACAATTGTGTTTGTAACTATTAATATAATAAACGTCTATCGACATCTCCAATTTTGATTGTCTTAAAGAGTAAATATATGTAGTGAACGCTAATGAAGTGATAAGCTAATGTCCATTCCATGATCACCTATGGTGTCCACGACCTCATTTGTGTAGCCTAAGATTTACACATTCAAGAAAGTTGGAATTAAGGATTTGATCAAGAATCTAAGCATATGCTATCATGTATAAGCGGTCACAAGATTTAAGGAGTGTTTGGTACAATAAGATATTTAGAAGAATGGCACCTAAAACACAACAGATGACCTATATTAAATTCTTGTAAAATATTTGATCAATTCATATCGTCTCCAAATATATGTTTTTAATGCGTGGTTTTGCAACCTTGCAAAAGGTTTTACTTCTCAAGGGATCTTGAGAACTTGCAATCCTCACCAAGCAGTGTACCTGACCGATGTAGTATAGTGAGTGGCAAGTACCAGAGGATTGATCGTTCTCTAGGGGAATAATATCGTTAGGATTAAAAGCTACTTGAACTAGGTCTAGAGGTGAGGGATGATTCTTTTTGTATTTTTATGTTTTTATGAAAGCAAAGTAAAAATCTCGGATTTTGAAAGAGTGTGTGGAATTAGTTGCTAGGCAAGTAGGCAACTAACCCAGAATTACTATGAATGCAAAATAAAATAAAATAACAATAAAAGTAAATTGGTGAACTTCTTATAATGGGAAAAATTGTATTTACTTAAATTTTACTACTCCCTAGTTATCTCTTACCGATTAATTGATTTGTTATAGTTGTTTGGATGAAGGGTTGTATTCCTTAATACTAGTCATGGGGATGTGTACGTCCTTCCCCAATCTATAAGCTTCTATCTCTTCCTATCCAGGCATCGTAAACAGTTACTTATGCATTAAATACAACTAATAACATCATAGTACACATCTGATTACATTTCTTATGACGTTCTAGCCTATTACCATGTAGGAGTATGGCCAGTTTTCTTAAGCCTAAAGCGAAAATCAATCAACCAAATCAACTAATAACAAATCAACAACCAATAATCAACAACTAGGTTTCATTAGATCTAAGTAAATACAAAGAGAATTAAGTTAGCATGTTAAAAGAAATACAAGATAAGGAATTAATCAAACAACACATAAACATATTGAATGATTAAAAAGAAAACTTATCTTCAATTGAACATGAAGGAAAAGAGGACTCGAAAACCCTAAAGTTACAGTAAATTTCGTCTAGGGTTTTATCTCCCAAAAGTTACACCTCTGAATGCAAAATCCATAACTATATATTGATTTACAGGGGTGACAGCGTCAGGTTTTAGAACCTGACGCCGTCAAGTCGCCGTCACTAGGGTTTCATGACGTGCAATAAACCTTCCTTGACGTCATCACTTGATACAATCTTCTGGGTCGTCTCTCTTTGTGAATATATGTGACGTCCTACTCTTGGTATAACGTGACGTCGTCACGTGTTAATTTCCAAATTCTTTTCTAGCGCGTCAAGTGTAAATGATCATCCTCCTCTTAATTCATCATCTGACGGCGTCACTTAGTGACTCCTGACGCCGTCAGGTACTATTTTCAGCATGGTTTCTTGACTTTGTCGTTTTCTTCAATTTTTACTCCAAAAACGTCCAAAATGCACCACTTTTTAGAAATCTTATCCAAAGTATCTAAAATGACAAAAGCAACGATTTGAGGTAATATTTGATCATAATATCATGATTTAGGGCTTAAATGACCCCAAAAAGCGTAACAAATATTTCCTTATCAAATACCCTTACACTTAGGATTTGCTTGTCTTCAAGCAACTGAGCTTTTATACCAATTAAAATACAAGTTATGAGTCATTTAACATTAATATAAAAGTAATTACAACAAATGATTGATCTACTCTAATCAAAACAAGTACGGAAATTATATACTAGCACCTCACATATAGTGTTTGGATACTCTCATCTCTCGGGTGTTATAAGTGTATATATCACAAATGGAAGAAATATATCTCACTACCTGTCATAGCAAATAGATTACCATAGGCTTGGGAAAGGATCAAGCCTCCATCACTTTGGCGTAAGCACCTAGGATAAACTATCAAAAATGTCTTTTAGAAGGTTATAATGTTAGGTGTAGGGGATATGAAAGACATGGTTTTGTTGGATAAAGGGATATTTAACTGGTGGCAAATCAATTATCTTAGTTAATTACATATACAATACGGCGTTGCTAAGCCAAGAGTCGACTCAACTTAAGCTAATACCGAAATAACATAAACATAAATAAAATAAACGGAACGGGATGGTAGTCAGTATATTTTTTCTACTTTTCTTTTTCTCATTTTTTTCTTGTTTTTTCGATTTTTTTTTCATACCTTCTTGCCCTACCATCCAAAATAATACATCAAAGGAGCTTGTTTCCTCCCTTACACTTGAACTTTTACATAAATCAAAATAAAAACTCGAATCAAGATAATCGAAACATTTGGAGTACTTTAAAACATTAACATATGTATGAGGGTAATAAATGATGTTCTTCCCCATTTACTTTATTACACTAGTACTTTACCCATAAGTCTCAATCGTCTCAAAATAATATGTACAAGATATGACTCGACTTAGCAACAATGTAATCAATTAGACAATTAACTAAGGGTTTAAACAATTAACAATAATGTACTAAAGATAAGTGCATACAAGGTAGGCTAAGGCGATTTGGGTGTACATTTAGGGGTGGATTGTAAACAAATTCTTCCTTTAAGTAAAATGCTTAAAGTTAGAAACGAAAAAGATAGGCTCTGGGGGTTGCACTAGGGGTATCGTGTACCAAAAATGAGTACATCGCAAAGGTGTTAGAAAATTACTTGACCAATGAAGTCAATGTAATTATATTACATGCTTAAAACAAGGGTTATCCTAATGCCTCTTATCATATAGTAAATCCTAACTACACGAATGTAGTCTCACTAGCGGTCTCAGGATGCATCACTAACACAAGTTCTAGAATCTAAATACTACCAATACACTCACAAGCACTAATAATGAATGCTTTTCCTAAAAAATCTAGGGGCGAACCTCATATATTTGGGGTGGAAATTTTTTGAGTGGTACGTTTTTTTATGCTAGTCATATAACTCCTATCAATGAGATGCTTATTAAGACTAGAGTTTCTCTCCTAAATGTTGCAAAAAAATTTAAATTTGGTGCTAAAATTACCCTAACAAGTATTCATTTAAGTTTTATTACACATCTACTATTAAACAAAACAAAAATCAAGTGAAGTTGTAGTTTCGAAGGTATCCTCATTTACCTCCTCCCCCCATACACTTAAGTTGAACATTGTCCCCAATGTTTTTAAAAAGTAATAAAGTAAAGATAGACGAAAATGAATGAAGCAAATACTCCCCTGATTAGCTTGATTCGGATGATATGGTAACAAGGTTAAATCTTCCTCCAAGAAAATGAACATAATAAGCTTCACTCCTGAAATGTAAATCATCTTCTTGTCCAATATAACCTGTAATCAATTAAGAAAACAAATACAAAATACAAAGCATCAAACCGAACAAAGAAAAATCACAACTAGATGTAATTCCAGACTTAGAAATAAACACAAAACAATAAAAGATATAATGCTTGCAAAATAAATGTTTGTAGGTTCCTGGAGTTTTTAAAAATTAAAGATTTTACAAAACTATAAAATTCCAGCAGAAAAACAAAACCTGGAAATTTTTTCAGAAATAACACCTGACGCCGTCAGGTTGTAACCCCTGACGCCGTCAGAAGTGATCTGACAGAATTCTTTATATTTTGTTTCTGGAAAATTTCTAGAAAAAGCTAAGTTTTGACACATGGAAATTCTGTAAAACATTCATTGTGATTCAATACAAGCATTTGACTCTAACAACACACAAATATATATGCCAATCTTTAATTGTTTTTTTTCATGTTCAATTTGTTCTTAAAACAAAATATGATCTTCCCTACACTTATCTTTTTTCAAAATACCTTTATATGTAATTGAGACGAGGTTAAAGACAAAATAAAGCATTTTCACAATTTATTTGATACATGAACAATGAACAATAAGATAAAGCATATATATGAAATCAAATAAAAGCAAACAAACAAACAATTAAAAGCTTCGGTTGCCTCCCCGGAAGCCCTTGTTTTTGTTCGAATCACGAGTCTGACTCTACCCTTATTTAACAGAAATAAGGGAGGTTTTCCCTACACTTAGGATTAAGTGCAGGTGGAAGTAGCGATACACACCCTTAGGGTGGAAATATGCCACATGAGGTGAAGGGGGTGAGTGAATGACTACCCGGATAATATTGGTTGATGGGTGGGTCGGTTCCTCTTTTGTCTCCTAGATGTAAATCTAAGGATGGAAAGTTGTGTAAAGATTGAGGTTCCGGTTCATCAACACTAGGAAATTCCCTAGGACTAAGAGTAAGGTTATCATTACAAGTATTCAAACTTATATCCTCTAGTTGTGCTTGGTACAAGGGTTCTACCTCTATCGAAATTCCTAAAGTTTCTTCTACTTCTTCCGGGTAAGTCACGGGTGATGTGTGTGCCTCAAATAATGGTAGGACTTGTGGGGTACTTTGTGGGCTTGGATTATCCACCTCATCCTCCATTGTATCTAGATTACATATGTGTTTGTTTTGTATTATGGTGTTACATGACATCCACTTAGGTATCCCGACATATTCATCCCTAGACAAACTTCCTGTTTGCTCCTTTAAACTTGTTATTAATTGATCCGTAATATTGTTTGTTGGGTTGTCTAATCTATAATAATATTGGGCACAATCCTCTATGGCTTCCCATGCTTCTTCAGCATTTAATTCCCTAAGGTCTCCGTTGGTAAAATAGTCAATGTCCCTTTGGGCACATTGGTAGACACGATTGTAAAAGATTTGCGTTAGGGACCATAAATCAAAGCCATGATGAGGGAATTTTTAGAGTATATGTTTGAAACGATTCCACACATCATAGGGAGATTCATAATGATGTTGTTGGAACATCTATAATTTTGGAGTGGAATGCGTGGATTTCGTGGTGTATAGTACGGTGGATTCGCGCTCTCTATAATGGCTAACGGAATAGATGATGAAAAAGTTTTAACAAACAAAGACACAAAGAAAAAGATAGACTACAAGAAGGCTAATAAAAAGAAAATAAAAATCTCACTTGATATGAATCTAATGAGTAGACCTAAACGAAATAGAAATCAAACCTAAGTAATAACTATTCCCCGGCAACGGCGCCAAAAACTTGATGCGTAGTTTTGCAACCTTGCAAAAGGTTTTACTTCTCAAGGGATCTTTAGAAGCTTGCAATCCCCACCAGGCAGTGTACCTGACCGATGTAGTATAGTGAGTGGCAAGTATCGGGGGATTGATCGTTCTTTAGGGGAATAGTGTCGTTAGGATTAAAAGCTACTTGAACTAGGTCTACAGGTGAGGGATGATTCTTTTTGTATTTTTATGTTTTTATGAAAGCAAAGTAAAAATCTCGGGTTTTAGAAGAGTGGGCGGAATTAGTTGCTAGTCAACTAACCCAGAATTACTACGAATGTAAAATAAAATAAAATAACAAGAAAAGTAAATTGGTGAACTTCTTATAATGGGAAAAACTGTATTTACTTAGATTTCACTACTCCCTAGTTATCTCTTACCGATTAATCGATTTGTTATAGTTGTTTGGATGAAGGGTTGTATTCCTTAATACCAGTCAGGGGGCTGTGTACATCCTTCCCCAATCTATAAGCTTCTATCTCTTCCTATCCAGGCCTCGTAAACAGTTACTTATGCATTAAATACAACCAATAAATCATAGTACACATCTGATTACGTTTCTTATGACATTCAAGCCTATTACCATGTAGGAATATGGCCAGTTTTCTTAAGCCTAACGCGAAAATCAATCAACCAAATCAACTAATAACAAATCAACAGCCAATAATCAACAACTAGGTTCATTAGATCTAAGTAAACACAAAGAGAATTAAGCTAGCATGTTAAAAGAAAGACAAGATGAACAATTAATCAAACAACATATAGACATATTGAATGATTAAAATGAAACCTTATCTTCAATTAAACATGAAGGAAAAGAAGGCTTAGAAACCCTAAAGTTACATTAAATTTCATCTAGGGTTTTATCTCCCAAAAGTTACACCTTTTAATGAAAAATCCAAAACTATATATAGATTTACAGGGGTGACGGCGTTAGGTTTTAGATCCTGACGCCATCAAGTCGCTGTCACTAGGGTTTCGTGACGCGCAATAAACCTTCCTTGACGTCGTCACTTGATACAATCTTCTGGGCCATCTCTCTTTGTGAACATATGTTGGGAACGCTTGAAGTGACGATCATTATCGAGTCAATTTGTCTTGTAATAGGGTAAAATATTATGTTAGTACGTTAAAGATTTAATATGTTTTATGCTAGTTTATTAATGTTTACATGTTTTTGTTAAAGTCTAAGGGCTAGTTATGTAATATGTTGTAAGTCATGTGAAGCCCTAAGAGTACTAGTATAAATACTATGTAACCTCTCATTTGAGAGGTATTGGTTGGCTCATTAGGAATAAGAAATTCTCTTATTTCCTCTCTTGTTTCTCTCCCTCTCTCTAAAACTTATCATCTTTCTCTCTCTAGATCTCATACGTGTGGAATGATGTAAAACTTAGGACCCAACAATTGGTATCAAGAGCTAGAAGATGATTTAGAAGTTTAGTGTTTTTTGTTAAACTATTGTCAAAAATGTCCTTTTTTTAATAGTATAATAGGTGTGTACGGCTTGTTATTAATTTTTTGGTTATAACAGTTTTTAGTGGTCTAATTGATCATACCCAGATCTGGTTTCTTCTTGATCTCATTTTCAGTAATATCTGTGGTCAAAAGTCAAAATAAGGTGATATCAGGTCTTGTTTTTTTCTGGGTAAAGTTTGAAGATCATCGAGTTAAGGGTCCATTTTATAGTAAGTAGCATTTTTATCGAGTAAGTAGCATGTTTATCGAGTTAGCTTATCGAGTAAGCTTTGTCTATCGAGTTACTGTTGGCGAGTTAGCCAGATTAGCGACTTAGCTAATACACCTTATCGTTTATCGAGTAAGGTTCTCAGCTGCTTTATACTTAGGCCAAACTATACATGATTTAGTACAACTTATCGAGTAAGGATTTATAAAATCACCAAGTTAAGACAATCAAAAACAAAACGAGAAGACCAGCTTCAAACTACCCATAATCGAATCCATTCTATTCTTTTCCAAAACCAACAACAGCAACAAATCCTATCCTAAATCCAAACTCACTTATCTCTTCAAACATAATCGAAACTTAGATCTCAGATTTAAAATAGAAAAGAAACATATAGAACAAGTTCAAGATCTCAGTCCATCTCATAGTGGAAATGAAGACTCGTTCAAAAGAACAAAACCACAAGAGAGTTTACATCACAGATCCTTGTAGAACATATATACTTTTTATATCCGAAATTTCAAAGTAATAACAAAAACAACTCGTGTTTTTGTCATACTTTCTTTCGGTTCAAGAATAAAAACAACAACACAAAAGATACCTACCTTTCACCTTTTTGAAGATCTTATTGCTACTGGTTTTGTTGATTGAGGATAACAAGAAGATTCAGTGATTGTGTTTGTGTTCGATTTGATTTAGATTAAAACGATAGACGAATTAGGGTTGTGGATTTAGGTGTTTCATTTTCAGTATCAAAGAAAACAAGAATCACAAGGACGATTTTTTTTTTTTTATATCTGCGTTTAGTTTTGAGAAAAAGTTGGGTGAGAGTAAAGTTTAGGTGACTGCGTTTGTGACTTTGTGTTTGTGAGGAGAGATTTTAGGGTTGTAGTGAATGAGTGAAATTAGGGTATAGTAAGTTTATTATATTCTTGTGAACATATTTGTACTTGGGTCGGTCTTTTGTATTTGAAATTGGGCCGAGGATATAACTAATTTTTGGGCTGCGTGTTAAATAGTTGGGACTGGTAAACTACAAAAGTTGAATTGTAGCATTTGAACTTGAGTTGTTTGATGGAATAAAATTTGGTGGCCGCTTATTGGTATAATTTTGGTGCTGAATTGTTGAGATAACTTTTTGACCACGGTTTTGATTGAGTTAGATTGGTTATTATTCTGGACTGAGATTATTCGGGATTGTTTGAATATAACTACCGTGCTAGTTATTGTGATAGCGTGAAAGATTGACAAATATTCATTTGAAAACACAAAACTACTTCTTTATTGTCTACAAGATCCATTTTCATTTCACACTTACATCACCATTTTTGGAAAAAAAAAAGTTTTTTGGCGGGAAAATTTGAGTAAAATTTAATTTTTACGGGAGACTAAACGCTCAATTTTTACGCAAAATTAAAATTTTGGTATAACGGTGAAAATTTTGGCCCAAAATTCAAATTTTTAGGTCAAAATTCAAATTTTTTTCGGTAAAATTTTGGCAACAAAATTTTTGAAACTCAAAATATTCTAGTTACCTTAGAATTGCATTTTATAGTGAGTTTCAAAATTTTGGGAGAGAAAAGTTTTCAAATTAATTTTGGTGGGAAAATCAGAAATCACTATATCGACCTTGTGTGTGACATTTCTGGTTGATTATTTCGATTACGTCGCAACAATCTCGGGGGAGAGAAAATGTATCAATCAAGTTCACAAGAGAGAAAGATGACTGAAGTTGAGAAAAGAGCCATCAATTCTACAAAAAATTGTTTAGCACATTTTGAATCAGTTAAGATTCAATGCAAGATTCTCTCAGATGCAAGGTTTCCGTCGTGGAGTACCTTTACTACATTCTTCGGAACTGAAATGGACCTTATAACCTTCCAAAGGAAACTCCGAGAAAACATAGTTCAACTAGAAAACTAGATTGAGCAAGGAAGTGATTGCATGGTAGGATTTAGAGCGCTCAAGACGCAGTTCCAATGGTTCGTGACCATGGATTTTAAAGCTTTTCTTGTGGACTATAAATTTCAAAGCAAGTTATGGAGAGAGAACATCACTAGTATGGAGGTTGAAGCTTTTAGAGATCAACTTGTTTTACGACCGAGCTGTTTAGAATTTGTGCTTAATGAAAGTTAACTTCATCTGAGTGTTGTCAAAGAACTAGAGATGCAGAAACGAGGAAGAGAATTGAATGTACGGGAGAATGGAAGTAAAAGGCAGACACAGGAAAGAACAGTCAACAATGAAGGGACGTTAGATGATAGTTTGGTATTCACGGGTAACAATGCATTATCAGAACTGCAGACAAAAAGCAGCACATCAAGGAATGATTCAGATGCTGACCGGAAACACAAATGTAAGGATGGTTTGAATAATGCAGCTGTTGTCAGTCCTTCACAAAGTTCAGTCGCACTCATTCAGGTACATCAATCTAATGATGATGATATATTTGAAAATGTGTTTGATTATGAGACACAAAGTCATGGACAACCTGAGTACATTAACGACACATATGTGGTGAATCAGGATGATAGAAATATTACTCCTGAAACTCCACATGTGGATCTTAATGGAGGTACAGTTGAACATAACAGTGTGAATCATGATCAAGAATGTGCTTCAACTGCTTTAATGATTAAGAATATGCAAAAGAAGTTGATCGATGTAACAGGCTCAACTGTGAACTAAAAGCAAAAACTGTGTCATTAACAAGGGACATTGAGTGCTATAAAATACAACTTTCAAATCATGAAAACAAAGTCAAACGTGAAAAAAGTTTTGAAGTGGCATGTCAAGAATATTACAATAAAGAACAAGATCTTCAACACAAAATACATGAATTAATTGAGTCGAACGAAAAATTGGTTTCAAAACTCGAAAATGAAAAATGTGAACTCAAACAACAAGTTGAACAACTTCAAAAAGAGCTTTCAAAAACACAAACAGAGTTGTTAACTTGCAAAAAGGAATTTTATGAACATAAAGTGAGAAAAAGGAAAAAGGAAGACTCGTATCTTAACGACATTGTTGATTTAGAAGCTAAATTGAAAGTTTTTGAAAAAACTGCTTGTGATAAATCATTGATTGTTGAGTCTGAAAACTTAAGAGTGGAAAATGGGATGTTGAGACACGAAAATGAGAAGATTTTAAAAGAGTAAAGAGACATCCAAGAGAAACTTAAACGTCAAATATTTTCTCTTGAACAAAATTTTCAAAGATGTCAAGCACAAAGCATTTACTTTGAAGTAGCTTTACAACACAATCTTGAAAAGCAGTCTTTTGAAAACCCCTGGATGTCAAAGCTTGAACAAGTTGATAATGAAAACGTGTCAATGAAAAGTCAAATTTCAAAATACGAAAAAGAGATTGAGCATTTGAAACAGATTTACAAAAACCTGTTTGATTCAATCAAACGTTCACGAGTTCAGACACAAAACTCAAACTTGAAACAAAAAGAGACTGAAGATTTGAAGTCTCAATTGTATGAATTCGCTGATAAAAAGTTTGAAAATGCTTTGCAAAAGATTGAATCCATGAAAAAGAAAAATGTTGATTTTCAAATCATAAAAGTTTCCTTCCCAAAACCCCTGTTCGACTCTAATACTCCAGATTTTGAAAAGGAAACGGAGGAGAAAATGTATCTTATTGAAAATGAAAATCACGTGCTTCAAACGAAAGTGGTTGAGCTTGAAACGCTTTTAGCTCAACAAACAAATGATTTTGAGGATACCAAAACCAACTTTTTCAACAAAGTAACCAAATTTGAAAATTATTTTGAAAGACTTGAAAAAGAAAATGTTGAGTTCGAACGGAAATTGGCTCGTAAAACGGATGATTCTAAAGCCAAAAAGGATCAACTTTTGAAACAAATTGCTTCTTTAGAATCAAAATTGGCATCCAAAGATCATCTTTCTCTTAAAAAAAGAATACAATGATTTGAGAGTTTCATACAATGCTTTAAAAGTGAAGTTTGTACTCTTAACCGATCAAAGGGTAAAGCTCCAATTTCAAATGTTTCAACACAAGAAGTGAGTGTTTCGAAGAAGGTTTACACGGGTGAATCTTCAAAACCATTTTCGAAAAGGGTTTCTCAGTTTACAACCTATTCTTTGCAAAAAAGAAGGAAGTTTTCAAAGAGACCAAGTTTTTCCAAAACATTTACTTCTAAAAGGTTTTCAAATCAAAATTCTTCAAAAGAAAAAGAATTATGTTTTTCAAACTCCACATTCTCGTTTTACACCGGTAAAGCAAGTGTGGAGACGAAATCAAAGTTTTTCAAAACCCCCAAATGCTTCAAAAGAAAATAATCATGTTTTTCAAACTCCAAACCATCGTTTTACACCGGGAAAGCAAGTGTGGAGACCAAAGCACAGTCGTTCAAAACCTTTCAAATATCCAATATCAGAATTACTTTCGCTGCAACATGAAAATGACTCTGCTTTGAACATTCCAAATACCGGAAGGTTTCCATTTATCACAAAAATAAATCTTCAAAAAGAACCCATGAGGTTCAACTCTAGATGGAAATCTTCTTCTTCAGATTTTAAAACTCCAAGAGAAACGCCGGGTTTCTCAAACTATTTTCAACGGAAAATGAGTTTTAAATCTCCATTGATTCCACGAGTGTTATTTCAAAATGAAACATCGGTTTTCAGTCCTCGTTGGAATTCAGCATCTTTAAATTAGATTGACACAACTTACAAATGGATTTCAAAATTTGGTAAACCCGTTGTCACTGTGCTTAAATGGGTTCCCAAGGTTGTTGTCTAATCTATCATTTCCTAATGGCTTGTAAGTATTTCAGCTTACAACCCGGGCTTAAACATTACGACTTGTGCATACATTTCAGTTTACAACTCGAGTTTCAAAAAAAGGAAAGTGCCTTGCTAAACCATTCTTTAAAACCAAACGTGCACTTATCCTTAGAAACTAGAAGAAGTTCTCATGCAAAGCTTATCTAAAACTTCTTAATCTTGAGCAAAATTTATTCAAAATTTTTCAGAAGGTTTTTCTAAACTTTTCAAAAATTTTGCTCAAGATTTTTTCAAATCAGTACTCCCCAATTCGCTCCAAAGTTTTAAAATGTCAAAACATATGCTAGTTTTGAGGGGGAGTATTTCAGCGTATAAAGTTTTAGTTACCTTGAAGCAAAATTTATTCAAGAAGTTTTCAAACTGAAATTTCTAAATCTTTCAGAATTTTGCTTCAAGAAGACTCCTTCCCCCAAAGTCTAAAAGGTTTAAAATTCTCATAACATATGCGAGTTTTGAGGGGGAGTATTTTGATACGTGGGAATTGCACCAGGCTTTACTTCTCGAGGGATCTCGAGAAGCTTACAACCCCTACCAGGCAGTGTACCTGATCGTTGTAGTATAGTATAGTGACAAGTAATGGGGGATTGATCGTTCAACTCAGGAATAGTGTCGCTAGGATTAGAAAGCCTAAAAACTAGGTCTAGAGGTGAGAGATGATTCTTTTTGTATTTTTATGTTTTAATAAAAGCAATTAAAAATCTCAGTTTTTGGAGGAATGGGCGGAATTAGTTGCTAATCAACTAACCCAATAACTAAGATGCAATCAAAATAAAATAACAGAAATGAAAATAAATCTAATTAAACTAGTGGTGTGAACAATAATAGGGAAAGTTGTGTTTACTTAGGTTCATTACTCCCTAGATATCTTTTACAGGTTGATAGTTTGTTAGAATTGCATGGATGACAGGTTATATTCCTTAATACCATTCGTAGGGTGGCGTACGTACTTCCCCAACTCTATAAGCTCCTACTTCACTCCTATGTCGAGCCGTTAAAAACTTCTAACATGGGATCATTAGAATTCGCTCATGCATTAAATACAACCATTGATACGTGGGAATCGCACCAGGCTTTACCTCTCAAGGGATCTTGAGAAGCTTACAACCCCCACCAGGTAGTGTACCTGATCGTTGTAGTATAGTATAGTGACAAGTACCGGGGGATTGATCGTTCAGCTAGGAATAGTGTCGCTAGGATTAGAAAACCTAATTACTAGTGCTAAAGATGATGGAAGATTATTTTTGTATTTTTATATTTTTTTAGAAAGCAAAGTAAAATCTCGGGTTTGAAGGATTTGGGCGGAATTAGTTGCTAGTCAACTAACCCAATACTAAAGATGCAATCAAAATAAAATACTAAAAATGAAAATTAACTAAATTATACTAAGGTTGTGAGCAATAAGTGGAGAAAATGTGTTTATTTAGATTTCACTACTCCCTAGACATCTTTTACACGTTAATTACTTGTTATAGTTGCGTGGATGACGGATTGTATTCCTTAATACCATTCATGGGGTGGCACACTTAGTTCCCCAATCCTATGAGTGCCTACTTCACTCCTATGTCGAGCCGTTAAAAACTCCTAACATGGGATCATTAGAAATTACTCATGCAGTAAATACAACCAATAAAACCTAGTGCACGGTTCATGTTTCATAAGACGTTCAAGCATGTTACCAGTTGGAGATCTGCCAGTTTTCTTAAGCCTAACATCGAAATCATTCATCCAATACAACCATAAACAAGTAATCAACACATAATTAACATCTAGGTTTCATTAGATCCAAGCAAACACAAGATAGATCTAGCCTAACATGGTGGAATCAAGACAAGAACAAGATATGGACAACCAACACATAGACATATTGATTGAATTAAAAGAATACTTATCTCAATTATACATGAAAGGG
Organism: Artemisia argyi; assembly: GCA_030686995.1. NCBI lineage: Eukaryota > Viridiplantae > Streptophyta > Magnoliopsida > Asterales > Asteraceae > Artemisia > Artemisia argyi. The sequence goes on along the minus strand of CM060696.1, from coordinate 73,985,109 downwards.
ATCAAGGGCAAAGAACCCTTGAAAAACCTGTAAAATTCGTCTTAAGTTCGGACCTAAGGTTTCTCCAAAACTCCTCTTTTTTTAATGTTAAAATTAGAAAACTATATATAGGAAATAGGGGCTGACGGCGTCAAGACAAATCTTGTGACGCCGTCATCTCGCCGCCAAAATACTTCTCGGACTGCCTTGATCTACTTCTGACGCCGTCATGTGTTAGCATTTTCCAGGCCGTCATGCATTTTACTCTTGACGCCCTACCTTGTGACGCCGTCAAATCTGTACTGGGTCGTCATGGAAAGTCATGGAATTTACTCTTGACACCGTCAGAAATTCCTTCTTGATGCCGTCACCTACTGTTCCCAGCTTGGAAAATTGAGACTTTGCCGTTTTCTTCACTTTTATGCTCCAAAAACGTCCAAAATGCCTTCTTCTCCAGATTTCACTCCCAAAGTACCTAAAATCACAAAAGGAACAATTTAGGGCAATATTTGATCAAATAAATTCAATTCCGGGCTTAAATGACCCCCTAAAAGTGGTTCATTTTTCGCCTCATCATATACCCTTACACTTGAGATTTGCTTGTCCTCAAGCAAATGCGCTTTTATTCTAGTCAAAATACAAGTTAGGGGTCATTTAACACTAATATAAAAGTAATTACAACAAATAATCGTTCCACTAAAGACCAAAGACAAGCACGGAGGTCATACACAAGCACCTCACAAATAGTGTTTAGATACTCACATCTCTCGGGTGTAATAAAGTATAAATTACAATATGGAAACGGAAGATATCTCTCACTACATGTCATAGCAAAATAGATTACCATAGGCTTGGGAAAGGATCAAATCTCCACCACATGGCGTAAGTACCTAGGATAAACTATCAAAGAGGTTGATGCGTGGGAATCGCAACAGGCTTTACCTCTTTAGGGATCTCGAGAAGCTTACAACCCCCACCAGGCAGTGTACCTGATCGTTGTAGTATAGTATAGTGACAAGTACCGGGGGATTGATCGTTCAGCTTAGGAATAGTGTCGCTAGGATTAGAAAACCTAAATACTAGTTCTAAAGGTGAGGGATGATTATTTTTGTGTTTTTATATTTTATGGAAAGCAATTAAAATCTCGGGTTTGAAGGATTTGGGCGGAATTAGTTGCTATTCAACTAACCCAATACTAAGATGCAATCACTACTCCCTAGATATCTTTTACACGTTAATTACTTGTTATACTAAAGTTGTGAGCAGCAATTGGAGAAAATGTGTTTACTTAGATTTCACTACTCCCTAGATATCTTTTACACGTTAATTACTTGTTATAATTGCATGGATGACGGATCGTATTCCTTAATACCATTCATGGGGTGGCACACATAACTCCCCAATTCTATGAGCTCTTATCTCCTCCTACACCATGCCCAGCACAACTATAGAGATTGTAAACAGTGGCTCATGCATTAAATACAACCAATAAAGACCTAGTGCGCCTCGGTTCATGTTTCTTAAGACGTTCAAGCATGTTACCATTTGGAGATCTGCCAGTTTTCTTAAGCCTAACATATAAATCATTCATCCAAAACAAGAATAAACAAGTAATCAACACATAATCAACATCTAGGTTTCATTAGATCTAAGCAAACACAAGATAGATTTAGCCTAGCATGATAGAATTAAGACAAGAACATGATATAGACAACCAACACATAGACATATTGATTGAATTAGAAGAACACTTATCTTGATTAATCATGCAAGGTATCAAGGGGTTGGAACCCTTGAAAAACCTGTAAAGTTACACCAAAATCGTACTTAGGGTTTCTCCCAAAACTTCTCTCTTCAATGTGTGAAAAATAGAAAACTATATATAGAAAAATAGGGCTGATGACGTCAAGACAAACAATGTGACGCCGTCACCTCGCCGCCAAAACTCTCCTCGGACTGCCTAGATCCACTTCTGACGCCGTCAAGACTTGAGTACTTCCAGGCCGTCATGACTCTTTTACTCTTGACGCCCTTCCTACGTGACGCCGTCAAATCCGTTCTGGGTCGTCATGGAAATTCATAAGATTTGCTCTTGACGCCGTCACGGTTTTGCTCTTGATGCCGTCACCTACTGTTCCCAGCATGGAAAATTAAGACTTTGGCGTTTTCTTCACTTTTATGCTCCAAAAACGTCCGAATTGCTTTCTTTTCCAGATTTCTCTCCCAAAGTACCTAAAATCACAAAAGGAACGATTTAGGGCAATATTTGATCAAATAAATTCGGATTCGGGCTTAAATGACCCCCTAAAAGTGGTTCATTTTTCGCCTCATCATATACCCTTACACTTGAGATTTGCTTGTCCTCAAGCAAATGCGCTTTTATTCTTCTCAAAAGACAAGTTAGGGGTCATTTAACACTAATATAAAAGTAATTAGAACAAATAATCGTTCCACTAAAGACCAAAGACAAGCACGGAGGTCATACACTAGCACCTCACAAATAGTGTTTAGATACTCACATCTCTCGGGTGTAATAAAGTATAAATTACAATATGGAAATGTAAAACATCTCTCACTACCTGTCATAGCAAAATAGATTACCATAGGCTTGGGAAAGGATCAAACCTCCAGCACATGGCGTAAGCACCTAGGATAAACTATCAAAGAGGTCTTTTAAAGGGTTGTAACGTTAGGTGTAGGGATATGAAATACACGGTTTTGTTGGATAAAGGAAGTTTTACTGGTGGCGAGTTAACAATCTTAGTCAATTACATGTACAATGTGGCGTTGCTAAGCCAAAACTAGATTCGACTTAAGCTAATAAATGAAAAAAAAAAAAACATAAAATGAACATAGAATAAAAAGGGATGGTAGTCCGTATGTTTTTTCTCTTTTTCTTTTTCTATTTTTTTTCTTTTTCTTGAATTTTTTGATTTTTTTTTCATACACTCTTACCCTACGATCCAAAATAATACATCATAGGGAATGAACATTCCCCTTACACTTGAATCTTTACATACTTTACAATTAACTAAACTAATGACTCGAATTAAGAAAATCAAAACACTTGGAGCACTTTTAAGATTAACGTACACATGGGGGTAATAATATTATGTTCTTCCCCATTACTCCATAAAATAAGTACTTTACCCCTGAGTCCCAATCGTCCCAAAACAATATGTACAAGGAAATGACTCGACTTAGCAACCATGTAATCAATTAGAAAGTTAACTTAGGGTTTAACAAATAACAATAATGCACTAAAAATGAGCGCATACACGGAAGGCTAAGGCGATTTGGGTGTACAATTAAGTGGGGTGTAACAAATTCTTCCTTTAAGTAAGATGCTTAAAGTTAGAAACGAAAAGATAGGCTCGGAGGGGTGTACTAGGGGTTTCGTGTACTAAAAATGAGTACAATGCTAAGGGTGTGGGAAAAATTAGTTGACTTAACTAGCCAAGTAATATGACTTAAATGGTCAAGTAATTATAATACGGGTTTAACACAAGGGTGATCCTAATGCCTCTTATCATGTAGTAAATCCTACTACACGAATGTAGTCTCACTAGCGGTCTCGGGATGCATCACTAACGCAAGTTCTAGAATCTAAATGCTACCGGTACACTCATAAGCACTAATAATGAATGCTTTTCCTATCAAATCTAAAGGCGAACCTCACATATTTGGGTGGAAAATTTTTCTGAATATACGGTTATGTGCTAGTTATACAATCTCCTATCCATGAGACGCTTGCTATGGCTAAAGTTTCACTCCTAAATGTTGTAAAAAAATTTAAATTTGGCGCTAAAATTGCACTAACAAGTATTTCTCATAGTTTTATTACACATCTACCATCAAACAAAGCAAACTCAAACGAAAGTGCATATGTAAGGTATCATCTTTTTACCCTCCCCTTACACTTAAGATGAACATTGTCCCCAATGTTCAAGTAAAGAATGTAAAAGTGAAAAAGTAAAGAGAATGAAATCAAATACTCCCCTGATTCGCTCGGTATGGATAATAGGATGGCCAGGTTAAATCTTCCTCCAAGAAAATGAACAATCAAAGCTTCCCTTCCAGAATATAAATCATCTTCTTGTCATACATAACCTGTAAAACCTGACAAAATAGACAAGACAACCTTGCGTAAAATCGGCGGCATTCTATATAAGTTACTAAATCCTAGAAAACAAGATAAGATATAATGCTTGTGGAATGAAGTTTGCAGATTCCCTGGAGATTATAAAACTTAATAATTCACAAAAACCATAAGACTCCGTTAGAAAAACAAAACCAGTAAAATTTCCAGATTTTTAACTCCTGACGCCGTCAAGAGTAAACCCCTGACGCCGTCAGAATTGACCTGCAGAAATCCTTATGTTAAGTTTCCGGAAAATTTCTGGAAAAACTTGGTCCTACTTCCTGGAAAATCCTGCAAAACTTCATTATGACTCAATACAAGCATTTGACTCTAACAAATACGAATATACATGTTCATTTAATATTGTGGAGAATCATGATCGGTTTGTTTCTTAAAAACATATTTGGGGTTTCCCCTTACACTTATCTTTTGCAAGAATACCTTTAGGTGGAGTTAAGACTAGGCCAAACAACAAAGTAAAGTATTTCTACTATTTAGTTTAGAAACATGATCAACCAACAATAAAAATAAAACATGCATACGAAAGCAAATAACAAACAAACAAATAAAATCACACAAAACATGGGTTGCCTCCCAAGAAGCGCTTTTCTTTATTTACGAGTCTTGTAGCTAGACTCAAGGTCATGGGTTACTACGTGATCTCATCATTTGAAATGATATACCCCATATAGTTGCGATCATTACTGTTATAGTGGTAGTGCCTCAATCTGTCGATACTCGCAATCACCTTCCCACCTAATTTGCTTCTCAAGTTAGCTACCCCATCTTGGCTCACACCTTCGATTGTGAATGGCCCATACCACCAAGGACTTGGTTTATCGGGTGGTATTGTTATTTCCAAGTGTCTCAAGAGTACCAAGTTCCCTTCCTCAAATGGTACATGATTATCTATGGGTTGAGTATATTCGAATTCTGCCTGAACCTTATTGTTTTTGCTTCGTTCATTTTTTTCTTCCTTATAGCTTTTGATTCTTGCCTCCCATGCAAGAATTTTATTCTGAACATGAATGGGTGTCGTGTCAATGTTGTTTTTGACCTTTCTCCAACTCAAATCCTCATGCTTACTTTGTGGGGTCATGGGGAAGCTAATCTTTCTTTTTCCAGATTTAAGCTCGATCTTCCTACCTTCATATTTAATGACAGCCCTAGCGGTAGTGAGGAATGGTGACCCAAGGATTATTGGCATGCATCCATCCCCTTTATCATCGATGATCATAAAATCAACGGGGTACATGAATCCAGCGACATTAACTAACACATCTTCTGCGATTCCTAGGGGATATACGTACGAGTGTCCAACGAGAGATAACCTAACACGAGTAGGGGTTGGCATTTTTGACGTTAGTTGGACGTAAATAGTTAGGGGCATAAGATTTACTTCCGATCCTTGGTCGGCGAAAGCACTAAGATGTTTCAAGTCCCCGATGCTTGTTGGTATCTCAAAGTTCCCACATGCCACCTGCTTAGTAGCTACCTTTTGTACCACTAGTCTTTCGAATACTAATCCTCCAGGTAGCGTATCATACTCATCTTTCACTTCTTCCTCATTTTCAGAACCCTGATTGGGAGGTTGGTTACGCCCATCACCCTTAATCCAATTTGTTATGGTGTTTTCGTTTATATCATGTTTCAGGTAGTAGCTCAAAGGTTGGGATTCTGGTGGTTTTTCTAAGGTCTGTTTAGCAGGAGTTCCTACCTTCTCGTTATCTTTTTGGATGATGGTGATGGAGTTAACAAATTGGGTGGTGGGAGTGGCGCTTTCTTTCCTTAGTAGTATTCTTTCGGGGGTTCTCTGGTTGGCATACTCCTCTAATAGACTTATCATCTCATTCATTTTCTCCTGCATTTCCTCTTTCTGCTTATAAACTGCTTCCTCAAATCTAGCAAGCCGATCTGAGTGAGTTGCCATATATTCTCTCATCCTAGCTTCAAACTCCGAACTAAGCTCTTTGTGAGGGGAACAAGGTGGGGCACAGTTCTGAAAAGTCTCGGCGTTTTCTCTAGAGGGTGACTCAGATAATGGTGCCGAAGTTGTTTTTGAGACAGAATTGACAGTAGCCCGTCGATGACTTAAAGGTCTCCTTTGCGTATCCTCAAAATAGTCAACTTTTGCCTCAAGTTTGCATAGGAGTTCATCGGAGATTTCGGTGGTTCCTCCAGATGTCGAGACTGCATTGATGGCCGCTTCTATCATATGTTTAAATTCCCACATCTCATGATTATCAACAGCGAGCTCTTCGATAATTGCCCAAGACTCCTCGGCGTTCTTATCACGCAATTTACCTCCCGCGGCCCTGTCGATGGTGCGCTTAGTGTGATAGTCAACATGGTCGTAGAAAATCTGGACTAATAACCAAAGGTTTATGCCATGATGAGGGATCTTGTGAAGGAGATCCTTAAAACGGGCCCAAGCCTCGTAGAAAGTTTCACCCCGCTGTTGCTCAAACATCAAAATGTCTCTTCTAAGCATTGCAGTCTTTTCCGGCGGAAAGAATTGGGTAAGGAAGCGATTGGCGAGCTTGTCCCATGTGGTAATGGATCCCGCGGGTAAACGCTCAAGCCATTGACTAGCTTGATCCCGTAGAGAGAATTGGAATAGGCGTAAACGGGTAGTCTCTCTAGTTTCAACATCTAGGTCTATGGAATCTACGATTTTGAGAAAGTCCTTAAGATGTTGGTTTGGATCTTCGGAACGAAGTCCATGGAATGCACATCCGCTTTGCACCAATCGGATGGTGTCGGATCGCAAGGGGATCACATTGGCTCCGGTGAGCTCAATGGTGTTTCGGTAGCCTTGGTGGCTAGGTCGGGAATACTCTCCTAAGGTTCGGGGCCTAAGGGGTTCTAGTGGTGGGTTTTGTTGTGGTGGGATGACGGGTTCAAAGATGTTACCACCTTCCATTGTGTCGGATGGTAAAGAGTTACGAACAAAAGCACAAAGAAATGAGATAGACTAAAGAAGACCTAAAAAAAAAAAAAAAAAAAAAAAAATCTTACCAGAAAGGAATCTAGCAAGTAGACCTAATAAAAAGAAATCCTAACCTAGACAATAACTATTCCCCGGGCAGCGGCGCCAAAAACTTGATGCGTGGGAATCGCAACAGGCTTTACCTCTCGAGGGATCTCGAGAAACTTACAACCCCCACCAGGCAGTGTACCTGATCGTTGTAGTATAGTATAGTGACAAGTACCGTGGGATTGATCGTTCAGCTTAGGAATAGTGTCGCTAGGATTAGAAAACCTAAATACTAGTTCTAAAGGTGAGGGATGATTATTTTTGTATTTTTATATTTTATGGAAAGCAATTAAAATCTCGGGGTTTGAAGGATTTGGGCGGAATTAGTTGCTACTCAACTAACCCAATACTAAGATGCAATCAAAATAAAATACTAAAAATGAAAATAAGCTAAATTATACTAAAGTTGTGAGCACTAATTGGTGAAAATGTGTTTACTTAGATTTCACTACTCCCTAGATATCTTTTACACGTTAATTACTTGTTATAATTGCATGGATGACGGATCGTATTCCTTAATACCATTCATGGGGTGGCACACATAACTCCCCAATTCTATGAGCTCTTATCTCCTCCTACACCATGCCCAGCACAACTATAGGGATTGTAAACAGTGGCTCATGCATTAAATACAACCAATAACGACCTAGTGCGCCTCGGTTCATGTTTCTTAAGACGTTCAAGCATGTTACCATTTGGAGATCTGCTAGTTTTCTTAAGCCTAACATATAAATCATTCATCCAAAACAAGAATAAACAAGTAATCAACACATAATCAACATCTAGGTTTCATTAGATCTAAGCAAACACAAGATAGATTTAGCCTAGCATGATAGAATTAAGACAAGAACATGATATAGACAACCAACACATAGACATATTGATTGAATTAGAAGAACACTTATCTTGATTAATCATGCAAGGTATCAAGGGGTTGGAACCCTTGAAAAACCTGTAAAGTTACACCAAAATCGTACTTAGGGTTTCTCCCAAAACTTCTCTCTTCAATGTGTGAAAAATAGAAAACTATATATAGAAAAATAGGGCTGACGACGTCAAGACAAACAATGTGACGCCGTCACCTCGCCGCCAAAACTCTCCTCGGACTGCCTAGATCCACTTCTGACGCCGTCAAGACTTAAGTACTTCCAGGCCGTCATGACTCTTTTACTCTTGACGCCCTTCCTACGTGACGCCGTCAAATCCGTTCTGGGTCGTCATGAAAATTCATAAGATTTGCTTTTGACGCCGTCAAGGTTTTGCTCTTGACGCCGTCACCTACTGTTCCCAGCATGGAAAATTAAGACTTTGGCGTTTTCTTCACTTTTATGCTCCAAAAACGTCCGAATTGCTTCCTTTTCCAGATTTCTCTCCCAAAGTATCTAAAATCACAAAAGGAACGATTTAGGGCAATATTTGATCAAATAAATTCGGATTCGGGCTTAAATGACCCCCTAAAAGTGGTTCATTTTTCGCCTCATCAGAGGTCTTTTAAAGGGTTGTAACGTTAGGTGTAGGGATATAAAATACACGGTTTTGTTGGATAAAGGCAGTCTTTACTTGTGGCGAGTTAACAATCTTAGTTAATTACATGTACAACATGGCGTTGCTAAGCCAAGACTAGACTCGACTTAAGCTAATAAATGAAGAATAACAAAAACATAAAATGAACATAGAATAAAAAGGGATGGTAGTTCGTTTTTTTTTTTTTTTTTTTTTTTTTTTTTTTTTTTTTTGCATACACTCTTACCCTACCATCCAAAATAATACATCATAGGGGATGAGAATTCCCATTACACTTGAATTTTTACATACTTTACAATAAACTAATCTAATGACTCGAATTAAGAAAATCAAAACACTTGAAGCACTTTTAAGATTAACGTACGTATGGGGGTAATTTATGATGTTCTTCCCCATTACTCCATAAAATAAGTACTTTACCCATGAGTCCCAATCGTCCCAAAACAATATGTACAAGGATATGACTCGACTTACCAACCATGTAATCAATTAGATAGTTAACTTAGGGTTTAACAAATAACAATAATGCACTAAAAATGAGCGCATACACGGAAGGCTAAGGCGATTTGGGTGTACATTTAAGTGGGGTGTAACAAATTCTTCCTTTAAGTAAGATGCTTAAAGTTAGAAATGAAAAGATAGGTTTGGAGGGGTGTACTTGGGGTTTCGTGTACTAAAAATGAGTACAACGCTAAGGGTGTGGGAAAAATTAGTTGACTTAAGTAGTCAAGCAATATGACTTAAGTGGTCAAGAAATTATAATACGGGTTTAACACAAGGGTGATCCTAATGCCTCTTATCATGTAGTAAATCCTACCACACGAATGTAGTCTCACTAGCGGTCTCGGGATGCATCACTAACGCAAGTTCTAGAATCTAAATGCTACCAGTACACTCATAAGCACTAATAGTAAATGCTTTTCCTATCAAATCTAAAGGCGAACCTCACATATTTGGGTGGAAAATTTTTCTGAATATACGGTTTTGTGCTAGTCATACAATCTCCTATCCATGAGACTCTTGCTATGGCTAAAGTTTCACTCCTAAATGTTGTAAAAAAATTTAAATTTGGCGCTAAAATTGCACTAACAAGTATTACTCATAGTTTTATTACACACCTACCATTAAACAAAGCAAACTCAAGTGAAAGTGCATATGTAAGGTATCATCATTTTACCCTCCCCTTACACTTAGGATGAACATTGTCCCCAATGTTCAAGTAAAGAATGTAAAAGTGAAAAAGTAAAAAGAATGAAATCAAATACTCCCCTGATTCGCTCGGTATGGATAATTAGGTGGCCAGGTTAAATCTTCCTCCAAGAAAATGAACAATCAAAGCTTCCCTTTCAGAATATAAATCATCTTCTTGTCATACATAACCTGTAAATCCTGAGAAAATAGACAAGACAACCTCGCATAAAATCGGTGGCATCCTATATAAGTTTCTAAATCCTAGAAAACAAAGTAAGATATAATGCTTGTGGAATGAAGTTTGCAGATTTCCTGGAGATTATAAAACTTAATAATTCACAAAAACCATAAGACTCCGTTAGAAAAACAAAACCGGTAAAATTTCCAGATTTTTTTACCCGTGACACCGTCAGGATTGACCTGCAAAAATTCTTATGTTAAGTTTCCGGAAAATTTCCAGAAAAACTTGGTTCTACTTCCTGGAAAATCCTGCAAAACTTCATTATGACTCAATACAAGCATTTGACTGTAACAAATACGAATATACATGTTCATTTAATATTGTGGAGAATCATGATCGAGTTGTTTCTTAAAAACATATTTGGGGTTTCCCCTTACACTTATCTTTTGCAAAAATACCTTTAGGTGGAGTTAAAACTAAGCCAAAACAACAAAGTAAAGTATTTCCACATTTTAATTGAGAAACATGATCTACCAACAATAAAAATAAAGCATGCATACGGAAGCAAATAACAAACCAAACAAACAAATAAAATGAAAATCACACAAAGCATGGGTTGCCTCCCAAGAAGCGCTTTTCTTTATTTACGAGTCTTGTAGCTAGACTCAAGGTCATGGGTTACTACGTGATTTTGTCCCGTGAGATGATGTACCCCATATAGTTGTGATCATTACTATTGTGGTGGTAGTGCCGTACCTGTCGACACTTTCAATCACCTCTTCACCTACTTCACTTCTTAGGGTAGCCATCCCATCTTGGCTCACGCCTTTAATCGTGAAAGGCCCATACCACCAAGGACTTGGTTTATCGGGTGGTATTGTTATTTCCGAGTGTCTTAGGAGTACCAAGTTACCTTCCTCAAATGGTACATGATTTCCTGCTGGTTGAGTATGTTCGAATTCGACCTGAACCTTATCGCTTTTGCTTCTTTCATACTTACCCTCCTTATAGCTTTTGATTCTTGCCTCCCATGCAAGAATTTTATTCTGAATGTGTATGGGTGTCGTGTCAATGTTGTTTTTGAGCTTTCTCCAACTCACATTCTCATACCCCTTCCGTGGGGTCATGGGGAAGCTAATCTTTCTTTTCCCAGATTTAAGCTCAATTTTCCTCCCTTCATACTTAATGACAGCTCTAGCGGTGGCAAGGAATGGCGCCCCGAGGATTATTGGCATGCATCCATCTCCCTTGTCGTCGATGATCATAAAATCAACAGGGTACATAAACCCTGCGACATTAACTAATACATCTTCTGCGATTCCTAGGGGGTATACATATGAGTGTCCAGCGAGGGACAACCTAACACGAGTGGGGGCCGGCATTTTTGATGTTAGTTGGATATAAATAGTGAGGGGCATAAGATTTACTTCCGATCCTTGGTCGGCGAAAGCATTAAGATATTTCAAATCCCCGATGCTAGCTGGTATCTCAAAGTTCCCACACACCACCTGCTTAGTAACCACCTTTTGTATCAATAGTTTCTCGAATATTGGCCCCCCAGGTAACGTATCATACTTATCTTTTGCCCCTTCCTCGTCCTTTGAACCCTGTTCGGAAGGTTGGTTACGCCCGTCACCCTTTATCCAATTTGTTATGGTGTTTTCGTTTATATCATGTTTTAGGTAGTGACTCAAGGGTTGGGATCTTGATGGCTCTTCCAAGGTCTGTTTAGTAGAGGTTTCCACCTTCTCGTCATCCTTGTGGACAATTGTGATGGAATTAACAAATTGGGTAGTGGGGGTGACGCTTTCTTTCCTTAGTAGCATTCTTTCGGGGGTTTTCTGGTTGGCATACTCCTCCAATAGACTCATCATCTCATTCATCTTCTCTTGAATCTCCTCTTTTTGCTTATACACTGCTTCCTCGAATCTAGCAAGCCGATCAGAATGAGCTGCCATGTATTCTCTCATCCTAGCTTCAAACTCCGAGCTAAGCTCCTTGGGTGGGGAATAAGGTGGGGCATAGTTTTCAAAAGTCTCGATGTTTTCTCTAGAGGGTGATTCTGATAATGGATTTGAAGTTGGTTTCGAGACAGAATTAACAGTAGCCCGTCTAAGACTAAAAGGTTTTCGTTGCCTTTCCTCAAAACAGTCAACCTTTGCCTCGAGTTTGCATAGGATTTCATCGGGTAGCTCGGTGGGTACTCCAGGTGTTGAGACTGCATTAATGGCCGCGTTAATTGCATGCTTAAATTCCCATACCTCTTGATTATCGGCGGCGAGCTCCTCAATAATTGCCCAGGACTCCTCGGCGTTCTTATCGCGCAGTTTCCCTCCTGCGGCCCTATCGATTATACGTTTAATGTGATAGTCAACATGGTCGTAGAAAATCTGAACTAATAGCCAAAGGTTTATGCCATGATGAGGGATCTTGTGGAGGAGATCCTTAAAGCGGGCCCATGCTTCGTAGAAAGTTTCACCCCAATGTTATTCAAACATCAAAATGTCCCTTCTAAGCATTGCAGTCTTTTCCGGTGGGAAGAATTGGGTAAGGAAACGATTGGCGAGATTATCCCATGTGGTGATGGATCCCGCGGGTAAACGCTCAAGCCATTGACTAGCTTGATCCTGTAGAGAGAATTGGAATAGAAGTAATCGGGTAGTCTCTCTAGTTTCAACACTTAGGTCTATAGAATCTACGATTTTAAGGAAGTCCTTAAGATGTTGATTTGGATCTTCGGAACGAAGTCCATGGAATGCACATCCGCTTTGCACCAACCGGATGGTGTCAGATCGCAAGGGGGTCACATTGGCTCTGGTGAGCTCAATGGTGTTTCGATAGCCTTGGTGGCTAGGTCGGGAATACTCTCCTAAGGTTCGGGGCCTAAGGGGTTCTAGTGGTGGGTTTTGTTGTGGTTGGATGACGGGTTCAAAGATGTTCCCGTTGTCCATGGTGTCGGGTGGTGAAGAGTTACGAACAAAGACACAAAGAAGAAGATAGACTAAAGAAAACCTAAAAAATAAAAATAAAATCTTACTAGAAAGGAATCTAGCAAGTAGACCTAATAAAAAGAAATCCTAACCTAGATAATAACTATTCCCCAGGCTGCGGCGCCAAAAACTTGATACGTGGGAATCGCACCAGGCTTTACCTCTCAAGGGATCTTGAGAAGCTTACAACCCCCACCAGGCAGTGTACCTGATCGTTGTAGTATAGTATAGTGACAAGTACCGGGGGATTGATCGTTCAGCTAGGAATAGTGTCGCTAGGATTAGAAAACCTAATTACTAGTGCTAAAGATGATGGAAGATTATTTTTGTATTTTTATATTTTTTTAGAAAGCAAAGTAAAATCTCGGGTTTGAAGGATTTGGGCGGAATTAGTTGCTAGTCAACTAACCCAATACTAAAGATGCAATCAAAATAAAATACTAAAAATGAAAATTAACTAAATCATACTAAGGTTGTGAGCAATAAGTGGAGAAAATGTGTTTACTTAGATTTCACTACTCCCTAGACATCTTTTACACGTTAATTACTTGTTATACTTGCGTGGATGACGGATTGTATTCCTTAATACCATTCATGGGGTGGCACACTTACTTCCCAATCCTATGAGTGCCTACTTCACTCCTATGTCGAGCCGTTAAAAACTCCTAACATGGGATCATTAGAAATTACTCATGCAGTAAATACAACCAATAAAACCTAGTGCACATCGGTTCATGTTTCCTAAGACGTTAAAGCATGTTACCAATTGGAGATCTGCCAGTTTTCTTAAGCCTAACATCGAAATCATTCATCCAATACAACCATAAACAAGTAATCAACACATAATTAACATCTAGGTTTCATTAGATCCAAGCAAACACAAGATAGACCTAGCCTGACATGGTGGAATCAAGACAAGAACAAGATATAGACAACCAACACATAGACATATTGATTGAATTAAAAGAATACTTATCTCAATTACACATGAAAGGGATCAAGGGCAAAGAACCCTTGAAAAACCTGTAAAATTCGTCTTAAGTTCGGACCTAGGGTTTCTCCAAAACTCCTCTTTTTTTAATGTGAAAATTAGAAAACTATATATAGGAAATAGGGGCTGACGGCGTCAAGACAAATCTTGTGACGCCGTCATCTCGCCGTCAAAATACTTCTCGGACTGCCTTGATCTACTTCTGACGCCGTCATGTGTTAGCATTTTCCAGGCCGTCATGCATTTTACTCTTGACGCCCTACCTTGTGACGCCGTCAAATCTGTACTGGGTCATCATGGAAAGTCATGGAATTTACTCTTGACGCCATCAGAAATTCCTTCTTGACGCTGTCACCTACTGTTCCCAGCTTGGAAAATTGAGACTTTGCCGTTTTCTTCACTTTTATGCTCCAAAAACGTCCAAAATGCCTTCTTTTCCAGATTTCACTCCCAAAGTACCTAAAATCACAAAAGGAACGATTTAGGGCAATATTTGATCAAATAAATTCAATTCCGGGCTTAAATGACCCCCTAAAAGTGGTTCATTTTTCACCTCATCAACCATAATAACCTAGTACGCATTGGTTCATGTTTCTTAAGACGTTCAAGTATGTTACCATATGGAAGTCTGCCAGTTTTCTTAAGCCTAACATCGAATACAATCATCCGTAACAACTATAAACAAACAATCAACCCATAATTAACATCTTGGTTTCACTACATCTAAGCAAACACACAAGAGATCTAGCCTAGCATGTTGCATTCAAGACAAGCGTGAGATATATTCAAACAACACATAGACATATTGAATGAATTGAAAGAGTACTTATCTCAAATTGACATGAAAGGTTTCAAAGAGTAAAAACCCTTGAAAAAGCAGTAAAATTCGTGCTAGGGTTTCTCCAAAGTTACACCCTACTTGTTCCCCTTTTATGAATAAAAATTGCACAAATATATATAGATTTTACAGAGTGACGGCGTCAAGAAGGAATTTCTGACGCCGTCAACTCGTCGCCCATGATGAGATCGGTTTGCCTAGATCCAGATTTGACGCCATCATGTGTAATTTAGTTCTGGGCCGTCACCATATCTTGAACCTTGACGGCCAAACATGGCGCCGTCATGTTTTCTCTGGACCGTCACCACTTCCACCTCTTGTTTTACTCTTGACGCCGTCATTAAGAGACTTGTGATGACGTCAGGTACTGTTCCCAGCAAGAAAAATTAAGACTTTGCCGTTTTCTTCACTTTTATGCTCCAAAAATGTCCAAAATGCTTCCTTTTCCAGAATTCACTCCAAAAGTACCTAAAATGACAAAAGGAATGATTTAGGCAACATTTGATCAAATAAATTCAAATCCGGGCTTAAATGACCCCCTAAAAGCGGTTCATTTTTCACCTCATCATATACCCTTACACTTGAGATTTGCTTGTCCTCAAGCAAATGCGCTTTTATTCTAATCAAAATACAAGTTAGGGGTCATTTAACACTAATATAAAAGTAATTACAACAAATAATCGTTCCACTAAAGACCAAAGACAAGTACGGAGGTCATACACTAGCACCTCACAAATAGTGTTTAGATACTCACATCTCTCGGGTGTAATAAAGTAATTATCACAATATGGAAATGGAAAACATCTCTCACAACCTGTCATAGCAAAATAGATTACCATAGGCTTGGGAAAGGATCAAACCTCCACCACATGGCGTAAGCACCTAGGATAAACTATCAAAGAGGTCTTTTAAAGGGTTATAACGTTAGGTGTAGGGATATGGAATACACGGTTTTGTTGGATAAAAGCAATCTTTACTGGTGGCGAGTTAATCATCTTGGTTAATTACATGTACAATATGGTGTTGCTAAGCCAAGATTAGACTCGACTTAAGATAATAAATGAAAAATAACGAAAACATAAAATAAACATAGAATGAAACGGGATGGTAGTCCATATGTTTTTCTCTTTTTTTTTTTTTTTTTTTTTTTTTTTTTTTTTTTTTTTAATTTTTTTACCCTATCATCCAAAATAATGCATCATAGGGAATGTACATTCCCCTTACACTTGAATTTTTACATATTTTACAATAAACTAATCTAACGACTCGAATCAAGATAATCAAAACACCTGGAGTACTTTTAAGATTAATGCACATATAGGGGTAACAATATGATGTTCTTCCCCATTACTCCGTAACACAAGTACTTTACCCATGAGCACCAATCGTCCCAAAACAATATGTACAAGGATATGACTCGACTTAGCAACCATGTAATCAATTAGATAATTAACTAAGGGTTTAAACATGTAACAATAATGCACTAAAGATGAGTGCATATACGGAAGGCTAAGGCGATTTGGGTGTACATTTGAGTGGGTTGTAACAAATTCTTCCTTTAAGTAAGATGCATAAAGGTAGAAACAAAAAGATAGGTTCGGAGGGGTGTACTAGGGGTTTCGTGTACTAAAAATGAGTACAATGCCGTCATCTCGCCGGAATTGGAATTTATTTGATCAAATATTGCCCTAAATCGTTCCTTTTGTAATTTTAGGTACTTTGGGAGTGAATTCTGGAAAAGGAAGCATTTTGGGCGTTTTTGGAGCATAAAAGTGAAGAAAATGGCAAAGTCTTGATTTTTCTTGTTGGGAACAGTACCTGACGGCGTCAAGAAGAATTTTTTGACGGCGTCAAGAGCAAAACGGATGACGACCCAGAGAAAACGTGACGACGTCAGAATAAGGGCGTCAAGAGTAATTTTGGTGACGGCCCAGAGCAGAATTACACATGACGGCGTCTGCTATGGATCTAGGCAGTCCGAGAACTTTATTGGCGGCGAGATGACGTCGTCAGAATTTTACTCTTGACGCCGTCACCTACTAAAATCTATATATACTTTTCTATTTTTCATTCATTAAGGAGGAACTTGTGTGGAGAATATTAGGGTCGAACTTTATAAACCCTAGCTCGTTTGTAACAGTATTTTCAAGGGTTTTCACCCCTTGAAACCCTTCATGTTCAATTGAGATAAGTTTTCTTCCAATTCATTCAATATGTCTATGTGTTGTTTCAATATATCTTACACTTGTCTTGATTTTAACATGCTAGACTAGATCTCTTATGTGTTTGCTTAGATGTAATGAAAACTAGATGTTGACTATAGGTTGATTGCTTGTTTATAGTTGTAATGTGATGTGCTAATTAGCAACCATGTTTTAAATTTATAGAAACAAGAATTACCGGTTAACTAGGAACACATTCGGGCAAGTATACCCTAGTCAATTGTAGTATAGGAGTGGTAAATCAAGGTCGTCCCAAGAGACTTGGTTGCACTCAAGTGTCGTTTGTTTGTTTAAGCAAGTAACCAGTTGGTGGTTATGATTGTCACGGATCAAACCACAAGAAAAATAATAAGATAACATCACACAAAGAACATTAATTGTATCCAAACATCTGTTTATCACAAGTCATCATAATATCCAAACAAGTATTCAAAACAAAACCAAATTGTATTCAACCAAACATAAGTCTTCAACCAACATAGTAATCATAAGCATCATGAAATATAAAAGTAACAAGGTTTACCCAAAGTATGAATTACAATAGGTAAAGGTGAAAGATTATAGCAACCTTCAAGCCTCCAACCAACATAACAAAGTTTACCCAAAGTATGAATTACAATAGGCATAGGTGAAAGATTTATAGCAACCTTCAAGCCTCCAATCAACTACAACATCTAACCAAACTAGAGAATCACTCCACTATTAGGTGATACGTCCTCCATGAACGGCAGAGGTTTGTGGTCTTTTGGGTGAGATAAGGTGGTGACAAATCTTCCTTTAGGGTAGAGGATAGAAATGCACACTTTGTTTTGGTGGAAATTCGTCCTTAAAGGTGAAGGCTCGAATTGCACCCAGTAGATGGTGACAAATCTTCCTTTAGGGTAGAGGATAGAAATGCACACAATAAGGTGGTGACAAATCTTCCTTTAGGGTGGAGGAAAGAATTGCTCACAGTAAGGTGGTGACAAATCTTCCTTTAGGGTGGAGGAAAGAATTGCACCTTTGTTTTGGTGGAAATTCATCCTTGAGGTTGGAGGCTCGAATTGCACCTTTATTTTGGTGGAAATTCATCCTTAAAGGTAGAGGCTCAAATTGCACCTTTATTTTGATGGAAATTCGTCCTTAAAGGTAGAGGCTCGAATTGCACACCGAAAACTAAGGCTAGGCACTCCTATATGTAGTAGAAATCAACCTTAGCCTCCAAGCAAGTTTCTTGGGCACTAAGTGTCATAAAGTAGCAGTAAATGAGTTATTAGGGACATATGATCAGACTTGGGGCATAATGGCACCTTAATTGAGCATTAAAAATAACTTGGGGAGGTCAGATTGGTCTATCCGATCGGATACGGGGCCATGCCGATCGGATGGATGAGACATTTAGCTCCACCCGAATCTGTTGGGCTCCTTTCGATCGGATGGTTCCTCCTGGACAGAAATGATAAAGACTAAAGTTGTAGATCTTTCTCTTAGCTTTCCGTGGCCACTTGAATCACCTAAATCGGAGTCCGTATGCTCAAGATATGGCTAAAATGGTGAAGGTGTGTCGGGAACAACAAGTCTTCCATTATTTCTTCGTTTTAGCTTCTTTCCTTCATTTCACTTCTCGTTTTCCTTCTTGTGCTTTATTCTTGAGTCCTTGGAGTGACAATCTTCATGATTTTATCTTCTCGAATATATCCAAGAGACTTTCATTTTTCGGGAATTCCTCCGTACATTCATAAATCTTCGTTTTTGTTCAATTCTTCGTCTTTTTCTTGGTTTTCTTCGTCATGAACCTAAAATAGAGAATATACTTCATTAAGTACCATAAGTTCATAAAAGATATCAAAATATATGCATAAAATCCACAATAACGCTCCTAAAAACATGTTAATTTTGAGCGTTATCAAATCCCCCACACTTAAACTTTGCTTGCCCTCAAGACAATCTAGAATTAAAGAAAATAAATCCACATGGTGCACAAGAATGATTAGAAAAATATGATCCAAATCTATCAAGTACAAGTACAAGATAAGATTCATCTTTTTAAGATTTAAGGTGAAAATTGAGATGTTTGACAATACCCATAGATTTTCTTGCTTGATTAACATTTCTAAACACTTCATGAAAAATAAACAAAGTATAATTCACTCTATCACTCATTTATTTAGGTAGTGTAGTATATATAAGAGAAATCACACTCATTGCTCAGTCATGATTCGTTTATTACCATAGGCTTGTACAAGAAACAAAACTCCACCGACGTGGTGTAAGCACCAAGTGTAAACATCTAAATAAGACTTTTATTCGGGTTGTAATGTAAGGCTAAAGGGTTTATACCAGGCTTATATTCAAACACCTCATACAAAAACATAATAGATCGCTGGCGCGAATTCTTGATTACTCAAAAACCGGATGGTCACTACAATATTCATGCACTTGATATTCTCACAAAGCCATTATAATATCCGGATAGATAAAGTAATTTGGTAAGGGTAGGGATAAGGCATGGGAATATTTATGAAATTGGTTTTAAAAGAAAAATAAAGTTAAGTCTAAGTCCCATTGTTGCTAGTCACCGAACAAACCACAAACCCAAAAATGATTATAGTTAACTTCCTCGTCTTCAAACTTTAACATATCGATACATTGATTTGCCATAACAATATTCTTCATACTTAGCACATTGACTAACAACATATCACATAACTTTCTTTCTTCATCTCCATACATAATACAGCACATTGGCTATAATTGTCACCTTATAGTTGCGATGACTTATTTTCATTTTTTTTACATCACATCTCCTCCACACTTTGCATAAGCATACACCACAAAAAATACAAATAAGAAGTATGCATCATTCGTCTTTGTTGAAATGGCACACACGAATCACAAAGTGTGGTTAACTAATAATCATAAAAAATAATCCAACATACCAAGCAACTAGCAACCCACCGTTTAGACTTTGACAAAGGTTAGGCTAAGGTTTAAAGTGTAAAATATTTTTGTATTTTACTGGATGTAACAAAAATGAAAAGGATGGCTCAAATGGTGTAACTAGGGGTATCTAGCACTAAAGATGAACGCTAACAAATGGGTTCCAAATACGAGGATAACTAACCGATGTGGTTAGCAAAAATTATTTTGTAAACGGATGGCCATTTGGTTTTATTCCTAAGGTGCCTCTTTATCACACGAATACACTTATATCACACGAATGTGATCTTACTGCGGTCTGGTAATGATTTACAAGTACAAGTTCTAGAATAAATAAAATCACCGGCACACTCATAGCAAAAGATCCAAGCATAAAAGATGTATGCTATATATGAAATAGGTTCAAATCCTCACAATTTAGTGGAAAGGGTTATAATATGCGCTAGCAAATGTTATCGATCTTAGAATGGATTGCAATATTAATCGGGACACATCTCAAATTTTTCAAAATTACTGATTTTTCCAGTGGATAGATCCAGTTATTCTAATAAATTACTCTAAAAGTGTGAAAACAGCTAGATCACAAGGGAAAACAAGTATACATACATTTTCTATTAGCAAAAAATTATAAGTTAAAAATGAGTTTCGTTTTCCACTATTTTACTTTCCCCCACACTTAAGTTAAGCAGTGTACGAAATGTGAATAATAAACTTCAAAGCATGTGAAATAGGGAAAAATAAATAAATAGATAGTCCAAGAGAAATGAAACTTCCTGGGCCATAGAAATCGCGATCGAACTCCAAATGATAAGTTGCTAAGCATGTGAGATCAATTGATTTCGCTTCCAACAAAACATCAACACACCAAGTACAATGTCACCAATAATCCAATCTCCAAGAGCTTATTAAATCTGCAAAAACAAACTAAACTACAAAAACGCGTAAAATCCTAAAATTCACTTTCGTAGGCATCACGATTGCATTTAGCGTATTCAACAAGCCTTTTAAACCCCTCGGTGGCCCGAGTGGACGAGTGAAGTCTTGTGAGGGTTTCCAGTGAACATACCCACAAAGTTCAAAATATTTTTATTTATATAAAACAAGTACTTATTTATTCACAATGTACTAAAATTAAAAATAGCAAAACACGAGTTTAAGTAGAATAAAAGACATGATACTCTTGCAAAAACCAAAAGACATTTAAAAACAAACACAAAAGAAAACAATACGAAAAATGAAAAATAACTTTTTTTTCAATACCGATTGGTCCAACCGATCGGTCAGACATCCAACCGATTCGGTTGGAATGAAAAATATTTTACCGAGAGCTCCAACCGTTCGGATGGAAATCCATCCGTTAAGTTGGACCAAAATTTCAATTTTTTTTAACACAATTTTTACTAAAAACTTTTTATTGACAAAATAAAGTACGAAGACAGAAAGTAACAAACACGAAAATAAACACAAGCAAATAAAACACATAAACACATATGTACTAAAGGAACATAAATACCAAACGCCACTTAAAACAAAAATAAACATGAACACATAAAAGCACGATAAAAAAAAATCACAAGTACATAGACGCAAACAAACACAATTAGTCACGTAAAACAAATCAAAACAAAACAATCTAAAACAAGATATTCTTATTTAAAATTTATACGAAACTAATCAACACAAAAATAATACTAACAAATAAAACAAACACATGCAAGAGATCACATAACTTATAAAACATAAACTCATGAAACAAGAAAAATGCAAACTAAAAAAAAAAAAATGTTCAAAAGCCTCCAACCGAATCGGTTACGGTGGTGACCTATCAGTTAAATTGATTTGGGTGGTTTTGGGTGGTTTATTATTTTTTTTTCCGCAAACACTTTTCGAGCACAATTAGGTAGCAAATATTGAAATGAGCATTTTAAGAAAACATTAAACACAAGCATTCAAGCAAACATCAAAGAACAAAAAACAAAACTCCAACAATGGCGCCAATAATCTGTTGCAGCGATGCCAGAATAATGATTAAGCAAGCAAACAATTCAACAAACAAACAAACAAAAGAATACAAACACCAGTCCCCGGCAGCGGCGCCAAAAACTTGATGTGCTAATTAGCAACCATGTTTTAAATTTATAGAAACAAGAATTACCGGTTAACTAGGAACACATTCGGGCAAGTATACCCTAGTCAATTGTAGTATAGGAGTGGTAAATCAAGGTCGTCCCAAGAGACTTGGTTGCACTCAAGTGTCGTTTGTTTGTTTAAGCAAGTAACAAGTTGGTGGTTATGATTGTCACGGATCAAACCACAAGAAAAATAATAAGATAACATCACACAAAGAACATTAATTGTATCCAAACATCTGTTTATCACAAGTCATCATAATATCCAAACAAGTATTCAAAACAAAACGAAATTGTATTCAACCAAATATAAGTCTTCAACCAATATAGTAATCATAAGCATCATGAAATATAAAAGTAACAAGGTTTACCCAAAGTATGAATTACAATAGGTAAAGGTGAAAGATTATAGCAACCTTCAAGCCTCCTAGCAACATAACAAAGTTTACCCAAAGTATGAATTACAACAGGCATAGGTGAAAGATTTATAGCAACCTTCAAGCCTCCAATCAAGTACAACATCTAACCAAACTAGAGAATCACTCCAATATTAGGTGATACATCCTCCATGAACGGCAGAGGTTTATGGTCTTTTGGGTGAGATAAGGTGGTGACAAATCTTCCTTTAGGGTAGATGATAGAAATGCACACTTTGTTTTGGTGGAAATTCGTCCTTAAAGGTGAAGGCTCGAATTGCACCCAGTAGATGGTGACAAATCTTCCTTTAGGGTAGAGGATAGAAATGCACACAGTAAGGTGGTGACAAATCTTCCTTTAGGGTGGAGAAAAGAATTGCACACAGTAAGGTGGTGACAAATCTTCCTTTAGGGTGGAGGAAAGAATTGCACCTTTGTTTTGGTGGAAATTCGTCCTTGAGGGTAGAGGCTCGAATTGCACCTTTATTTTGGTGGAAATTCGTCCTTAAAGGTAGAGGCTCGAATTGCACCTTTATTTTAGTGGAAATTTGTCCTTAAAGGTAGTGGCTCAAATTGCACACCGAAAACTAAGGCTAGGCACTCCTATATGTAGTAGAAATCAACCTTAGCCTCCAAGCAAGTTTCTTGGGCACTAAGTGTCATAAAGTAGCAGTAAATGAGTTATTAGGGACATATGATCGGACTTGGGGCATAATGGCACCTTAATTGAGCATTAAAAATAACTTGGGGAGGTCAGATTGGTCCATCCGATCGGATATGGGACTATGCCGATCGGATGGATGAGACATTTAGCTCCAACCGAATCGGTTGGGCTCCATCCGATCGGATGGATCCTCCTAGACATAAATGATAAAGACCAAAGTTGTAAATATTTTTCTTAGCTTTCCGTGGCCGCTTGAATCACATAAATCGGAGTCCGTATGCTCAAGATATGGCCAAAATGGTGAAGGTGTGTCGGGAACAACGAGTCTTCCATTATTTCTTCATTTTAGCTTCTTTCCTTCATTTCACTTCTCGTTTTCCTTCTTGTGCTTTATTCTTGAGTCCTTGGAGTGACAATCTTCCTGACTTTATCTTCTCGAATATACTCCAAGAGACTTTCATTTGTCAGGAATTCCTCCGTACATTCATAAATCTTCGTTTTTGTTCATTTCTTCGTCTTTTTTTTGGTTTTCTTCATCATGAACCTAAAATAGAGAATATACTTCATTAAGTACCATAAGTTCATAAAATTGACCAAAATATATGCATAAAATCCACAATAACGCTCCTAAAAACATGTTAATTTTGAGCGTTATCATAATGGATGAATGATTTCAATGTTAGGCTTAAGAAAAATGGCAGATCTCCATTGTGTAACATGCTTGAACGTCTTAAGAAACATGAACAGATGTGTACTAGGTTTTTATGGTTGTATTTAATGCATGAGCGAATTCTAGTGATCCCATGTTAGGAGCTTCTTAACCGGGTCGACATAGGAGTGAAGTAGGAGCTTATAGGATTGGGGAAGTAAGTACGCCACCCCATGATTGGTATTAAGGAATACAACCCGTCATCCATGCAACTGTAACAAGTAATTAACCTGTAAAAGATATCTAGGGAGTAGTGAAATCTAAGTAAACACAATTCACCCATATATTGTTCACACCACTACCTTAATTTAGTTTATTTTCATTTTTGTTATTTTATTTTGATTGCATCTTAGTTATTGGGTTAGTTGATTAGCAACTAATTCCGCCCACTTCTCTAAAAACCCGAGATTTTATTTGTTTTCATAAAATATAAAAAATACAAAAAGAATCCTCCCTCACCTCTAGACCTAGTTTTTAGGCTTTCTAATCCTAGCGACACTATTCCTGAGTTGAACGATCAATCCCCCGGTACTTGTCACTATATTATACTACAATGATCAGATACACTGCCTGGTGGGGGTTGTAAGCTTCTCGAGATCCCTCGAGAGGTAAAGCCTGGTGCAATTCCCACGCATCAAGTTTTTGGCGCCGCAGCCCGGGGAATAGTTATTGTCTAGGTTAGAATTTCTTTTTATTAGGTCTACTTGCTAGATTCCTTTCAAGTAAGATTTTTATTTTTATTTTTAGGTTTTCTTTAGTCTATCTTTTTCTTTTTGTGTTTGTTCGTAATTTTCATTGACTATTCCGTTCACCATTATGGAGAATGTGAATCCACCAAGTCCGACACTAGAGTTTTACCAGGAAATATAAAAATACACCAGTTTGGATATACCAAGATGGAGTAATGAAATGAGGAGGACAGGATCTTATATTGATTTTATTGAGTACCTTGAGAAAAGAGGCCTAGTGCATAAGACTTTTAAAGAATTCACCTTAGGAGCTCCATCAACCCCTGGAAATGCCTCACTTAGTGAAACCTATGCACCATATGAGCCTTCACCTAGGATAGTTTCGTATGAGCCACCTAACTGCATGGCATGGTTAGGCCCTACCATAATACAGGATGAACACATAGGTGACCTTGATGTGATGGAGGATGTAGCCGAACATGATCACATTGATCAAAGAGACCTAGGTTTTATGATCGATGATGATGAATCTCAAGAAGCACATGATGAATCTTTTGAGCAATTTGTATATAGCAGTCAGAATATTGAGGATGATCATTATGATTCGGATATAGAAGTTGAGATGCCTAGAGAAGCACTTGAGATACTTGGGAAATGTTAGGGTTAGATTATAATAAAACACATGTTTAGGATATAGGTGATCTTAACACAAGGAATGGTGAAGTAAATAACATGAGCCCACAAAGTACTCCACAAGTCCTGCCATCATTTGATGCGTACACACCTCCCTTGACTTACCCGGAAAAAGTAGAAGAGACTATAGGAACCCCAATAGAGGTAGAACCTTTGAACCAAACACAACTAGAGGATATAGGTTTGAATACTTATAATGATAACCTTACTCTTAGTTCTAGGGAAGTTCCTAGTTTTAATGAACCGGAGCCTCAACCAAAACCGTTACCTAATCTTCCATCCTTGGATGAAAATTTAGGAATTGAAATAGGTTCCGATCCACCCATCAAACCATATAGTTCGGGTAGTCTTAGGACAAAGGTAGTGGACTCTAAGCCTTGTAGAGAGGAAGCCAATATAGGAGTGGAAAATGACCTTACATGCTTATATCACCCATTTATGATTGATCACAAGAAACATTATGGGTTTAAACCGGGTTTATTAGGTCAAGATGGATCCCCAACTAGCAGTCTCTTGAAGTTGATAGAAAATGATCCCTTTCTAGGAGAAAATCTTAATCCACCCATTAACCCGATTGAATTAGGTAAGGTTATGATGATAGGATCACACCCCTTTGAGCATATAATTCATCCACCACTCTTTCCTCATGAGGCATATTTTCACCCTACGGGTGTATATCGCTACTTCCACCCGCACTTAATCCTAAGTGCAGGGAAAACCTCCCCTATTTCTGTTAAATAAGGGTAGAGTCAGGCTCGTGACTCGAACAAAAACAAGCGCTTCTTGGGAGGCAACCCATGTTGTGTGTTTTTATTTGTTTGATTGTTATTTGATTCCGTATGCATGCTTTATTTTTGTTGTTGGTAGATCATGTTTCAAAACTAAAATGGTGAAAATACTTTATTTTGTCGTTTGGCTTTGTCTTAACTTCATCCAAAGGTATTTCGCAAAAGATAAGTGTAAGGGAAAACCCCAAATATGTTTTTAAGAAACAAAATTGATCATGATTCTCCACAATATTAAATGAACATGTGTATTCGTATTTGTTAGAGTCAAATGCTTGTATCGAGTCATAATGATGTTTTGCAGGATTTTCCAGGAAGTAGGACAAAGTTTTTCCAGAAATTTTCCGGAAACTTAACATAAGAATTTCTGCAGGTCACTTCTGACGGCGTCAAGAAGAAATTCCTGATGGCGTCACGTGTAAAAATCTGGAAATTTTACCAGTTTTGTTTTTCTAACGGAGTCTTAAAGTTTTTGTTGAATCTTTAGTTTTATAATCTCCAGGGAATCTGCAAACATCATTCCACAAGCATTATATCTTACATTGATTTCTAAGATTTGTTATCATATATAGATTGCCGCCAATTTTACGCGAGGTTGCCTTGTTTGTTTTCTCAGGTTTAACAGGTTATGTTTGACAAGAAGATGATTTATATTCTGGAAGGGAAGTTTTGATTGTTCATTTTCTTGGAAGAAGATCTAACCTGGTTACCATATTATCCATACCGAGCGAATCAGGGGAGTATTTGATTTTATTCTTTTACCTATTTCACTTTTACATTCTTTAATTGAACATTGGGGACAATGTTCATCCTAAGTGTAAGGGGAGGGTAAATGATGATACCTTATAGATACACTTTCGCTTGAGTTTGTTTGTTTGATGGTAGGTGTGTAATAAAACTATGAGAAATACTTGTTAGTGTAATTTTAGCGCCAAATTTAAATTTTTTTACAACATTTAGGAGTGAAACTTTAGCGTTAGCAAGCGTCTCATGGATAGGAGATTGTATGACTAGCACAAAACCGTACCATTCAGAAAAATTTTCCACCCAAATATGTGAGGTTCGTCTTTAGATTTGATAGGAAAAACATTTACTATTAGTGCTTATGAGTGTACTGGTAGCATTTAGAATTTAGAACTTGCGTTAGTGATGCATCCCGAGACCGCTAGTGAGACTACATTCGTGTAGTAGGATTTACTACATAATAAGAGGCATTAGGATCACCCTTGTGTTAAACCCGTATCATAATTACTTGGCCATTTAAGTCATATTACTTGGCTAGTTAAGTCAATTAATTTTTCCCACACCTTAGCGTTGTACTCATTTTTTGTACACGAAACCGCTAGTACACCCCTCCGAGCCTATCTTTTCGTTTCTAACTTTAAGCATCTTACTTAAAGGAAGAATTCGTTACACCCCATTTAAATGGACACTCAAATCGCCTTAGCCTTCCGTGTATGCACTCATCTTTAGTGCATTATTGTTATTTGTTTAAACCCTTAGTTAATTATCTAATTGATTACATGGTTGCTAAGTCGAGTCATATCCTTGTACATATTGTTTTGGGACGATTAGGACTCATGGGTAAAGTACTATTATTATGGAGTAATGGGGAAGAACATCATATTATTACCCCCATATGTGCGTTAATCTTAAAGGGACTCCAAGTGTTTTGATTATCTTAATTCGAGTCATTAGATTAGTTTATTGTAAAGTATGTAAAAATTCAAGTGTAAGGGGAATGTTCATTCCCTATGATGTATTACTTTGGATGGTAGGGTAAGAGTGTATGCACAAAAAAAAAAAGAAAAAAGAAAAAAGAGAAAAAACATACGGACTACCATCCCGTTTCATTTTATGTTCATTTTATGTTTTTGTTATTTTTGAATTATTAGCTTAGGTCGAGTCTAGTCTTGGCTTAGCAACACTATATTGTACATGTAATTAACTAAGATGATTAGCTCGCCACCAGTAAAGATTGCCTATATCCAACAAAACCGTGTATTCCATATCCCTACACCTAACGTTACAACCCTTTAAAAGACCTCTTTGATAGTTTATCCTAGGTGCTTACGCCATGTGGTGGAGGTTTGATCCTTTCTTAAGCCTATGGTAATCTATTTTGTTATGACAGGTAGTGAGAGATGTTTCCCATTTCCATTTTGTGATATATACTTTATTACACCCGAGAGATGTGAGTATCTAAACACTATTTGTGAGGTCCTAGTGTATGACCTCCGTGCTTGTCTTTGGTCTTTAGTGGAACGATTATTTGTTGTAATTACTTTTATATTAGTGTTGAATGACCCCTAACTTGTATTTTGATTAGAATAAAAGCGCATTTGCTTGAGGACAAGCAAATCTCAAGTGTAAGGGTATATGATGAGGCAAAAAATTAACCGTTTTTAGGGGGTCATTTAAGCCGGAATTGGAATTTATTTGATCAAATATTGTCCTAAATCATTCCTTTTGTGATTCTAGGTACTTGGGGAGTGAATTCTGGAAAAGGAAGCATTTTGGATGTTTTTGGAGCATAAAAGTGAAGAAAACGGCAAAGTCTTAATTTTCCTTGCTGGGAACAGTACCTGACGGCGTCAAGAAGATTTTTTTGACGGCGTCAGGAGCAAAATGGATGACGACCCAGAGAAAACATGACTGCGTCAAAACAATGGCATCAAGATTAATTTTGGTGATGGCCCAGAGCAGAATTACACATGACGGCGTCAGCTATGGATCTAGGCAGTCCGAGAACTTTATTGGCGGCGAGATGACAGCGTCAGAATTTTACTCTTCACGCCGTCACCTGCTAAAATCGGTATATACTTTTCTAATTTTCATTCATTAAGGAGGAACTTGTGTGGAGAATATTAGGGTCGAACTTTATAAACCCTAGCTCATTTGTAACAGTATTTTCAAGGGTTTTCACCCTTTGAAACCCTTCATGTTCAATTGAGATAAGTTTTCTTCCAATACATTCAATATGTCTATGTGTTTTTTGAATATATCTTACACTTGTCTTGATTTTAACATGCTAGGCTAGATCTCTTATGTGTTTGCTTAGATGTAATGAAACCTAGATGTTGATTATAGGTGGATTGCTTGTTTATAGTTGTAATGGATGAATGATTTCAATGTTATGCTTTAGAAAACGGGCAGATCTCCATTGTGTAACATACTTGAACATCTTAAGAAACATGAACCGATGTGTACTAGGTTTTTATGGTTGTATTTAATGCATGAGCGAATTCTAGTGATCCCATGTTAGGAGCTTCTTAGCCGGCTCGACATAGGAGTGAAGTAGGAGCTTATAGGATTAGGGAAGTAAGTACGCCACCCCATGATTGGAATTAAGGAATACAACCCGTCATCCACGCAATTGTAACAAGTAATTAACCTGTAAAAGATATCTAGGGAGTAGTGAAATCTAAGTAAACAAAATTGTACCATATATTGTTCACACCACTACCTTAATTTAGTTTATTTTCATTTTTATTATTTTATTTTGATTGCATCTTAGTTATTGGGTTAGTTGATTAGCAACTAATTCCGCCCACTTCTCTAAAAACCCGAGATTTTATTTTCTTTCATAAAATATAAAAAATAAAAAAAATCATCCCTCACCTCTAGACCTAGTTTTTAGACTTTGTAATCCTAGCGACACTATTCCTGAGTTAAACGATCAATCCCCTGGTACTTGTCACTATACTATACTACAACAATCAGGTACACTGCTTGGTGGGGGTTGTAAGCTTCTCGAGATCCCTCGAGAGGTAAAGCCTGGTGCAATTCCCACGCATCAATAATCAAAACACCTGGAGTACTTTTAATATTAATGCACATATGAGAGTAATAATATGATGTTTTTCCCCATTACTCCGTAACATAAGTACTTTACCCATGAGTCACAATCGTCCCAAAACAATATGTACAAGGATATGACTCGACTTAGCAACCATGTAATCAATTAGATAATTAACAAAATGTTTAAAAATGTAACAATAATGCACTAAAGATGAGTGCATAAACGGAAGGCTAAGGCGATTGGGTGTACATTTAAGTGGGTTGTAACAAAATCTTCCTTTAAGTAAGATGCTTAAAGGTATAAACGAAAAGAGAGGCTCGGAGGGGTGTACTAGGGGTTTCGTGTACTAAAAATGAGTACAACGCTAAGGGTGTGGGAAAATTTAGTTGACTTTACTAGCCAAGTAATATGACTTACATGGTCAAGTAATTATGATACAGGTTTAAACACAAGGGTGATCCTAATGCCTCTTATCATGTAGTAAATCGTACTACACGAATGTAGTCTCACTAGCGGTCTCGGGATGCATCACTAACGCAAGTTCTAGAATTTAATGCTACCGGTACACTCATAAGCACCAATAGTGAATGCTTTTCCTATCAAATCTAAAGGCGAACCTCACATATTTGGGTGGAAAATTTTTCTGAATGGTACGGTTTTGTGCTAGTCATACGACTCCTATCCATGAGACGCTTGCTAAGGCTAAAGTTTCACTCCTAAATGTTGTAAAAAATTTTAAATTTGGCGCTAAAATTACACTAACAAGTATTTCTTATAGTTTTATTACACACCTACCATCAAACAAACAAACTCAAGTGCAATAGTATCCTATAAGGTATCATCATTTACCCTCCCCTTACACTTAGGATGAACATTATCCCCAATGTTCAATTAAAGAATGTAAAGGTAAAATAGGTAAAAGAATGAAATCAGATACTCCCCTGACTCGTTCGGTGTGGATAGTGTGGTAACAAGGTTAGATCTTCCTCCAAGAAAATGAACCATCAAAGCTTCCCTTCTAGAAAAATAAATCATCTTCTTGTCATATGTAACCTGGTAAACCTGAGAAAACAAACAAGGCAACCTCGCGTAAAATCGGCGGCAATCTATATATACTAACAAATCCTAGAAAACAATGTAAGATATAATGCTTGTGGAATGAATGTTTGCAGATTTTCTGGAGTTTATAAAACTAAAGAATTAACAAAAACTTCAAGAATCCGTTAGAAAAACAAAACTAGAAAAATTTCCAGAATTAATTCCTTCTGATTTTAATTCCTGACGCCGTCAGAAGTGACATGCAGAAATTTTTAGGCTAAGTTTCCGGAAAATTCCTGGAAAAACTTATGTCCTACTTCCTGGAAGATCCTGCAAAACATCATTATGACTCGATACAAGCATTTGACTCTAACAAATACTAATACACATGTCCATTTAATATTGTGGAGAATCATGATCAATTTCGCTTCTTAAAAACATATTTGGGGTTTCCCCGTACACTTATGTTTTGCGAAATACCTTTGTATGAAGTTAAGACGAAGTCAAACGACAAAATAAAGTATTTTCACAATTTTATTTTGAAACATGATCTACCAACAATTAAAATAAAGCATGCATACGGAAGCAAATAACAATCAAACAAATAAAAATCACACAAAACATGGGTTGCCTCCCAAGAAGCGCTTTTCTTTATTTTACGAGTCTTGTAGCTAGACTCAAGGTCATGGGCAATTACGTTATATGGGTGAGTTCCTCATTGAGGACATCTTTGGGATCAAACTTGGGTTTCAACTTCCTATCGGTTTTCTTGGTACGGTATGACCTTTCAAACTTTTCTCCATCCGGATCATGTAAAATCATCTTCATATGCCATGATCCGTCACCTTCCTTAGGTGGCTTGTCCCACCTCCATTTACACTTATCTCCCTCTATTTTCCACTTGTTCATCGCTATGTTAATAGGCATTACGCCTAAGAACTCAATCATTTTCCTAAAGACTAGGGGGTCCCCAAAATGGTCTAGCTCCTCATCTCTAGCTATGAGTTGTTCCACCGAATGTGTTTTATCGATGAAATATTTTTCTAGATTGATTGGGCGTTGAGGTCCTATAAAGTTTCTTTCTATCCAAGGTCCATATCTAGATGGTCTCCTATTCATCTCTACCCAATGTGGTGTCGGTTCGTCCTCACAATCGTAGCTATGCTTCTTAACATCATATACCGACCAAGTATCGCCCTCACCTACCGCTATCTTAGACTCCTTACAATCTATCATGGCGCTAGCGGTTGCTAAAAATCCTCTTCCTATTAACAATGGGCATGTAGTATCACTAACCATATCTAGGACGTGAAAATCCGCTAAAATAGTTAACTTCCCTACGTGAACAACTACATCCTTGATCATCCCAACCGGGTAGGCAATACTCCCATCCGCTAGAGCAATTAATACCTCCGTCTCCTCTAACTTTCCAAGCTTAAGAGTGGTAAAAAGGGATAAGGGAATCAAGTTGAGGCTTGATCCTAAATCGGCTAGTGTGTCGAAAGCTTCGGATTTTCCTATCTTACAAGGCAAAACAAATATACCCGGATCATCAAGCTTCTTAGGCAACTTGTTTTGAACGAAGGCGGTCCCATTTTTACCCAATTTAAATTTCTCATATTTTTTTAGGAGGGCACTATAGTAGGGAGCACGGGCTAAGACATCAATGACAGGGCGTTCAAGGTGGAGTTCCTTGAATTCATCGTCAAGGTCTTGTGTAGGAGGTGTTTCAACTATGCTTTTGACCGGGTGTGATATTGGGTGTTTCATTTGAGAGGATCGTTTGACTGTGATTACACACTATAGGTGTTGGACCTTTTAACATGTAATATGATATTTTGAGTGAATATGATTAAGTATGTGGAATCTACTTAACCACACTTAGAAGTTTATTGGAAATGGAACTGTGATGCTTGTGTATATTTAACAAAGAACAATGAAAGTATTTCACCAAACGATTCAATATTATTCAACAATAATACGAGTGATCTTCACTATCACTAGGGTTACAAAGACCTTGAATCTTGTGTTTTGTTCTAATGTTTTTCTCTATGTATATCTCTACACATGTATGTATTTTCTGCACTCACGTCACACCCTTAATACATATCTAAGATTTTCCTTTTATAGTCCAAGGAAAGATCTTTTACAAACTATATGACTCATCTAAATACTAGCTTATGACTAAGCTTCATTCTAGCTAGTTTGATGACTTATCATGTGAGTCATTAAGATACAACATGTATCTAAGATTACAACTCACTTGGAGTGTTCAATTTGATGACTACAACAAAGATATTATCTTGTATATGAATCAGTAGAGTAAGTCGTACTTATCTACACACCTGTTCGTATGAGTCATAAAAGTATCAGCAGAATCATATGAGTCATAGTAGTATCAGCAGAAACACTTTCAGTAGAAAACGTTCTTCAGCAGAATCCATCAGTGGAAACGTGCTTTGTGCTTTATCAGCAGAAACATACTTGTGGTATTTCCTTAAACCTTTATGCTGATTCTTCTGATTATTTAATTCCCAACAATCCTCCCCTAAACATGTGAATTACATTCAAACATGTTTTTCTGAATTAAATGAGGACTTTTGTGAAGATCTTTCAAACACTTCATTGTCAGACTGAGATCTGAACTTTCTTCTCTTTTGAGTGATTGAATGTCTTTCTCTGTAACTCATCTGCTTTCTGTTCTTTGCTCCAATCTTGGACTAAAAATGGTGCAATGTTTAACTTGAAGAATTATAAGAGGCAATGATGCTGTATATCTTGGATGCTTGTTCCAAGAAGTAGAAATCATCTTTCAGCATGTCTTTGGAAGTGATGAACAAACGTAGTGAACTGAACTTGAAACCTTTCTTTGAATGATCTAGATAGAACTTTCTCCTATCAGTTCTGTTTTTGTTCTTTATCAGTAGAAATCATGTCATCATCTTGGATGCTCTTATCTTTTCCTTCTTCTTCTTTGGTTAATCTTCCTTTAAAGGGCTTTTGTAACCTCCCCTGAGATTTATTTCTCTCTTGAGCAATTTCCTCCCCTGTTTGGAAGATCTCTCACAATCATATCATATAACCATCATCTGATCTAGCAGTTTTCATGTTTTCAGACAATTTGTACATGAAGCCATAAATTCCTTAAAAGTTTAAGATTCTGCCCTCATCACTTCTAGGTGTGTTAACTCCTATGAGAGGTGATTCAATGGACGTTTTTTTACTTATGGTCCATCTGTTGATGGTTTTTAAAGTCATCTTTGAAAATCCTTTTTAAGAAATATTTGACTTAGCAGTATGAACATGATTTTATGATAAAAATCATACTGCTTCTAACCATTTTGAAGGGATTAAGTGTGGTAACTAACACTTAATCAAAATTTCGGTTTAAAGCAACCTCTGGTTGTGTGAGAACCAATATTTTCAGTTATAAATAACTGCCTGTGTATAGATAAACCTATTCAAAAGGCTTTCTTTACAGGGTTTCCAGCTCGTGGCATTTGTTACCTCTAATACAAGTGTTAGATTCACTTTCGCTCGCTGTTCTTTCTATCAGATATCCGTAGATTAGTCACATTATACTTGAGAGTATAAAATGATAGAAAGTGAGTTGTATCAGTTAATACCTGGTCCACTAATTTATCAATTCAAGGTGAAATATCATAATCAGATTCCAAGAAAGAAGTTTTAAGGAGTTTTGAAATCCCAAACTTTTTCTATCATGAATCTATTATATCAGCAGCAATGATCAGCAGATTTCACTTGAAATAGCCTTTGAGCTCAAACATTCATACCTGAAATTGTTAGTCTAAAACCAAAAGAACAAAGTACAAAGTACTTGTCTTGAATTAGAATTATGTATAGGACTAACTGTATGAATAACTTTAAATTGGTAATAGTAGTTTTAGATGAAAAAGTTAGATGCATTAACAAAATCTATATACAAGAACACATTATATTGAAAAATTTAAAGATTAAGCATTCCAATACCTGCTACCAAGTATTGAAATCTACCAACATCAAAAGCTTTTGTAAGAAGATCTGCAAAGTTTTGTTCTAAAGCAATTTTCATTACTTGAATTAACCTCTTTTCATTGCAATCTCTAATAAAATGATGTCTTATTTCAATGTGTTTTGTTTTAGAATGTTGCACTGGATTTTTAATAATGCAAATTGTACTACTATTATCAATATGAATAATGGTATGTAAGAAATTGTACCCATAATCAAGAAGTTGGTTTTGAAGCCATAGAACTTGACCACAACAATTTGCAGCAGCTACATATTCAGCTTCAGTTGTTGAAGTAGCAACCATTGTCTGTTTCTTACACTGCCATGAGATAAGTCTGCATCCAAGGAATTGACATCCTCCGGTTGTTGACTTTCTGTCCAAGCTAGCACTAGCATAATCACTATCTGAGTATGCTACCAAGTCAAAAGATGACTCCTTAGAATACCATAGACCCAACCTTGGTTGACCCTTGAGATATCTAAAAATTCTCTTGACTGCTGTTAAATGAGAAACCTTAGGAGATACTTGATATCTTGCACAAGCACAAACAGAGAACATGATATCAGGTCTTGATGATGTAAGATACATCAAAGAACCTATCATAGATCTATATGTGTGTACATCCACATTAGTTCCTTCTACATCTTTAAGAAGTGGCTTCTCAGGATCAATTGGTGTGCTTGCTGTTTTGGAATCAGCAAATTGAAATTTTCAAAGAATCTCTGCAACATATTTGTCTTGACTAATAAAGATTCCTTCTCTTGATTGTTTAACCTGCAGACCCAAAAAGAATGTAAGTTCCCCCATGGAACTCATCTGAAACTTATTGTGCATAAGCTTCTCAAACTCCAAACACATCTCCTTCCTTGTAGATCCAAAGATGATATCATCC
The DNA here is from genome assembly GCA_030686995.1 of Artemisia argyi. NCBI lineage: Eukaryota > Viridiplantae > Streptophyta > Magnoliopsida > Asterales > Asteraceae > Artemisia > Artemisia argyi. The sequence goes on along the minus strand of CM060696.1, from coordinate 73,949,267 downwards.
ACATACACTTGAACTAGCAAAAGATCCTTCTTGTGCTTCTTGGTGAAAAGTGTCTGATCTATCTTGCCTCTTTGAAATCCATTTGAAATTAAGTAGGAAGCCAATGTTTCATACCAAGCTCTGGGTGCCTGATGTAGGCCATATAGAGCTTTAACAACCTTGTACACTTTGTCTGGATGGTCAGGATCAACAAAACCAGGAGGTTGTAAGACATACACCTCCTCTTCAATAGTACCATATAAGAAAGCACTCTTGACATCCATTTGATAAACTGTGAATCCCATAAATGAAGCATAAGCCAAAAAGAGTCTAATGGCTTCAATCCTTGCTACTGGAGCAAAAACTTCTTCATAGTCTATCCCTTCTTCCTGTGTGTACCCTTGAGCTACTAATCTAGCTTTATTTCTTATCACTATGCCCCTTTCATCCCTTTTATTCCTAAAAACCCATCTAGTGCCAATTACCCTTACACCACTTGGTAAATCAATTAGCACCCAAACCTTTTGAATCTTAAACTGAAGAAGCTCCTCTTGCATAGCCTCCAACTAGCTTGAATTCTCTAGGGCTTTATGAATATTCTTTGGTTCATCTTATGAGAGAAAACATACAAATAAACAAGAGTTTGAAAACTCATGTTGTTTTGAAGCATAAAGGGCATCAAGAAGCCCTTGTTGATCTGAAGACATCAATTGTTGTCTTGTCTTTACTCCTGATTGTACATCTCCAATTACATTGTCCAGGGAGTGGACTTTGTGAATCCTTGAGTGTGGAGTAGAAAGAACTTGATAATCAGGTGGAAGGTTGTTGAAATCCACCTCATCTTCTGAGATATTTGCTTGTGTTTCTTCTGATGGTCCATCAGCAGGAACATTTTGCTCATCAGCGGGAACGATTTGTTTATCAGCAGAAACAGCAGTGTTACTTCTGACTTGAAACTCTTGTTCCTTAGCTCTTTCTTCCTTGTATTCATCTTCAACATCTTCTTTAGATTTACCAGAAGAAGATTCATCATTTATTGAAGTTGAATCCACACTTGCATTTGTCCATATTGGCATCAACACATAATCTTGATCTGTCTCCTTCTCTAATCCTTCTCCATTTGTTGCATCAGCAGTTTGTGAACCTGAAAATTCATTAGTTTCTGTAACAAAAGGCACATAATTCATTGATTTGGATAGAGTTTCAAGATCAAATAGCCATTTGGGACCTTGACCTTCTACATTAGTTTTGTTTTCCAAAAACTTCACATGTAGATTTTCCTCTACTTTTCTAGTTCTCATGTTGTATACTCTGAATGCTTTGCTATTGATAGAATATCCAACTAAGAATCCTTCATCTGCTTTTCCATCAAACTTTCCAAGATGGTCTAAGGTATTCAGAATTGTCACATGACATCCAAAAGGTCTAAGAAATCCTATTTCAGGAGTTCTACCTCTAAAAAGTTCATATGATGTCTTATTGTGAGGTTTTACAACTAAAACTCTATTTTGAACATAGCAAGCAGTGTTGACTGCTTCTGCCCAAAAATTTATAGGCAACTTAGAGTCAACTAACATAGTTCTAGCAGCTTCTATTAGTGTTCTATTTTTCCTTTCAGCAACTCCATTCTGTTGTGGAGTTCTTGCAACACTAAATTCCCTTTTAATACATTTTTCTTTGCAGAAATCATCCATAACTCTATTTTTAAATTCTGTCCCATTATCACATCTAATGACTTTTACTCTTTTGCTTACTAGGTTTTCTATCTCTGTAATGAAGGTTTTAAGGATGCTAGAAGTCTCATCCTTAGTTCCTAAAAAGAATACCCATGTAAATCTACTAAAGTCATCAGTAATAACTAGACAATATCTCTTATGCAACAAGCTTCTAACATTTGTAGGACCAAATAAGTCCATATGCAGCATAAACAATGATTGATTGATAGAGTTAAAAATTTTGGGCTTACAAGTGGCTTTGTGTTGTTTGCCTTTAAGACAAGCAATGCATGTTTGATCATTTTCAAATCGTTTTTGAGGTAAACCTCTTACCAAACCATCTTTGACAATCTTATTTATGGTTTTGAAGTTAATATGACCAAGCCTCCTATGCCATTTCATAGATTCATCCAATGTGGCCTTAGCAAAAAGACAAGTAAGAGAATCTTTTGGAACAATTTTCTTCATATCAACACTGTACATGTTGCCTTTTCTTGGAATTCTAAGAAGTGCTTGACTTTCATCAGGTATCTTAAAATCAGAAGAAAATACAAGACATTCAGTGTCAGTAAAGAGAACTTTGTTCTTTTTGTCACACATTTGTGAGACACTAAAAAGATTATACTTAAGCTCTTGCACATAGTACACATCTTCAAAATCTAGTTTACCGGTTTTAATAGTACCTTTACCAGTAATTTTTCCTCCAATTCCTCCTCCAAAGGTAACATAGCCTCCATCTAATGATTGAAAATTTGAGAGATAAGACTTGTTACCTGTCATGTGCCTTGAACATCAACTATCTGAGAATCCTTGATCTTCAGTATCTGCTGATGAATGTCCCTCTGTGGTAAAAGCCATAAGAGCTGTCTGAGGAGAAGCTTCTTCTTCTTCATCAGCAGTAAAGCTCCAATCAAATCCTAATCCATCAATAGCTACCATAGCTTTTGGATTGGTTGATTCCCCTGTCTTGGACTTGCTTCCAAAACCTCTATTCTTGCTATCTTGCTGCCTTGGCCTTCTGCATTCTCTTGAGAAGTGCCCCAACATATGACAGTTATAGCATTTTATCTTTGACTTGTCAAAACCAGCAGTATCATTGCTGCTGATGGTGAGTTTCTTTCCCGTCCTCTGATAGAATTTCTTAGCCCTCATGCTAAGAAGAGAAATTTGCCATTTTAGGTCCATCTCTTCTAAATCATCATCATTGATTTCTAAGAGATCTTCATGAGTAAGCATGGACCCATTATTCTGGCTTGTGAAAAAGGTACAACAAGCCTTTTCATTCAATATACCAAAGGTACTGCTTGATGAACTAGCAGCACCAGCTCCACTATCAACCTTTTCATCTTTAACTGGGTTTGAACTACTAGGAGATTACATAAAAGCCATGTTCCCAGTATATGAACTAGAAACACCAGTTTTCTTTACTTCTTGTTCCACAATTTTAAAGTTGCTATACAAATCCATAAGATCCATACTGTCTATGTCTGGTTTATTCTTCCAAACAACAACATGCATAGCCCACTCTTCTGGTAAGCTTCTCAGAAATTTTGAGTTTAAATCTTCTTGAGGTATATCAACCCCAAGAACAGCAAGTTGACTCACAATTTTCTGTAGCCTTGTAAACATGTGGTCAAGAGATTCATGCATGGTTGATGAGAAATTTTCAAACTGCTGCTTGAGAAGGGTTTTCTGGGTCTTCTTGGTGGCTTCATTCCCTCCATATCTTGCAACAATTGCCTCAAATAATGACTTGGCATCCTTGAATTTGCTGAAGTTTATAAGTTGATCATTTGGAATGGTCATCATCAGCATACTTCTGGCCTTGAGGTCATTCTTCTTCTTTATCTTTTCATCAGGGACAGTTTGAACAACTGAAATTTCCCTACCTTCAACTGTTGATAAAGTGGTTGTGGGTTTGAAAGAGTTTCCATCTTCAATGATTTCCCAGAGAGTGTAATCCTGCACCTGGAAAAACTGTTCTATTCTTAACCTCCACAATTCAAACTCATTCTGTTTGAGAACTGGCAACTTTGCAGCAACATTTGTTTGAATAGATTATGTATCCATTTCTTCTTCTAAATCAAAAGTATCAACTTGGAAGCTCTTATACCAACTGAGAGGATCGTTTGACTGTGATTACACACTATAGGTGTTGGACCTTTTAACATGTAATATGATATTTTGAGTGAATATGATTAAGTATGCGGAATCTACTTAACCACACTTAGAAGTTTATTGGAAATGGAACTGTGATGCTTGTGTATATTTAACAAAGAACAATGAAAGTATTTCACCAAACGATTCAATATTATTCAACAATAATACGAGTGATCTTCACTATCACTAGGGTTACAAAGACCTTGAATCTTGTGTTTTGTTCTAATGTTTTTCTCTATGTATATCTCTACACATGTATGTATTTTCTGCACTCACGTCACACCCTTAATACATATCTAAGATTTTCCTTTTATAGTCCAAGGAAAGATCTTTTACAAACTATATGACTCATCTAAATACTAGCTTATGACTAAGCTTCATTCTAGCTAGTTTGATGACTTATCATGTGAGTCATTAAGATACAACATGTATCTAAGATTACAACTCACTTGGAGTGTTCAATTTGATGACTACAACAAAGATATTATCTTGTATATGAATCAGTAGAGTAAGTCGTACTTATCTACACACCTGTTCGTATGAGTCATAAAAGTATCAGCAGAATCATATGAGTCATAGTAGTATCAGCAGAATCCATCAGCAGAAACACTTTCAGTAGAAAACGTTCTTCAGCAGAATCCATCAGTGGAAACGTGCTTTGTGCTTTATCAGCAGAAACATACTTGTGGTATTTCCTTAAACCTTTATGCTGATTCTTCTGATTATTTAATTCCCAACATCATTCGATTGGCCCTTTTGAAGAATTTGGTTTTGCTTGAAACACGTGCTCATTGATTTAACCGAGTAGTATTGCGGACAAGAAGTGGGTGACGAAACCGATGATATGGAGATAACGTTTAGTTTCGGGTTCTTGACCGTGTCGCTTGGGAGTGCTCCTATTTTTCGGTCATTGAGAACTTTCAACAATGTGTCAAATTTGGTGGTCATCTCGCTTTGCTTTTGTTTGAAATCAGCTTCAAACTTAGATATGCGAGCTTCTTGAGATACCATAAAACTAGGACATCAACCCTTCAAGATTATTGGTACAACCATAGTTATTAGAAGGATTGTTGTTGAAAGTACGGTTGAAGGGTGGACCGTTTGGTTGGTAACGATTAGGCGGATTGGAAGAATTGTTTTGGCTTTGTTTCCACCTAAGGTTCGGGTGATTTTTCCAAGAAGGGTTGTAGGAATCACCGTAAGGGTTTGTCTCGGGTTTGAAAGTGTACCACTTGTCTCCCGCTTTGTCGGTACGCGAGGATGCGTAGTCCGTAAAAGCTGTTCCGGGGAGTTCCACGCAATCACGAGTGTCATGGGGACCACTACATAATTCGCATGATGAAGTGATTTTGTTCACTTGGCTTGAAGGCTTAGGAGCTTCGTAAGATTTCATAAGAAACTTGACTTGGTCCTCAAGTTCCATGATCCTATGGTCAGGAGTGCTAGAATTGTTCGAAGGCAAAGATATTGCCATGACCGTTTTGTTCAATTCACGGGGATCATTCCAACTTTCGTTGTCATAGAGAGCAAGATCTTCTATGAGTTCCCATGATTCTTCCGCACTTAGATCACGTAGCTTGCCACCAGCCGATTGGTCAATGGTTCGTCTTGTGGAGCGATCGATATGGTCATAGAAGATTTGGACTTGGAGCCAAAGATCTATGCCATGATGAGGGACTTTTTGGAGTAAGTCCTTGAAACGAGTCCATGCTTCATATAGAGTTTCACCTTGACGTTGTTGGAACATCAAGATATCATTTCTAAGCTTGGTAGTTCTCCCCGGTTGGAAAAATTGAGCAAGGAAACGAGTGGTGAGATCATCCCATGAGGTGATGGATCCCGCGGGTAAACGTTCAAGCCATTGACTAGCTTGATCACGTAGAGAGAATTGGAATAGGCGTAACCGGGTCGACTCTCTAGTTGTAACATCAAGGTCTATAGAATCTACGATTTTAAGGAAGTCCTTGAGATGTTGGTTAGGATCTTCGGAACGAAGTCCATGGAATGCACATCCGCTTTGCACCAACCAGATGGTGTCGGATCGCAAGGGGGACACATTGGCTCCTTGGGTGAGCTCAATAGTGTTTCGATAGCCTTGGTGGCTAGGACGGGAATACTCTCCTAGGGTCGGGGCCTAAGAGGTTGGTTTGCTAGTGGTGGGTTTTGTGGATGGTTTTGTTGTGGTGGGTTGATGGGTTCAAAGGTGTTACCACCTTCCATGATGTCGGATGGTAAAGATTACGAACAAAGACACAAAGAAATAAGATAGGCTAAAGAAAACCTAAAAATAAAAATAAAATCTTACTAGAAAGGAATCTAGCAAGTAGACCTAATAAAAAGAAATCCTAACCTAGACAATAACTATTCCCCGGGTTGCGGCACCAAAAACTTGATACGTGGGAATCGCACCAGGCTTTACCTCTCGAGGGATCTCGAGAAGCTTACAACCCCCACCAGGCAGTGTACCTGATCGTTGTAGTATAGTATAGTGACAAGTACCGGGGGATTGATCGTTCAACTCAGGAATAGTGTTGCAAGGATTAGAAAGCCTAAAAACTAGGTCTAGAGGTGAGAGATGATTCTTTTTGTATTTTTATGTTTTAATAAAAGCAATTAAAAATCTCGGTTTTTGGAGGAATGGGCGAAATTACTTGCTAATCAACTAACCCAATAACTAAGATGCAATCAAAATAAAATAACAGAAATGAAAATAAATCTAATTAAACTAGTGGTGTGAATAATAATAGGGAAAGTTGTGTTTACTTAGGTTCATTACTCCCTAGATATCTGATGAGTGCTCAAACACTCATCATTTTTGGTCAATCTAAACTGCAAAAACATACAAAAACACTCAGAAATGCATCAAAACACTAAAAATATTCCAAAATTGTGTTTTATATGTTTTAGATGCAAAATGAGTAAAAACAAATGAAAAATGTACAAAGTTTGCATAATTGGCAGTTTCAGTCCCCCCAACTTTCAAAGTTTGGCAAAAATAGTCCCTAGAATTCAAAAATGTGGAATTTTATCAAAATAGGTCCTTGTACTATTTAGGATTGGCAAATTAAAACCGTGTTGATAATTATGAGTAAATGGCAATTTTAGTCCTCGGGGTTTGGAAATTTACAAAAATGGTCCTTGGGTGTTTATTTGGAAAAATATAAATTTTGGTCCTTGTACTAATGAAACTTGACAACTTTGGTCCTTATCACAATTTTGGAAAATGGGCAAATTCATCCCTTTATCTTTTGGTATTTTACATTTTTGGTCCTTATGGTTATATTTACTAAACCAAACGGACACCCTTTGTTATATAAGCCCAAAACAATAAAATCCACCCCTTTTCCAGCCCAAAACCAAAACCCGGCCCAAAAGCTTAAATATAACACCCCGTTTTTTGACCCAGTCAAACCCAACCCTAACCTCACTTTCCCTCCACCCCTAATCCTCCATCACCTCCCTAATTACCAGGGTGTTTTGTCACCCCCAACCTCACCTCCATACCCACTCTATCACCTACCATCTCCCACTACACTCCCCAGCATTAAATACCTCACCTGCCAAACCTAACCTACCCCAATTGCTACTTCCCCTTTTCCCGCCAAAACGCTTTGAAGGGTCAAGATCAATCATAAACATCCAACGGTCCAAAACAGAGGTGGGAATGAAAGAGAAAGCTTCCAAGTTCTATAAAAGTCAAGAAAAAAGAGAAGAGAAGAGCTATGTAGTGTAGAAGTAGAGTAGTATAGTTTACATCGTTTTTATTGTACTTTAAATTCCAGTCTTAATTTTCAGTTGAAACTAATTGTAATCAGTTTATATCATGTAATTTAAACTATCTTGAACTTTAATTCCATGTTTTATTGTACGAATCTATAATTAACAATTTTCAGGCAAAATTGACAACTTTGCTTAAAATCTGTTAATTGTTGTTTCCTTGTTCCATTTAGCTTCTATAAACTCACTTAGATGTTTTTAAAAGTTTTCTAAGCTTTTAATCCAGTTTATACTAAATTTACTAGAAAATAAGAAAAATTCACTTAAAATAGATAGAAAATATAAAATCAGTTAAACAAGTGCAAGATGCTTGGAGCATGGTTAGTATTGGAAGGCCATGGGTTAGGTGCCTCATGGGAGGCTTTAGGAAGTTAATTTGGTCCTTGGTACTTCATTTCACAGCTTGGTTCAACTTGTAAGCTCATTTTTCCATTTTATGCTTTCACTGTAGTTAAGCATGTTTATTCTTAATTCTGGTTTCTTTGTGTTTATTTGAGGGTTTTGAGTTGTTATATTGCTTGAAATCTCAAGTTTGCTCAGTAGAATCTATTGGTGCTTAAAATCTCATTTTAACTGCTAAATTAGTGTAACAATGATTCATGGGTATATGTTGATATAGTAGTGTTTCTAAGTTCCATTTAGCTCAGTACTTCATCATAAATACTATTGGTTCTATTTCATGGTCTAATTCAGCGTGATGTTTTGAAAATCAAAAATCAACCCACATAAAGGGGTGTTTGGATTAGCATTTCACTGTATGGTCTTTGTGTTGTTTTGTTGTTGTCTTAGCATTTTTAGACTGCACTGGGTCACATTAGGTCATTTAAACCATAAAAGTCAGTGGTCTTTTGTGTCATAGTCAAAATCCACTTCAATTCATTCTCACAGTTTCACTGTTAGAATTTTAGAGTCCTTGATCATCATTTTGTGTTCATAAGTTGTACTAGTAGCTTAATTTAGCTTAATAACAGTCTATTATGTCATTTTAAGTTATCTAGGATAGATTAAATTTCACCTAAGTCAAAATCTCATCACAATAGAAAAAGTCAAAATTGACTTTCTAGCAGAAAAGCCAAAAATGGCATGAATTTTATTGATTTTTCTGTTTGATTTCAGGGCTTGAAACTTATTTCTAATTGTAGTCCCCCACCTTGTCTTTGATTTCCCACTCTTGTTTCATTTCTGGGATTTTTTCTGTGGGCCCCATCGATCTTCAAACATGGCTGCAGGGGGATGCACCACCACCTCAGTCAAACACCCCAATTTCCAAACCCTCCCCAGGCCTTATAAGTGGGTCTCACTGTGATCTTTCCAGCTTTTTGGAAAGCCCTGGTGCCAATCTTGAAGGTTCCAAGCTCACCTTGGACCTGTGAGCTTATTTGATAAGCTTAAGGTTGGCCTGCAAGTTCACTAATAGGCATGCTTACTTGATAAGGGTCTGTAATTTCTTATTTGTGTTTATAGCTTATTTCAGTGTTGTTTACTTATTGTTCTTGCTTAATCTCAGTACCTTGTAGCTTAATTTACCTCTGTGTCTCAGTTTATAGCTTATTTCAAAGCTTTTTGCCCTCACAGTTGACCAAAGTCAACTATCAAGGCTTAAGCAATCCAAAGTGCTTATTATCAAGCACTAGCAAGTCCATCTTCACAAAAGTTTGTTTTTTTAAGTATTTAGATAGTTTAGAAATAGAAAATTTAGAAAAAACCAATTTAAGAATAAGTGATAGTTTCAATTTAATGTAATTTAACTTTTTAATTTTCCTTTTTAGTTTTTTATTAAGTAATTAACATTTTTATATTTTCCTTAATTTTCTTTTATATTAAAGTATTTTTAGAAAAATTTTCAGATTTTTATATTGTAATTTAGTATTAATTAGATTTAATATTAGTTTTATTAATAATTAATTAATATTTAAGTATTAAATAGCATAATTAGTTTTTATTAAGCAAACCCTAGTTTTTATATTTTTCCTAGCTTTTACATATTATAAAATAATTTTAGGAATTTTACTAGAATTATTACTGTTCATCTTGTAATTTCTAGAATTTAATTAGTTTAATTAGACATTAATTAATAAATAAGTAAATAATTAGTAAAATAGTTTAAATATAATTTTTAGAAACTTTTTATAAATTTTTCTATAATTTTCTATTCACTTATAGTTTTATTAGTAATTTAAAAACAGTTTAATTAATATAATTAGTAATTGATTAATATAAAATCCACAAAAAGACAAAAAGACATATTTTTAATTTTAAAATTTGTTTTTAGTTATTTTATAAATTTTAGAAATTTAATTTTCATTTTTCTAGTGTTAAAATAATATTATATTGTATTTAAATTATTTAAATGTTAATAATTTGTATTAAATAGTATTTAATTAATAATAAATAATTAATTAGTGTAAAAGTTTATTTTCTTTTTCTAAAAAATTTCTTTCATCCTTAGGTTTGTAAAAAATTCATTTTCACCCCCTAAGGGTTTTCAGATTTCAGTTTTCACTTTTTATTTTGTACGTTCGCGTAAATTTAATCTGAACGTACGCATTTTTAGGTTTAAAACGTTTCTGGTTTTTCTGATTTCACAGTTATGTTAATATAGCTTACTTAAGCTATTTCCTTTCACATTTCAGTAGTGTAATCAATCTCAAACCCCTTTTTGTCCAAATTCAACCGATCACAAACCCGTTTGATTACCATCACACCTCGTCGGGACATAACGACCCGGGGAAACCCCTATACTTCCATGGAGACTGATTCTAGGAAGTTTGACTTTGTTGACCATTCACCTGGTCAATTTAGTTGACCGTTTGGAGCCAATCAATATCTTTTACAGGTTGATAGTTTGTTAAAATTGCATGGATGACGGGTTATATTCCATAATACCATTCGTGGGGTGGCGTACGTACTTCCCCAACTCTATAACCTCCTACTTCACTCCTATGTCGAGCCGTTAAAAACTCCTAACATGGGATCGTTAGAATTCGCTCGTGCATTAAATACAACCATAATAACCTAATACACATTGCTTCCTATTTCTTAAGACGTTCAAGCATGTTACCATATGGAAGTCTGCCAGTTTTCTAACATCGAATACAATCAACCCATAATTAACATCTAGGTTTCACTACATCTAAGCAAACACACAAGAGATCTAGCCTAGCATTGGTTGAGGCAAAAACAGTCAACTAAAGTCAACCACGGATGTGGTCAACAAAGTCAAAGTGCTTAGAGTCAATCTTCGTGGAAGTATAGGGGTTTCCCCGGGTCGTTATGTCCCGACGAGGTGTGATGGTAATCAAAACGGGTTTATGATCGGGTGAATTTGGACAGAAAAGGGATTTGAGTGATTTGTATGATTACACTAAGATATGAGGAATAAAAATAACTTAGAAACACTATATAAACAATTACTGATGATCAGATACACTAAAAACGTGAGCTAAGTCTAATAACGCGTACATTTGATTTAAAGTTACGTTAATGTACGAAATAAAACGCGAGTTTTATAGAAATAAAATACCTACGAATATGAAAATAATATTTTTATAATCCTAATGATAAAAGAAAATTTTTGAAAAAAGAAAATTGATTTTTACACTATTTAATTATTTATTATTAATTAATTACTAATTACAGATTACTTAACTAATTTAAATTATTAAAAATAACAAACTAACTTAGAACATTAAGAAAATTTTTAAAAATCTAATTAACCATTACAGAAATCCTAAAAAATTATAAAAATAATTTTACAACTAATTTTTAAGCTATTTATGAATTAATCACTTAATTATTATTTAAAGGCTAATTAAACTAAATTAAATGTAAAAATTAGCAAATGGAAAGTGAAAATTTCAAAACTAATTTTTACAGAGGCTTACTTATAAAAGTTATGAAAGTTATAAAAAGTTATCTGGGATAAAAATTAAACACTAAAACTAATTTATTTTTGGTTTTTTTAATTTATACTAATTTAATTAAAATTAAATCTAAAAATTACCAAAAGGAATATTGAAAATTCTGGGAAAATTACTAGGAATGCTACAAGTTACAAGGAATCTAGGAAAAATATGAGGAGGGGGAAAGTACCACTGATAAGCAGTTAAATAAGCTAAAACAGCTTATTAGGCCAAAGTGGGAAAATGATATTTAAAAGGAATTGGTGGTGAAGTATAAACGAAAAAAGTCCCAAGGGCAGTTGGGAGTGGTGTTGTGTTTGAGACTTGGGGGTACAGGAGGTCAGGGGTTCGAATCCCACCTCTTGCACTTTTTGCTAATCATTTTTTTCTTTTTTATTTTCTTTAACTCACTTATCCAACACACACAGATGAACACTTTTTACAACTGAAATGTTTTCAAAATCTTAATGATTAAGCAATTTAAACAACAAATTAGCAGCAGTACAAGAAATAAGCTAGGAAAGTAATTCAAAATAAAAAAAGCTAACTAATAAGCTGCTACAAACTACACTAGGGGGGTTTAAGCTTATGGCCACTAGGGGAAACCTAATAAGCTACAAGAATAACAATAAGCAATCCTAAGGCCCTGAAAAGCACTTTGAAAAATAAGAAACTAAGCTAAGACAAACAAACACACTTACACAGGCCTGCAGCCAAGGGGACTTGTTGCAGTCCTGATTTCAGCTAGGGGCAAAGAAGCATGAGCTCAAGGGAAGCTTGGATCCGAGAAGCTACCACTACTAGCTTTCAAAAGGAGACTTGTTGCAGTCCTGATTTCAGCTAGGGGCAAAGAAGCATGAACAAAAACACTGAAATGAGTGTTCTTGAATTCTAAAAATCCAACAATGAAACTGCTAGGGGGATTACAATGTCAATTTGCCTTTTAACTGAAATAACACTAGTTTTTATGACTCTACAAACCTAACAGGACCTAATACAAACTACTTATGCCAAACTAATAACAAAACAATCACAAGAACACAGGGTACACCCCTGTGCCAAACAGTCCTTAACCAAGGACTGATTCTTGATTTACACTACAAATGGCTTAGAAAGTTTCTGAAAATGAGAGTGAGGTACTGATTAAGCTATATTATGTGTGAATGACTAGTGATGACCAAGTCATAAGCACATTCAATGAGCTAATCTCAATAAGCTAGGTTGAGCTAAAATGGACAGTTAAGCAACAAAACTAAAAACCACTGCTATCTAGGCTACCAAATAAACATAAACAGCAACATCAAACATAAATAAGCATAAAAGAGCATAAAAGAAGTACTGAATAAGCAGAAAGCCAAATAAGCAAAAAAATAAGCTATTTTTGTATTTTTGAGATTTTGTTGAAAACTTTAAGTAATACTTGAAGAAAACAGTTTGAATGAAAGAAAAAGTTCACAAAAAGCCTTGTGAGCTTGTATGAGCTTAATTTATAGTGATATGAGCTTATAAAAAAAACATGAACTTAGGCAATAAATGGAAATTTGACAATAAAGGAAAGCTGAGAAATTTTTTATTAACTGGAATTGTAAGTTACAACAATGGAATGAAATTCTTAAAACTAAATTAACTAAAGTAATAATTTTATACTACTCCTACTAACTGAAATACTACTAAAAATCTACTACCTCTCTTCTTTCTTTCTTTTTCTATTTATATGGGGCTTCTAGGGTTTTTCAGCTTCCTTGGCTTTTTCCCACTTCCATTTGAGGCCATTGGATGGGTAGAATGGCTCCTGGCCGTTTGATTCCTTTTTTGGCGGGAAATGAAGTTTTGCAATTTGGCATTTATCTTTTGGCAGGGAGGTAGGTTTTGGAGTGTTGTGGTGGAAAGGTAGTAATAGGTTGAGTGTGGCAGAGGAGGGGTGGTAGGTGATGATGATGGCTATGGTAGGGGTGCAGGGTTCACGGGTTGAGAGGGAAAAGAGATGGGGATGAGTGGGCAAAGGGTCAAGTTGACCCTGGTATTATTATTTGTAGAGGGTGGACTGGATTGGTGTATGGGCCAGGGTAGTTTGGGCTTGTGTGGGAGGTATAAGGTGAGCTGGGAAAGTTGGGTGGATCGGGGAAATATTAAAGGGTCCATTTGGTTAGTAACTTAGGAAATCACAAGGACCAAAATATGTAACATGCCAAAATCTGAGGGCCTGATGTGCCAATCTTCCGAAGTATTCCAAGGGTTTTTCCTACCATATTTCAATAGTTCAAGTTCCATAAATATTATTTTTCACTTTTGGTCCTTCAGGGACTAAAACTGCCAATTGTTGAAACTTGAGGGACCAAAATGTAAATTTTCAAAACTTTTTACCCAAGGACTATTTTTGATAATATTTGACTTTTAAAGGACTTGAGTTTACTTTTCTTTCAAAAATAAATGCTCAGGGACTAATTTTGTCAAAATTTGAAAGTTGAGGGACTGCAACTGCCAATTATGCAAACTTTGTTCGTTTTTCATCTGTTTTTAAACATTTTGCATCTGAAACATATAAAACACACTTCCTGGGATATTTTCAGTATTTTGATGCATTTCTGAGTGTTTTTAAACGTTTTTGTAGTTCAGATTAACCAAAAATGATGAGTATTTACACACTCATCAATCCCCCACACTAAACTATTGCTAGTCCCTAGCAATATAGAAAATAACCTGCTTTGAAAATTTAATGGATTTGATGTCTCTTTACCAAAAGTCATTACTTATGGAGTAGCCAAATGTTTCAGTTCAAGTAAGAACTATGGTACACTGATAACCTTGTGATTTTGAGCAAACCACCAGCTGTCAACGGTTTTGATTTATCTTTACTAGAAGCCGTTTGCTTCTGTACTAGCCAACTCTTGATGGAATTATCATCATCTTGGTGAGTTGATGATAACGCTAAAATTTAACATGTTTTTAGTCGCGTTATTGTTTGATTTATGAGTGGAAATTGGTCATATTTGTGTATATTTGTTATTTAATCATGGAAAAGTATTTATACATGCAAATATAGCCAAAAGCAAGTAAAAATGATTAAAAGATGAAGAAATGAAGTGGACATGCATTTTTGGAGAGTTTCAAGAGGATCAAGGAAGAAAGAAACGTTGCATGGACAAAAGGATTTGATAAGAAAGGTTGTCTACACGAAATTATCAAGGAAATATCAAGTTCTGATGGACAAAGTCATGCTACGAAGAAAAATAATGCATGCAACGTAAAACGACGAAGAAAAGACATTGAAATACGGTTCAGACAAAATCCAACCGATCGGTTGCAACCCGCAACCGGATCGGCTGGAAACGTGCCAAAGATTGACCATCCGATCGGATGGTGAGAAACCGATCAGATGAGGTTGACTGAAGTTACAAGTTTTGCATTTATTGGCGAATTTATTCCCCATAATCATGTGTGGCTGATCATTTCTGCTTATTAACTGAGGATGGACGTTTTTACTTGAAGGATAAGTGTCATTATGCTATATAATGAGCACTTAGGGCCTAGAGTTACTTGTACCACCATTATCTAACTTAGTATTACACCAAATCTTGTTAGTTTATCTCATATTGCCTGAAAGTTTACTAAGTGTTGTAAAAACGTCCAGAACGTGTTGAGTTAGAGTCTCAAGCATTGGTTCGAGTGTGGAGTTGTTTACTTACGTTAGTGAGCAATTGGAGGAGTGTGGTTGCTGTAGTTCCACAAGTTTATTCATTGTAATTCTCAAGACTAGGTACACCTTGATACTTATAATGAACAATTGTTACTTTAAGTTTTATGAAAGTTTTCTTATTTACTTGTGTTTTAATATGATTGCTATGGAGTAATTTGTGATATACTTGTATATATGATGTGATTGGTTAATGGAGTATTATTTTTTGAAAAAGGTGATGCATGAAAACATATATATTTTATGAGTTTGTTGAAATAACATCTTTTTTTGCTTAATTTGTCGGTAAAAACAATTTCTTGAAAAATAGGTCCGAAAGGAATTTCAACTTGTTTTTATTCCAAAATATTAATGCACCAAATTAGTATCGAATAGGATGCTTGACAACCATCTTATTTACTTATTAAAATAGATTTGAGACGATTTCATCACAAAAAAGGACCGAAAGGATTCGTAGGAATTCATAAGAAAACAATTAATTTTCTAGACAGCCATGTGTTTATAGGATTGTCATGCTAATTTGATATGTTCGAAAGGAGTCATTTAGGTGATAGAATTCTTAGTAGTAGTGAAAACATGACATACATCATAGATTGTATAACTACTCATTTTTAGTTGCGCATCATAACAAGTTTTACACCAAACTTTGTACTCAAAATTGTTACAATACTCCTAATTACCAATCAAGGAATTATACACAAGTATATGTTTAGTTTTTATTGAGTTTCTTTAAAATTAAGATTTTACATAAATTTGGATTGACAACCCTTATTTAACAAACGTTTTTCTTATTACTAAAACCACCAAATCCCTTGGGACGATCTCGACTTACCCACCTTTATTACACCGGATGATTATACTTGCTCGTATGTGCTAGATAATAATCGGATAATCGTGTTTATAAATTTTAAAACTTGTACTAATAAAACGCACATCAAGTTTTTGGCGCCGCTGCCGGGGATTTGATTAATTTTCTTAGTTTTTAGTAATAAAATTGTTTGTAATTTGTGAAATTTTAAAGTTTTTAGAGTAAAAAAAGTTAAAAAAAAAGTTGGTTTTTGACCTCGGTTGGTGGTCACGGTAAAATTTATAGGATTTTGTTTTTAGTAATTAATTTTTATTTTTCTGTTTTTAGTTAATTAGTTTTAATAATTATATAATTAATGTTAGTTTTTAATAGTTTTAAGTTGCAATTATAAGTCATTTTAATGTTTTAGTAGTTTTAATTTTAATTAATGATTTAGTAGTTTTAAAGTCACCTTAGTTAATGCTTTCATTGTTTTTAATTTCATAATTAATGTTTTATTAAATATTAGTTTTTTTTTTTTTTTTTTTTTTTTTTTTTTTTTTTTTTTTTTTTAAATTAAGTGCAGAAAACTCCAACCGATCCGGTTGCGGGTTCCAACCGATCGATTGGAGGAGGTCATTTGTGCCAACCGATTCGGATCGGTTTCAAACCGATCGGTTGGGCGTCTCGGTAAAATTTTCGACATTTTTAATTTTTAGTTTATTTTCAATTCTTAGTGTTTTATTTAGTTAATTTACTTGTTCTTATTTCATATTAAGAGTTATTTGATTATAACTAACCCTCATGCTAATGATTTGGATTTTTTTTTTTTATGGTTATGTTATAGTTAGTAAGTGCTTAAGTTGAAATGGAGAGTTTGAGTCAGATTTCTGCGTATTTGAAAGACTTGGAAGATATGTTCAAGGATTCTGGTGATTCCTCGGAAAAGTTGGAGAGTATGTTGGAAAAAGCTAAGTTGGATTTAGATGGAGAAGAGGTTGTTGGTGACAATGTTTCTTATTTGCCACATGAAATGTGTTACCCAATGAAGGAGAAGGAGAGAAAAGTTATTGTTTTCACTAGAGCACCACCTAAGAAATATGATGCTCCACACATGAGGTATTCTACACCTTGTGCGGTGGAAGGAGTTAAAGCGTAGGATGCGGAATTAAATATGGAATATGGAGACAATTACATTTCGGAAGAAATGCTTGACAAGCTTGGTTTTGTTAGGTTTGATTATGGAAGTTATGGTAAGAAGGAAGTGAAAGGAGTTAGAGTGAATATTCATGGTCACATCTTTAAAGTTGATTTTGTTGTTTTGGAGTATACTAATGAAGATAAACCGGAAGTGATTTTTGGTAGAGATTTTTTAGTGAATACCAAGTGTACTTTGGATTTTGCACTTGGGGAGTTAAGAATTAACATAAGTGATTTGGAAGAAGGGAAGAGTGTGAGTGATATGCTTGTTGAGGTTCGTGAAGGAATGGAAATGATGAAGGAATGAAGGGATGAAGTTTGTAAGATGGGGAAAGCTAACCGAAACAAAACACCATTGAACAAATTAACCCAACCCTCCACCCAAAAAGAAAACAAATCATCATCATCCAAAACACCACCAAATTCACCAAAAAATACCAAACCTTTGACCATAGAGCAAAAACAAGCTATCTTGGAAAATCTTGAAGCAAAAATTAGCGAATTGATGGAAAATAAACCGGTCATTGAGGTGTTGAGGAATTATATGGAGTATAGGAAGAAATTAGATGGAGTTATGTTGGCAAAGTCTAAATTGGAGGATAATAATTTTGATGAAGTAGAGGAGAGAAGGATAATTGAGAATGAGCTCCCAAAGAAAATGAATGATCCCGGAAATTTTGTTTTACCGGTTAAAATTAATGGGACAACTCCTTTATATGCATTAGTCGATACGGGTTCTAGTGTGAGTATTATGCCTTATCCATTGTATCATAAGTTAGGATTAAGAGACCCTACACCTAACAATTCTAAACTTACTATGGCGGATAATTCTAAGGCAAAAGCAATGGGAGAAGTAAGAAATGTGAGGGTTCAAATTGGTTATCAAGCATTCTTGGTGGATTTTCTTGTGTTGGATGTTGCGGTTGATAAGGAACTACCTTTGTTGTTAGGTAGACCATTTTTAAGAACTTGTGGAGCTATAATAGATATGGGAAGAGGTACCATGACAATTGATGATGGAGTTCTTAAGAATACTTACTATCCAAAGCCTAGAGGGGGTAGTAATGGAGATGATAATGATGAGGACCAAGAGGAGGATTACCTTGGTTGCTTTGAAGTAGGAAGGGATGAAGATGGTAGGCCAAATTTGGCCCATGCACACCTAGTTTCTTTGATATTGAAGATGAAATGGAAAGAGCTCTAGCAATGGAGGATTTCTTTAATCCATTTAAAAATATTTTTGTGTTTAACAAGTTGATAGATTTTCTTGGATCCTTACCGGTCCAATTGAAGAACTTGGAATGGAGTTCCGAAGGTCATAGCATTTACAAAAGAGAAGAAGGAGATGGTGATTGGCATTGCAAATTTGATATCACATGTCCTAGCGGAAGGAACTTTGCACGAACTTTCAAAACTCAAAAGACTACTAGGAAGTTGGCAAACAAGTATCGTGGAGAAGACATTCTTAGGAATGAATATTTCTATGGATGAAGAAGAATGATCACAAGAATAAAGCACATCTTGTGCTAGTTTGTTTGTTTCGTATTTTTATTTTTCATGCATTTTATTTAATGTTTTTAGGTTTTATGCATTTCATGTTTGAATGAGACTATTTATTTAGCTATTTATTTATCTATCTATATTTATCTATTTATCTTTTGATTTATTTAGTTTAAGTTTTTAGTTTTTAGAGGTTAAGTTATGTTTTAGTTTTAAGTTTAGAAGTAGAAGTAGATGACCAAATTTTTGGTAGACAAAGTGTGTTTGGAATACATACAAGATAATAAGTTTTAGAAAAGAAAGAGCTACTAGCACTTGTGTCAAGTTTAGTAGTGGAGAAAAGAACTTTGAAAAATCAATTTCATACCAAACCGAACGGATGGATTCACAACTGATCGGATGGAGTTGAATATATAAACCAAAATTTTCAAAAACTTAAGAAAAACACATACACACAATCCACCAAAAATTGGGGTTAAAAATTCGACCATAAGAAGTTGTTAGAAGGTTGCAGGAGTGATAATTAATCATCAATGACATCAAGTCAAGTAAGTTATATCATTACTTTTGTTCAATTAAGTTTTAATTCGGATGATTGAAATTAGGTCACGAATTGGGTATTTTTGAATTAGTTCGAATTGAGATGTAATATTTTGGGGATAAGTGATTAGATGTTAGGAGAAGGTATTGCAAAAAGAATTAGATCAATTAGTTAAGTTTTGAGTAAGAATTCATTGATTGAATTTTCGGATTGAATTGGGTATAATCTTTAGAGCTAGTTTATTTGCAATTGATGAATCCCAGAAGTTACATGATTGATAATTAGTGATGTTAGGTTAATGCATTGTTGATTAGAACACTAATTGGAAGATTTTAGTAGATGATGTTCTTGGTTTTTATAGAATCATTAGGGTGATGATTGGAAATGTTAAGAATCATTGATAGGAGAGTTTGAATGTTAGAAGTACTCAAGAATGGAAGATTACAAGTTAGAAAGAAGTTCGGATTGATTGGGAAACGTTTAGGATGGATTGAGGATGAATGTAGTATGCAGAAACTCCAACCGAATCGGTTGCGAGTTGCAGCCGATCGGTTGGGAGTGTGCCAAAGTTGCATCCGATCGGTTGGACCTCAAACCGATCTGATGGATGCCTCGGAAATTTTTTTTTGACATTTTTGAAAATGTGTTTTCTAGTTTCTAAATTGATTGGTATTAGTTCTTATACTTATATAATAACATAATTTGAGATTTCTTTCAAGGAAATGTTGCAAGATTGGGACGAAATCCGATTGTTAACAAGTATTTGAAAAGGAACGAGAGGAAGAGGATTACTTTCAGTTTGAAATGGGAGTCTAATGATAATGTCAAGTTTTCTCATGTGCAAAACAAAGATGAGAAGAATGCGTATAGGGAACGTCTTTCAAAACTTCAAGAGAGGAAGATTGCTAAGCCTAGGTTGATTGATTGGGAATTGCTTGCGGAGTATGAATGTGAGGATCAATTGAGGAGCATGATGACTATGATTTATGTGTATCCTGGAGATGGAGATAGGTTTGAAGATTATTCTTGGGAAAGAGCTTTTAGTATTCGTGAGGATGTTTACAAGGAATGGTGTTTGGAGTTCTTTTCTACGTTCTACTTTGATAGAAAAGGTAAATGATGTTCTTGGGGATGTTTGTGTTTGGTTTAGATTGTGTGGTCGCGAACATGCTTTATCTTTGCCAAAATTTGCAGTTGCACTTGGTTTGTATGAGGAGAGTGAGGTTAGACATAGGTTGTTTGGACCACATTTTGTGAGTTTAGCTAGAGCTAATGATCAATACACGGGTATTGATGAATATTGGAATAGAATTGGTGATCCAACTTGTCTTAGGAGAAATTCTTCTAGGATTAGGAATCCGTTGTTGAAGGTTTTACAAAAGTTGATTTCTTGGGGATTGATACATAGGAGTGGTGGACAAGACAAATGTAGTCAACCGGACCTATGGGTGATGAAGTTGTTGGAGGAAGACAAGAATGGGAATGTGGCATGGATTATTGCCGAGTATCTTTCTAAGAGAGCACCGGGGATTAAGAAACAAAGTGATGTTTGTGGAGGTCATTATGTGACCACGTTGGCTAAAAATCTTGGGTATTTTAATGATGATGAGTTGAGGAAGTGTAGAGTGAGATTGGAGAGTGAGATATGGGATGCTTTTAGTTTCGGAAAAGCATTGGATAAGATTAACAAGACTTTGGGACCTTGGATCGAACCAAGTGTAGGGGCACAATCCGGAGCTTATGCGGGAGCACCATCACAACCTCAAATGGGGAGTTTTCCAGGTAACACACAAAGTGGTTTTGATTCAGGATGGGGTGATTGGAACCGAGAGTTAAATGCTATTGAGTGTAGGGAAGTTTGGAGAGATTCAATGCAAATGAGGAATAATTACAACTATGATTATTCCATGCCTATGATCTAACATTTGGCACAAGATGCCAATTATGAGGTACCTCCCTACAACCCACCAAATGTTCCACCATACCCTTTACCATATTCTCCATATCCTGGACCATACCCCTACCCTTATCCTGGTTATTCACCATTTCCCGAGCCATACCCTCCATACGGTAGACTTCCCAAGTATGGTAGTTCTGGTGTTAATGTGGGTGGACCAAGTTTTAATCCTGGAGAATCGAGTTATGATGTTGGAGGTTCGTCGTCAAGAGCTGGAAAGAATAAGAGACGAGTGGTGGACGAGGACGATGAAGAAGATGTTGATGAGGATGAAGAGAAAAGCGAGGACGAGTTCATTCGTTCCGATGTAAGTTATTGATGGTGACGTTTGATCACATGGATTATGGTTGGTTTTAAAAAATAATTATGTGTCGAACAATTTCTATTTCTATTATCTTTAACTATTTCTCGTAGGTTTTATAACGTAACTTAATTTTTTATTTTGTTTAGATATGTTTTTGTTTGTGTTTGTTTGGTTGTTTCGTATATTTTGTAGTTTTCTTGCAAGAGTTTTATTACGGAAGCATATAGTTGATCAACGTATGGAGTCGGTAAACTCATTTGCTTATTATCATTAAATATGCATGTTGCGTATTTAACTCCGGTATTTTCTAAAATTTTCCATTTCCTTTACTTTGAAGTTATTTTTTATTACATTGAGGACAATGCAAAACTTAAGTGTGGGGGAAGGAAGAAAATAGAAAAATTGCATAATTTTTAATTTGTTTTAATTTTTAAATTTTTAAAATTTTTGTTTTTAGAGTCGTGAACTTTAGTAACTAGTAGTAGTTCGCCCTTCATATTTTAGTTAAAATAAGGTTGATTTCATGATAAATAATAATGATATTTTATGGAGAACAAATTCAAGTTTTAAAGAGCAATTCGTCTCGGAATTGATAACATTTGCTAGCACAATTTTATACCCTTATTTCTCTAAATTGTGAGGATTAGTTTTTTTTTTTTTTTTTTTTTTTTTTTTTTTTTTTTTTTTTGAGAATAGTATTTCTTATACTATTTACATATTTCATGATGAGTGTGTCGGTGGTTGTGTTAATGCTAGAACTTGTACTTGTTATGCATTACGGTTAAAATCATTTTCGGATGATAAGGATATATTCATATGATAAGAGGCAAACTTAGGAATAAAACCAAATGGCCATCCGTTTACAAAACAATTTTTGCTAACCACATTGGTTAGTTACCCTCGTATTTGTAACCCATTTGTTAGCGTTCATTTTTAGCGCTAAATACCCCTAGTTTAACCCTCCGAGCCATCCTTTTCATTTTGATTAAATTCAGAAAAATACAAAAATATTTTACACTTTAAACCTTAGCCTTACCCTTGTCAAAGTCTAAATGGTGGATTGCTAGTTGCTTGGTATGTTGGATAGTATGATTATTAGTTAGCCACACTTCACAATTTATGTGTGCGCCATTCCAACAAAGATGAAGGTGCGCAACTTCGTGTTTTGTATTTTTTGTGGTGTATGCTTATGCGAAGTGTGGGGGAGATGTGATGTAAAAAAAAAAAAAAAAAAAAAAAAGAAAAAAAAAAAAAAAACATCGCAACTATAAGGTGACAAATATAGCCAATGTGTTATATTATTATGAATAAATAAAGTCATGAGATATGTTGTTAGCCGATGTACTAAGTTTGAAGAATATTTTTATGGTAAATCGATGTATCAACATGTGAAAGTAGAAGAGGAGAAAGATTGTAACTATTGTCATTTTTGGGTTTGTGGAGTATTTGAGATTAGCAACTATGGGGCTTAGACTTTGATTTTATTTTTTTTAAAACCAATTTCATAAATATTCTCATGCCTTATCCTTACCTTTTTGACTTAGTGTAATTATTTTGCATGAAAGTTTATAAAACCCTTAGCCTAAACATTACAACCCGAATAAAAGACCTCTTTGATGAATTATTCTATTGTTTTGATACTTGTACAAGCCTATGTTAAGAAACATAAATCATGACTGTGCAATGAGTGATCTATTAATCGTTACACATATTGAGTGATGAGTGAATTTCAAATTATCTTCGTGAGGTGCTTAGAATTGTTATCAAACTCTTTATTTACTTGATTAAGTTCAAATAAGATATTTGCAATATTGCCATTGAATTCAATTTTCTTTTGATTAAGACTTGCTCGAGGGCGAGCAAAGCTCAAGTGTGGGGGATTTGATAATGCTAAAATTTAACATGTTTTTAGTCGCGTTATTGTTTGATTTATGAGTGGAAATTGATCATATTTGTATATATTTGTTACTTAATCGTGGAAAAGTGTTTATACATGCAAATATAGCCAAAAGCAGGTAAAAATGATTAAAAGATGAAGAAATGAAGTGGACATGCATTTTTGGAGAGTTTCAAGAGGATCAAGGAAGAAAGAAACGTTGCATGGACAAAAGGATTTGATAAAGAAAGGTTGTCTACACGAAATTATCAAGGAAATATCAAGTTCTGATGGACAAAGTCATGCTACGAAGAAAAATAATGCATGCAACGTAAAACGACGAAGAAAAGACATTGAAATACGGTTCAGACAAAATCCAACCGATCGGTTGCAACCCGCAACCGGATCGGCTGGAAACGTGCCAAAGATTGACCATCCGATCGGATGGTGAGAAACCGATCGGATGGGGTTGACTGAAGTTACAAGTTTTGCATTTATTGGCGAATTTACTCCCCATAATCATGTGTGGCTGATCATTTCTGCTTATTAACTGAGGATGGACGTTTTTACTTGAAGGATAAGTGTCATTATGCTATATAATGAGCACTTAGGGCCTAAAGTTACTTGTACCACCATTATCTAACTTAGTATTACACCAAATCTTGTTAGTTTATCTTATATTGCCTGAAAGTTTACTAAGTGTTGTAAAAACGTCCAGAACGTGTTGAGTTAGAGTCTCAAGCATTGGTTCGAGTGTGGAGTTGTTTACTTACGTTAGTGAGCAATTGGAGGAGTGTGGTTGCTATAGTTCCACAAGTTTATTCATTGTAATTCTCAAGACTAGGTACACCTTGATACTTATAATGAACTATTGTTACTTTAAGTTTTATGAAAGTTTTCTTATTTACTTGTGTTTTAATATGATTGCTATAGAGTAATTTGTGATATACTTGTATATATGATGTGATTGGTTAATGGAGTATTATTTTATGAAAAAGGTGATGCATGAAAACATATCTATTTTATGAGTTTGTTGAAATAACATCTTTTCTTGCTTAATTTGTCGGTAAAAACAATTTCTTGAAAAATAGGTCCGAAAGGAATTTCAACTTGTTTTTATTCCAAAATATTAATGCACCAAATTAGTATGGAATAGGATGCTTGACAACCATCTTATTTACTTATTAAAATAGATTTGAGACGATTTCATCACGAAAAAGAACCGAAAGGATTCGTAGGAATTCATAACAAAAGAATTGATTTTCTAAACAACCATGTGTTTATAGGATTGTCATACTAATTTGATATGTTCGAAAGGAGTCATTTAGGTGATACAGTTCTTAGTAGTAGTGAAATCATGACATACATCATAGATTGTATAACTACTCATTTTTAGTTGCGCCTCATAACAAGTTGTACTCAAAATTGTTACAATACTCCTAATTACCAATCAAGGAATTATACACAAGTATATGTTTAGTTTTTATTGAGTTTCTTTTAAATTAAGATTTTACATAAATTTGGATTGACAACCCTTATTTAACAAACGTTTTTCTTATTACTAAAACCACCAAATCCCTTGGGACGATCTCGACTTACCCACCTTTATTACACCGGACGAGTATACTTGCTTGCATGTACTAGATAATAATCGGATAATTCGTGTTTATAAATTTTAAAACTTGTACTAATAAAACGCACATCAGTTGATTACCAATTACGGTTTTCCACTGCCTTTACCACAAGCCATAATCTTGCAGGCTAGCCAACTCTTTTACTTTTTAGGATATGGAGAGTTGAATACCATACAATTTTGGGCAAATTTTCAGCCATAAACGGATTTGATATATCTTTACCAAGAGTCGTTTTCTCCTGGATTAGCCAATCCTTTTGTTGTTTAGACATGGTGGACTGATAACCACAAAAAGTTTTGAAATAAAGTGAAAAAAATTTAAATTTTTTGCCAAAAACGGGGGTACTAGAAGGTAAAATGTTATAAAATTCGCTAGAATTCCCCCCTCCCCTACACTTAGAATTGAATATTGTCCTCAATATTCAAAGTCCCGGCTATTATGCCGACTCTTTGAACGTAAAAGGGCAACATTACAAGCTAAATGTGGAGACACCATTTTTCACTTTATTTTATTTATTATATATACATGGTGACAATAGCAGGGGCACTCCCCCACACTTAGGGTGAAAACCCCATATGCATGCTACTGTTTTTGTTTACCGAGTCGCTAGCTTGACTCGACCCCGAATTCATTGGTTCTTGGGGAAGTATGATGTGGAAGAAACAATCTGCATCGGACTTTCATTCAAGATGTTTGGACAAACATTTGAAGCACGTGAAAGTTGCACACCGATGAGATATACAGAGAGAGATCCTGGCTCAAAAGAATGAAACATGAGAATGTCGGGGTCAAAGATAGTGTCTTCATTCCCGAAGAAGTGAAGAACAGGAGAAGTCACCCTATATGTGAAGAAAAGAAAGAAGATCATGATGATAATCATGATAAAATCTTCTTCCTTGGGATCAGGCTCATTTGCCTGAATTAGATTTCAAGGGTTAAGTTCATTGGGTTTGAAAACATCCCGGGTGGGAGGGTGGGAATTTGCAAATCCTCATGATTGAGTGTATCTCCCCCCAGGCTATCATACTCCGGAGGAGTCATGATATGAGTGAGTTCACCGGAGAACTCCTCGTGAAGAGAATCAATCACATGATGTAAATCAGTGAATTCTTGTTCCATTGTGAACTCATCACTATCCTCATTCTGAATACCAAAGATTGGATTATCAGAAATCAAAGTGAATTCAAAGTCGAATTCAAACAAAGTATTGGTGAGAGTTGTTTTGAAAGTTTCGGGAACAAAGAGATGAACATTCTCTATTGGACTGTTGGGATCAGAACTGAGTGACGGATCATGATATAAGAGACTTTGAATTCCTCCAAGATCGGCTTCAAAGTCAAAGAGATCATCGTCACTTCCCGTTGGAAGTGGATTGATGTGAGTGAGTTCATCGGCAAACTCCTCGAGAAAATGATCAGCATCAGAATGTGGAACTGATGCCTCAATATACTCGATGTCTCCATAAGATGCACAATCTTCGCTACAATCAGAGAAAGTCTCAAAATGATCTTTTGGACACTCAAGAGAGGAAAGTAAATCGCACACATGATCAAAAGTTCCTTGTGACTCTCCTGGGATTGGGACAAGGTTCTCAACACTAGACTTTATGAATTCGTCCGATTCCTTTTCAGGAACAGTGTTAAGATGCTCGTCCCCCATGCTTAGAGAATGAGTGTGAATTTCGGGTGTGATAACAACAGACTGAGGGAGTTGAGGAGGACTAGCAGACATGGGTTTTATAAATTTTATTTGTTCTTCTGCTAGTAATTCTATCGTAGTCTTTTCTCCCTGATTTTCTGAGGAAGGAATCACAACTGATGAACTTGATGAACCCTTACAAAATTGAGAAATATCAAGGGTACCTTCATCATCATCATCATCATCGTCGAGAAGAGCAGCATGGCGAAATATGGCAAGTGTTTTAGCTGCTTGTTCTAAGACTAGCAATTCTTCCTTGCTCAATTTGTTTCTAGCATCTCGTTCTTCAGCAAGTAATCCTGCCATGGATTTCTCACGAGAATCTTGAAACGATGTAGTAGCCAACTCCTCCTTAAGTTCTTGCAATATCTCAAGAGACTCTAGTAAAAGGTCTTGCTCAGTATCATGAGGAGTTGCTTGGATCATTTGGTACTGTGGAGGTTGTTCTTGATATGAATAGTCGTAATTGTTACAAGGAAATGGATTCCTTGTTTGACAGTCAGAACTGAAGTGTGAACCTCCACAGTACTCACAACAGTAAAACTTGTGGCTGTGAGCCGTATGTACTGTAGTCATAATCGTTATCAGGAAACTGCTCATAGACAAGCGTGTTTCCCGATTGACAATCAGAATTGTAGTGTGAACCACCAGAGTACTCACAACAGTAAAACTGCTGAGTCTCATGGTGTGGTAGCTGATGGAATAAATCAGTCGTGTCATGGTAGGAATAGGGATCCTGGTTATAGAGAGACCCGTTTCCTGACTCTACCATGCCACAACTGGGGCAATTACCACCATTATGAGGATTACAACACCTTTGACAAATCAGAAGGTGTGGATGAGACATAGAAAGAATCAAAAGGTTTTGGAGGGTAAGGAATGAAGAATCAAAAGGGTAGTAGGGTAAAGATGAATATTTTTGGAAAGACATTTTATATACAAATAAGACAGAAAATCTTTTTGGGTTTTTTTTATGTTCGTTGAAAACTGGTTTTAAAATGTTTTCGGGAACAATTTTGTTTTTATATGATAAGAAAATATGAACAATGATGGTAAATTTACAAAGAAGTGAATTCCAAAATTACTAATCTGCAAAACCGTTTAGAATAACGCGCACAACCTCCACGGCAGCGGCGCCAAAATTTGGTTGAGACAAAAACAGTCAACTAAAGTCAACCACGGATGTGGTCAACAAAGTCAAACTGCTTAGAGTCAATCTCCGTGGAAGTATAGGGGTTTCCCCGGGTCGTTATGTCCCGACGAGGTGTGATGGTAATCAAAACGGGTTTGTGATCGTGTGAATTTGGACAAAAAAGAGATTTGAGTGATTTGTATGATTACACTAAGATATGAGGAATGAAAATAACTTAGAAACACTATATAAACAATTACTGATGATCAGATACTCTAAAAACGTGAGCTAAGTCAAATAACGCGTACGTTTGATTTAAAGTTACGTTAACGTACGAAGTAAAACGCGAGTTTTATAGAAATAAAATACCTACGAATATGAAAATTACATTTTTATAATCCTAATGATAAAAGAAAGTTTTTGGGAAAAGAAAATTGATTTTTACACTATTTAATTATTTATTATTAATTAATTACTAATTAAAAATTACTTAACAAATTTAATTAATTTAAATTATTAAAAATAACAAACTAACTTAGAAATTAAGAAAATTTTTAAAAATCTAATTAACCATTACAGGAATCCTAAAAAATTATAAAAATAATTTTACAACTAAATTTTAAGCTATTTATGAATTAATCACTTAATTATTATTTAAAGGCTAATTAAACTAAATTAAATGTAAAAATTAGCAAATGGAAAGTGAAAATTTCAAAACTAATTTTTATAGAGGCTTAATAACTTATAAAAGTTATGAAAATTATAAAAAGTTATCTAGGTTAAAAATTAAACACTAAAACTACTTTATTTTTGGTTTTTTAATTTAAACTAATTTAATTAAAATTAAATCTAAAAATTACCAAAGGAACAGTGAAAATTCTGGGGAAATTACTAGGAATGCTACAAGTTACAAGGAATTTAGGAAAAATATGAGGAGGGGGAAAGTACCACTGATAAGCAGTTAAATAAGATAAAACAGCTTATTAGGCCAAAGTGGGAAAATGAGATTTAAAAGGAATTGGTGGTGGAGTATAAACGAAAAAAGTCCCAAGAGCAGTTGGGAGTGGTTTTTTGTTTGAGGCTTGGGGGTGCAGGAGGTCAGGGGTTCGAATCCCACCTCTTGCACTTTTTGCAAATCATTTTTTTCTTTTTGATTTTCTTTAACTCACTTATCCAACACACACAGATGAACACTTTTTACAACTTAAATGTTTTCAAAATCTTAATGATTAAGCAGTTTAAACAACAAATTAGCAGCAGTACAAGAAATAAGCTAGGAAAGTAACTCAAAATCAACAAAGCTAACTAATAAGCTGCTACAAACTACACTAGGGGGTTTAAGCTTATGGCCACTAGGGGAAACCTAATAAGCTACAATAATAACAATAAGCAATCCTAAGGCCCTGAAAAGCACTTTGAAAATATCAGAAACTAAGCTAAGACAAACAAACACACTTACACAGGCCTGCAGCCAAGGGGACTTGTTGCAGTCCTGATTTCAGCTAGGGGCAAAGAAGCATGAGCTCAAGGGAAGCTTGGATCCTAGAAGCTACCACTACTAGCTTTCAAAAGGGCCAAGGATTACCCTGTGGGGCCCACTGGTGAGGTCTGTGGGGCCACAGAAGTTGGGTGCTAAAACCTGATGCAGGGGAGCTATTCAGTCAGACCACCAACTTCCAATCCATTTTTCTATGATCAAACCTTGTTCAAACTGAGATTTTCTTTTTGCTATGGATTACAAGCTGGCCTAGATTCTTAATTAACAAAAACTTTGAACTTCCATTCACTAATGAACCTTAGAAATTGATTTGAAATCAGTCTCATTTCTGGTTTATGCAATTTTGACTTTTTGAGAATCTTCAAACAAGTTGACCTTTTGAGTTTTAATTACTTCTAATGGACTGAACAAGTAGTAATAGGCTAAAATGAGATGACATTAAGCATTCCTAACAACTTTAGAACTGAAATGAGTGTTCTTGGATTCTAAAAATCCAACAATGAAACTGCTAGGGGGATTACAATGGCAATTTGACTTTTAACTGAAATAACACTAGTTTTTATGACTCTACAAACCTAACAGGACCTAATGCAAACTACTTATGCCAAACTAATAACAAAACAATCACAAGAACACATGGTACACCCCTGTGCCAAACAGTCCTTAACCAAGGACTAATTCTTGATTTACACTACAAATGGCTTAGAAAGCTTCTGAAAATGAGAGCGAGGTACTGATTAAGCTATATTATGTGTGAATGACCAGTGATGACCAAGTTATAAGCACATTCAATGAGCTAATCTCAATAAGCTAGGTTGAGCTAAAATGGACAGTTAAGAAACAAAACTAAAAACCACTGCTATCTAGGCTACCAAATAAACATAAACAGCAACATCAAACATAAATAAGCATAAAAGAGCATAAAAGAAGTACTGAATAAGCAGAAAGCCAAATAAGCAAAAAATAAGCTATTTTTGTATTTTTGAGATTTTGTTGAAAACTTTAAGTAATACTTGAAGAAACAGTTTGAATGAAAGAAAAAGCTCACAAAAAGCCTTGTGAGCTTGTATGAGCTTAATTTATAGTGATATGAGCTTATAAAAAAAAAAGTTGAACTTAGGCAATAAATGGAAATTTGAAAATAAAGGAAAACTGAGAAATTTTTTATTAACTGGAATTGTAAGTTACAACAATGGAATGAAATTCTTAAAACTAAATTAACTAAAGTATTAATTTTACACTACTCCTACTAACTGAAATACTACTAAAAATCTACTGCCTCTCTTCTTTCTTTCTTTTTCTATTTATATGGGGCTTCTAGGGTTTTTCAGCTTCCTTGGCTTTTTACCACTTCCATTTGAGGCCATTGGATGGGTAGAATGGCCCCTAGCTGTTTGATTCCTTTTTTGGCGGGAAATAGAGTTTTGCAATTTGGCATTTATCTTTTGGCAGGGAGGTGGGTTTTGGAGTGTTTTGGTGGAAAGGTATTAATAGTTTGAGTCTGGCAAAGGAGGGGGTGGAAGGTGATGATGATGGCCATGGTAGGGGTGCAGGGTTCACGGGTTGAAAGGGAAAAGAGATGGGGATGAGTGGCCAAAGGGTCAAGTTGACCCTGGTATTATTACTTGTGGAGGGTGAACTGGATTGGTGTATGGGCCAGGGTAGTTTGGGCTTGTGTGGGAGGTATAAGGTGGGCTGGGAAAGTTGGGTGGATTGGGGAAATATTAAAGGGTCCATTTGGTTAGTAACTTAGGAAATCACAAGGACCAAAATATGTAACATGCCAAAATCCGAGGGCCTGATGTGCCAATATTCCAAAGTATTCCAAGGGTTTTTCCTGCAATATTTCAATAGTTCAAGTTCCATAAATATTATTTTTCACTTTTGGTCCTTCAGGACTAAAACTGCCAATTGTTGAAACTTGAGGGACTAAATGTAAATTTTCAAAACTTTTTACCCAAGGACTATTTTTGATAATATTTGACTTTTAAAGGACTTGGGTTGACTTTTCTTTCAAAAATAAATGCTCAGGGACTAATTTTGTCAAATTTTGAAAGTTGAGGGACTGAAACTGCCAATTATGAAAACTTTGTTCGTTTTTCATCTATTTTTAAACATTTTGCATCTGAAACATATAAAACACACTTCCTTGGATATTTTCAGTATTTTGATGCATTTCTGAGTGTTTTTAAACGTTTTTGCAGTTCAGATTAACTAAAAATGATGAGTATTTACACACTCATCAAGCATGTTGAATTCAAGACAAGCGTAAGATATATTCAAACAACACATAGACATATTGAATGAATTGAAAGAGTACTTATCTCAAATTGACATGAAAGTTTTCAAAGGGTAAAAACCCTTGAAAAAGAAGTAAAATTCGTGCTAGGGTTTCTCCAAAGTTACACCCTACTTGTTCCCCTTTAATGAATGAAAATTGCACAACTATATATAGATATTACAGGGTGACGGCGTCAAGAAGGAATTTCTGACGCCGTCAACTCGCCGCCCATGATGAGATCGAATTGCCTAGATCTAGATTTGACGCCATCATGTGTTATTTAGTTCTGAGCCGTCACCATATCTTGAACCTTGACGGCCAAGCGTGACGCCGTCACGTTTTCTCTAGACCGTCACCACTTCTACCTCTTGTTTTACTCTTGACGCCGTCATTAAGAGACTTGTGACGCCGTCAGGTACTGTTCCCAGCAAGGAAAATTAAGACTTTGCCGTTTTCTTCACTTTTATGCTCCAAAAACGTCCAAAATGCTTCCTTTTCCAGAATTCACTCCAAAAGTTCCTTAAATGACAAAAGGAACGATTTAGGGCAATATTTGATCAAATAAATTCAAATCCGGGCTTAAATGACCCCTTAAAAATGGTTCATTTTTCGCCTCACCATATTTCCAAAACAAAATGTTCCATCAAAATCATGCTTAATTACTTGTGCACATATAGTTGTGTATAACCCGTTCTTTGAAATTAAAGGACCCTGAGGTATGCTTCAGTGCCTCAACCCTAACATAAGGAGTGAACGCTTCTTACTTTTGAGTAGAATTGATCAAATTTTTTAAGTTTTTCATAAATTCTACTCAAAAGGACAAGTATTCCCTCTCGTAATCAAAACCTCAAAAAGTTATTTCACTTATTGAGGGGGAGTATTTGAAATGATCTTTGTTCAAAATGATAAGTTCTTGGTGAATCTCCCCATAAAACTAAAAAAAAAAAAAAAAAAAAAAAAAAAAAAAAAAAAAAAAAAATCACACATATTTTAATCAAAAGTTCATCAAAAACAACATCTTGTATGCTATTTTTGAGGGGGAGAAAAGTAAAAGTGATTAAAATATGGATGACAATGGATGCTTTAAGATTGAATCTCGTGCGAGCTCGACTCAGAATTGAACCTGGAATTGAAGAAACACAAAAGTTAATAATCGAAAAGACTTATCCTCAACGGGTAATAACATCAAGTTAGTTACTAGAGCTAGTTGTTACCTAAAAGCTGACAATGGAACTCTCTAACTAGCCACGTAAGCGTGCCTCGAAAAGGATTTGTCTTAGTAGAAATGTACCAGTTCGAGAATCTTTCTGTGGACTCGACCAGGCCGGGTAATAACTTCAAGCTAGTCTAACTAGTGATGTAAGCGTGTCTCGAATCTGTCTTGTTCACTGAAAGTGGATCAATTCAAAAAGTGCTTGCTCCTCCCGCATGTGCAAATTTATTTAATACTCATGAGCACATGTGAAGGGAGAGCCCTTCAAATGAAAACACAAAACTCTCAAAGTGTTAAACAAAATATTTGATTATCACAAACACTTTGAGAGATTTTCAATAAATGGTTTCATGGTAATTATAGGATTGTCATGGGGTTATAAGGTGACTAAGGTTAGGAAAAATAGTCCTATGATCCGCTAGAGCCGGATGGATCTACCCAAGGACATCACCAATAGTTAGTATTGGAAGTCCTTAGGTATGATATGAAAAAAAGGAGAAAAGAATGAAAGGAGAAAGAAGTGGTTGAAGAATTAAAAAGAAAATGGTGAAAAGAAATAGCCCTCCATATGTTCAACCTTAGGGCAGACACCGGGTTCAATTCGTATGCTACTGGTTGTTGCAAAAGACAACGCCGGTATTGAAGATAAAGTCGTCATGGATCCAGTGACGCAATGCACTAAACCTTCTTAACCACTCAAGTTCTCTTAAAAGAGCTTGTTTCATTCTCACGGGGAACCGGTGTAATCTATCGACTTATCTCTTAGAGATGGTTGATATTGAAGCAGGAGACCCCTCCCTAGTCTCCGCATAGGAAACCTAAGTGTGCACTTTTCGAGTCTAGAACCATGAGATACATCAAAGATCTCTTAGGAACACTTAGTATTTCTACAACTGGTGTTCTACATCAATGGACACCAGCTGTAAATTATCGAGTCCTTTGCAGATCTTAGCAATCTGCCGATAACGTTTATGAGAGAATTTACAAATGTATTTCTCAATGATTGAATGGAAATTCCTGCCAAGGTCAACATCAAACAACCCTGACAACAGGTCACTTCGGTAACCCCACACGGGTTATGCTTAGTGTTCGCGGTGGTTCTATAGCGGTCTACAGTCGTGGATTGATCCCCAGCGACTCACCCAGTCATTGAGCTACTTAAAAGGTCTCGTAAGCTCCTTCGGGGGTATCTGACATGGGAACGGCCTTGATAAGGAATAGAAGGAGTCTTCACACTATGCTGTTGACGATCTTTAATTCCTTATCTGTAAGTACCGGTTGTTTATTGCTAACTATTTACCTGCAGCTACACATCACCTCCATGGCGATAGATTCCGCATGCTGATACATACATCTTGAAGAATCTACAAAGTAAGGAGACTAAAGATCAAAGTGAAAGAAAGGGAACTAAGTGTATGTGAAAGTCAAAGTCCAAAGATGTATAAGCATGTTGGAATAGCAGACAACCAACACAGTATCAGAAGTAACGAAAGGCGGATTACACCATCATTTGATCACAACAACAAGAACGAAGAACGAAGATCACAAAGCATGATTGGAACAAAGAATCTAGCAAAGCTATTACACAAAGACTCAAAGTTCAAAACAACAAGCATCAAAGAACTCAAAAGATCAGTCATTTCTATTGGTGGACCCATAACCCACAGGTCACAAAAGAGATCACAATGATCACCCCTTTAGGGGGAGATTGTTGGAAACGCA
This sequence comes from Artemisia argyi, assembly GCA_030686995.1. Classification (NCBI taxonomy): domain Eukaryota; kingdom Viridiplantae; phylum Streptophyta; class Magnoliopsida; order Asterales; family Asteraceae; genus Artemisia; species Artemisia argyi. The sequence goes on along the minus strand of CM060696.1, from coordinate 73,914,697 downwards.
AAAGTGATGATCATAAATGCAATCAAAGAGAGATCTCAATGATCGTCCCTTAGGGGGAGATTGTTGGGAACGGTTGAAGTGACGATCATTATCGAGTCAATGAGTCTTGTAATAGGGTACAATATTATGTTAGTACGTTAAAGATTTAATATGTTTCATGCTAGTTTATTAATGTTTACATGTTTTGTTAAAGTCTAAGGGCTAGTTATGTAATATGTTGTAAGTCATGTGAAGCCCTAAGACTACTAGTATAAATACTATGTGATGATGTACCCTCCGATTAGCTCGAAGGATCTCCCTTCGAGTCTGATCACAACCTACATAATCGAAAGCTCTGGCTAGCCTCCTTAAACTTTCTTTGGCGTAAAACTAATCATCAATGATCTAGTTACCAAGCGGGAATTCTCCAATCAAAGGATTAAGCCCTTCGGGGTATCTCTCGATAAGTTTGAAGGACGGAACGATGCCAAGTCCAAATATTGGTGAGAGCAAGTCTTACCCACGTCTCCTCTTTTTCTTTAGCTCCCCCGCTAAACCAGGAGGAGTGGGACACTAAACCCTAGCGGTTACCACAAATCATGGGACGCCCCCATGATCTCTCTCAAACATGTGACCACTCTCCAGAACCGTTTTCTTCACCTATAAATAGTCCTGGACGATGACAAATCTGGTATGCAATCTTTCTCACCTTACTTTACTACATTTACACTTAAACTCTCATACCGATCACTTATTCACACACCGGAGGTGGTTCACAGGGTCCAACCCCTGCGCAATCACTTAACGTAGTGTTTTAGTATTTCTTATTTCAGGTTATATCCAAGCTTGGCGTAATCACAACACCCCTCATTTCCTTTGATCACCATCGAAGGCCTGGTAGTGCGAATTATTATACAATCAGTGGCGCCATCCGTGGGACTCGCTACAATTAGTCCTGTTATTTCCAAGTAGAATAGCCAACTCAAATACACTCGCTATTATTCCGGCATGAATCCAGAAAGAGAGGTTACACCCCCACCGGGTTTCTCGTCCTTAACCCCTTTACCCGTAACTGACACCAACAACCTTCCGCCAATCACGGCCTCCACCTTTACCACACGATCTCACCCTAAAATAGCGCCCAACCACCACGCATCCACGTCAGCTAATCCAGAGCCCATAATTAGCCCCGCCTTTGTCGATGCTAATTACGAAGAACTAGAGTCCTTGTTAAGGGCTCGAAGGAGGCAAATCAGAAACACGGAGATGCGAAGGGAGTTAGAATATTCCAGCGATGAGTATGATGAGGAGATCGAGATGGAGCCGAGGCCTTCGGTCCCTAGGGCTCATCTCCCCATCCTGCGTATTGGGTCTCCTACGGGTAGAAGGGCTGGAGGAAGGAATGTAGGCTTTAAGGGAGTTCCTGAAAGAACTCCCACAAGGAGGGAAGGAACTGTCACTGAAGGCTCTAATGGGAGGAGCCAGCAAATGGAAAACACGGAGGTAAACCTACCTCCATTACTAGCGGCACATTTGGGGAGGACCGAAGGAGGAGTTCCACTGCAGCCCTCCCACGCATCCAGTGTGGGAGGTAACCCAGGTTCAGTCAACACAGGAGGAAGCCTCCCTCCCGTTGGCCTGTATCCCCAGATTTCGGTTCAGAATTATCCTCTAAACCTTTATCCCCCCATGAATGGGCAACCTAGCAATCTGTATCCCTCACAAACTATTTTACCCTATAACCTTCCCATGATATACCCTCCGTATACCATATATAATGGTTACCCTCCAAACACAAGTACACCTCATCGTTTCTACACTAATCAACCCTCTTCAGGGGTACCCCCTCCTTATAATCCATACCATAATGTTCCCATGAACATACCACCTTACACCCACTCATACGCAGAGCCCGCATGTCCTACGACACCCTTTGTAAGATGGATCGAAGACTATCCCTTGCCGGATGGTCTAAAGATGCCTTCACATATAGGCACCTACGATGGGACGGGGGATCCAGATAATTTCTTGCATTTGTTCGAAGGAGCCATAAGAATGCAGAAACGGGTCATGCCCGTAGCCTGTCACATGTTTAAGTATACCCTCCAGGATTCTGCACGTATTTGGTGGAATGGGCAGAAACAGGGAAGCATCATCAACCTTGATGATTTGAAGGCTAAGTTTCGATCTCACTTTAGCCAACAGAAGAAGTTCACAAGAACACACCTCACGGTACACAACATTAAGCAGAAGGAGAACGAAAGCACAAGAAATTTTGTTACTAGGTACAGTGACGAAACTCTTCAGATTCTAGGCTTACACGAAGAGCAACGCATCTCTTGCTTCGTCCATGGCCTACGCAACCGGAATCTTGTGGAATTCTTATCCACAGATCTTTCGGCTACATACAAAGGCCTGATGGACAAAACATACACATGGATAGAGGCCAAAGAGGTATCTACCAATGGGGCTTCGATGGAGAACAATAAAGGAGCGAAGCCATCTTCGTAGGAAGGACCGAAGAACAAACACAAAGGCCATAACAGGTTTACTCCATACCACAAGGGTCCAAACCCTGGTTTATGGGAAAGCCTGACAAAGTCCCCAAAGGAAATTTTGGCTACCGAGAAGGCAGCAAAGGCCTTCGAACTCCGTCCTCGCATGACAAGCAACGGGAGGAACCGAGATATGACCAAGTACTACCACTTCCATGAGGATTTTGGTCATGATACGAATAGCTGCAGAGAATTGAAAAAGCAAATAGAAGAAGCTGTCAAATCGGGATAGTTGACGCATCTAATAAAAGGTATAAGAAAGGGAAAAGAAAAGGTCGCCGACACTAAGGACTACGTCCGTGAGGCTCCGATCCTTATGGTTCGCAGGGGAGGCCCAAATTAGAAAAGAAAAGAAATTGAGGAAGGAGCACCCAATGTAGGGCAAGTAACGTTTCCACCCTTAACGAGTCAACATCCCTCAGATGATCATGTAGTCATAAAGGTCCTCATTTTCAACCGAGAAGTTAATAGGGCCTACATGGACTGCGGAAGTTCTTGTGAGATCATATACGAGCACTGTTTTCTGAAGCTCAAACCTTCCATAAGATCGCAAAGGGTAGATTCGAAGATACCTTTAGTAGGCTTCTCGGGAGAACACTCATGGCCTCTAGGTGAAATCCCTCTAGACATAACCATTGATGAGGGCCGACTAGCAAGAACGGAAACCCTTACTTTCACAATTGTATGGTCCGATTCTCCTTATAATCTATTGATAGGGAAACCGCCATGCAGAAGATGGGCATTGTGGTATCTACCATACACGCAGCAATCAAATTCCAAACAGCCAATGGGATAGGGACCGTACTATCCAATTATAACAAGAAAGGGACACCAGAAATGGGAAAGAAGATTAAAGAAAATCCTCAGGAGCCTCCGAAGGCTATCTTGAGCTGCGGAGACGCCGAAGAGCGTATTGTGGTAAACGAGCTCCATCCGGAGCAAACGGTAGTAATCGGAAGACAACTCCCTGCCACCTTCAAGACAAGCCTCATTCAACTCTTGAAGGACAACAAAGATATCTTCGCATGGACATACTCCGATATGACAGGGGTTCCGAGAAGTCTCATGATCGATGGTAAACCTTTTGGAACGGAACACAAACTCAATGAATTCAAGCACATTAAGCCTATCAAACAAAAGCGCCAGAGCCTTGCGCCGGAAAGAAATGTCGCAGCCTGCAAAGAAGTAGACGAATTAGTATAGGCGGGTATACTCAGAGAGGTCAAATACTAAATGTGCGTGGCCAATCTAGTTATGGTAAAGAAAAGTGACGGAGGATGGCGTATGTGCGTTGATTTTAGTGACATCAATAAAGCGTGTCCAAAGGATTGTTACCCCCTCCCAGAAATAGATTGGAAGGTAGAGTCCTTATCAGGGTTTCGTCTAAATGCTTTTTAAACGCTTACAAGGGATACCATCAGATACAAATGGCAATAGAAGACGAGGAAAAAACTGCCTTCTACACGGGAAAGGGCGTCTATTGCTATAAGAAGATGCCCTTCTGTTTGAAAAACGCAGGAGTAACTTACCAGCATGTGGTAGACAAGGCCTTCAATAAACAGATAGGAAGGAATTTGGAGGCATATGTTGACGACATGGTCATAAAGAGTAGGACAGAGGAAGACCTACTCTCTGACATTCAAGAAACCTTCAACCAGCTAAGAGCCATAAATATGAAGCTCAATCCGAAGAAATGTTCGTTCGATGTCGAAGAGGGGTAATTCCTGGGGCACTTGATAACAAAGCAAGGAATCAAAGCAAACCCTTCAAAAGTGAAAGCCATCACTGATCTGCAAGCCCTAAAGACATTGAAGGAGGTACAAAGCCTTAATGGAAAGCTGGCAGCATTGAGCAAGTTTTTGTCAAAAGGTGCAGATCGATCACTGCCGTTCTTTAAGACCCTTAAAGGATGTATGGATAAGAAGACTTTCCAATGGAGTTTCAAAGCTGAAGCTGCTTTTCAAAAGTTGAAGGAGTTCATGGATGTTGATACAAAAGTTGGGTTTACCTTGTTTGGACTATACTCTTGTACCAATTAGAACTTTAGTGCTTGTGAAACCTGCGCACTAAGAAAGCAAACAACACCGTTACGCTTATCATGGGATTGTCTCCAATGATTAGACTCCGGCGTGAGAGTAAGTAATCGGTTTAAGGGTTTAGTTGAAGATTTAGGGATTGTGTAAATCGTACCTTTTCATGAGAATATATCATTCTATATATAGGGCGCAGAAACCGTGTAGGTATCTTGCTCCTTACTCTCCGCACTCGTGGTGCTTATCCGGGGTAAGGATATTTATTCCGTAAATAGAAGATCCTTATCCTTTAACCGTGCGTTTTGGTTGGGCTTTGGGCTTCGTGAGCCCAAGCCGTTGGTAATTATGGCCCAAGTCATTTGTCATGATAACCCACTCGTGGTGGGTTTGGGCTTAGTAATGTCTATAATTTGGGCTCGTGGCCCATCTATAGGCTATACGTTATCATGTCCCCCCAGTCTAGTGTGCGCGGCCCGTAGCCGCGGATACTAGACTATTGAGACTAGCGGTAAGCGTGGCGGGAAGAACTTAAATATTTCCCGCCCAAAATATTGGAACAATGTATCATGTCCCAAAATATCACAAAGATTGCTTCGAAAAACGGGGAGGTTGTCCACGTGTGCCTTGAGAAAAGGGGAAAAGTGCTTGTACCTTCCATCTCCTAGCCACACATTTGTTAGTGGGATCCATGTGGCATCCCATTTAGGGTTTCTTGGCTTCTTATATAAATCACTGCCCCCATTTCACTGTGTTTCACACAGTCAAAACATTTTTCACCATTTGCAAAATTCTTAAAGCTTTTTCTCTCTTCGATCTTCTATTTTCATTAGGTAACTGCGCGTGCGCAATATTTAGTATACCTTATTTATAAAATGGTTGCTCAGTTACACGAGTTCCACTCTAGGTTGGATGAGGATGACGTAAGTCAGTTTTCTTCTGACTTCTTCATTCCTCTCGACATCCATCCTGAAGCACCAGATGTGGATGCGTGTATTGCCGATTTTCCCGTTGGGAAGATCGGTTTATATACACGCTTTTTTGATTACGCGAATTATCGCGTACCCATTTCTGTATTTTTGAGCAACGTGCTCAGTCATTACCAACTCCATATCTCACAGCTGCACTGTATAGGTGCGGCTAAGATATCAAATTTTGAGATAAATTGTCGGTTACTTGCTATCAATCCGACAGTTGACCTATTTCGTGCGTTTTACTACATAACGTGGTCGCATGGATGGGTTTCGTTTGCCAAACGCGCAGGGCGCCTCCAATGTTACACCGAAAAAGTAGATTCTTTAAGACATTGGAGAGAGTATTTTTTCTGGGTAGATGATGTTGTATTTTCATCGCGCTTTGAGTTCTATACTCAAGGGTCGTTGCCGAGGGATGAGCGTCCTATCCCTGGTTCTTACAGTGCCGCGGATGCAGACATAATCGATGCTAACCGCATTCCCATTAACTCCTATCCTGAGGAGTTCTTGGTGCATATGGGGCTGAGCCGTAATTATTTTGATGGTGCGGACGAAGTTCCAACCTTCATCGATGAGAACAGCCAGGGTGGGTGCTCATCCTTTATTGCCTCTATAATGTAAGTATTTTTCTTATTTTCCTTGAATAACTAACTTGTTATTGTTATTTGTCTTTTGTCTGTCGCAGAGATGGATTTGTTCGCTGTCGTAAAGCTGAAGGAGCCCAAGCGTGTGACGGTGGGGGTGCGTCCCCTGAAGGAGGGTAAGCAGCCCATTTTACAGGCCACGGCGGGGCACTTGACAGTTTTTGGGCCTGTTGAGTGCGAGGACTCTCCCCCTGCAGCTGCGCTTGTTGCGCCCGTGCAGGTTGTCCCTCCTACTGAGGAGAAGTCTCCCGTGGAGGAAGAGACGCATGTGGAGTCATCCAACAGCGTGGAGATTTTGGAGCCTGCGGAGGTTCGTAGGGAGAAGCGCAAGGAAGCGTCTTCTGGTGGTTATGTTGCTGGTACCTCCAAAAGGAGGCGCCACCTGATTGCTGATGAGGAGTCAGCTGCGCCATATGAGATGTCTGCTACTAGCGCGGAGAAGAACCAGGCCAAATCTCCGCCACTTGTGTAAGTATTTATAACTGTAATTTTCTTTATTTTCCGTATCCGCGCACTAACCATACCCTCTTCATTTTGTAGGGAACATGCTACAGATGGTGATGCGGCCTTTGCTGATCATGCCGCATCGCCACAGACTGTTAATGAGGAGGAGCCTTTGAAGGCAGCGACGTAGATGTCTGCGCAGGAGTTGGTGGAGGAGCTGGCTGGTGTTGCTGCTCACCAAGCTGAGTTGGTCACTCAGCTAAAGGTGTGGGTTGTCGTGGAGGGAGACAGCTTTGCTCAGAAGGATGAGCAAATCGCTCAGCTCAAGGCGTAGGTGGCTGAGGCGCAGGCAGAGGTATTGGCTACCGATGAGCGCGCCAAGAAGGCCACTGAGGAGAAGCTGACTGTGATGGCTGAGCTGCAGCGCGAACGTGGAGAGTCACAGCAGTACAAGGCTGACCTCGCCTGGGGGGTTAAGTACCTGGAAGAGAGAAAGACGGAGTTATGCAATCAGCTTGTCGCCTTTGGCAAGAAGGTAGAAGACTCCGTAGAGGCGCAGGAAGAGAAGCTGCGCAGGCTGAGCATAGAGTATGATGAGGAGTTGTATCCTCATCTTATGTCTACTATTGCGGAGCGCAGGTACTTGTTGTACATTCCTCTTTAATTTTGTATATTGTTTGTTTTTCTAATGCATTTGTTGTTGTTTTCGCAGGTGGTTGATCAACCATGGTTTGCGCCTGGCTGCTATGGGTACACTGGAGTCCCTAGAGGTCGTGAGTGCCTTCGGGAAGGTGGTGGAGTGCGCCGTTGCTCGTGGCAAGGCGCAGGCTGTGGAAGAGCTTACGGAGGGTCAACTGCTGAAGGTTTCCCCCGCTGAGGTCCCTGATTATAATGCTGGTACCTATGACGAACTTGTGCAGGCAATGGAGGGAATGAGGCTCTTCGAGCTTCCGCACATTGCGCAGCTGGAGCGCGACCAAGATTACCCTATCAGACTGATCATGCAGGGATTAACTCTTGGGAGGCACATAGCAGAGAAGCAGAGGCCGAAGCTTACTTTTTCTTGAAGCCTGATGAGTCTCAATTGCAGGTTCCAGTGTTCGCGCAGCCGCGTGACATGCTAAACCCTTTTGCTATTGAGACGGAGGTTCCGCTGAAGGAAGTCTTGGAGCGCTACACAGAGAGGGCAGCCAAGAAGAAGGGTCTTAAGGGGAAGGCCACTCTCTGCGGTGTGGGTGTCGCGCACCTTCCAAGGTCGGATGGTGTTGCAGTTAGTGTGGTGACCGTGTCACCAAAAGATGCGCTGTTGTTGAAGAAACTTCAGGAAGCGGGGAGCTCAGCTGCGCCAGAGCGTTCCCCCGAGTGTATCCATAGTGTATAGATATGTATAACTCGTAGTTGTAGCTTTGTAAAACTCGTAGTTTTTTTGGTAAATGAAGTTATGGAACTCTTTTGTGCACATACATTGTTTTATACTTAGATTTTTTGTCTTTATTATGTGAAAGACTTATCTAGAGTTACGATGTGCATATAATATCTTGTATTTGAGCCCAGAACTTGTGCATTAAGTACGTAACTTAAGAAACGTTTGCGGTCCATAACCGTAACAAACATGCGAGTAAATGTGTAGCGTACTACATTTATCATTTTTAGTAACCAAGTGTCTCGGTTTATTAGTTCGTTTTAAACTTGTTGTTGCGCATTGTGAGATGCGTACTAAAGTCATAAGGTTGTATGAAGTTAGTGTACGAATTTAGGAGTCAGTTGTTTTGAATCCATGTGGTGGAGTGCAGCGTACTACGAGTTCCACTATGTAAGAGTCAATTGTCTTGAGTCCATGTTTTGTTAAACACGCACAGTGTGCGATGAAGTGCATCCATCGTGGGATGTACTTGTTAACTTACTCCAACGTCTTGGTAGTAAGGTGTTTAACAGGGATACGTGACCCGATGTTGATGGGTTTGCAACCCTCTTACTCAACGAGTACTTTACTAGGTTTACTCATCCTGTCCGCCCTCGTGTGGTCTTAATATATGCATGCACGCCATGTAGGCAATAATATAAACAAAATTGAAACATAAATGAATAATGTAAGCAATTATGTTGAAATGTGTTATGGAGTTAGCTATAAACCACAACGTTTTATTAATTGTTGCGAGTGCAAAACGACAATTTCCTAAGAAAGAGAAAAAAAAAGTAAATACACCAACATTTATTTAGCGCTTACTAAAGTGCAGAGGTGTCAGTGTGTGGGCCGTGGCCTAAAGGTAGCATCTCTTGAGATTGCAAATGTTCCAGGTGCGTGGTAGCTCGTGGCCTTTCATGTCGCGCACTCTTTACGCACCGTCGCCTAATGCCTCTGTGACCTCGTAAGGCCCTTCCCACTTGGGTCTGAGTTTGCCCGTGTCTTCTGCGTGGGTTGCATCGTTGGCGCGGTATACAAAGTCCCCTGGTTTGAAAGAAGTGTTTCTGACTCTTGCATCATAATACTTCTTCATTTTCGATTTAGCTTTTGCTTCGCGGATAGTCGCCCTTTCGCGTCGTTCTTCCAACAGATCTAAGTCAATACGTCGTTCATCATCGTTTGTTGTGATGTTAACTTCCGATGTACGGATTGTTGGCATTCCAATTTCTGCTGGTATAACGGCTTCTGTCCCGTAGACAAGAGAAAAGGGTGTATCGCCATTGCTGACTTTGATTTCTGTGCGGTGGGCCTACAGAACATGCGATAATTCGTCCACCCATCTTCCTTTGTGTCTGTCCAGGCGCGCCTTAATTCCTTCACCCAGACTACGATTCGCGCGTTCTACTAATCTATTTGTTTGTGGATGTTTAACTGACGCGAAGTGTTGTGTGATGTTTAACTGCGCGCACCAATCTTTGAATGGGTTATCACATAATTGTTTTCCGTTGTCCGAAATAATTTCCCTAGGTAGGCCAAAGCAGCATACAATGTTATCCAAAATGAATCGTTTGACCTGGTTTCCTGTGATACTTGCCACTGCTTTTGCCTCGATCCATTTGGTAAAGTAGTCAATGGCGACAATAAGGAACTTAAGCCCTCCTGCCGCGACTGAAAAGGGTCCCGCAATGTCAATTCCCAATTTATAGAATGGCCATGGTGAGGTGATGGGTGTTAACTCATGTTGTGGTCGACGCGGAATGGGTCTGTGGATTTGGCAGTCGTTGCATTTTCTGATCATGTCCCGCGCGTCGCGGTGCATGGTGGGCCAATAGTATCCGGATCGCAAGGCACGCGCTACAATGGACCGTGGTCCTGAGTGCATGCTGCAAGATCCGGAGTGGATTTCCCGGAGTACATAGTCTGCCTGAAGAGGTCCGACACACCTAATCCATGGTTGTAAGAATGAACGCCGGTATAGGATACCATCTCGAAGTTCGAATCTCTGCGCTGTGCGCCGTATCCGTCGAGCATCCTTTTGTTCCTGGGGGAGTGTTCCCTTGCTAATAAAATCCATGATGGATGCCATCCATGTAGGATGTTCTTCTTCTATCATGGTGGATACTTCCGTCTCGGAGACGGATTTGATCTTCAAGGTTTCCACCAATACCTGTTTTGACAGGTGTTCGAAGCTTGTGGATGCGATTTTACTTAGCGCATCTTCTTTTTTGTTTACTCCTCGTGGGATTTGTTTGATGGAGAACTTGTCAAAATTCTTGATCAAGGATTTGGCTTTATCGAGGTATTGGATCATGTGTTCCTCTTGGGCTACATACTCGCCTAACACGTGGTTAGCTACTAATCGTGAATCCACATTAGCTTCTAGGTTGCGTATGCCCATTTGATTTGCTATGCGGAGTCCAGCCAGTAATGCTTCATATTCCGCCTCATTGTTTGTGGCTATGAATTCGAAACGCAGTGCGTAAGTATGTTCTGTTCCATCTGGGCTGGTAAGGATAAGGCCTGCGCCTGACCCCTCTGCACACGAGGATCCGTCAGTAAATAGAACCCACGGCTCTTGTAGTGGTGTGTCAACCGTTTGTGGTGGAGTATCAGCATCTGGCTTCTCGATAATGAAATCAGCCAATATCTGTCCCTTGATCGCGGTGCGAGGTCTGTAAGAAATGTTATGCTCAATTAATAACACACTCCACTTTTGTAGCCGCCCTGATGCATCAGGTTTAGAGATAACCTGCTTAATGGGTTGGTCTGTAATTACGGCTATTGGATGCGCTTGGAAGTACCTGCGCAGTCGCTTAGCCGCAAATACTAAAGCCAGGACCAGTTTCTCCATAGCGGTGTAGTTAGTCTCTGTCTTCTTGAGGGCTTTGCTTACGAAGTATATAGGTGTTTGAACAGAGTTTCTGTCTGTCAGTAGCACCGCGCTGACTGCTTCATGGGTCGTTGAAAGATACATGATCAGTTCTTCTCCTTGTCGGGGGTGCGACAAGCTTTGGTAGCTCTGCTAGGTTTTGTTTTAGCTGCTGGAAAGCTTCTTCCGCTCGAGTCCATCGAAAATCTCCCTTCTTTGTACACTTCATGAGTGTTTTAAAGAGAGGAAGTGATTTGTCCGCTGATTTGGACAAGAATTGATTTAGCCCAGCTAATTTGCCGTTTAGTGACTGGACTTCTTTTAGTGTGCGCGGTGAAGGTAGTTCGATGACCGCTCTTGTTTTTTCTGGGCACGGTTTAATACCATCGGGTTCTATTAGGTATCCAAGAAACATGCCTTATGTTGTTCCAAAAGTGCACTTCTTTGGATTCAACTTCATGTTTATTCTTCCCAATGTCTTAAACGTCTCCTCTATGTCACACACCAATTCTTCTTCGGTATGGCTTTTTATGACTAGGTCATCAACATAGACCTCCAAGTTGCGGCCCACTTGCTTCTCGAATGCGTTATCCACTAACCGCTGGTATGTGGCTCCTGCATTTTTTAAGCCAAAGGGCATTTTTGTGTAGCAGTACACCCCTTGACTCGTGTGGAAGGCTGTTTTTTCTTCATCCTCATTGGCCATTTGAATTTGATGGTATCCTTTGTATGCGTCTAGGAAGCATTTGAAGGGATACCCGCACAAGGATTCTACTTTCCAATCGATTTCTGGTAGCGGATAGCAGTCTTGTGGACATGCTTTGTTGAGATCGGTGAAGTCCACGCACATTCTCCAGCTACCATCGCTTTTATTTACCATTATTGGGTTGGAAAGCCAATCGTGGTAATAGACTTCTCGCATGATCCCTACGTCCACGAGCTTGTGTACTTCCTCTAAGATAGCTTTTGCGCGTTCTGGAGCTTGGCCACGTTTTTTCTGCCGTATTGGAGGATATCCTTGTCGGATTTCGAGCTTGTGTTCAGTAATGGCTCTTGGCACTCCGGTCATGTGTTTGGGTTCCCATGCAAAGATGTTTAGGTTCTTTTGCAATAATGCGCACACAGCTGCTCTGCCCTTGTCAGACAGTGATCTCCCAATTGATATTTTTTGGTCAGGATAATCTGGGTGGATTGCAACTTTCAGGTTTGTCACCTTGGTCGTGTGCTGTTCTGGAGCGCGTGGAACATCATCTACCACTATGTTGCATTCTCTTGGAGATGCGGTAGTGTTGTAGAGGGTGACAATTCCCCCTTCCACTGGGAACTTGAGCATCCCATGTGCTGTGGATGGAACTGCACGGATGGCTGATATCCCTGGTCTCCCAATGATGCCATTGTATGACGAGGGATACCTGATCACCATGAAGTTCATCCAAGCTATTGTGGAATGGTATTCATTACCGATGACCACAAGTATGCGTAATTGTCCCATGGGCCAAATTTTTTCACCTATGAATCCAGTCAACGACGTCGTGGCCGGAATTAACTGGTTTTGTATCTCAGGTTTTAGCCTTCTGAAGCATTGTTCATACATGATGTCCGCAGATGCTCCCCCGTCGACGTACATGCGGTGGATGTCGTGACCCCCTGCTTGTATCTCGATGGTGAGTGGTTCGACCACTGCGTTGTCCGCAGTGAGAGTGGGGAAAGAGATTTGGTTTCCCTTGGAAAATCTTTGGCTGACTTTTTGTTTCGTGTTTCGCTGCCATGATTGTATCATGTATATCGTATCAGCCTTATTTTTTGGTATCTCCTTTTTAGCTCCATTGATACATAGGAATCGCACCAGGCTTTACCTCTCAAGGGATCTTGAGAAGCTTACAACCCCCACCAGGCAGTGTACCTGATCGATGTAGTATAGTATAATGACAAGTACCGGGGGATTGATCGTTCAGCCAGGAATAGTGTCGCTAGGATTAGAAAACCTAATTACTAGTGCTAAAGATGAAGGATGATTATTTTTGTATTTTTATATTTTTTAGAAAGCAAGTAAATATCTCGGGTTTGAAGGATTTGGGCGGAATTAGTTGCTAGTCAACTAACCCAATACTAAAGATGCAATCAAAATAAAATACTAGAAATGAAAATAAACTATATTAAACTAAGGTTGTGAGCAATAAGTGGAGAAATGTGTTTACTTAGATTTCACTACTCCCTAGATATCTTTTACACGTTAATTACTTGTTATACTTGCGTGGATGACGGATTATATTCCTTAATACCATTCATGGGGTGGCGTACTTAACTCCCCAATCCTATGAGTGCCTACTTCACTCCTATGTCGAGCCGGCTAAGAAGCTCCTAACATGGGATCATTAGAATTTAGTCATGCATTAAATACAACCAATAAAACCTAGTACACATCGGTTCATGTTTCCTAAGACGTTCAAGCATGTTACCAATTGGAGATCTGCCCGTTTTCTTAAGCCTAACATTGAAATCATTCATCCAATACAACCATAAACAAGTAATCAACACATAATCAACATCTAGGTTTCATTAGATCTAAGAAAACACAAGATAAATCTAGCCTAGCATGGTGGAATCAAGACAAGCACAAGATATAGACAACCAACACATAGACATATTGATTGAATTAAAAGAACACTTATCTCAATTACACATGTAAGGGTTCATGAGCTGAAAACCCTTGAAAAACCTGTAAAATTCGTATATAGTTCGGCCTTAGGGTTTCTCCAAACTTGTTCCCCTTTAATGAATGAAAATTAGAAAACTATATATAGAAAATTGAGGCTGACGGCGTCAAGACCAACATGGTGACGCCGTCATCTCGCCGCCAAAAGAATTCTCGGACCGCCTTGATCTACATCTGACGCCGTCACGTATTATATTTTTCCAGGCCGTCACGTATTTTACTCTTGACGCTCTTCCTTGTTACGCCTTCATTTCTGTACTCGGCCATCATGAAATTTACTCTTGACGCCGTCAGGATGGTACTCTTGACGCCGTCACCTACTGTTCCCAGCTTGGAAAATTAAGTCTTTGGCGTTTTCTTCACTTTTATGCTCCAAAAACGTCCGAATTGCTTCCTTTTCCAGATTTCTCTCCCAAAGTACCTAAAATCACAAAAGGAACGATTTAGGGCAATATTTGACCAAATAAATTCAATTTCGGGCTTAAATGACCCCCTAAAAGTGGTTCATTTTTCGCCTCATCGTATACCCTTACACTTGAGATTTGCTTGTCCTCAAGCAAATGCGCTTTTATACTAATCAAAATACAAGTTAGGGGTCATTTAACACTAATATAAAAGTAATTACAACAAATAATCGTTTCACTAAAGACCAAAGACAAGCACAGAGGTCATACACTAGCACCTCACAAATAGTGTTTAGATACTCACATCAATCGGGTGTAATAAAGTATAAATTACAATATGGAAACGGAAGATATCTCTCACTACCTGTCATAGCAAAATAGATTACCATAGGCTTGGGAAAGGATCAAACTTCCACCACATGGCGTAAGCACCTAGGATAAACTATCAAAGAGGTCTTTTAAAGGGTTGTAACGTTAGGTGTAGGGATATGAAATACACGGTTTTATTGGATATAGGCAGTTTTTACTGGTGGCGAGTTAACAGTCTTGGTTAATTACATGTACAATATGGTGTTGCTAAGCCAAGACTAGACTCGACTTAAGCTAATAAATGAAAAATAACAAAAACATAAAATGAACATAGAATAAAAAGGGATGGTAGTCCGTATGTTTTTTTCTCTTTTTCTCTTTCTATTTTTTTCTTTTCTTTTCCTTTTTTTTTTTTTTTTTTTTTTTTTTTGCATACACTCTTACCCTACCATCCAAAATAATACAGCATAGGGAATGGAAATTCCCCTTACACTTGAATTTTTACATACTTTACAATAAACTAATCTAATGACTCGAATTAAGAAAATCAAAACACTTGGAGTACTTTTAAGATTAACGCACATATGGGGGTAATAAATGATGTTCTTCCCCATTACTCCATAAAATAAGTACTTTACCCATGAGTCCCAATCGTCCAAAAACAATATGTACAAGGATATGACTCGACTTAGAACCATGTAATCAATTAGATAGTTAACTTAGGGTTTAACAAATAACAATAATGCACAAAAAATGAGTGCATACATGGAAGGCTAAGGCGATTTGGTTGTACATTTAAGTGGGGTGTAACAAATTCTTCCTTTAAGTAAGATGCTTAAAGTTAGAAACGAAAAGATAGGCTTGGAGGGGTGTACTAGGGGTTTCGTGTACTAAAATTGAGTACAACGCTAAGGTGTGGGAAAAATTAGTTGACTTAACTAGCCAAGTAATATGACTTAAATGGTCAAGTAATTATAATACAGGTTTAACATAAGGGTGATCCTAATGCCTCTTATCATGTAGTAAATCCTACTACACGAATGTAGTCTCACTAGCGGTCTCGGGATGCATCACTAACGCAAGTTCTAGAATCTAAATGCTACCGGTACACTCATAAGCACTAATAGTAAATGCTTTTGCTATCAAATCTAAAGGCGAACCTCACATATTTGGGTGGAAAATTTTTCTGAAAGTACGGTTATGTGCTAGTCATACAATCTCCTATCCATGAGACGCTTGCTCTGGCTAAAGTTTCACTACTAAATGTTGTAAAAAATTTTAAATTTGGCGCTAAAATTGCACTAACAAGTGTTTCTCATAGTTTTATTACACATCTACTATTAAACAAACAAACTCAAGCGAAAGTGTATCTATAAGGTATCATCATTTTACTCTCCCCTTACACTCAGGATGAACATTGTATCCAATGTTCAAGTAAAGAATGTAAAAGTGAAATAAGTAAAAAGAATGAAATCAAATACTCCCCTGATTCGCTCGGTATGGATAATAAGGTGGCCAGGTTAGATCTTCCTCCAAGAAAATGAACAATCAAAGCTTCCCTTCCAGAATATAAATCATCTTCTTGTCATACATAACCTGTAAATCCTGAGAAAATAAACAAAGCAACCTCGCATAAAATCGGCGGCAATCTACATAAGTTACTAAATCCTAGAAAACAAAATAAGATATAATGCTTGTGGAATGAAGTTTGCAGATTTCCTGGAGATTATAAAACTTAATAATTCAACAAAAACTTTAAAAATCCGTTAGAAAAACAAAACTGGTAAAATTTCCAGGTTTTTACACATGACGCCGTCAAGAGCAAGCTCATGACGCCGTCAGAAGTGGCCTGCAGAAATTCTTGTGTTAAGTTTTCAGAAAATTTCTGGAAAAACTTGGTCCTACTTCCTGGAAAATCCTGCAAAACTTCATTATGACTCGATACAAGCATTTGACTCTAACAAATACGAATATACATGTTCACTTAATACTGTGGAGAATCATGATCGGTTTGTTTATTAAAAACATATTTGGGGTTTCCCCTTACACTTATCTTTTGCAAAAATACTATTAGGTGGAGTTAAGACTAGGCCTAAACAACAAAGTAAAGTATTTCCACTTTTTAGTTTAGAAACATGATCTACCAACAATAAAAATAAAGCATGCATACGGAAGCAAATAACAAACAAACAAAATAAAATCACACAAAAGCATGGGTTGCCTCCCAAGAAGCGCTTTTCTTTATTTACGAGTATTGTAGCTAGACTCAAGGTCATAGGTTACTATGTGACCTCATCGTTGGTTTCACTCTCTAGGTCGTCTTCTAAACCAGTTTTGTACTCCGGACCTAGTTGCAAGCATTCTTTGTAGAAACCAAGCATCCTATTTTTCACATACTATACTCCTCTACGTCTATCCTCATCATTCCTATAATAAGCCGCTTGCTTGTGTTCCTTTTCAAAATTAGAGAGAAGGCGGTATTGCTCAATTTTGTAAGGCATTTGGTAGGCAATCTCATCATTCTCTTCCTTGAATCTAACTATCCCTAAAGTCGGATCATAACTCATCCTAGTGGCCTTAACAAATGGTTTTCCAAATATTATGTGGCTTAGGCAAGCATCTATCACAGGACGAGTGTCTTCTACTATCATAAAATCGATCTCATAAATGAAATTGCCTATAATCACATGCAATCCCTTCACTCTTCCTACAAAATTACTTATCAGATTCTTATTAGGCATCATCCTAAAATCAAGTTGCTTCTTCATCACCCAATTGTAATAAGTCCTAGTCATCATGTTTACAGGAGATCTAGGATCGATGTAAGCTTTCCATATATGCATGTGCCCGATATTGCATGGTATGTTAATGTTAGAGGGGTCTCCCATTTTGATAAGGGGTGTGCCAAGGATATATGGTCTCTCGGGACTATCGGATAAATCTTTATAGTATTCCCATTCTTCCTTGGTGGGCAACTTATCAAAGTACTTCTCTATAGTTTCTACTTCCTCTAACTCCTCTCCCCTATTAACCTCAACTTCCCTACTTTCATCCCTAGTTTCGGTTTCTACTCCAACTTCATCCTTGTCACTTTCTTCTATCTCCTTATCTATTGGCTTAATGGTGACAACATTGACAAAGTGGACATGTTTAGATGATGAGGGGTCCTTAATTTGGATTTCGTTATTGGTGTCCCTAGAGTCCTTCCTAGGTATAGTTAACGCTTGGTTGTTGAGAGCTTTCAACAAGTTGTCTATCTTGTTGGTCATCTCCGTTTGTTGTTGGTTGAATTCGGTTTCAAACCTAGCTATGCGAGCTTCTTGAGATGCCATGAACTTAGACATCAATCCTTCAAGATTGTTGGTACTACCATAGTTGTTAGAAGGATTTTTGTTGAAAGTACGGTTGGAGGGTGGACCGTTTGGTTGGTAACGATTAGGCGGATTGGAAGAATTGGGTTGATTTTGTTTCCACCTAAGGTTTGGGTGATTTTTCCAAGAGGGGTTGTATGAATCACCGTAAGGGTTTGGCTCGGGCTTGAAAGTGTACCACTTATCTCCCGCTTCGTCAGTACGCGAGGATGCGTAGTCCGCAAAAGTTGTTCCGGGGAGTTCCACACAATCACGAGTGTCATGGGGACCACTACATAATTCGCATGAAGAAGTGATTTTGTTCACTTGGCTTGAAGGCTTAGGAGCTTCGTAGTATTTCATGAGAAACTTGACTTGGTCCTCAAGTTCCATGATCCTACGGTCGGGAGTGCTAGAGTTATTCGAAGGCAAAGATATTGCCTTGACCGTTTTGTTCAAATCACAGGGATCATTCCAACTTTCGTTGTCATAGAGAGCAAGATCTTCTATGAGTTCCCATGATTGTTCCGCACTTAGATCACGTAGCTTACCACTGGCCGATTGGTCAATGGCTCGCCTCGTGGAGAGATCGATATGGTCATAAAAGATTTGGACTTGGAGCCAAAGATCTATGCCATGATGAGGGACTTTTTGGAGTAAGTCCTTGAAATGAGTCCATGCTTCATAAAGAGATTCATTTTGACATTGTTGGAACATCAAGATGTCATTTCTAAGCTTAGTAGTTCTCCCCGGTGGGAAAAATTGAGCAAGGAAACGAGTGGTGAGATCATCCCATGTGGTGATGGATCCCGCGGGTAAACGCTCAAGCCATTGACTAGCTTGATCCCGTAGAGAGAATTGGAATAGGCGTAATCGGGTTGTCTCTCTAGTTGCAACATCTAGGTCTATGGAGTCTACGATTTTAAGGAAGTCCTTAAGATGTTGGTTTGGTTCTTCGGAACAAAGTCCATGGAATGCACATCCGCTTTGCACCAACCGGATGGTGTCGGATCACAAGGGGGTCACATTGGCTCCGGTGAGCTCAATGGTGTTTCGGTAGCCTTGGTGGCTAGGTCGGGAATACTCTCCTAAGGTTCGGGGCCTAAGAAGTTCTAGTGGTGGGTTTTGTTGTGTGGGATGACGGGTTCAAAGATGTTCCCATCGTCCATGATGTCGGGTGGTGAAAAGTTACGAACAAACACACAATGAAATAAGATAGACTAAAGAAACCTAAAAATAAAAATAAAATCTTACTAGAAAGGAATCTAGCAAGTAGACCTAATAAAAAGAGATTCTAACCTAGACAATAACTATTCCCCGGCAACGGCGCCAAAAACTTGATACGTGGGAATCGCACCAGGCTTTACCTCTCAAGGGATCTTGAGAAGCTTACAACCCCCACCAGGCAGTGTACCTGATCAATGTAGTATAGTATAATGACAAGTACCGGGGGATTGATCGTTCAGCTAGGAATAGTGTCGCTAGGATTAGAAAACCTAATTACTAGTGCTAAAGATGAAGGATGATTATTTTTGTATTTTTATATTTTTTAGAAAGCAAGTAAATATCTCGGGTTTGAAGGATTTGGGCGGAATTAGTTGCTAGTCAACTAACCCAATACTAAAGATGCAATCAAAATAAAATACTAGAAATGAAAATAAACTATATTAAACTAAGGTTGTGAGCAATAAGTGGAGAAATGTGTTTACTTTGATTTCACTACTCCCTAGATATCTTTTACACATTAATTACTTGTTATAGTTGCGTGGATGACGGATTGTATTCCTTAATACCATTCATGGGGTTGCGTACTTAACTCCCCAATCCTATGAGTGCCTACTTCACTCCTATGTCAAGCCGGCTAAGAAGCTCCTAACATGGGATCATTAGAATTTAGTCATGCATTAAATACAACCAATAAAACCTAGTACACATCGGTTCATGTTTCCTAAGACGTTCAAGCATGTTACCAATTGGAGATCTGCCAGTTTTCTTAAGCCTAATGATGCGTGGGAATCGCAACAGGCTTTACCTCTCGAGGGATCTCGAGAAGCTTACAACCCCCACCAGGCAGTGTACCTGATCGTTGTAGTATAGTATAGTGACAAATACCGGGGGATTGATCGTTCAGCTTAGGAATAGTGTCGCTAGGATTAGAAAGCCTAAATACTAGTTCTAAAGGTGAGGGATGATTATTTTTGTGGTTTTATATTTTTATGAAAGCAAGTAAAATCTCGGGTTTTGGAAGAGTGGGCGGAATTAGTTGCTATTCAACTAACCCAATACTAAGATGCAATCAAAATAAAATAATAAAAATGAAATTAAGCTAATTTATACTAAAGTTGTGAGCAGTAATTGGAGAAAATGTGTTTACTTAGATTTCACTACTCCCTAGATATCTTTTACACGTTAATTACTTGTTATAATTGCATGGATGACGGATCGTATTCCTTAATACCATTCATGGGGTGGCACACATAACTCCCCAATTCTATGAGCTCTTATCTCCTCCTACACCATGCCCAGCACAACTATAGGGATTGTAAACAGTGGCTCATGCATTAAATACAACCAATAAAGACCTAGTGCGCCTCAGTTCATGTTTCTTAAGACGTTCAAGCATGTTACCATTTGGAGATCTGCCAGTTTTCTTAAGCCTAACATATAAATCATTCATCCAAGACAAGAATAAACAAGTAATCAACACATAATCAATATCTAGGTTTCATTAGATCTAAGCAAATACAAAAGAGATCTAGCCTAGCATGATAGAATTAAGACAAGAACATGATATAGACAACCAACACATAGACATATTGATTGAATTAGAAGAACACTTATCTTGATTAATCATGCAAGGTATCAAGGGGTTGGAACCCTTGAAAAACCTGTAAAGTTACACCAAACTTAGGGTTTCTCCCAAAACTTCTCTTTTTTAATGTGTGAAAATTAGAAAACTATATATAGAAAAACAGGTCTGACGGCGTCAAGAGTAATCTTGTGACGCCGTCACCTCGCCGCCAAACCTCTCCTCGGACTGCCTAGATCCACTTCTGACGCCGTCAAGACATATATACTTCCAGGTCGTCACGACTCTTTTACTCTTGACGCCCTTCCTACGTGACGCCGTCAAATCCGTTCTGGGTCGTCATGGAAATTCATGAGATTTGCTCTTGACGCCGTCAAGGTTTTGCTCTTGACGCCGTCACCTACTGTTCCCAGCTTGGAAAATTAAGACTTTGGCGTTTTCTTCACTTTTATGCTCCAAAAATGTCCGAATTGCTTCCTTTTCCAGATTTCACTCCCAAAGTACCTAAAATCACAAAAGGAACGATTTAGGGCAATATTTGATCAAATAAATTCGGATTCGGGCTTAAATGACCCCCTAAAAGTGGTTCATTTTTCGCCTCATCACCTAACATTGAAATCATTCATCCAATACAACCATAAACAAGTAATCAACACATAATCAACATCTAGGCTTCATTAGATCTAAGCAAACACAAGATAAATTGATGAGGCGAAAAATGAACCACTTTTACGGGGTCATTTAAGCACGGAATTGAATTTATTTTATCAAATATTGCCATAAATCGTTCCTTTTGTGATTTTAGGTACTTTGGAAGAGAAATCTGGAAAAGGAAGCAATTCGGACGTTTTTGGAGCATAAAAGTGAAGAAAACGCCAAAGTCTTAATTTTTCTTGCTGGGAACAGTAGGTGACGGCGTCAAGAAGAAAATCCTGACGGTGTCAAGAGTAATTTTCATGACAGCCCAGTACAGAATTGAAGGTGTCACAAGGTATTGCGTCAAGAGTAAAATACGTGACGGCCTGGAAAAAGTTATAACGTGACGGCGTCAGAAGTAGATCAAGGCAGTCTGAGAATTCTTTTGGCGGGGAGATAACGGCGTCACCAATTTTGTCTTGACGCCGTCAGCCTCAATTTCCTATATATAGTTTTCTAATTTTCATTCATAAAAAGAGAGAAGTTTTGGAGAAACCCTAAGGCCAAACTTAGTACGAATTTTACAGGTTTTTCAAGGGTTCTCAGCCCTTGAACCCTTTCATGTGTAATTGAGATAAGTATTCTTTCAATTCAATCAATATGTCTATGTGTTGGTTGTCTATATCTTGTTCTTGTTTTAATTCCATCATGCTAGGCTAGATCTATCTTGTATTTTCTTAGATCTAATGAAAACTATATGTTAATTATGTGTTGATTACTTGTTTATGGTTGTATTGGATGAATGATTTCGATGTTAGGCTTAAGAAAACTGGCAGATCTCCAATTGGTAACATGCTTGAACGTCTTAGGAAACATGAACTGACGTGCACTAGGTTTTATTGGTTGTATTTAATGCATGAGTAAATTCTAATGATCCCATGTTAGGAGCTTCTTAGCCGGCTCGACATAGGAGTGAAATAGGCTCTCATAGGATTGGGGAATTAAGTGCGCCACCCCATGAATGGTATTAAGGAATACAATCCGTCATCCACGAAACTATAACAAGTAATTAACATGTAAAAGATATCTAGGGAGTGATGGAACACAAGGGCCTAAGTTGCAATATTGCTAATAAGAAAGGGGTGAAAAGCTGAAGAAACTATGCCATAGCTAGAAAAATCAGCTACGCAATAGCTAGGCAAAAGAGTGAGCTACGCCATAGTTGGAAAAATCCGCTACGCCATAGCTACGCTACAGCAGAATTATTGGCTAAGCCGTAGTTGTTTTGAACCCTATAAATAGATGTTGAATTCTGCACTATTCATCATCTCTTTTCATCCCTTTCAAACGGGCGATTAGGGCATCGTCTCAGAGCATTTTCCAGCAGTAACCAACCACTTTCCAAGGGAGAATTCACGTACAATCACCATCATTATTAGATCTATATCAAGTAATTTGTATCAAACATTATGTTCAATTCAATTCATTATTTTATTCATTATTGTTGGTATAATTTACTATATGTTTGGCTAATCACTTCATGTGTTAGCCTTGTTATGAAATTATTGTTACTATGATTTAGTTTCTCGTATTTATTATCGTTTTATTTGTATACTTTCTTAGCATGTCTTAGGACACTCTAGTTTCGGTAGTATTAATGTTTGGTAGTTCCTTTGAAGGGGGTGTAAGTTCCGAAAGGCCGCATCCCATTCTAAGGTTGTGACTTGGTGATAGAAATATTACCATGCATGTGAAAATTTCAACAAACGACCACGTACCAAATAGATGTGCTTAAGGAGTTGGAGGGAATGTAAGTTGCGACCGCTCACATCCCGTTAGACTAGTCTAAGTTAGTAGAGGCACTTAATGACTCTTGTATTTCGTTCCAGCGAACTCGTTCAAACACAAGTTGGGAGAATAAGGCGAGGTGTAAGATAGGATTAGGCGATTTGACCATCTGGGCCTATTTAATTAAACCCCCTGATGAAATGATATGATGCACATTTAGAAAACTTGTCATGTTAATAACAAGAGTAGTAATTAGGTTAACACTATTCTCTCTATCTGATTTCCCTTTGCTCATTTGCTTGTTTTACTATTTGCTTTATTTTGCTATTTTCTTAATGTAATTAATTAATCATTCAAAACCCCATTTTAAATTAGTGACATTAAACTTAGGTAATTTCTGCACCTTAGCTCTTAGGACGACCTCGGTTTTACCAGTTAGTTATACCTCACACGACTGGGTACACTGCCCGATAGTGCATTAGGTAGACCTTAGGTAGATGAGATTATTAAAAATATAAAATATGGTCGGTAAATCCTGCATGAGAGACCAAGCGAACAAGCAAACTCTTTTTTTTTTTTTTTTTTCATGGCTCTGATAGAAATTGATCATATTCTAATTAACTAAATACTATACAATATAGAGACACTAAATAGAAAATGAGCAAATCTAACCCTAAGTGCAAGACGGGCCTAAACAAGTGGGTCGATTATTAACTAACAAAAATAACATTAAATGAAAAACATATAAGCCCACAAATTAAAGATAAAGGCATATATTAAAATGAGAAGAATAAAAATGATTTTTAGCCACACATTTAAAATAAGAGGGAGATTTTTAAAAGGATATGCATATACTTTTATAAGTGCATCTGAAATATGTGATTGTGGTTTCTTCTCACCCTTCTTATTTTTGTTTTTCTTCTCATTTGATACTAACTCAAAGACATATATATATATACTTGGTTACAACATAAGTTCATGTTTGTTTTAGAAGCTACTAGTAGGTAGCTTTTAGTTTAAAAGCTTATGATTGTTAAAAGCTTGTGATAGTTTTTGCGTCAAAGTAAAATTGAAATTGGTATCTAATTTTATTATTGTATTTGTTGGGCGAAAATAAAATTGACCGTACCCCACAAACATGACGTATTATGTAACATGCCCATCGAAGGTGCATGAAAAGTGTGGCAATGCGGATATTCCTTCAATTTTTGTTTAATTTTTGCCTTTTGTGATTTGACCTCTAGCAAGGTTTTTTTCTTGCCTTGTGAAAAAATTAAATTAATATTATAAAAAAAAAAATTGCAAGTCATATAAACTGAAATGGCAAAAGAAAAAGTTAATTACTCTAATAAAGATAATAATTGAAAATTAATATGAAATATATACCGAAGTTCTTTATAATAATTGATTGTTTGAGAAAATTGTTTAAACACTTTAATTAACTTGTAAGAAAATTGTCAGTGCAAAGTGATTTGTTTTTCTATATAAAATAGAACCTTCACTCAAGTTGATATGTGGCTTGAATTATGGCTCACGTAATTTGACCTTAACAACGCTTCTTCGAGGTTAATAATACTTTTATATAATAAAAGAAAACTCTAAATTAAAGGTCTTCTTAGACATTTGAAAAACTAAATCGTTCAAAATTATCACTTTATTTTATTTTTAAGACTTTGAATAATAAAAGCTTAAATATTTCCTGAATTGGCAAAAGGAGTTCTAAATTCATTTTTTTTTTAATATTTCCTGAATTGGCATAAGCAACAACTGATTGTTTTAAATATTTCCTCGACAAATATGGATTCCATGTAACTAAAAGAGTGGAAAAGAATTATTTAAAAAGAGAGATTGCAAAAGCTTCTGTACAAGTCATGAATGGAGTATAGGATAGAATGTTTGGAAAAATAATTGATTCAAAAAAGGGTACGTTCCTAAAATGCATTTACAAATTTCTAACTTTACTACGTAATATTTACCAATAAGAATCAGGGTTTTGTGCTTAACTTTGTTTAGTAAGTTTAAGAGATTTTGGTTTAATAATATTCATATTCTTATTGGGACAAAATTAAGTTTTAAGTTTACACTAATACATTATTTGGCACCTCTCTTAGCTAAAGAGATAATAATGTTACAATAAAACATTGAGCTTGCTAAATTTTTAGGTGTTGTTGCTTTTTTATTTATTTATAAAGTTGTAAGGGGGTGGCAGTGGAGGCGGTATGGAGTTCGGTATGCTCCATACCGAGCGGCAATACCACCGCAACCATCTCAGCAATAAAGGTTTTCGGTATGTAACACCGAAGAGGTATGGAAGAAAGCATTCAAAATTGGAACGTTGAGGCATTAAATTCTCGACCGTTTGGCATTAAATTATGGTGAGGTATGATTGAATCATAGTTGCCACTAAAAAAGTATGGTGAGGTATGGTTGAATCATTGAATGAGGTGGCATGGAATTATTGGATAGTGACGAATCATGGGGGAGGCATCGAATCATGACTGCCACCGCGTTAAGGAAATCTTGGTAGAGCATTGTTGGTCCTTTTTCTAAGAGGATTGGTTAGTCGTTGCTACCTACGTTTAACTGTCATTGTTATTTGACAATGCAAGATTGACACTCAATAACTAAAATCCATCTTGCGGGGCAAGTTTGGATTGATCAGCAACCTATCAAAAGGGTTTTTTTTTTTTTTTTTTTTTTTTTTTTTTCAGCCATTGGCCCTCAAGAACTTAAACCCATCTTGCAAGTTCAATCATAGATGCAATGAAGAAGGTCAGAGTTATTGTCGTCGGAATTGGAGTCTATTATAGTAACGCTTATGGGTTCATTATTAAGTGAGATCATGTATTTGAAACCCCATGCGTGTACGAAATTTCTAAGTAGTTTCTAACTATAAATAAATAAAACGAGGTTTTAAACCCGCGTGTTGCCGCGGGGTGTTTTTATACAACTAATTCTCATACACAATTAATTTTATATCATGGGCAGTGGACGAATACGCAAACACAACAGTAGGATTTTTGCACATAGTTGATGTGGCGGCTGCACATATTTTAGCAATGGAAAACAAAGAGTCTTCAAGCAGACTTGTATGTTCAAGCACAGTGGCTCACTGGAAAATATTCTCTATATAGACTTTGTTGTAGTTGTATACTGACTATCCAACTTTTTCAAATGGCCTTTGATATTCTGTCATCTCCCTAATTCTATAAACCTTCTCTTTTGTCACCGTTGAAAAAGCTATAAAATTGTAGATACTTCACCCCCTAAAGCAGATGCAAACGGGCTGTCAGGAAGATTCAGTGCTTCCTGGGTACTGCAAGTTTACCCAAACATCAAAAGCATATCAATAAATTTGTTGTCCTGAATCAGTTTTAATCAATATTCTTAACTTTATAGTATCCTTATCCTAACATGTCTTTATTCTAGAGCAACCTGGTATACATCTGTTGAGACAACTTACTGTTATGTTAAGTTTATGTTTCATATAGCAACCCGGTATACATGTCGCTATTGGTCAGTGGTCATATACACATTGGGCAACTAAGGTTACATCAGCCTGCATACGGATAAGTGCCATATCAACACAAGCTCCAACGGCTCCAACATTCAACCCACAGAAAACTTTCTTGTAAAGAGGTAGGTTTCCATCAATACACAACCTAACTTATGAAAAAGTAATGTTCTATACCTCGGCAATTCCACACAATTTGCAAAATCAGGATCTGTTACCATCTCCACGACATTTTGAGCCATTAATTTACAGCAACTCGAACGATGGCAGAAATCAGATTAATCAGGATCTGCAGTGCCAACTCGCGACCACCACTCCAACCTGTAACAAATTGAAATTTGTATCGTGGTATCTAGAAAAGTGATTATAGTAATGGGTAAATTTATGACAGATATAAAACTAATTTGCACCCCCATTTGACATATTGCAAGCTGATTTGCATAATCATCAGCCATGTGCTGTTGTGAAGTACCACTAATGCTAAACTCGAACATTACCTTAGTTCCCACATTTTGTCTATAACATAGTTAAGCTCATAATTCCAAAAAACCGAGCTCATTAGCTCTTCAAAGTTCAGTAAGCCGCACAAATAGGATAAAACAAACACCCCTAAATTTGAACAAAGAGCATCATCACACTATTATTACCTCATCAATTCCATATTTTGGGCAGAAAAATAGACCATAAAAGTCGAACCCCAATTTTGAGTTACCTTATGACCAGATAAACACTAATTACACATACCGTTTTAATCTTGTAGAACGATTGTAAGCATTTATAGGCGAGCTAGGTGCATCTAATAAAGCATTTTCTAGTGGAATGATTGTAAGCTTTTAATACAGAATGAAATCAATAATGACATGTTATTTGCATGTCAATAACACTCTCGACTGAAACACTTTACGCCTGCAACCATACCCTGCTAACTTCTGACCACAGCTTCAAACATATTTGCCTTTGAAAAATTGAAAAAAACCAAGAAAAATACTAACCCCATCTCGATTCAGGGCCACACCTAACACATGTGTCTTCCAATAGCCTATGCAACTGCACATAATTCAAGTATATTATTGTTTCGTATAATACAAAGTTAAAAGAAGAGAAAAGAGACGTTTGTTTTAAACTCACAATGTTTACTTCATTAGTCCCTTTGATGAATGTCATGCTCACTTTTTTAAACACTTTTCGTGTTCCTCCATCCTATATAAAATATAAAAATAACATAAAATGTACAAATCACGGCATACTAACTCCTTTCAAAGTTTGATAAACCATTATGAAAAACTTACCCATGGTAATACCTGGTCATTAGTTGATAGTAGCTTCTCATATGCAGAGATATTAGTTCTTCCTTGAGTCTCTATAGCAGAAAGAGTCGCAACACCAAAAGAAGGCAAGACTGAAATGTAATAAAATGAGGTCAATATTTATTGACACAACTACTGTGTTTGTACGAAAAATCTCTTAATGATTAATGTAAAACCTAAAATTTGTCAAATGTGTAAAATTACCAAATTGCCCTTATAACATAAAAACTAAATAAAAACTTAAATAAAATACCAAATAAATCCCAAACACTTGAAAATAAGTAACATATAATGAATATTATTTTTTTTGGAGCATTTAAGATATTTAGAACCTAAATAAATTATGCCACGCTTGAACATAGTCCAAAATGAATTAATATGTAGTACAACTTATTTAAAAATAAGGATACGCATAATTTAATCATGAAAAGTGATAAATTCTGATTTTCACTCAACCACTACACCCTAAAATCCGGCCCTCAATCCCCATTTACCCTCTATATAATTTTGTTACATATTTTCATTTAAAACAAACTTTAAAAACCCTAAAAACCACCAAAACTCCATCTGGAGGCATAGTATTTTTCTGGGTCAATTGGGTATTTTTCCTGGATGTGTTTGAAGGCTATGAAGGTGGGAAAAATATTGTTGTGTCTTTGGGTGATTGGATCAAAGCTTTGGAATTTTGTTTGCTCGTTAATTTAGCCAAGAAGGAGGAAATTCATTCTTGTTCATTCTTTTCGATCGAACCACTTTGGGTATTTTTTATCATCCCTCTTATCATATATTATCTTTATAAAATCATAAAATTGGTCCATGCATGATAATCAAGTCATACGAATTTAAATAAAGTGAAAACCCTAAAATCATGCTAAAAACCCTAATCGGCCTAAATTATTTTTTTGTGGCTAGATATGATTTTTGTCCAGTGTTATTATGTATATAAGACATGAATAAAATATGGTTACATTTATTTGAAGCCTATGGTAGTTATTTTGATTTATTTGTTATTAATCTGGTCAAAATATATATATAAATGGGGCGAATGAATTAGGGTTATGGTTTTGGGTGATGTTTGGTGATAACAAATGTTGTAATGATTTTATAATGATGATGGTAATGATGGGGAAAAATTAGGGTTTGTGATTTGGGGAATTATTTGTAAATTGAATGGATTTTTATAAATGGAAGGGTGCGTTTTGTAAATTGTTAAAATTGAGGGTTGTATTTAGAAATCATAAAAGATCAGGGGTGAATGGTATAAAATTATTACAAGGGCTAAATGGTATGTTTCATAATTAAAAGGTTTAATTTGTGAAATATATATATATATATATATATATATATATATATATATATATATATATATATATATATATATATATATATATATATATATATATATAATTGTAAATAATAATATTTGAGGGGTGTAAACCATAATTCTGGAAACTTAATATGAATTCTGGACCAAATATGTATTTAAGGGTATAATGTGATAATATGATGATTTATGAGGGCCTTATGATAAATTTAATAAGTAATTAATGGTTTTTGGTAAATTAAATAATAAAAGGACTAGTTTTGTAATTCTGTGAAACTAAGGGTGTAAATGGTAATTTCTGTAACATGAAAGTAATTTTGGACTTAAAAGTTATTTAAAGGTATCCAGCGTATTTTTGAAAAGTAAAACGGGGTTTACTTGTATTTTACATAATTAAAAGGTATAATATGTATTTATTATAACTTGAGGGACTAAAATGGTAAATATGGCATATTAAGCATTGTATGATCTGAATAAATGGTTAAGAGCTGTTATTGTAAACTTTGGATAAATGTGGGGCTTATTTGATAATTATATTAGTTTATGGTTTAATTATGGAAATATGTTTAATTAAAGGTTTAATATGTAACTTTTATAACTAAAGGGGTGTAAAGTGTAAATCTAATATCTGAGACTGGTTTGACTTATTTCTAAGTGCTAGAATGTGATTATTTCAGTTTGTGGCCTTAAATTGGGTAATTGACACTTTAAACCCTAAACTATACTACGATTTCAAAAGAAACCCTAATCTTGGAAAGTCAACATAAAATCATATTTGTGACTTATGATAAGGTAATAACTTGACAAAATGATCAAAATAACCTAAATGAACATGTCTATAAATGGAAACTTGCCAATTATGGAAATCTTGCTATTTATGGAAACCTGCTATTTTTGGAAAGTACTA
Source organism: Artemisia argyi (assembly GCA_030686995.1). NCBI lineage: Eukaryota > Viridiplantae > Streptophyta > Magnoliopsida > Asterales > Asteraceae > Artemisia > Artemisia argyi. Next base: position 73,884,733 of record CM060696.1, on the reverse strand, counting down.
ATTATGGCAACTTTTGAAAATTGGAAACCTTTCTAAATAAGGGAACTTTCTATAAATAGAAACTTACTAATTATGGGAACCTGATAAAATAGAAAGTTATAAAAAGTTAGTAAAGATACTAAATCTAGAAAGTTTCTAAAAATGGAAAGATAACCTAAAAATGGAGTAATCTGATTTCAAATGAACTATCGAATAATTCTCGACTTCTAATCCGTCTAGATTTTATGAAGAAGGAGGAGGTTCTATTCCTATTGGATATTTTTCTAGTGTCTACTCTGTCATCTGGTTGAGGTACAGATATTCTGACCTTTTCAGTAAAGGTTTCTCATGACTCTATCCTTTTCTTTTGATCTGACATTCTGTTTAGGGTTCCCGATGCCATTGCTATGAAACCCCATTTTATGTTCTGAACCTTTTCTGTGATGAACCTTTGTTATCTAAACCTTCTGATTTGGACTATCTGATTTGACCTTCTGATTTGGACCTTATGATATGGACCTCTGATATGTATTTCTGATCTGATTATTTTGATGACCTATGATCTGTGTCATTTATGAAATTCTGTTTGACCTATTCTAGTTTGACACCTGAGCCAAATTTATTTCACTAGGCATGGGGTTCCATGTCCGTGTTAGAGATGCTCCTCTGGCATGACTCCAGGGCAGTGGAGTGATGTTCTGCCACGTCCCCTTTTCTGTTATATGATATGCGCACTTTATGATATGATTTACTATGGCCAATCTGATTTATGTGGGGGCGTATGGATGCATCCTAGATCTGTTTTTGTTTTCTGTTATCTGGTGAATGTGGCTGTGTTTGCAATGCACGTCCTTCACAACCCATTGAGGTCACCCCTCTATTTACATCTGATATTTTGAGGTCTCCCCTCATTATGACTATGATTATGATTATGATGAAGGCATTTATGAAGGCATTATTATATCTGTTTTCTGGGCTCGTGGGTGATGACTAACCCTTACCTTATCTCTTATTACTATTTCATACTTGCCTTTGATTACATTCTGTTATTTCCTTTATACCTTATTCAGTATTCATCTCTGTTTCATATTACTTTGTTGTTATATCTATTCACTGGGCTTTTTAAGCTCGGCCGTGTTTTCTTTGTTCCGTGGCAGGTTTTAGAAGGAAGCTGGGTTATGGGTGAAGAGTACAAATAGGAGCTTTTAGAGAGGAATTGCTTGATGAGTTAATAGTGGTTCTGAAGATGCTTTAGATTAGTCATTTTTGTACTTAGTTCTGATATTGTATTCCTTATCATGGAACCTTTTGTAACCCTTGTATCCATTTGTATTATTAAAGTTTATGCTTGTGTTTGTTCTGATTGACACCATGATTGTGACATTTTAGCCCTTGTCGGTTTGGTGTGTTACAATTATGGTATTAGAGAACAGGCTACGACTTATGATACATATAACCTTGACCTGTGAGTTTTGGACCATTAGGCTTCCACTGTAGGAACATAGGAGAACACTTTGAGGACTTGCTTTAGGATTTCCCAGGCGAACTTAAGTTTTGACAGGTGAGGAATGGGTAGACTTTAAGGTATTTGTTTAAGTATCATTGCTTCCGCATTACTCTGATTCGTGCTTCTGCCTTCAGTTATGCCTTATGAGAAATTCTATTTCTGTGGCTAGAAAGTTTTGAAACCTAAGTTCAGTAACCAAGTAAGTTTGGAATCCCTCAAGAATGACATTGATACCGTATACCATTCAAATCCACTTTCTGATCCTCATATTCCATTTCTGCCTGACAAACATTCTAATATTTTATCGACCATTCTGAAGGTTATTCAAACATGATGTGTTAGACACATTCTGTGAATTCATTTCTTATGTTGGGCATATAATGTATCGTCTGATACTATTTGACTTTGCATAATCCTTTACTCTGATAATTGTTAATTACAGAAATAAAATAAAAAATAAAAAAATAAAAAATTTGTTTTCCTCCCTCTGAATGATGAACTCTGTTTACCAATCAGTTTCCTTTGGAAGGATATGATGTTAATATTATCTTAATATGGATTCGTTAACTTAGCAGGATGATGCTGACGACTGATATTCTATACATCTCACTTTTGACGATCATTTGATGTTGTAGTACCATTGATTTATAATCCACCTATCACTTTTGTTTAAAACAAACGAGATTCCAATACCTTGAACTGTTCTCTCATCGATTTCAACATTTTGATGTATCATGTACTGGACTCTGAGATATATAAACCATCCGTCTAGTTTGATGGTTGTATTCGTTCTATGAATCCGTTTAATCTTGATATATCTGATTTTGAGGTCTCTTGATTTCGAGTTGGCTTGTGACCTTTAGTAACTTGTTTCATTCTACTCCTAGTATGATGTTTCTAAAACACATGAATCTGTTAAGATTGATGCTGCTATGAAAGTACAAAACTCTGATCTCTTCTGATTTACAAGTTTCTCCTAGCACCTAATAGTACTAGAAGTATTTTGTAGTACAAAAGTTTTCAATGTTCTCTGATAAACCTTTTGGTATTCCCTCCTGCTTGAACAATAGAATCTAAACTAATCTCAGTCGAAGAAGCCATGGAAGGTGAGAGATTGATTGAGCTGACGTAATATGATGTTAATCACCCTGATATTTTATTCTGGGATGATCCAGTCGATTTATTAAGAAGAGAAAAAGAAATATATGACGGTGGATCGGCTATCATGAACCTAACTAAATCACTATCTGAAATCATTAATCCTTCCCGCGTATTAATAAATGATTTAGTCTACCTTTGAAACTCAGTGATCTGATTACATTTGATGGACTGAAGAAGCAACCTCAGGAACTTCTAAGAAATGGGTTAAATAATCAAGAATAACCTCCGTAAAGTATTGCAGTTGTTATGAAGAAGGAAGGTAATGAAAAGTGATTCTGAAGCTGCCTTTGTGCTCATTATTGCGAACCCTGATGATGCCAATTGTATTGGCAAAATTGTCAACTATTCTTACGCGTCAAATGGAATTTATGTTTCTCGAATGTTTAGACAAATGGTCATTGTATGACTCATTAGTACGTTTAGAAACAAGGAAGAACATGAGAATCAATTGCGCAAGTTGTTAGAAATCTGACAATCAGTTGTATATTCTGTAAGTTTGATGTATGTTGAGGCAATGGTGTTCTTAATTGAGAAAATTACTATAAACTCCGACAGCAGATTAAAAGAAGCTGGAATCTTCTTAATCATGTAGAAAATTTTGGAGGATGCTTACAAATTGTGTTACTGTTAATAAATTTCGTGAACAGAGAGAAACAGCTCAGTTTGATTGAGAACGGAGTTCTAGAAAAAGCTGAAATAGAGATATGCTTCCGCACTCGCAAGTGGTACCTGACTTGGAACGCTTCTAAGAGAGACTCAGACATGAACGTGTACATCGCAGAAAGATGATTGTTTATGCATCAAGTCAACTATAAACGTATGAGAAGGTTGTTCACTGCATGATCTGGAATTGACAACAGCAGTGGCTACCCCGAAGAGTGGAAAACGATCCCTACATGACAGAAGTGTTGGCGAGCAGAGGACAAGATCTAGTCAAGACGGCGGACCTGGAGCTGATGAAGACATACAGTCCCACTTCCCTATTCATCTTGGGTTTACTAATATGTATTGAGAGCGGAAGCAGACTGGATGATGAAGGAATTCAAAGATCGTGCCAGAAGTTCACATCTCTCCATCACATTCCAAGAGGAACTGCAGAAGGATTGACGAACCAGACTCAAGCTCATGATTTCGTTCACCCCGAGGTTTATGGACAAATAAAGATAAATGACTGGACTGGAAGAGATGGGAGATAGTAAATTTCTGAATGAACTGATATTGAAGCAAACCCCTATGTTTGGATGGACTGATTCTATAGAAACATCTCAGTTCCGTGTTCATTCTGCGTTTTCTTGATAATGGCCTCGTTTTGAGAATTTTGGTGAATTGTCAAGACTCATGTTCTTGAACGCAGTACGTTACCTCTGTTAGAAAATTTTGGAATTTCCTTTACTCTTTTGGGCAGTCTGTTTTCCTCTAAGCTATGATATCTGATTCTGTTAATCTCTGGACTGTAGAAGTACTAGTGGACTAAGAATAGGTTGTTTGTTCACGACTCGAGATAAAGTATGATCATCATAAGGGCATAATTATGTGGTGCTCGTATTATGACGCCTGATCAATGTGATAATACTTACACCATATAATGTGTACTTATCGTGATCACAGGATATCTTGAGGAGTGCCTTAGAGAAGACATAGCTTTCTGATTCCATTGGTGACTATCTGCGATTAGTAAGACTTTAGGTTCATTCTACCTATGTGTATTTCTCTGCCTTTGTTCGCTAGACATTTGGATAAGGTTGGACTCTCGTTTTTCATTCTGTTGACCTTCATATATATATTCTACAAATCTTATGCTCCTGGTATAGTTCTTTACTGTTTAATACAGTTATTCGATCTAAACTTTGTTCGTATCCCATGTGTTACTTCGAGAAGATTCGCCTATCATTCGTTATACGTTGCATTGGCCTTTTTGACCAGATTCAACCTGATTTATCTCATTCTAAGGAATCCAAAAACACCTTGTCTAGATCGAGTCATGAGAAACTATTTTGTTTTGAAAATTCTTTTGGGAAGAACCTTCCCGAGCACGAGGATAATTGTGACGATCTTTGCGATTTGCTACGCCTCCGTTTAACTTTGCGACTTCAAATTTCAAGGATGAAATTTTTCTTTTAGAGGGGAAGAAGTTGTAAAACCTAAAATTTGTCAAACGTGTAAAATTACCAAATTGCCCTTATAACATAAAAACTAAATAAAAACTTAAATAAAATATCAAATAAATCCCAAACACTTGAAAATAAGTAACATATAATGAATATTATTTTTGTTGGAGCATTTGAGATATTTAGAACCTAAATAAATTATGCCACGCTTGAACATAGTCCAAAATGAATTAATATGTAGTACAAATTATTTAAAAATAAGGATATGCATAATTTAATCATGGAAAGTGATAAATTCTGATTTTCTCTCAACCACTACACCCTAAAATCCGGCCCTCAATCCCCATTTACCCTCTATATAATTTTGTTACATATTTTCATTTAAAACAAACTTTAAAAACCCTAAAAACCACCAAAACTCCATCTGGTGGCATAGTATTTTTTGGGTCAATTGGGTATTTTTCCTGGACGTGTTTGAAGGCTATGAAGGTGGGAAAAATAGTGTTATGGTCTTTGGGTGATCGGATCAAAGCTTTGGAATTTTGTTTACTCGTTAATTTGGCCAAGAAGGAGGAAATTCATTCTTGTTCATTCTTTTCGATTGAACCACTTTGGGTATTTTTTTATCATCCCTCTTATCATATATTTTCTGTATAAAATCATAAAATTTGTCCATGCATGACAATCAAGTCAAACGAATTTAAATAAAGTGAAAACCCTAAAATCATGCTAAAAACCCTAATCGGCCTAAATGATTTTTTTGTGGCTAGATATGATTTTTTTGCAGTGTTATTATGTATATAAGACATGAATAAAATATGGTTACATTTATTTGAAGCCTATGGTAATTATTTTGATTTATTTGTTATTAATCCGGTCAAAATATATATATAAATGGGGCGAATGAATTAGGGTTATGGTTTTGGGTGATGTTTGGTGATAACAAATGTTGTAATTATTTTATAATGATGATGGTAATGATGGGGGAAAATTAGGGTTTGTGATTTGGGGAATTATTTGTAAATCGAATGGATTTTTATAAAGGGAAGGGTGCGTTTTGTAAATTGTTAAAATTGAGGGTTGTATTTAGAAATCATAAAAGATCATGGGTGGATGGTATAAAATTATTACAAGGGCTAAATGGTATGTTTCATAATTAAAAGGTTTAATTTGTGAAATATATATATATATAATTATATATATTTAATTGTAAATAATAATATTTGAGGGGTGTAAACCATAATTCTGGAAACTTAATATAATTCTGGACCAAATATGTATTTAAGGGTATAATGTGATAATATGATGATTTATGAGGGCCTTATGATAAATTTAATAAGTAATTAATGGTTTTTGGTAAATTAAATAATAAAAGGACTAGTTTTGTAATTCTGTGAAACTAAGGGTGTAAATGGTAATTTCTGTAACGTGAAAGTAATTTTGGACTTAAAAGTTATTTAAAGGTATCCAGCGTATTTTTGAAAAGTAAAACGGGGTTTACTTGTATTTTACATAATTAAAAGGTATAATATGTATTTATTATAACTTGAGGGACGAAAATGGTAAATATGGCATATTAAGCATTGTATGATCTGAATAAATGGTTAAGAGTTGTTATTGTAAACTTTGGATAAATGTGGGGCTTATTTGATAATTATATTAGTTTATGGTTTAATTATGGAAATATGTTTAATTAAAGGTTTAATATGTAACTTTTATAACTAAAGGGGTGTAAAGTGTAAATCTAATATCTGAGACTGGTTTGACTTATTTCTAAGTGTTAGAATGTGATTATTTCAGTTTGTGGCCTTAAATTGGGCAATTGACACTTTAAACCCTACACTATACTAAGATTTCAAAAGAAACCCTAATCTTGGAAAGTCAACATAAAATCATATCTTTGACTTATGATAAGGTAATAACTTGACAAAATGATCAAAATAACCTAAATGAACATGTCTATAAATGGAAACTTGCCAAATATGGAAATCTTGCTATTTATGGAAACCTGCTATTTTTGGAAAGTACTAATTATGGCAACTTTTGAAAATTGGAAACCTTTCTAAATAAGGGAACTTTCTAAAAATAGAAACTTACTAATTCTGGGAACCTGATAAAATAGAAAGTTATTCAAAGTCAGTAAAGATGCTAAATCTAGAAAGTTTCTAAAAATGGAAAGATAACCTAAAAAGGGAGTAATCTGATTTCAAATGAACTATCGAATAATTCTCGACTTCTAATCCATCTAGGTTTTATGAAGAAGGAGGAGGTTCTATTCCTGTTGGATACTTTTCTAGTGTCTGCTCTGTCATCTGGTTGAGGTACAGATATTCTGACCTTTTCAGTAAAGGTTTCTCATGACTCTATCTTTTTCTTTTGATCTGACGTTCTGTTTAGGGTTCCCGATGCCATTGCTATGAAACCCCATTTTATGTTCTGAACCTTTTCTGTGATGAACTTTTGTTATCTAAACCTTCTGATTTGGACTATCTGATTTGACCTTCTGATTTGGACCGTATGATATGGACCTCTGATATGTATTTATGATCTGATTATTTTGATGACCTATGATCTGTGTCATTTATGACATTCTGTTTGACCTATTCTAGTTTGACACCCGAGCCAAATTTATTTCACTAGGCATGGGGGTTCCATGTCCGTGTCAGAGATGCTCCTCTGGCATGACTCCAGGGCAGTGGATTGATGTTCTGCCACGTCCCCTTTTCTGTTATATGATATGCACACTTTATGATATGATTTACTATGGCCAATCTGATTTCTGTGGGGGCGTATGGATGCATCCTAGATCTATTTCTGTTATCTGTTATCTGTTATCTGGTGAATGTGGTTGTGTGTGCAATACACGTCCCTCACAACCCATTGAGGTCACCCCTCTATTTACATCTGATATTTTGAGGTCTCCCCTCATTATGACTATGATTATGATTATGATGAAGGCATTTATGAAGGCATTATTATATCTGTTTCTGGGCTCGTGGTTGATGACTAACCCTTACCTTATCTCTTATTACTATTTCATACTTGCCTTTGATTACATTCTGTTATTTCCTTTATACCTTATTCAGTATTCATCTCTGTTTCATATTACTTTGTTGTTATATATGTTCACTGGGCTTTTTAAGCTCAGCCGCGTTTTCTTTCTTCCGCGGCAGGTTTTAGAAGGAAGTTGGGTTATGGGTGAAGAGTGCAAATAGGAGCTTTTAGAGAGGAATTGCTTGATGAGTTAATAGTGGTTCTGAAGATGCTTTAGATTAGTCATTTTTGTACTTAGTTCTGATATTGTATTCCTTATCATGGAACCTTTTGTAACCCTTGTATCCATTTGTATTATTAAAGTTTATGCTTGTGTTTGTTCTGATTGACACCATGAATGTGACATTTTAGCCCTTGTCGGTTTGGGGTGTTACAATTAAACATGTTAAGAATCTAAATACGTGTGCCTAACTGAAATACCAAAAGTTTGTCTATGGTACTCTTCATTGCTAGAAAAGAAGTCTGATTGACAAAGATGACGCAATAGTCATATAGGCTACTAAAGTGGTGCCAAATTGGTGTTTGGATGTGTGATTCGAAAGTTATTATTTGATAAAAATATATAACTAAAAAATTGGAGTAAAAAACAAGCGTTAACCTGTTTGAAATTGGGACATGAATATGAGTGAGATTGGTCGATGAATTCTGGTACTCAAATAAATTATTAAACGGGATGGCCAAAAAAAGATAATCTAAGAAGAAAAAGAAAACATAGACATCTTGTGAAATAACGCGTATATTACCATTAACAAATCATAACGGGTTACTTGAAAATTTAGACCCACTCCATGTTCTAATCATCCTTATTATTCATCTTCAGCAATTCAGTGTCATCCGAACCTATGATATAACGAAAAGCAAGTTAGTCTCATCGAAACCTATGTGATATATTGTTAAACGTTACAACTTATTATACCTGCTATGTTTTCCAAGCATAGCACATAAGCTTTTCTCTTTAAGATGTGGTTCGCGCCTGCACAGAGTGTACATGTAGAAAGTGCAACTCATACACTATATGAGGCTCAGAATGTTTAGTAATCTCAAAAAGCGGATACATCCGGATTGGCTACAAAATTGATAGTTTGCCACGCCAAGGCACAGAGATTCACCGCTTTAATCAAACCCGTTTAAATTCATCATCGCCTCTTATATCCAATATCACCAACAGCTTTGTTTCAGCCACAACATAAGTGGTACCCGAAACCCAACATGGCTGCAACCATATGGTTACCCTGCCAAGATATGGGCTTCGACAAGCTACAAATGATATGATCAAAGCTTTAACCAAACTTGGTGATATTCATGACAGGGCCTTACAATTACCATTACCATTACCATAATTTGCGTGTCACCGTGGCTGCAAATCCAATACTTTGCCCTGCCATGGCTACAATAACAGGGCACACATGGTTGATGCAAATTATTTCACCTTTGCTCGGATGCACCCAAGCACATGACAAACAACCCGTCTTTCAAATCTGGTCTTTTTTCCAATTATGTTATGAAAGGAAGACGCGATAACGTCAATCTGTCAATAACCAAAAACACAATAAGAGATACGCTTGTTATAGCTGCACACAATCAGAAAACCAAATGGCGGCAAAGCAACACAAATTTATGCAAATGGCATTGTACATTCTTTTTGCTTTAGAAACCCATAACAAAACATGTACTGGAACATACAAATAGTGATGTACATTACTATTAGCTTTAGAACCTACAGCTCGAATTGATAAACTTTCTATAATCATAATAAGTTGTGGTAAATTTGGATGGGGAGTGTTTGTTAAAACCTTCATTTTAACCGGTTACTCAACCCAACCCATTTTGAAACCTTGAGAGAAAACATACAATCAATTAGCTTCGGGAAGTTTCAAACAAAAAAATCTCTCAATTAAAATGGCAAATTAAGCCGAAAACAAAAATGATGTTTAATCGTACCGAGTCTAACTTAAGAAAAGCTGGCTTTCAAATTTGAAAGCACATACCTTAATCTTTAAAAAAATATATTCCTTATGCCTCTTGATCTCTTTAAGCTTCATTTTTTATGCTTGCATCAATCGTTCGATACGGATCATCATAGTCCTATAACGACACGACATTACAATGAATAATCCTATCTAAGGATTCAGATGTACTTACAAAAGCAACAACAAGAGCATAATGAGTTTTGAGAAAAACAACTAAACCATTGCTATGACATGACTAACTGTACCATAATGAGTAGCAATTAAAATTAAGATCATCAATTTTTTCATCAACTTTTAGGCAAAACATCTAGTAATTAATGATAACTGAAGAAGACTACCACCTAAACCAAAGTTATTCTATATAATCACTTTATTAGTAACTAACTAATGTTAATTACTTGGCTAAAGACATCTATGTTGTATATCTATGAAAAGCTAAAGATGCATAAAGAAGTCCCTTTTTAAGAACTACATATTTAAAGTTTTGAATACATCTTGCAGCTGATACAAACAAAGAAAAAGGAGAGATAGTTACAAAATATTCTATAACTAAAAAAAAAGAAAAAAAAAATTAAAAAAAAAAAAAAAAAAAAAAAAAAAAAAAAAAAAAAACATAACAATGTCAAAAGAGAGCAAACATCAATAACATCTACTGTACTTATTATCCAACTTTCAGATAAAAAAAATAGCAAATTCATACATATAAAGCTGGTAACAAAAACCCTAAAATTAACAAAGAACCTAAAGTAAAACATAACCCTAATTTTACCTAAACCCATTATCAAAAACAAAAAAGATCACAATCGAATCACAAAACGGTATAAAAACCCGCATAATAATTAACTCCAATCAAAAAAATTATAAACCCTAGATTTGGGTCACCAGAACTCACCTTCTATCTGTGCGTTAGAAGAATCCAGAAGAAGCCTCATCTATCTAAATGGATGGGTGTGGCTAAAAAAAACCCACAAATATGTGGATGGGAAAATGAAGTAGCACACCTGGCAAAAACACAACCACAAAACAAAGCCCCTCACAAATTCATTTTAAAATTGTTTCTCTGGTTCTGTAGCTATACTCAGAACACGCACTGTGGATATATCTAACTGGATCGGAGCAATTAGATCCATCGAGGTTTTTTTTCCGGTGTCGGACCAATGATATGAGAGAGGAGGGGTGAGAATGTGAGGGAGACCCGAATAACATGGGGCTACATTTTTCGGTCTCGGGTTAAAAACATAAAGTGGTTGCCTACTACTCTATGGTGAATAGTACACGGTTATTATATAATACTTATAATACCGTATATTGAGTTTTTTATTGGATTATTACTGATTGACAATTTTAAATATAATGTTATGGGGGAAATGTAAGATAAATGAGCAACACGGTAGACATAAACACGTACACTTAAAAAACAAGTGAACAGGAATGTAAGGAAGTATTTTATGAAATACTTATTTATTCTTTTTTTTTAAGCCTTGATTGATATTATAAATGACAAACCTACGCCTTATATTATGGTTGTTTAACCACTAATTTTTAATATATATATATATATATATATATATATATATATATATATATATATATATATATATATATATATATATATATATATATATATATATATATATATCCTAACCTATATAAAGCACAAGTTTGATTTCTAATTATAGTAACAATAAATCAAGAAAAATCCCTCAAAACTCCTAAAAAAACTACACGTGGCAGTTACTATTGAAATAGAAATATTGCAAAATAATGTCGCTGTCATCAACAGATCCATTTTGAACGCCATCAATAAACACATAACCAAATCTTAAACCTAATTATGAAATAACCCTCATTTTTATAATATTATCAAAACCGATTCATGGTGGTAGATAATCGACCATGTATCTTATCTTTTTAATGAACCCTAATTATGAAACAGCCACTCCTTTTTTAAAAGTGATTCATGGTGGTGGAATGATTTACTAATTAAATTTTGATTGAAGATTTGTTTTTTATTAAGCTGATTTTATGGAGATCAAAGCATACAACCATTTTTTTTTTTAAATTCAAAACCACCGATCCTACACCACCACCGCCGACAATATGATCCGACACAACAAGGTTTCTTCTTCAAATAACTCTCGATCCATACACCAAAATTATGTTTTTCAATTCATATATTGAAGAATCTGTATAAGAATTCTGTTAGGATTAAAAGTGACGATCATTATTGAGTCAAATAGTTAGTTAAATATATTCATGTAATAGTTAGTAAAATGCTAGTTCATTAAGTTTAAGTAAAAGTCTTAATGGCTTGGCCCAAAAGAAGGCCCATGAGAAAGCCCATGGTGGCTTATGAAAAGTATAAATACCCCTCCTAAGCTTGTTAGGAAGGGTGGGAGTTCATGCTAATCAAACTTTATTTTACACATAGTGCTCTCCACCTCTCTCTCTCTACTTTCTCTCTCTAGCTCTTCTCTCTCTCTCTCTCTCTCTCTCTCTCTCTCTCTCTCTCTCTCTCTCTCTCTCTCTCTCTCTCTCTCTCTCTCTCTCTCTCTCTCTCTAACATCATATTCTTAAGTGATAAAGCTAGATCTACGGTCCTACAATTGGCATCAGAGCTAACCGGGGGCGAATCGCGGTGTTTTGTGGTGAAAAATCGTGTTTTTGGGTGATAAAAGGCAAATATGGGTACTGTTCATCGTGGTGTTTAGCGAGTTAGACAGTTTTTTGGCGAGTTAGAAAAAATTTTATCGAGTTTGGATTTGATGATTATCGAGTTTGGTGTTTATCGAGTTAGGTAGCAATTTTTGTCGAGTTAAGAGACAATTTTTATCGAGTTAGGGAGCTGACTATCGAGTTAGCTTAGCGAGTTAGACGCTTTATCGAGTTAGAAGCTGTCTTTTGCCGAGTTTGGCTTAATCAACCTTATCTTTTATCGAGTAAGGTTCTTTGTGGCTAATACCTAAACGAAACTCTGCCAAATTTTTCTGAGCTTATCGAGTTACAAAAGAACTTATCGAGTTTCAAGATCTTACCGAGTTACAATAGGGTTACCGAGTTTGAAATGGTTACCGAGTTTGACATATCTTACCGAGTTTGAAAGGTTACCGAGTTTGAAGAAGGAGAAAGTTGCGTGTTAGGGAATGGTTATCGAGTTAGCAAGGTTACCGAGTTAGGGAGATTATCGAGTATACCAAGGTTACCGAGTTAGGAATGTTTATCGAGTTGGGATGATGTTATCGAGTTAGTAAAAAAAATTATTTTTGAGAGGAGACTAAACGTTCAATTTTTACGCGAGATTCAAAGTTTGGTATAACGTTGAAAATTTTGGCCCAAAATTCAAATTTTTAGGCCAAAATTCAAATTTTTTCGGTGAAATTTTGCATAAAAATTTTTAATACTCAAATTTTTAAATTTTTCTAGTAACCTTAGCATTGTATTTCTTAGTGATTTCCAAATTTTGAGGGAGAAATTTTTCCAATTATATTTTTGGAGGGAAAATCTGAAATCACTACGAATCAACGAGATTGAATTTCATACTTCACCAAAAACACACCACGAATTGCTTAAAAGATCCTGATCAAGATTTACCAAAGATCAATAGCTAAATTTTGAACGTTATCAAAAGGTGACTACGGGGATAATTTGTTTATTACTTATTTGAGCTTGAAGTGACGTTTCATGGGTGCGTGTACTTAGTATCTCAAGGTCTAGGGGTTGGTTGGATGAAGACTTTTGAAGATCCTTGTTTGAGCATTCATGGGATAGTGATTAAGACTTGGACATCTAGCTATGTGTGAGATCTATAAACGCATAAGTTGGTTCTTAATGCTCACAATAGCTATCACTTTAAGGAGTTACGTTGTAGTGCTCAGTGTCACACAAGGTTGTGGATTGTTTAAGAGACGGATATACAATAAAGGATGGATGGTTGGGTATATGCCACTACCTATATTGTAAGGAGTAACGTTGTTGTGCTCAGTATAGGTTCTTAATCAGGATAGTACAAGCGTAAGTCACAAGCCTGGAGAATTTTACTTCACACTCAAGTTTGTCATATCGGGTTGTCTCCACACGTGGTCACTTACTATTAGCCAATGGAAGTGAAAAGAGGTTGATCTGAGATGAATTGTAGAGAGAATAGTTATTGCCATTTCACTCATGGGGTATTGATTTGTATGTTGCTTCCAGTTGATATGTTTATGTACACATATTTATGATGATTCCGAGAGATCATCATCATCCAGGAGGGAGAAATGTGTACATCGGGGCTTTTATTGAAGAACTGGAAGCATTCTAAGTGAGTTGAAGATGACGATATGATGCTCCCCAAACAAACCTGTGAAGAAGTTACATATTATCAGTCTAAGATTCATTTTCCGCTGTGCATGAGACTGAAGATTATATGGGCAGAATTCAAAGATACTTCTTCAACAAGCATCAAGGTTATATCAAACGGGTTGTCCATTTGGGAGGGAGCATGTAAAAGAAAATGGTTTACTAATTGGGAGGGAGTAATAACCCAATTAGATTAGCAAGTGATTCGTCTACAAGTAAACAAAGATTGCTGGGGATATTTATGAAAAAAGAGCTATGAAGTCTTCCTCAGCATTGCTGCGCTTACTTTGATTATTTTATTTTACTTGTTAGGAATCATTGTAACCAATTCACGTATATCTCCAGCTGGAGGGAGATTGTTAGAAATGAAGCTGAGCGATATTTACGTGAATTGGAGTAGACAACTAGAATGCATAAAGTATAGGGACTACTAATGTAATATTGTAAAAGTTATCTTATGTAAGGACTATAAATACCCCTCAAGGCTTCACTTGAGGGGTGTGGGTGTGGGTGTGTAACATAATTTATAATAATAATAACATCTTTGTTTCACCTCACCTTCTCTCTACTTTCTCTCTCTAGAATAATGGCATATTTTGATCAACCTCGTCCTCCAGAAGGTGATTCTTGGGTTCTACAAATTCCGGTTCGAATTTTTCATTTATGTATATGTGTTTTCTGGTGATGCATTTGTGATGCCTTCTAGGTGTTTGAAGCAATTGAAGGTCCAAAATCAACCAAACCGGATAAAATATGATAAGTCAAACGAATATGCAAATCAAGTAATTTCAATATTTATCATATTTGTCAGATGTGGATGAAGGTAAATTACTCGATTTAATGTTTAGTTTTATAAAAAGATCATTAACAATGAGGGATTGTGATTTTTTGATTTGATTTATAAAATTGTTTGTTTATGACTTTTTTTTTAATTTCTTGAGTGATATGATATTTGTGTTTATCTAAGCTACAATACATAACCCACTTACATATTTAACCACTTCTCAATTAGGAGTAAATTTTATTTATTTATTTATTTGCTGATGATCATTTATGCTTTATAATTATGACTTTTGTTTTATGATGATAATCATCTGTGTTTCCTATATTTGCAACTGCGACATTACTTATTTGATAACTTGGAAACTTTTGTTTTATATAGCAACAAAGAATGATGGTGGCCTTTCATCATCAAGTTCTTCAAAGACTAAAAAGAAATCATGTAAGTACAATAACCATGGCACTAAAATGAAGCTGTCGAATATTGGCTTTAGTGTGTGAAGAGTAAAACTGAAGATGTCAATTGAAGTGGAAACAAAATGATATGTGACTTACCCACTTTTATTTTAAGTTGACTTATTCGATTTCACTAATTTGATCCATTTCACATTTATGATATCATTGCATGATCTACTGATAAGTACTTAAGTTATGTCATAACCGAAACGATAAGTCTGTACTATAAGTGAAAGATGAAAAGATCATTTAAATGATTGAATTCATAAGCTTATTAAGAAACAATGATCGATGAGATGTTGAAACATGCTCAAACGTGTTAGTCTGATATTTCATTAGTGTCTATGGAGGGACTTATTGCTATGTGAAAATAGCCTGAGAATCAGAGTTCCTTAATATATATTTTATGAACATATAAATAGCTTTTCTACTCCTAAAGGGAAGACTCTTGGTCTATTTGGTAGGCAAAAGTTGCAAACTTGCAGGATTCTCTTAATAAAAATAAAGCTCAAAGTGAATTGTAGTTGTAAACCAAACACTACCTAACATTATGTCTAAACTTTTGTATATATTAGAGTAAGTATTTGTTAATTGGAGCAATCACATTAAATGTATACATAAAATATATCGAGAATGAGCTGGAATCTTGAATGTAGGTTTCAACATTGTGATCAACCGTCTTTTTAAGACACAATATCCAATAGTCATGGACTAGGTGAGCGGTATGAACTTCATCATGGGTCAAAATCTTTAACGGTGCCTTAGTCTCCGCAGCTGTACTTGCAGATAGGTACATAACAGAACGATTTATTCCTGACAAAGGTTAGAACATCTTTCTTTCAGTTAGCTATGTGCAAAATGAAATTGTAATATTTGTACTTATTGATGTTGTTTTATTATTGCATCAATGGATTTAGTAGATGAACCTGCTACAAACTAAAAAATGGAATTGCATCCAAACCCACTGAACTGCACGAGATAGATCGTGTTGTAAAAAGTGATTCTTGATTGAATGAATGTGTTTTATGAGATAAAGATTGTTGTTTTATGGAAGAGAATAGTTAAATAATGAAATAGGTGTGAATTTATAATGGATTTTGGGTTTTTTTGAATTTGGTAGTTGTTGGAATTGAATTATTATGGGATCATGGGGATTTAATTATTAGGTTTTGTAGGTAATGGTTTTAGGATTGTTTGTTAGTGGTTCTGTAATGTATATTGTATAGACACTCGGAAGGATTAGTCACTTTATGTGTTTTATACTCGAATGAAGCATAGAACAAGGCTCAAGCTCAAGTATGTGCAACCTAATCTGTATGCAAGATAATTTCTTTCTTTTGTTGGCTTATTCGTTAGCGCAGGCAGAAGTCAACTATCTTGGATAGTTACACCATCCAAATCTTGCGAAAATGATCAGCTATTGCTTAGAAGATGATCATAGCCTTTTTACGTATGAGTTTATCCCTAAAGTAAGTTAACAATGTTTTCATACAGTTTCTCTGTGCTTGACAGTTAGGTGTCTCTTTTGGGTGCGTTTTATCTTT
This sequence comes from Artemisia argyi, assembly GCA_030686995.1. Taxonomy (NCBI): domain Eukaryota; kingdom Viridiplantae; phylum Streptophyta; class Magnoliopsida; order Asterales; family Asteraceae; genus Artemisia; species Artemisia argyi. Next base: position 73,867,836 of record CM060696.1, on the reverse strand, counting down.
ATTGGATCAAATTAAAAAAAATGTTAGAAGGAGAATAGGTCAGCAGGTTGAAAATTGATAAAGAGTCTACTCTTAAAGCATACATTTACGTCCTCTAAATTTCTTTATTTTAAGTATTATTGTAAATTACTATTGGAACACTTTGTAATCATGATTAATACGGTAATCATCTTTTGAATCTTTTCGGGTCCAAACAAGAACGTGCTTGCAGAGCAACTTAATCTTGCTCGGTCCATTTCAACCCGTACTAAAAATGACCTTTTTCAATATGGACCCGTTTTAGCCAGCAACAGTTTTGCTACCTATAACATATAGTATATTACCTCACACATTAAATTAACATTCTTTGTGTAAATCAGGAGGTTCTTATTTCCAGCCACTTTTTGATGTCTACGACTGAAGTTGCTTTTGGGGCCACGAGGGGTCTAGCCATTCTTCACTATGCCTAAAGAATGGTCATATATAGAGACTTCAAGACTTCAAATCTTTTACTTGACTTGGTATGATGTATTTTGTTGAAGCTCTAAATCTCATTCATGTAATCTATATATGTTGTTAGAAATACATAAAACTTGATTTAAGGCATCAAAGTGATACTCAGTTTTTCTAATTTTTACTGCAATCAACACAACTCCAATACAAAATTATCCAATTTTGGATTGGGGGATGGACCGACTGGTGATAAAAGCCATGTTTCTACTTGGGTCATGGGAACCTACATAAATGCACCTCCTGGATATTTATCTACAGGTATATGATTTTTTAAATGAACCAGTTGTAATAGGAGCAGATGCCTTGAATATCGGTTTACTTTATATTTGTTTGCGAAAATCTAAGGGTAGCTATGATAGTTGAGCTCTTTGTAGTTAACTCAAACGGTATTTGGTAATTTTAGAAGTGTGGGTCTTTGGAAAAAGATAAATTTTATCCCACCTGATCGATTTGAGCATTTGTAGCAAAATACAATAGTTTTTACTGATATTTGACACATTTAGTTGATTCTCATAGGTCATCTGATCTTAAAGAGTGACATACAACTTTGGAGTTGTTCTTTACGAAATCCTGTCCGGCAAAAAGCAATAGACAAAAACAGGCCACCTGGAGAACAAGACTTGGTCTAATGGGCTACGCTTGTCTAACCAACAAACGAAGAATCTTCCGTGTCCTAGGCCCACCGCTCTAGGGTCAATATGCACTTGGCCCAGCCCTCAAGTTAGCAAACCTATCACTTCAATGTCTATGCATGTAACCAAAGATGCGACCAAGTATGGATGGGGTAGTCACGACTTTACAAGAGCTTCAAGACAGTGAAAAACGTGAATGTAGAGACCCCTAGGTGAACCAATCAACTAACAAAGCCAGCTCCCCTTCGTGCTTAAAGGCTAAGATTCACCACAAGTTGGAGCATCGAAGAAGTTGAGTTATTGGTCTGCGTTCGTGAAAAAGCATCCATGAAGAAAATTTAGATTGGTACGGGTGCTTCTCCACCGTAAAAAGAAATGAGGTAACTCACTATTATTTAGTAAAGATTATTTTTTTTTCTCTGTTCTGGTATGTCATCTTTGCTATTAGCGATCTTTGATTATTTTTTATGTTTTCATATTTGTTCACCTATCACGATAAATTTCTTTTTCTTATAACTCAACATTTTTTTTTTCTTTCTATCTTTGTGTTTTTTAGCAGCTTTTTTTTATTGCAGTATGTTGATTTCATTATTTTTCATAATAGCTTAAACTTGGGTTTTTTCTAGCATAACGTTACAATTAACCAAGTTACAAATACATGTTAGCTATTTTTACATGTAAATTTTTTTTCCATTGTTGTCGAATTTTACCGAACATATTTATTCATAAAACTACACATACTTTTTCCATTGTCTAGGAACTGGTGAGCGAAAAAAATTAACCATGTGCATTAAATTGCGTGAACAAACTTGATCTTAAAAGTACTAAAATTGTGAATATGGTTTAATTTGTTATTTGCATTATATTGCGCACCCATTGTATGAAGAACATGTACACTATGTAGTTAGTTAAGTATGTCTATTATGGAGTTATAGACTTATTAGTACCTTTGTTTTGCCCATTTTGAAATTTTTATGGGTTGACCATAACATTATTGAATAAGGAACAATGGAGAAGTTATTAGAAGATAAATATTTAATCATTATAAAAGACTAATTTTTTTTTAAAATATATATTTATACAATCGTGTGCTAATTTTATTTCTTTTTATGCCATATTTGTGGAATGTTGGTTTTCATTTTTCTCATTGTTGGCATTTTCTCCCATATGTCACTCTGTCATAAATTGTATGAGTGTTTGTTGACGCTTTAAGTAACATGGACTTGATGTTCGATTTTGTCATATACAAGCACCGAAGTAGTCAATCTAATCTAATTTAAGTTATTAGTGAATTGAATGTTGGGATACAATTAAGAATTGATCTATTAATTCCAAATTGCAAAAGTTACACATGGCCCTTGATAAACCTAACAGTTAGACTGTTAGAGAATGCGCCTTAGAGAGGGTTGGGAAGCGGAAGACTTGATTGTAATTATCGATGGGATTTCGTTTACTACTCACCTGGTGTGGTCACCAAGTATGTCAAGAAATTATAATGTCAACGGCTAGCGTTATCATCGTATACAAAGAAAGTGTTCTTGAAAAAGATGGGCAAAAAGTAATCTAGAAAAAAAAATATTAGAAAAACGAACGTTAACATGGGGAGATTATTGCATGATGAACTTACAACTCTTCCAAACTTACAAAGAAAAGGTCTGACATGCTTTGATTACTTATGTTCCTTTTTCAAGTTACAACATTAGCTACGTATAAGGACCTTGAGACATGATCTTTTACTGCAGGTTTGCATGATGTCAGAACTCCACCGTCGGCCATGTCAACAATTTGTTGAGAGAAGTCTAATGAGTAACCAAGTGAAGACAGTAGTTTGTGAAGGTTTTTAACTTGAAAATGCTAAATGTAAGAGGCTGGTTGATGTATAATGGATATGTGTCTTTTTCCTTTTATGATTATAACTCACAACAACTTATTTTTTATTGTCAACATTATATTAAGTTTAACGATATCTTCAAAACTATATTACTAATTTTATCTTGAATATTTTGTTTTTCTAAGCTTTAAAAAATAAGATCATTAGCTTATACAGTGTATGTTCTCTAATCTCCATCACAACATAACCTAATTTGATGTCTCTCATTTGTTTGATGCCTGGACCGTTGTCGTGGCTGGGGCCGACCCTGTTGGCAGTGGACCGATTAAAGAGTGTCAAACGTAGCTTAGAAATCAGGAGGCAAGGTGGGAAAGTTGGCCGGTTAGGGGGTGGCTGAGCACCCGCCAACCCCTCTACCAGGTCCTTGTCTGCGCTTTACCATTTAAACATATGAATTACTTCATCTTCTACCAAAACTTGAACAAATAACAATGTATCTTATGATGATAGTGATAAGTTTCAGGCAAGTTAATAATAGACATTCAATATGTATGGGTCTTTAAGCCACTAATCATTGGGCTACAAAGATTAATCCACTAATTTTGTATATAACACAGTATATCGTGGTATTTAAACACTTACAATTTTCTGTATTAAGTTTTTCTTATTAGGAAAAATGTTTATTATTATTAAGTATTTTTGCAAGTCGTTTGCCTATTTGTTATGGTCTCATTTGATAAGCGAATTTAAAATTTAATCATATGGTATTACTTTAAATGTAATTATAGAGCTAGCCCGGTCATCGGCCGGGTCTTGAAGCTAGTATATATATATATATATATATATATATATATATATATATATATATATATATATATATATATATATATATATATATATATATATATATATATATATATATATATATATATGGAAGGGATCAAGTAAGAAGAAAAATTAAAATAAGAAGTCTATGTTTGGCAAAAGTAGCAGTGAGCTGTGAGCAGTAGCCAAAAAAGCTCACAGCTTCATAAAGAAGCATTGGAAAAATGAGCTTTCCTAAAAAATAGCAAAGCCCACAGCTCTCATGCCAAACGAAAACTAAAAATAAAAAAGCTCATTGTTCACCGCTCATTGCCCAAAAAAGCTCCAAAAAGCTTTGTGCCAAACATAGCCGAAGGGTAAGAAGTAATTTTAGCCACACATTTCAAATTAGGAGGGAAAATTTGAAAGAAAATGCATCCACTTTTGTAGGTGCATCTAAAATATGTGATCCTAACTATATACATACATATATATATATATATATATATATATATATATATATATATATATATATATATATATATATATATATATATATATATATATATATATATTTGTGGATTACACTAGAAAAGTATCATGAAGTATCTTTATGATACTATGAGTACATCATAGGCCGGCTATGTCAACCTTTAACGTTTTAGGTTTTTGCCACTGGTCCATTGGGGTAAAAGTTAAACTTGGCATTCTATCTTTTGCATCTTATACTTCACTTGACTTAACAACCAAACGAGTGTTCGAACTTCCAAGAACGTGTATTAGATGGGCTGTGGGTTCAAATTTCATTTGAGACATTCACCAAATATTATGATATTATATTGTTCGTTGGTTTTAAAAATGAAAAAGACCATGTATTATTTTACAAGACCAATAGTAATCACCAACAAATAAATCTTTTAGTCAAGAACTTAAAGCAAATATTATTATGATAAATTCTTTAATGAGATAATTTTGAGGTCCAAATCTTTTACGCATTACACATGCAAGAAAAGAGAGATATTTGTGGGGTGGTGGTGATGGTTGACAAGGTCTCTTTTCATATCAAATTTGCTACTTTTTTTACTTTTTATATTCTTTTTGGTCAATATTTAGCAGTTTAACAAAGAAGAAACTTAGAATAGAATTCTGCCATTTTTTATCAAAGTTTTGGAGATAACAAGAACATACTATATATATATTAGAATTAATGGAAGGAGTGCTGGGATTATTGAAATTACGAGTAAAAAGAGGGATCAATCTAGCAGTTCGCGACACCAAAACCAGCGATCCTTATCTTGTTGCATCTCTGGATAGCCAGGTCGGTCTCTCGTTTCTTATATTCTACCAGAAATTATATTTGTCGTTGTTGTTTTGTTAACTCTATACCATGATCATTTTTCGATTCGCTTTTATACACCTGAAATGTTTTATAATTATCTGAATATTTCTATGTTATCTATGTTCTACACATCAAATTGTGAGATTGTGTTTTTATTCAGCGACACATCTTGTTTATATTTTGGTTCCACAATTCCTCATCATGTTATGGATTCTTCATTTCTGATGCAAACATCGTTGCAAACTTATCTATCACAAATTAGTGACACATTGATCACGGTCTTGTTCTTGTTTCAACAGTCTCGTTTTTTGAAACGAGACATCAAGGGATACGAATTTAGCACAATGTTATTCTTTGCTTTTTCCTAATGTATTTGATCTACATCAACGTGACATATTGAGATCGTTAACTAGATTAATATTCATAAGACATGATAAAAAAACAAAATTATGAAAACTGAATCAAGTGAGATAACCAATAATTTCCAGTACTGGTCAATCTCATATGCAGAACTTTTTCCAATGCAGAAAACAAAGACAAAGGTTATCAAAGGGAACTGTAATCCTGTGTGGAACGATGAATTGACTCTCACAATGAAGGACCCCAAAGCTCCAATACATATTGTAAGAACAGACATTTTTAAAATCAAAAGCATTATTTTTAGCATTTATTGATTACACTCTTTTGATGTATTTCAGGCTGTGTATGATAAAGATAAGTTTAGTAATGATGACAGTATGGGGATGGCAGAGATAGATGTAAAACCGTACATAGAATGCCTTAGAATGGGTGTAAATTTTAACACCTTTCCAAATGGTACTAAACTAGAGCGTGTTCATCCCAAAAAGAACAACTACTTAGCTGATCAGAGTTGCATTGTTTGGGAAAATGGGAAAATCGTACAAGACATGGTCCTTCGATTGAGAGACGTTGAGTGTGGTGAAGTTGTAATCCAAATAGAGTTGGTTCCTCTTCCGGGTCGTAAATTACATGTCTAGAAGGCTCAATCACATTTCTTTGGTGCTTATTTTATGAAAACATAATTTAGAACTTTGTGTTGCAAGAAAAATTACAGTGTGATCGATGTATGTTTGGGGGTTGTGTTTTCAAAGTCATTATGTGGTTATAAAACAACCAAATAAAGAGAACCAATTGTAACAAAATGGGCCACACAATAGTGTTTGAAAGTGAATTTATTATAAGTTGTCCAAACTTCAACTTTAGGGGTGCGTGTTTGACTAAGCTTATGAAACATAAGCCCATTTGGGCTTATATTTCATAAGTCCCAAATTTTTGACTTATTTTGAGATTTGTTGGCTTAATAAAATAAACTTATATAAGTCAACAAGTCTAAAAATAAGCCGAAAAATTAGGGCTTATGAAATACATGCCAAAATTTCATATATTTAGTTTTGGTTATTAACTATGTGAAGGTTAGTATTGACATTGATGTTGAGAAGGTAAAATGCATTAGCGGGACAATTGGATGCTATAAATCGAAAGGGGTTGTCACATCATTATCATTTTGCACGTATGTAAACAAGTTTGGAGCGTATGGTACTTGAATACTAGACACATTTCTCCGTACCTATAGCGAAAACCTTTTTTTTTTTTTTTTTTTTTTTTTGCTGTTTTGGTCAATACGTTGCTGCAGTTTGTGTCATCCTGATGCCCGCATAAGTTCTAACAACGCATGTAGTTGCATGATGCAACTTTTTTAAAGCTTCTTATCAGTTATAAGTACTCCGAAAGATCGACCACATAACAAATTGGCAACAATGCCTCTTCCATCTTACAAAGTGTTCCGTGTATCAAGTTAGCATTGATTTCATCTGTCAGGCATTCTGTTGGTTTGTTACATGCAGAAGAAAGTATTGGAGGATAAATAGGCCCAAGCTCGGTCTGTGGGTGTAGGGCATCTAGGGTTTTATCATTATAAATATGGTCAATAATAAAGTAAGACCCGGGGGAATTACTTTTGAGGATAAATAGGCCCAAGTCCGGTCTGTGTGTGTAGGGTATCTAGGAGGGGAATTACTTTATTACTGACCATTATTTATAATAGTAAAACCTTAGACGCCCTACACGTACAAACCGGGCTTGAGGCCTATTTATCCTCTAGTAGAAAGTTTAGTACGAGACTACGAGATAGTGTCAATTTTGCAAGATGACAGGTCTTAATGTCTTATCATAGTGGACAGGATAGTACATGTCTCTTTCTCCGGTACTAGGCCTGGTCTTTTGTCACAACAAAGATGAATAATGTGGGTTATAGCTTTGGTAGTACTCCGGTGGACATGCTAGAGGTAGATGGTATGCAAACGTAATGTAAGAGAAATTATCTAACTATCTTATAATGCATTTGCCCTTCTAAAAAAAGAAATTCTTAAAATTAAGCCTTACACATTTTAATGCTAAAAGTACAATTGATTCAACACAATTAGACATTTAATACCATAAATGAAATATAATTAGACATTTACAACTTTAGTAGATACATTTACACACCACTTTGTCTTTGCCGTTAATAGCCTTAAAATATTACAATTATACATTAAATAGCATTAAAAACACCCCTACACCTAATATTACAATTATTTAAACGTAATGTACAACCCTCTATATAATTCCCAGCTATAAATGCAAACTTTTCCCTCTAAAATCCACATTCAAATCCACATCCAAATCAAATCAGATACAATCATAACCACACAAATCTGAATCCTAGACAAACCCAATGTATATCTCTTCAGCTTGCCTCGTCGTGACACCCGTAAGTCGCAGCTTGGCCCCACTCGGTTCCAACAGTCCGAGTCACATCCAAACAACCCGAATCAAAAACCAATCACAAAAACAAGAAATAATAATAAAAGAAAAGAAGAAATCAATCAAACTGTTGGCATGAATATTACGATATTTAATCTAAACATTCTCTTCATGTTTTGTTGATGACAAAGATGTAAGTTACAACATATAACGTAAAGTGCTTAAGTTACTTGTGATCACAATTCATCTATGCATTCTTACGTCAACAAGCCTCGACATCTCAACGTCTTGAGTTTGCCTCAACAATCACTTAAGGTATGTACAAACAAATGTCTAATACATTTTATGATCAAAGAGATTTTATTTAAACATTACAAAGTTTATAAAATGATATAAACATGTTATATATTTTTTGAAAAACAATTTTGGTAATTAAAGGAAAATGTTTAATTCATAACAAATATATGAATTCAAATTTTTAACCAAAATCAGTTAGTTTTTCACCAAATAAACTTTCACCAGAAAAGACAAAGATTTCTGGCCGTTTCAGTAGGGCTGCCCCCTTAATTATGGGCGGCCCCCTTAATAATTAAGGGGACCGGCCATACAATTAAGGGGACCGGCACGCTCCTCTGTCAGAAATCTTCTCCTATAAATATCACCTCAAACCTGGTATTTTTCTCACCTTTTGCACAAAGATTTTCAGATCCAATTCTCTCTAAACATCCTTCTAAAACCCTTTGATCATAAGATTATTAATCTTTGTTTCAAGTGATCCAATCTCTCATAACTCAAAGTGCAAGAGAAGAATCCTCCCCATCATAAAGCCAAAGATGTAGTTAGTACTTATGTAAAGATGTGAGCTTTGTATATGTAATAAGTAGATCAAGATGATCTTACTTAGTAGTGAGTTTATGAGTAAGTAAGAAGTAGTGTGAAGAAGTAGTAGTGTGGAGAAGTTATGTAGTTGTGAAGTAATAGATGTGTGAGTATGTAGTGAAGTATAGAAGAAGTAGTGAAGAAGTCGTGAAGTTGTGAAGCCATGAAGAAGTCATGAAGCCGTGAAGAAATAGGTGTGTTGTGAAGAAGAAGTAGTGAAGGTGTGATAAGTAGTGTAGTAGTAGTGTTGTGAAGAAGGTGTGTTGTGGTGTGAGATTGGTTCTAGCTACTATTAGAACTCGACATTTAGCTTAGTGTCGTTAAATGGTGTAAGCAAAAGTTGTGTAAGGTTTTCTCTGCCAAAAGGGAGCTTGTTGAGTAGTGAAGAAAACTCTCGAGTAGGTGACTCGGGGAGTGGAGTAGGGCAAGGAAGGTGTCCTTGTATCCGAACCACTATAAATCATCGTGTCCGGTTTGCATCCTCTTTCTCCTATTTTTTTACTTTCATTCTTGCATTTATCGAGTTATATCTATGCTTGCAAATATGTGCTGATTGTTGCTTATATTGTCATGATGATTGATTGTGGTGTAGTTACAAGTTAATATTGTGATAGGATATAAAATTGTATGATATTGTCTAATGGACTTATATATATTATTAACACTTCTCATATCAAGTTTAACTTAATCGATAATTTGATACAAAACATTTTAAGATTTCAAAAGGAAAACGTATTCACATAAAGATCGACCAAAGCTTTATTCATAAAACTAAGTTTCCAAAACTAATTCATAAGCGTGCATATATAACCGATCATATTAATTATATGTTGTTTTCACACTAAACTCTAATTGAAGATTTTTCAAACAAACAATTGAATAAATTTGAATCAACATTTTGAAACCAAGTTTTTATAAAATTAAAAAGAGGGGAAAACTATTCAACACCCCTTCCAGTTTTTCATAATTGGTACCAGAGCCACGTCGCTCAAATTTTCAAAACAAATAGTTTTAAAAATTGAGTACGGTCCATGTATCTAATTACCCATTAAGGAGGATTAAATATGTAAAGTGTTTTGTTGATTAACTTGTATTAGTTTTGATGATATATACACTAATTATACTAGCTCGAAATAATATTATGGTTAAAATAAGTGTTATATGTTCGGTATCAAAATCAGAAAGTTACACACCTTTCCGAAAAGTCGGAAAGCAATTTTTTACAAAAAGTTAAATTTTGAGTACCAGATGGGCGGCCCCCTTAATTGTCTGGGCTGTCCCCTTAATTATTTAAGGGGTCCGCCTGTCTGTTCGACAGTTTTTTGAAAACTTTGAAAAATCATATAAAATTAACCGTAACTCCGTAGAAGTCGTGTCACCCGGCGTTTTAAAGGTAATTGAGTCTACTTTAATTTAAAAATACTTACAAGTAACCATTACAAACTTAAATAAGTAAGAAAGTCAAAATACTATACGGTGGTCAAAAATTTGTGTTTCGTTTTAACGTAAAACTTTTGTTTTACCTTTTCCTTCAAGTCGGGCATTCCTAGTTGATATATTTTTGAAAAATTAAGTATTTATGTTTTCAAAATATTGATCTTAATTAAATTATAGAATGGGAAGAAAACTATTTTATTTTCAAATAAATTCGAGCTAAGTAAACTTTGGTGTATATAATACACAAAACGACGACAAGTGGTTTATGTGTTATGTGAACTTCTTTGTGATTTTATTTTCTTAATTGAATATATTAAATGATTGTTGCTATTTGAAGTTTAGCTATGTGTATATCTATGCATATGTGCCCTATTAGTTTATAGCTAGTTTTCCGATTTATACTTAACTAGATCTTATGCTAGATTTCTTGCGTTAGGATTGTTATAATATGCTTGCATTGCATATAGGTATAGATGGCTTAATGTTACTCAAACATCTTGTAAATGAGTTCAATCTAGTCACCAAAATATTTTAAACAATTTAATCTATTCTTCACAACACACTTAAATATTTTCTACAAATTAGCTTGTTTTACCTTAAGATGTTTAATAAGAGAAATTGAATCATTGTAAAACATTAATAGTTATATAAAAGAAAAAGTATTTTCAAAATCTAAGTGTATTCATAATAAGTAAAAATGAAGAGTCTTTCGCAAAAACAAAACATATAACAATCATGAAATAATAAGTCAACTTTCAATCATTCACTAATAAATAATCTTAGGATTAATGGAACACACTATCAAAATGTTTATTTATTTCAAATGAGTGTCCGTGAGGGTCAAGAAATATCTGGATATTATATCAATTCGTTATTCAAATTATGGTTGATATATTTATCAAATCTAATTGACACATTTTTTAGTGTGGACAAGAAATTGGATTGCTATTTGTTTAGCTTCAAGATTATATCAAATTACAACAAAAGATATAGTCTTGAATCTACATACTCAATCACACTAGATTGATATGAAAATAGTTACATCCTTTGTAGATTAAAAGAGTATGCATTGGATCATAACTCACACTTGTGTTGATAATATCATATTGAATCTACTTGTCCAATAATTGTGTTCCAAACATTAGAATAACATTTTAAACACATTTATAAAATATACAATGAAGTAGGATTGACGACTTGGATGTTTCGTCCGAAATATTCAAGCAATTTACATTGCAATGCAATGGATAAATGTGTCATATCCGAAAAACCAAACATGAACAAACTAACAACATATGTAAACTTTGCTCACACTACTTAAAATTATCACCACAAGATAAAATACATATTTAAGAATAATACACACTATATATTCTATATATTTCATTTTCTTTGTAGCATGAATGGTTGTGTTACAAGATAATGCACTACATTTTTTTTGAAATAATATAAGTTATTAGAATTGAAAAATAACTTGTCACAATCCATAAACAAGTAAAATTTATTTTTTTTAAATACTTTTTAAAGTATGATATATAACATTGGCAAAAATCATAGAAAATAATATTTGTTTAAAAAATATATTAATATCTAGTTTTGATATCATTTGTGAATCACAAACTCATTTAAGATAAATAATCTTAATGAGATTCATTTCACAAGAGATGCTAAGGTGCACTCTTAAGTCTAGCATAGTTATTAAATCAAGTAATATGTCATCAAAACCAAACAACCGGTAAATCATGAAGAAAAGATTAAAACTTTTTGTTTACTCTTATCTAACCATTCAACACGTCTCTATTAGGATCTTGAATAAAATATATCATCTAGATTTACCTTCATAAAAACATGATGTTTGAGTCACATTAAGCCAAGTATTAGTGAATCAAGCAAACTTCATGTTTGGTAATCTTCGATAGGTAAATTTAGGAACTCAATTTCTTCTAAAAAGAGAATGACTACTGGAGAATCTATTGACTAGAAATTCAATTTAACCTAACGGTTGAATTGCTTCTATGTGAGAAGTTGGGTGTGTGTAACCCGTAAAAATGGTCGTGTTTAGCCTGAATTGAGCACCACTAGTAATAGTCTCATACTCATTCTCCAACTTGATTAAATTTCTCTTCCTATATATACCTAATGCTAGTTTACTTTTATTAACTTTGCTTCTCATTAGATTCTTTCATTCCTAGATTTATGGCATATCGCATATATGTTGTTTCTAGATGTTTATTTGCTCCTATGTGATTTGACTGTATGCCTTTACATGCTTAACTCTATGTCCGGATGAGCACGAATTTAATGGGATGGGAAAACACACTCACTCACATATATTCTTCTACCTTACACTCAAACCTCATAACCCTTCTTTAGTACATCCTCAAACCACCCATGTGAAATGAAAAACCGAATCATCCTTTATACTACCAATCTCGAGCCATCCACCATTTCCATGCCCTCAAAATTTACCTTCCTAAACCATATCTTTCCTACACTATAAATACATCTCATTCATCCTTAATGATCATCCAACAAAACATGTCATCCCCCAACAACCCAAGATCTAAACTCTCAAGAGTTGCTAAGATCTCCGCAAAACCAATTTGGAGGAGAAAAATTGACTCGTGTCAAAGCTCAAGTGATGTTGTTCCAAATCAACCAATACCTAAATCTTATGCTCATACAAATAACCCATCTCACAAACAAAGCCTAACACCCATGCTTGGTTCCACCAATGCTTCTTCTCATGATGAGCATGCACAATCCCAAAACAACAATCCGAACCTAATCACCAATGCTTCTCACTTGATGCTCATTCAACAAAAACACCATCCACTCATGAAGCCTATCTTCCATCCATCCCTAATTAAAACCACAATCCACTATCATCACATTTCTCCAAACACTTGAAGTTCATTGAAGAACTCAAGGAAGCCTTTGAGCTTAGTGCTCTTCTTGCCTTACACTTTGCTCAATGCAACTTGGAATAACGTCCCTCTAGCACTCCTTCATCACCCCACAACTTGAAACAAGTTGCAAAATATGTCAACAATTCTCTTTGTTGCATCTTTCCCCAAAAACAAACCATTTCATTGAAGGAATACTTTACTTGGATTGAGTATCTTCTTGCTAGTTCTCATCCAAAACCCTCGCTTGAACAACATCCAAACTCTCAATCAACCTCTTCCGCTCCTAAATCTACACCCCTAAAAGTCAAGCGAATTTCTTTATGAAATGCATCTTTTCCACTTCCTAGCACATGAAGAACACAAAGAAGATATCCAAGCTTCAAGTGTTGTCAAGCCATCACCACCTCATTCACATATCCATCTTCGGTCGTCAACCAACAAAACACCTAAAAATCCCTTGATTCCAAATCATCCACCCTTGTCAAACGTTATATTAATCTAAACCATATTTGTCAACCTTTTGTCATTACCTTCCCTTTTCATTCACGCTCATCCTTCTTTATTTTTCTACGTCTTTAAAAGAACGCATCATTATCATATTTTTTTACTCTTTTAGAATACATATTTTGGTATCTTTTGCCAAAATATGTCGGTAGAATCTTTGCATTAGGTTCCAATCATTATCATGTCTTAAGCTTTGGTCATGGTAATTTTTTTTTGGGAAGTTAGGTTGTTGTTTTTAAAACAATAATTACATGTGTCATATTTTTAGTGCATATACCTATTACGTCCATATATTGTTCCCCTATTAGTATCATGCATATACCTATCATCATTATTATATATATTTGCACTTGTCTACTAACTTTGTTTTGAAGGATTACTTCATGGCTCGATTCTTTGGTAGCCAAAACTAGTTTTGAGCATACACCAAGGGGGAGTATACACCAAGGGGGAGCATACACCAAGGGGGAACATTAAGGTTGATAGGATCAAGGCTTCACTTACGATGATGCAAGCTCGCCTTTTACATTCTTTCTCAAGGGTTCAAGCGTAGTTGAAGTCTCGTCTAAGTGTCCACCTTTTTGCTTCGACAAAAGGGGGAGAAGAAGTGTAAACAAGTAACTTATACATTTTACTATGAGTTATAGTTTACATAGTTTGTCATCATCAAAAAGGGGGAGATTGTTGGCATGAATATTACGATATTCAATCTAAACATTCTCTTCATGTTTTGATGATGACAAAGATGTAAGTTACAACATATAACGTAAAGTGCTTAAGTTACTTGTGATCACAATTCATCTATGCATTCTTACGTCAACAAGCCTCGACATCTCAACGTCTCGAGTTTGCCTCAACAATCACTTAAGGTATGTACAAACAAATGTCTAATACATTTTATGATCAAAGGGATTTTATTTAAACATTACAAAGTTTATAAAATGATATAAACATGTTATATATTTTTTGAAAAACAATTTTGGTAATTAAAAGAAAATGTTTAATTCATAACAAATATATGAATTCAAAATTTTAACCAAAATCAGTTAGTTTTTCACCAAATAAACTTTCACCAGAAAAGACAAAGATTTCTGGCCGTTTCAGTAGGGCGGCCCCCTTAATTATGGGCGGCCCCCTTAATAATTAAGGGGACCGGCCATACAATTAAGGGGACCGGCACGCTCCTCTGTCAGAAATCTTCTCCTATAAATATCACCTCAAACCTGGTATTTTTCTCACCTTTTGCACAAAGATTTCCAGATCCAATTCTCTCTAAACATCCTTCTAAAACCCTTTGATCATAAGATTATTAATCTTTGTTTCAAGTGATCCAATCTCTCATAACTCAAAGTGCAAGAGAAGAATCCACCCCATCATAAAGCCAAAGCTGTAGTTAGTACTTATGTAAAGTTGTGAGCTTTGTATATGTAATAAGTAGATCAAGATGATCTTACTTAGTAGTGAGTTTATGAGTAAGTAAGAAGTAGTGTGAAGAAGTAGTAGTGTGGAGAAGTTATGTAGTTGTGAAGTAATGGATGTGTGAATATGTAGTGAAGTACAGAAGAAGTTGTGAAGTAGTGAAGAAGTCGTGAAGTTGTGAGGCCATGAAGAAGTCGTGAAGCCGTGAAGAAATAGGTGTGTTGTGAAGAAGAAGTAGTGAAGGTGTGATAAGTAGTGTAGTAGTAGTGTTGTGAAGAAGGTGTGTTGTGGTGTGAGATTGGCTCTAGCTACTATTAGAACTCGACATTTAGCTTAGTGTCGTTAAATGGTGTAAGCAAAAGTTGTGTAAGGTTTTCTCCGCCAAAAGGGAGCTTGTTGAGTAGTGAAGAAAACTCTCGAGTAGGTGACTCGGGGAGTGGAGTAGGGCAAGGAAGGTGTCCTTGTAGCCGAACCACTATAAATCATCGTGTCCGGTTTGCATCCTGTTTCTCCTATCTTTTTACTTTCATTCTTGCATTTATCGAGTTATATCTATGCTTGCAAATATGTGTTGATTGTTGCTTATATTGTCATGATGATTGATTGTGGTGTAGTTACAAGTTAATATTGTGATAGGATATAAAATTGTATGATATTGTCTAATGGACTTATATATATTATTAACACTTCTCATAGCAAGTTTAACTTAATCGATAATTTGATACAAAACGTTTTAAGATTTCAAAAGGAAAACGTATTCACATAAAGATCGACCAAAGCTTCATTCATAAAACTAAGTTTCCAAAACTAATTCATAAGCGTACATATATAACCGATCATATTGATTATATGTTGTTTTCACACTAAACCCTAATTGAAGGTTTTTCAAACAAACAATTGAATAAATTTGAATCAACATTTTGAAACCAAGCTTTTATAAAATTAAAAAGAGGGGAAAACTATTCAACCCCCCCCCCCCTTCTAGTTTTCCACACAAACTATCATCCACACCGAGTCACTGAGTCGACTCGGTGGTTCTTCTGAGTTAACCGAATCGCGACAGAAAAACAAGATCCACACGGTTTTTCATGTTTAAAAACATTTAGTTAAAGGTTTTATCAGAAGAAATTATTATAAATCGGATTTTATTAAAAAGTAAAAATTAGGGCTTGCTAAAAATGGTGTAAATGGGAAAGAATAAGGCGCGCGGGTTACCAAAACGGAGAGAGAAGTGGCGAGGGGAGGTACGGCGGTGGTGGTGTACGGACTGTAGTGGCAGTGATGGCGCGTGGATGGTGTTACACGGTGCTTCGAGAGCTAATAATCTCCAGAAATGCTAGAAATAGGTTGATCTATCGATTGAGAGGGAAAAAGGTCACTCCGAAAAAATTATTCTAGCGACGGTGGTGCCGGATATTATGAAGATCCGGTGAGGGAGTTTAGAGAGAGATAGAGAGAGTAGGTGGAATGTGTGTTTTGTTATTAGTTGTAAAATGAATTAAAAAATGAAATAAAATGTTTTTATAATAAATGAGGAGGGGTGGATATGTAAATTGAAAAGTGAGGGTAGATTGTTTAAGATAGGGGCGGAGGGGCCATATATGTCAATTCGGCTAAACTTTTCACAAAAACAATTCTGGACTCATTCGACATAGCAAACGGACTTGAAAAATTACGAAACTTACGCCATTATTCACGAAAACGTTGTGTATTGAGAAGTCCTACGTGAAGAGTAGAATGCATATGTATATTTGATCTGTGACACTGTTTGGACACGCTACTAGATATTTTACGCCCATAAAATTTATTTTATGATACCCGCCGCCTCATCGCACGGGTACCCTACTATTTTCTTAAATTGTGATGTGATTTAGTACAAAGTGCATACCTTTTTCAGTTATAAAGTGCATGCCCAATGATAAATTTCTGGATCCGCTACTCAAGACAAACCACAAAATTGCATGCAAGGTAACTGACGGAGAAATAGTGGAGATGTACAAGGCCTTTACCATAATATTTCATGTTGAACCAAAACATGATAAGCAAGTGGCTACTTGGACCTTTGAGTTTGAGAAGCCAAATACAAGTGTACCCTATCCAACTTCTATGATGGATCTTCTGCGTAGTGTTATCAAAGACATTGATGTCAGTGCTAAATAAATCTTCAATCTTTAATAAGGCGACGATGGAATGTTATGCGCGTCTATAGCTAACAGTAAAAATCTAAATAATATTTTGGCAGAAGCTAGAGATGGTTGCTTTTGGCCTTATAAATGTTGCATTTGTGGTTTGCACATCTTCATTAGCATACCGCGCAATATTATTACACGCAGGAGAGGAACTCTTAAGGGGAAGGGGAGGGTCCCGGCCCCCAAAAGTTGCGTCAACTAGTGTAAATATTATAAGTTTTACACGGAATATGATATCACGTGTAATATTTCAGGTTTCCTGCTTTATTTATGTTGATGTTTTGTACTATACTACTATTCATCTATAAAGAGTATGGATTTCTCATTCTATCACTAAAATCTTCTTTATTATTGTTGCTAATACTACCAGAGTGTTTGGATTGTGGAGGATGATAGGGGTGGTTCAAAGTTTTTATTAAGGTCTTTATGTCTTTTCATGGATTTTAATTGAGCTATAAATGGGTTGTTAATACTACCAGATTAACTCTTATGTATCTATTTATTTGTTTCAAAACTTATGAAATTGCTGTTATATTTTTTAATACTAATAAACTTTACATTATGGGTAAGGTAAGACTATACAAAAACACATACAAAAAATACATAAGAAAAAAACAAAAAAGCATCTAATCTTAGACTTGGGCCATAATTTAGGAAAACTAGTAAACATAGAAAGCCCAGCGAGATACCCAACATATGGATCTTAGACTTGGGCCTTATCTGCGGTATTCTCAAAGATATTGATGTCCAAAGCAGCACTAAAAAAGTTTTTTTTTTTTTTTTTTTTTTTGGTTTTTTTTTTTTTTTTCTTTCTTGCAACACTAAATAAGTTAATAAGACATCATTTACATTTTAAATGATTTGTATGCTCAGTTGGCTTTACAAATGTTTCGGATAACTCTTCAACAAGGAAAGTTGTATGAAAAGTAGAAATGTCACTGTGAGGTCACTTTATTTATTTATTTTTATTTTTTTGTAGAGGCCCTCGGCTTCATTTATATATTCAAGTCACTTACTATTAATATCTAATCAATGTCATTCGGTCATACACTCACACACCTACAGATTATTTAATCATACCACAGCGTACACAACTTGGATTGTGTACAAGACCAGTTCTAAGAATTCGGCTACCTTGAGCGAGTTGATCGAAAATTGCCACTACTAAGCGTTGTAATAAACAAAACACTAACTTTGACGTTTGATACGAGTGAATCACAAAGAATGGAAATGTAGTGTGCAGAATGGAATGGCAGAGAAAGAGAATGACTCAAATATGAGAAGAGGGATTCCACTTTTAGGAAAAATAAAGAATATAGCGTCAGGAGAGAATTCATTCTTTTGTTTGGTACCATAGATCATGAAAATATACTACTAGTTGTACCAATGTTTATAGTGCCAAAATTGTTCTAAACCACGAATTACTGCATTGTTTATATTTGTGAACCAGCTCCGTGTAATTTGTTTATTATTTTTAAACAATATAAGACTTTTATAAATTTATAATATTTCACATGTTACTTGATGTTCTGTCAATCCATTATTCCATTTAATGGAGATCGTTCGTGCCTTCCATTTTGTAAACAAAATCAAGTGAGATATTCTTGAAAAAAGGAATGCAAACAGCCATGAAGAACAGTGTATTAAACAATCACTCAGTTTGTATAATACTATCACGATTAACTTTTTGTTTTAACAATCCTACAATCTAAAGTGTAAGTAAACATATGAGGATCCATTAGTACGCTTGAAAAACACTGATAGAAGGAAAATTGAAGAGCACTAAAAATCTACAGTTGAAGAACATGTACTCATAATTAAGTCATAACTAAAGAACAAAAAGATGTTAATCATAATTAGAGATTGAAGATCAAAATAGTGGGTATATGTAGACATTTAATAGGAACAAACACGTTGAGGTTGCAACAACGACATGTTTATTGACCAGGATGAATTGAAGAAGGATGATGAAATGAAAATCAAAGAGAAAATTGTGTTAGGGTTTTATGTTTTCCCCAAAATAAGCAACATGTGTGTCGCACATGACATTGGGTTTTATATTCCTCCTTTTCTGGATAGCCCTTCATATTCTAACTCAGAATGGAAGTGAGAATGGGTTTATGCGTATTTTTACGATTCTCTTCATTCTCTGCATTTTATGGAGAATGAAAATGGTGGAATGAGAATTGTATTTTGATTCTCTATTTTCATTCTCTGTATCAACCAAACTAAAGAAAACACCTTCATTTCATTCTTTTGTTTCCATTTCACCGTACCAAACACATGTTTGACATGCAAGCTAAACGTGCATATCAACTACAAAACTTAAACAACTATTTAATATATTTTACTTATTGAATTATTCACAAACAGTTTACTAGTTCAACATTTTGGCCGGTTACAAAACCCGGTTGAAATCATAATTAATCTAAAATTTTGAAAATGTAAAAAAAAAACAGAAAAAAAAAAGAGAAAAAAAAAGTTACATGTGTAGATGTTTAGTAAAATTTCCATGTACGGGACTTAAGGTATGCGCATACTACAATCTAACGATCCTTTATTAAAAAACTACATTTTCTTTATTAAAATTCACGGATCCTTAAAACGTTCTAACTTCTAAGTTTGCATAACAAAGTTTGAAAGAAAGTAAGTTTACAAGAACTTGATGAAATGAAAGGAAAATATATATATATATATATAATTTTTGAAAGGAAGATATACATGTATATCGTTCTAGAAATTTAATATACATAAATATCTTTATTATTTTTGAAAAATATTGATGTAATTATAAAAGTTTAAAAAGGATAATGATATAATTACAAAAGTTTAGAAAATATATTAACGTAATTACAAAAGTAAAAAAGTAAAATATAATATTAAATTTTAGTAAGGATATAAATAAATGTATTGCCCTTTCGAGAGAAGTGAGTATTTTATTTTTATAGTACTTGTACCATTTCACTTTTTTAAGTAGTTTTTTTACTGCTACCAAAAAAATTATTTATGTTCCTTAATAAAATCCATTTTCCATCTTCCTATTTCATATCTTTATTTCTTTGTTACCTGTAACATTCGAACTCACTCCGTTAATCCAAATCCATTTCGCTAAACTGGTAGCTTATTTCGAGTTATATTAATATATTATCATTCAGGGACGGAACTAGAAGACAAAGTCATCGGGTGCATTTATGATAAATCAAACAAGATTACATGCACAACTTTTTAGAACCGGGTGTATTTATACAAAAAATTGAGGTTTTATAACAAAATTAACACAACGAGACAATAATTCATGGGTGGCCCGAAACACCCCTGGTTCTGTCGCTGTTATTACCACAACACCATTGCATCTAGGGCTGCAATCAAGTCAAGCTATTATCAAGCAACTTGAGCTCGAGCTCGAGCTTGGCTCGATCGAGTAAAGCTTTTATCAAGCTCAAGCCCAAGCTCAAGCCCAAAAATTAGCTCGAAATATTTAACAAGCCAAGCTCAAGCTTTAGATAGCTTGGCTCGAGCTCGTATCAAGCTTTTATCAACCTTTAATATAGATATTTTCATATAAATTTCATATAAGTAATTAGGAGCAAATTTGGTTATTAAGCTAATGGTAAGGGCTTAGTTGTTGGTGGTTGTGAGCCCAGAACAGGGTTAAGATAATTAATAGCCTAACTACGTACCAATAAAGGTTACCGGATATCACTTGGAATCGTGTTATCACTTTTCAAAGTAAACTATTCGACCCTAATGCCTGGGTATCACGAATATCTACTTGGGATAAGACCAAATGTTTGTTAATGATTTAGGCACAAATCAATAACCCTTTGCGTTTAAGTGTTATGTGTTTTCTGTATCTCTCTCATGCATGATTTGATCTTCCTATATATAGGCAAGATTACTCAACCCTAGTCAATGGAATTAAGAGTGATTAACGGCCCATTAATCCCACTTAATTTGCCTCCATAATAATAGGTATTAGTGGTTACATGACCAATTAAACATGGTCATGAGTGCAGATGTAACTGTCATTTGAATAGGTCAAATTAGTTACATATAGCACTCCATCAGCAGAAACTCTGCTCATCAGCAGGATCCTGACACTGGTAACAGGAACCATCAGCAGGAACCAGTACTCAGTAGGAACCATCAGCAGGAACCAGCTATCAGCAGTATCCTGCACAACCACTATATGAGTCAGGGTGTTCAGGGACCTGATGGGTGTACACTCCGTACCTCCAAGCCCATTACCAGGTGTGAACAAATCCCACAAGTACACTAAATTTTCCAACAATCCTCCCCAAATTTAGTTCGCTACATTTGCATGAAGATAACCATAATACAAAACAAGTGCATAAACGAAAATATCTTGAGGATTGAATTTCCATCTTGGTACATTACACGTTCAAATATTCAAGAATCAGGGTGTTCTAAGAATTGAACCCTTCAACCCATTTGAATACCTGAAGATAAAATACACACAAGTTTTCAAACACTTAAACGCTCCTGACACTATACAAGCCATGTGTCCATATCCAATTCATAAATGTTGTAAAAGCTAAAAGTCCATAGCTTCTTGAAGCGGCAAAACTTCAACATTCACATAGGTGGTTCCTCTTTATTCAAGCTCCTGCCAAGCACTTTTCTAAAGAAAATTAACCATTAAGAAGTAGTGACTTCATCCTCCTTTCAGCAGGTTCCAAGCACAAACCTTGGGATGTTTGTAAAACATGTGCTTCAGTACACTGAATGTTCAGCTTTCCACATTGAACTCAGCTCCCAAGTTTCCTCAGGAGGGAGTTAGGTGTCCTAGCATTCAGTGACCAAGTTGGACTTCAAACCCATCCTTTTAGCAGACTTTATAACCAAGTCTCTAGCAAGACCCTTCGTCAAGTGATCAGCTAAATTCTGTTGAGATCTAACAAACTCTATAGAAATCACCCCATTCATGATAAGTTCACGAATCATGCTATGCCTGACACCTAAGTGTCTAGACTTTCCATTGTATATCTGGCTATAAGCCTTTGCCAATGTAGTAGCACTATCACACCGGATAGAAATAGGTGCTATAGGTTTAGGCCACAATGGAATCTCAAGAAGCAAGTTTTTCAACCATTCAGCTTCTTTACCAGCAGCTGCTAAGGCCACAAATTCTGATTCCATTGTTGAACTGGTGATGCAAGTTTGCTTCTTGGATGCCCAAGAAATTGCACCTCCAGCAAGTAGGAATACCCAGCCACTAGTAGACGAATTGTCTTCAGTGTTACTGATCCAACTTGCATCAGTGTATCCTTCCAATACTGAAGGATAACCAGCATATGAGAGACTATAGTCCATAGTTCTCTTTAAATACTTCAGTACCCTCTTAATTGCTTGCCAGTGCTGAGCACTAAGATTACTAGTATACCTGCTCAGTTTACCCACTATAAAAGCAATATCAGGTCTTGTACAAGTCATGGCATACATCAGGCAGCCAATCACCCTGGAATACTCAAGTTGAGATACAGCTTTGCCAGTATTAAGCATAAGCTTCTCAGTGGTATCCATAGGAGTACTCACTGGAGTACAGTCAAAGCAATTAAATTTCTTCAGTACCTTCTCAATGTAATGAGACTGAGAAATTGATATACCATTGCTTTCATGTTTAATCCTTATACCAAGGATAACATCAGCCTCCCCCATGTCCTTCATAGAGAACCTTGATGACAAAAATTCCTTTGTCAGGTCAACTTGATTTTGGTCAGTGCCAAAGATCAACATGTCATCAACATATAGGCAAATAATGACTCCTTTACCAGATTCATCAAATTTGCTATATGCACATTTGTCAGCCTGGTTAAGAACATAACTATTAGACAAAACCACTTCATCAAACTTTTGATGTCATTTGCTTAGGTGCCTGTTTTAGTCCATAAAAAGACTTAATCAGTTTGCACACCTTGTTTTCATTTCCAGGCATGATGAAGCCCTGAGGTTGGTTCATATAAACCTCCTCATCCAATTCACCATTCAAGAAAGCTGTCTTCACATCCATCTGATGAATAATCAGATTTTGAATTGATGCCAAAGCAATCAGCAGCCTGATGGTGCTGATACGTGCCACAGGGTCATAAGTATCAAAGTAGTCTACCCCTGACTTTTGTTTAAAGCCCTGAATAACTAGTCTAGCCTTGAACTTTTCAATAATTCCATCGACCTTCATTTTCCTTTTGAAGATCCATTTGCAACCAAGAGGTTTGCAACCTGGAGGTAAATCAACCAACACCCAAGTGTTGTTGCCCATGATGGAGTCAATCTCATCATTTATTGCTTCTTTCCAGAAAGCAACATCTTGGGACTTCATTGCTTCTTCAAATGTTTTGGGATCATCCTCAACAATGAAGCAATAGGAATATTGGTCAGAGACCTCATTCCTTGTACCTTCAATTAAGTATAATTGAAACTCATATCCAAATGACTTTGGAGTCCTGACCCTTTTGCTCTTCCTGAACTCAGGTTCAGGTTGTTGAACCACAACCTCATCAGGGACCTGAGATGATAATTCATCAGGGACCTCTGATACACCAATGTCATCAGTTCCATTTGGAATCCTGTGACTTGGTCTAGGGACTGATGAGAATCTATTCTCATCAAAGAGTGCATCCCTTGATTCAATTATTGAGTTAATTGAAACATATTCATTAGGTTCAATGACACAGAACCTATATGCCTTGGAATGCTCAGCATATCCAACAAAGATACATTCAATGCCTCTTTCACCCAGAGTTTTTAACTTTGGATCAGGGAGTCTTACAACTGCCCTACAACCCCATACCCTGAGATAATTCAGGTTGGGTTTCTTTTTATTCCAGAGTTCATAAGGGGTAACCTTGTTCTTTTTATTTGGAACCCTATTTAATAAATAGCAAGCTGTTAACATAGCTTCACCCCAGAACCCTTGACTCAGTCCTGAATAGGACAACATGGAATTAACCATCTCCTTCAGTACCCTGTTTTTCCTTTCAGAGATACCATTTTGTTGAGGAGTATAGGGAGCAGTCGTTTCATGGATTATACCAACAGACTGAAAATACAGAGTATCCATGTACTCACCTCCCCTATCAGTCCTGAACCTTTTGATCAGTGACCCAAGTTGCAACTCAACTTCAGTTTTAAATACTTTGAATTTATCTAATTCTTCATCCTTGGTATGTAATAGATAGACATAACAAAACCTAGAAGCATCGTCAATAAATGTCACAAAGTACTTCTTGTTCCCCAAAGAGGGAGTGGCATGCAAATCACACAGGTCACTGTGTATAAGCTCCAAGAGCTCAGTCTCACGTTTAACACCCTGAAAAGGTTTCTTAGTAATTTTGGTCAACATGCAAGTCTTACACTTTTCAGTGTCCATGTCAAAAGCTGAGATTAACCCATCCTTAAACATATCTTGCATTCTTTTAAAATATCACATGGCCAAGTCTAGCATGCCACAGGGTAGAGTCGTTCAGTTTAGAGGTTGACACAAAGGCTGAATTAACAATGTCTGAGACAACATTACGCCTAAACATTTGATTACACAAATAACCAAAACCAATAAACACACCATGTTTGGACAAAATAAATTTATCAGACTCAATAACTTGTTTATATCCATGATTATTCAAAACACTACTTGAAACCAAGTTTTTCTTTATATCAGGAACATGAATAACATTAAACAAAGTTACAATCTTTCCAGAACTAAAATTAAGATCTACACAACCACGACCATGCACCAAAGCTGTTGACTCATTTCCCATGTGAAGAATAGAACCATCATTCAGTGACTCGTAAGTCTTGAACCACCTTCTATTTTTGCACACATGAACAGTTGCTCCAGAGTCAACCCACCATGCAACATCATCATCCTGCACATAGTTAGATTCAGATACATATGTAACATAATAAACCTGAAGAGATTCATTAAACATATTCTGACCTTTCAGTGAGTTAGCAGAACCACCACTCCCTGAACCACTAGTGCCTGAACCATTGGTTTTACCACCAACCTTAACACCTTTGCAATCCCTTTTAATGTGACCCGATTTGACACATTTCCAACAAGTAGGTGTTGCCTTCTTGTTAGGATCAGCCGTTATGTTATCATGATGTTTACGTTTGCCTTTGTTGTCATTGTACCTGGTGGAATTATTATGTTCCACCATATTGACAACAGATGCACCAGTAGCATTGCTACTCTTTGGCTTGTCATTATCCTGCACCCTGAGGGATTCCTCAATACGCAGATGACTACCCAACTGAACAAGTGTCAGTTCTTCCTTCTTATGTTTCAAGGTATGCTTGAAATCTTTCCAAGAAAGAGGGAGTTTGTCAATGATACAAGAGACTGAAATAGCCTCATCCATGTTCATTTTGTGTTGTGTAAACCTTTCAAGTATTTCAAGAAGTTCATTGTATTGTTCCATGACTGGTCTTGAATCAGTCATTTTGTAATTTATGAAATTACTTACAAGAAACTTCTTACTTGAAGCATCCTCAGCCATATATTTGGCATCAAAGGAATCCCACAGTTCTTTAGAAGATTCAACATTCTGATAAATGTCAAAGAGAGAATCAGACATACCATTGAGAATTAAACCTCTACATACATAGTCATCATTCTCCCATTTGCTTCTTTTCCTTATCTGTTCCACAGTAGCATCATCCCCATGATCTTCAGGAATAGCAGTGCTATGAACATATACGACATTCATGCTTGATAGCAAGAAGTACATCTTCTTTTGCCATCTTTTGAAATCAACACCTTCAAACTTTTCCAATTTTGAAAAGTTAGCAGCCATATGCCTCATAGCAGCAGCCATTAATTATCACAAAATAGTTTACTTTGATTGTTGGTGGTTGTGAGCCCATAACAGGGTTAAGATAATCAATAGCCTAACTACGTACCAATAAAGGTTACCGGATATCACTTGAAATCGTGTTATCACTTTCCAAAGTAAACTATTCGACCCTAATGCCTGGGTATCACGAATATCTACTTGGGATAAGACCAAATATTTGTTAATGATTTAGGCACAAATCAATAACCCTTTGCGTTTAAGTGTTATGTGTTTTCTGTATCTCTCTCATGCATGATTTGATCTTCCTATATATAGGCAAGATTACTCAACCCTAGTCAATGGAATTAAGAGTGATTAACGGTCCATTAATCCCACTTAATTTGCCTCTATAATAATAGGTATTAGTGGTTACATGACCAATTAAATATGGTCATGAGTGCAGATGTAACTGTCATTTGAATAGGTCAAATCAATTACATATAGCACTCCATCAGCAGAAACTCTGCTCATCAGCAGGATCCTGACACTGGTAGTAGGAACCATCAGCAGGAACCAGTACTCAGTAGGAACCATCAGCAGGAACCAGCTATCAGCAGTATCCTGCACAACCATTATATGAGTCGGGGTGTTCAGGGACCTGATGGGTGTACACTCCGTACCTCCAAGCCTATTACCAGGTGTGAACAAATCCCACAAGTGCACTAAATTTTCCAACATTAGTTCGTAAATATTGGATAATGTATTCTAGAAAAGTTGTTCATTTTATTTCTCAACTCAGTAATGATCATTAAGGCTGCAAAATAGGGCATATCATAAAGGGTAATCTGTAACAAAGTGGCAATAGAAACATGTTTATTGTTTCTTGCCGATAGTTTTGATGATGACGTTAAATTTAAAGTGTTACCACGTTGTTGAGTTTAGCTATTGAATACAATATTTTTGTATTCATTCAAGCTTTTCAAGCCAAGTTCAAGCTTTGCTCGAAGCTATTCAAACCAAGCTCAAGCCTGGATGATGAAAGCTTGACAAACTATCAAACCAAACTCAAGCCTAGTATTTTTCTTTCAAACCAAACTCAAATTTTGTTAAGCTTGAGCTCGATTTAACTCAATTGCAGCCCTAATTTCATCATATAAAAACCAATTCATCACACCAATGATTTGATGCCCCGAGCTATCGCTTATCATCCCCACCTCACCTACCCGGGGTCCACCCTGTTTATGTAGACCACAAACCAATTCATCACACCAAAGATTTGATGCCCCGAGCTATCGCTTATCATCCCCACCTCACCTACCCGGGGTCCACCCTGTTTATGTAGACCACCAAATACAGTCAATTTGTTAATAGCATCTTTGTTTTGTTATTAATGAAAACCACCTGATTCTCATGACAACAAATATAAAATAGCTATTAGCTGGTATAATAATTTGCCTAGAATTATATTATAAATTATCCTATTAATCATTTCGCTATCACAAAATCTTATGTAAAAGAAATTCAAAACGAAATCTTTGTGAAAAATATTACTATATGTATTTTTAAATTTACATGCAACTAGATTATTAAAAATCAAACATAATGAACTATAGCATATACGACTTTGAGTTTTAATATAAAGAAAAAGGTAAATTATGTTTTAGTATTCCGAGCATTAAAGCTGATTACATATTCTTTCTGGTTGTTAATTGTTATTGGAGTACAGTTCGTCTTTGTGGTTTGCGTTGACTGACGTCGTTAGTCCGTTGATCAAAAAAACTGCACCGTTCGTCCTTAACGGGCAAACACAACAAATATAAAATAGCTATTAGCTGGTATAATAATTTGCCTAGAATTATATTATAAATTATCCTATTAATCATTTCGCTTTCACAAAATCTTATGTAAAAGAAATTCAAAACGAAATCTTTGTGAAAAATATTACTATATGTATTTTTAAATTTACATGCAACTAGATTATTAAAAATCAAACATAATGAACTATAGCATATACGACTTTGAGTTTTAATATAAAGAAAAAGGTAAATTATGTTTTAGTATTCCGAGCATTAAAGCTGATTACATATTCTTTCTGGTTGTTAATTGTTATTGGAGTACAGTTCGTCTTTGTGGTTTGCGTTGACTGACGTCGTTAGTCCGTTGATCAAAAAAACTGCACCGTTCGTCCTTAACGGGCAAACATTTGGCGTCGTTAGTCCTTCTCTCACTAACGCATGTTACGTGTTGTTACACCTGAAGTCCCATGAGGGTATACTAGTCATTTCGCAAACCAAATGGTCTTACGGTGCAAAAGGATGCACGGTGCAATTTTTTGTTTTTCTTTTTTTCTTGTGTTTTTTTTAATACGTTCGTAAGTTCCGTTTTAACAAGTTTCGTATGTTTTTTTTTTTTTTTTCCGTCTCTTTTTTACGTGTTCTTATGTTTTTTACGTTTTCATTTGTTTTTTTTCGTTTTCGTCTATTTTTTACGTTTTTGTCTGTTTTTTTTTTTTCATTTTGTCTGTTTTTTTACGTTTATGTCTGTTTTTTTATGTTTTTGTCCGTCGTTCTAACGTTTTCATACGCTTTCGTCCATTTTTTTTACGTTTTTATCTATTCTTAACCGTTTTTTTCGGTTCCGTCTGTATTTTTACGTTTTTTTACGTCTTCGTTTGTGTTTTACGTTTTCGTTCATTTTTTTACATTCTCATCCTTTTTTTTTTCTTTTTTTTTTTGTCTGTTACTTTTATGTTTTTGTCAATTCTTTTACGTTTTTGTCTTTTGTTCTAACGTTTACATACGTTTTCGTTATTTTTTACATTTTCATACGTTTTTCTCTATTTTTATCCATTTTTATACGTTTTATACGTTTTCACAACATGGGTATATCAAGTAATAACCAAAAAAATATTAAATTTCAAAAAATAGAAAGAATAAAAAAAAAACATCAAATTTCAAATAATAACCAAAAAACAAAAAAGTAAAAAAATAGACGAAAAAAAAAAAAAACTGATAAAAACGTAAAAAACAGAGGAAAACGTGAAAATACAGATGAAACCAAAAAAAAAGGTAAGAATGGATAAAAACGTAAAAAAATGGACAAAATTGTATGAAAATGTTAGAACAACGGACAAAAACGTAAAAAAACAGACGTAAACGTAAAAAAAACAGACGAAAACGAAAAAATGAACGAAAACGTAAATAAACAGACGAAAACAAAAAAAATGGATGAAAACGTAAAAAACAGAGGAAAACTTTAAAAAAAAGAGATGAAAACTAAAAAAAATGGACCAAAACGTAAAAAAACAGACGAAAACGTAAAAAACGGACGAAAACCAAAAAAATTGATAAAAACGTAAAAAAACAGAGAAAAACGTAAAAAAAAAGACGAAAACAAAAAAAACGGATAAAAACGTAAAAAAAAAATAGACGAAAACGTATTAAAACGGAACTTACGAACGTATTAAAAGAAAAAAAATTGCACCGTTCGTCCTGTTAGTTTGCGAAATGACTAGTATACCCTCATGTGACTTTAGATGTAACAACACTAAACAAGCGTTAGTGAGGGAGGGACTAACGACGCCAAACGTTTGCCCATTAAGGACGAACGGTGCAGTTTTTTTGGTTAAGAGACTAACGACGCCAGTGAACGCAAATCAAAAGGACGAACGGTGTAATTTACTCTTGTTATTGTTATTGTTAATACTTACATACATCAGTTCTTAATTATATAGACAGTGCAATAAAAATCAGGAAGTACAAGTAAGGGTGAGTATTCCGACCGTTTGGACCGGATCGACCGACAAAACCGACCGGACCGACCGAAGGACCAACGGTCTGGTCTCGGTCTAAGATTTTTCATTAATTCGGTCTTCGGTCCGGTCGGTCCGGTCTGGACCGACCAAAAAACCAAAAAAACATGCCAAAATCTTGCCTAATTGGACCGGACCGACCACATTGGGTCCGGTCTCGGTCTATGGTTTTTCCCAAAGTCGGTCTTCGGTCCGGTCCGGTCTTGGCCGGTCCGGTCTGGTTTTTGGACCGTGATCACCCCTAAGTACAAGTTACTATTACATGATAGAATAAAAGATAGATTCATGCTTAGGGTCGAGCATAAAAATCGAGAAATGTGTGATTGTGGAGTTGAGTCGACACATCATACATGTAATTATGCCTTTTTTGTTTGTCAAGTGGCTAGAGATATCCTTCGCAAGATTTGTAGATGGTGGAATGTGGATTATATGGAGGTGTCTTCTTATGAGGAATGGCTTTGTTGGTTAATTAATATTAGAGTTTCAGCTAAGTTGAAAAAGGTGTTGGAAGGCGTTTGTTATGGAGCTTGGTGGTATATTTGGTCTTTCCGGAATAGATGTGTTTTTTGCAAGGAGATTAGCACTAAAAAGAAGACTTTCGATGATGTAGTTTTAAATTCTTTTTTTTTTTTTGGATTTTGTCTCGTTGTAAGGCCTCTTTTAGTTGGGTTGATTGGTTAAAAAATTCATATCTTGTAAATTTGTAATTTCTTAGCGTCTTGGTAGCGTTTTAATAAAATTGATGTTAAAAAAAATAATAATAAAAAAAACAATAAAAAATAAAAAAAAAATCGACAAAACAATATGAAATAGCGGTTTTGGTTGCATACGAAGAATCAACAAAAAAAAAACCATCATGCCTACCTTTATCTATTTCTACTAATCTTAAAACATTCTTAATAGTTTAATTATTTAGATGAAAGGTTTGAGATATCGTATGAACTTTTTGTGGAGATTGTTTTATGGGAGGTGATTTGTATACTTAATTTTGTGATTGGGACAACTCAACTGTACATACAATTAAAGCATACTGTGAATCTTATACAAGTATCCAATGCACACAATGAAGTCACAATCAAAAGTTTGAGTGTGCACTTTAAATGCTAATACTTGCATTTCTTATTTTCATATTCTTTTAGATTTTTGTATTATTTTTAGCACTTTATTTGATAATTTTGGATTGTTAGATGTTATGCTATTATTAATCGATTATTAATCTCGTTTAAATAATATTGTTTGGAAATATAATTTTTAATTATGTTTGATGGATTTTTTTTCTTTTTTTTTAACTAACTAAAATCAAAACGGAATAATTACAAAATATGTTAAGAAACAGGATAGAAACCGGACCGATTTAATGAAAAAGAACCGAAATACCAAAGCTAAACGGTTTTCAATTTTCAAAAACCAAAATTTTCATTTCGGAGTTTTAATATAATCAAAACCACCTCAAACCATCTAATAATTAAATCGAAGACCGTTGAAAATAATTTGTATGATATTGTAATAAGTTTCTAACAAATTTTATATACCATTTTTATGCAATTTGCAATCCTTTACTAAAAATACACAAGAAATTACTCAAGGACCACTGTAGCACAATATTGTAGCCAATTAAGTACAAAATATCATAGCTAATATATTCCCTATCTATACTACATATAATGCATGAAACACTTTCTCTCTAAAATTTTCAGATTTATAAAAAATAATGCACGGTTTACAACACTTTAATGCACCCAATTTTCAGAATTACAACAAAATAAGCATATTGTACAACAAAAACCAGCGTGATATCATTTTAAGACCAAAATTCTACAAAACAACATTAATGCTATTAAAAAACACCCTCTCACTAAAAATTACAACTATTTAAGCAAAATGTACAATAGCTTTTAAGTAAATACAAGTCATAAAACACAAAACACAAGTATGTAAAGCACAATAATTTTAAGGTCAACAATCAATTCAACACATATAACTAATACACTAATTAATTCACCCATTCACCAAAATATACAATTATTTAACCATAATGTACAAGTTAATCAAGCTACTAAGCCAAGTACTTAAAAATAAAGCCATTAGGCTGGGCACAGTGGTCGGTCGACTGGACTGGTCGCCCCTGCGCTGACCGAGTCACCGCCACTGCAACCATAAGGTCGAACGGCTCCAAAATTCACAAACCAGTCACCCCCGACCAATTAATGCATTCCACATAAGAAGAAAAAAAATGTACTGTTACATATCAAAACAAAAACGAAGTTAAAAGAACAATTATCAATGAAGCCAAAACAAACATCAGCCTTATTCCATCTATGGTCCACGAACAGAAAATATACAGCAACAATAAAACTCAACATCTACATCTACCTCAGTTCTAACCTCATCCCAAAACCACATCACGGTCAACACAACATAAAACCTTAAAAAGAGTTTTCGTTTGATATTCAAGAAAAGGGTCTGATTTTCTTGCAAACATAGATTGTTGGTTATGTTCGGTTATCAAGATAAAAAAGAAAGGAAGAGTATGTGATGTTTGTGTGGCTGCAAATCATCGCTGCGTATTTTTGTGAGAGAAATTAAGGCAGGAATGAGGTAATTTAGGTTTTGTAGACGTATTTATAAGTCCTCACATTTGGGTTATATACCGGTTTGATTGTTAATTGGGCTAGCCAAATGATATCACAAATTGTTTGATAGTTTTATCATGGGCCTTAATAGACATTGATGCTTAAAGTTTGTTTAGGCTGAAAATGGTTTTAGAATAATTACTTTGGTAATTAAGCCGTATATTATTTGTATGTTATAGTTGATTTTGGGTTAATTTTGATATTTGGTTCATGTAAATAGTGTATATTAAAAATGAAAATGTAGAGGATATATATAGTGTAAAAAAATGGATTTTTTTGAAATAAAAATAAAAATATAAATGTCGGTAGCAAAGAATCAAGATTTCTGTTTGTGGTAGCTTTGGTTAACGGTAAATGAAATTATGCTACTGCTTTTTTATTTTTGTTGTGGGTCCATAGGCTGCTTCCAATTCTATCTAAGCTAGGAAAGGACTTCCGACCTTTTGTAAGGAGTGAGGATCGAACCATTGGCATCTAGGTTAAGATGCAAGGGATTTTCCAACTGATCCAACCTTAAAATTATTATTATTTGTAAATTAATCGTTAAAAAAAATATGACCGCATAAAATCACATTACTTGAAAATATATTTACAGGATACCCTCAATCGCATCACGCGGGTACCCTGCTAGTTTATATTTATATAACAATATTATACCAAAGATATCAAAATGATATGGCGACAGGTAATATATAGGTCCATAAAGTCATCCCTCATTATCTCATACATACTGAACGTGAAATCCAGTAAGCTGATAATAATGATGTCTATGTTTAATTATCAATGTATATTTATTTGCCAATCTTTTATACTCCGTATTATATAACATATGTGCTGATTTTGTAAAAAAAAACTAAGGTTTTGCTAACCTATGCACAGTGGGTACATGTTAATGAGTTAATAAAAGGAATTTTTCATTTATTTAAGTGTAAATCATGTTTAAATATGAAAATTTATCAGTTTATTTAATATGTATTAAATGCATTTTTTTTATTAAAACAGAAAATTTGTGTTTATTAATTACACACTAACTTGTGTCTAGAGAGCACTCGTTAGCAAAACCCAAAAAGTAAAAACAAAAAGAGTAATTAATAAAACTTTGGTTGTTAAATTACAAATAAATTATTTGGATTTAAGTAAACTTATCACTTTCCGTTTTTTGTGATAACTTTATAAATTTAATAAAATATCCCCTAAATTTTATAACTCATAGACTTTAATTCTTATAAAAGTAGCATATATGTCGTTGTTATTTACAAATAACGAGGTTATAAATAGCGTAAGGCGTGGCGTGACGGAATGGCAAATCCTCATGCTTTAGTGGCCAAAGCGAAGCGTTTGCGTTTATAAAGCGTGACATAAGGCGGCACAAAATATTAAAATATTTGTATTTATATTATATTTTATATATATCGAGTTTACAAACAAAAATAAATAAATAATAAAAAAAATATATCAAAAAATGGCATAAGCTGGACATGAAGCGTGACGTGACGACATGACCAAGCCTCACGCCTTTACGAGGCCTTTGCGCTCCTTTTAAAACCATGATAAATATTGTTATATTTATATATTGAGTTAATGTATTTACATGAAATCATAAATATCAAAATAAAACCACGAGTCACTGTAATATGTAAATTAATACATAAGATCATACACGTACGAATGACACATTTTATTCCTCTATATAAGATTACGATTCATGTCATTTATTTTTCTAAGTTTAACCCGCACATACATGGGTTTAAAAATTCTATACAACTAAAATTATAATTAATTGGAATATAAATATCAAAATGAAGGCACACCCTCAAAGATTATTGTGAGATAAAAATAAATACATGAGATTGTAAATATAGTAACAACAAATGTGTAGAACCGTAAAGGGGATTGGGGGGGGGGGGGGGGGGGTTGAACACGTTCTATTCGACTTATCTTAAGTTTAAGTATATCTATCTATAATACTATAAGATTCAGTCCTATAATTTATTGTGTTGGCATCAAGAGTACAAGATAGCTAATGCACGGAATTCAATGCAGCATCATAATAACTATTCAATCATGAAAGGAGATGAAGTGCAAGGGTTGCCCGAATTGATCACATGTCATTTAGTATAGAATTAAAAGCCGGTTAGATGAAGTGCAAGGGTTGCGAAAGGTTGCAAAAATAATTAATGATTTAACCTAATTCATGCCTATATAAACCGGCCAAAAGATAGCTAACGGAAAAGATAGCTAATGCTTGGAGAGACAGAACTTACCGGGCCCGATCTCGTTCATGAGACAATGGAAAAGATAGTAAAGATCAAACAACGTCTACAAGCTGCCAGAGACAGGCAGAAGAGTTATGCTGACGTAAGACGAAAACCCATGGAATTCCAAATAGGAGACAAGGTCATGTTAAAGGTATCTCTTTAGAAACGAATGATATGTTTCGGAAAACGTGGAAAACTATACCCTAGGTATATTGGTCCCTTTAGGATCCTAGAAAGGATAGGACCAATTGCTTACAATCTTGAACTACCTGTAGAACTTAACCGAGTACACGACACCTTCCATGTATCAAACCTTAAGAAATGCTTGTCCGATGAATCTCTTGTTATCCCTTGGAAAGAGATTCAGCTCGACGACAATCTTGTCTTTACCGAAGAACCCGTGGAGATCATGGACAGGGAGGTCAAACAACTGAAACACAACCGCATCCCCATTGTCAAAGTTCGCTGGGACTCTAAGAAACGAATGATATGTTTCGGAAAACGTGGAAAACTATACCCTAGGTATATTGGTCCCTTTAGGATCCTAGAAAGGATAGGACCAATTGCTTACAATCTTAAACTACCTGTAGAACTTAACCGAGTACACGACACCTTCCATGTATCAAACCTTAAGAAATGCTTGTCCGATGAATCTCTTGTTATCCCTTGGAAAGAGATTCAGCTCGACGACAATCTTGTCTTTACCGAAGAACCCGTGGAGATCATGGACAGGGAGGTCAAACAACTGAAACACAACCGCATCCCCATTGTCAAAGTTCGCTGGGACTCTAAGCGAGGACCGGAGTACACATGGGAACGCGAAGACCAAATCCGCGACAAATACCCACACCTCTTCTCCTAGGCATCACCGAAAACCGTTTCAACTTGAATTCCAGGACGGAATTCACTGTAAGGGGTATGTACTGTAACCTCCCGTAATTTTCCCTCATGAATAGTAAATGCAAACTTATGATTTAAGAATCATTACGATAACTAAAAACTATTTTTACCGATAACAAAAATTTTTGTTTGTTAGTCGAGATACACTTTTATAATCACAACGTCGTTTGTGATTACCGTTTACTTTGAACGCGCTTACACACGAACCTAGATAGTCTAAGTATCGCGAATTAATTTTTATAACTAACGTTTATTAAGTAACGTAATATATATATATATATATATATATATATATATATATATATATATATATATATATGTATATATATATATATATATATATATATATATATATAATCCGATAACTAACCTAATACGTTCTAATAAATTCCCGAGCTCACGAAAACTTCCACGAACACTCATTAATTAATCTTAACTTCGACACGACTTTCGAGACAAACCATATGGGCCTACAAACCTCATTGGGCCTCGGCCCAATTCTGCTACACACAACATAAACCAAACGGACCCTTTTTGTTTATTTATTTTTCTTCTTGGGCCTAGTCCAGCCGTAAGCCCAACACGTTCTATTCGACTTATCTTAAGTTTAAGTATATCTATCTATAATACTATAAGATTCAGTCCTATAATTTATTGTGTTGGCATCAAGAGTACAAGATAGCTAATGCTCGGAATTCAATGCAGCATCATAATAACTATTAAATCATGAAAGGAGATGAAGTGCAAGGGTTGCCCAAATTGATCACATGTCATTTAGTATAGAATTAAAAGTCGGTTAGATGTGCAAGGGTTGCGAAAGGTTGCAAAAATAATTAATGATTTAATCTAATTCATGCCTATATAAACCGGCCAAAAGATAGGTAACGGAAAAGATAGCTAATGCTTGGAGAGACAGAACTTACCGGGCCCGATCTCGTTCATGAGACAATGGAAGAGATAGTAAAGATCAAACAACGTCTACAAGCTGCCAGAGACAGACAGAAGAGTTATGCTGACGTAAGACGAAAACCCATGGAATTCCAAATAGGAGACAAGGTCATGTTAAAGGTATCTCCTTAGAAACGAATGATATGTTTCGGAAAACGTGGAAAACTAAACCCTAGGTATATTGGTCCCTTTAGGATCCTAGAAAGGATAGGACCAATTACTTACAAACTTGAACTACCTGTAGAACTTAACCGAGTGCACGACACCTTCCATGTATCAAACCTTAGGAAATGCTTGTCCGATGAATCTCTTGTTATCCCTTGGAAAGAGATTCAGCTCAACGACAATCTTGTCTTTACGGAAGAACCCGTGGAGATCATGGACAGGGAGGTCAAACAACTGAAACACAACCGCATCCCCATTGTCAAAGTTCGCTGGGACTCTAAGCGAGGACCGGAGTACACATGGGAACGCGAAGACCAAATCCGCGACAAATACCCACACCTCTTCTCCTAGGCATCACCGACAATCGTTTCAGCTTGAATTCCAGGACAAAATTCACTGTAAGGGGTATGTACTGTAACCTCCCGTAATTTTCCCTCATGAAAAGTAAATGCAAATTTATGATTTAAGAATCATTATAATAACTAAAAACTATTTTTACCGATAACAAAAATTTTGTTTGTTAGCCGAGATACACTTTTATAATCACAAGGTCGTTTGTGATTACCGTTTACTTTGGAACGCGCTTACACACGAACCTAGATAGTCTAAGTATCGTGAATTAATTTTTATAACTAACGTTTATTAAGTAGCGTATATATATATATATATATATATATATATATATATATATATATATATATATATATATATATATATATATATATATATATATATAAACCGATAACTAACCTAATACGTTCTAATAAATTCCCGAGCTCACGAAAACTTCCATGAACACTCAGTAATTAATCTTAACTTTGACACGACTTTCGAGACAAACCATATGGGCCTACAAACCTCATTGGGCCTCGGCCCAATTCTGCTACACACAATGTAACACCCCCAATTTTAAAACATTTGCAGCGGAATAAAGATTGGGTGTTACTTCACAGCTCATAGTTTTTCAGTAGAAAATGATTTTTTTTTAAAACATTTATCATTTGAATTTTTATAAATATCAGAGTTTTAAAAATGAGGTCCCAGTGGTTTCAAAATTTATTAAAATAGGTTTTCGAATGATAAGAAAAATTTTATAGCCTTTGTAAGCATTTCGTGCTCTTCCGTCCCATCCTTGCTCATTATAGACCAGAGATAAACATGCTAAAAGTCAACAAAAGTTGAGTGATATTCATAGGTTTTAGTTTAATAGTTGAACACAAGTTATAAGTGATAATCGCACCGTCATACAATTATAAGTTGAAAACAGTTGTTATTGCATTAAGCTCATGACACTCAGCCGATTAACAGATCTCATCATAAATGATGGATTATAGTAACAGGGGCCCTCAGGATAGGTCCTTGCAAGTAACCTATTAGATTTAAAATAAAGTGCGTTTGGTTGTTTTCTCAACGCCCAAACGGGGATTGTCAATCCCTAATAGATCTATCCACAATTATTTACGTTCACCTCTCTGGGTGACTAAAGCTCATGATATGAGGGGCTTTTGGCAAAAAGGTACTTAAGCAATAACGAGATCAGGTAAAGCATACCAAGAAAATACTTGTGTTCAGTTTGTAAAAACTAGCATGTATCCCCTCGCAGGGTTTATAAAACATTTAAATATGTAAAGGCGAGACTATGAACTCACCTTAGTGGTTTAGTGAATAAAAATATCGATACTCAGTTTGCAAAATGGGAACGGCTCCACACACGACCTAAATAATATATGGCATGTTTTAGTGTTTGGTAGTCTTAATGTCTTAATCGCGAGTGATTTTTTTGAATGCGTGATTTGTTAATTTATCTTTAGTAAAACTTTTGGATTTTATCGTATATCGTACGTTTAGTTTAGTTATATATATATATATAAATATAACGTAAGGTTTAATAATAAAAATAATAACGATAGTTTGAAATAAAGCGTAACGTTTAATAATAATAATAGTAATAACAATAATAGTTTGAAAATAAACGTAACGTTTAATAATAATAATAGTAATAATAATAATAGTTTGAAATAAACGTAACGTTTAATAGTAATAATAGTTTGAAAATAAACGTAACATCGTTACGTGAACTCGTAAAAATGGAAAGTAGAAATAAAAATA
Source organism: Artemisia argyi (assembly GCA_030686995.1). Lineage (NCBI taxonomy): Eukaryota > Viridiplantae > Streptophyta > Magnoliopsida > Asterales > Asteraceae > Artemisia > Artemisia argyi. Next base: position 73,829,013 of record CM060696.1, on the reverse strand, counting down.
TTAATTTTAGTATACGGCCCTTGTATTTTTTAAAAATTTACACTTTTTACCCTAACGGCGTTAGTGTTACGCCGTTAGTCCAAAATTAAATATATTTACATTTTACGTCCAAAACTTTATATTTCTTACACCTTTCACCCTAGAGTTTATAAAAATCCGTTTTCACCCTTTAATTTACAAAATGACATTTTATACCGAAACTTTGAAAAGTTTACACTTTTAACCCGATTTTTGTAAAATTTGCAAATCTAGTCCAAAATTCACAATTTTCAAAACTTAATGTTTTCATCTCTTAAATAGTTTCAAAACAGCTTATTGAACTTATTCTAACAGCTTATTAGTTCGAAAAATTAGTTTGATAGCTTATGGGCTTTTAAAGAAAACTTAAGCCCGTTAGTGTTTTTAAATCCAATGGGCCTACGAGGGTTTTGGGCTTTGTTTTGGGCTAAGGCTAGGATATTAAAAACGTTGCAAATCAGCTTATTGCCTCAGCTTATTCAATCGGCTTATTTTGAAAAGATTGGGCCTTAAGGCCCAATCGATACTACTTAACTTCCACAACCGGTTGCTAGGTCGCTTTACTTTTGGTCGTTTACTAGGTCCAAACGTGATTTTTATTACAAAGTTTCTACATGAAAATGATTGTTTGTCATGAGGTCTATTGGTTTGTGAAATAAAAAGGCATGTTCGTTAAGTAAATATTAAAGGTATACGTGCGTTTTGGGTGTAGCATGGGTCGAATTTTTATAAGAAAAGACTTAGAATTTTTTAAGGGTTTTTCATACTTGTTTTGGTACGCTAGGAATGTACTCCAAAATGGTTTGTACTTAGCTTTTTAGTTTCAAAACTTTACCTAGTTTATTTGTTAAGGTGTGAAATATATAGATGAACATAAAATATATATATGTTGTATATTTAGTTTTCGAATAAGGAGGTGCATTTGTGTGTGTTGCGTAAAAATAATGCAAATGAAAGTTTTATATAAATATTGAAAAGAGTTCGTTAGTAACTTACGACACCAAAATGGTGGTAAAACAAGACGTAGAGTCGAGAAGTGAGTGAGATGAGTACGTAGTGTGTATGTGTGCTCGACCAAGGTTCACAAACAACAATTTGTTTCTCCTAAACCCACACGAATTCCTTGAATTCCTACTCAATGCTTCGACCCAATGCCTAACTTTACTAACTAGAAATATTTGGTGATTTTTGGTTTGCATGGAAGTAGAAAACGCAAGCATGCATGCATGGGATTTATATATGGTTGTTAGTGTGTTCTAGTTTATAAGATTTAATGTGATTGGATGGTTACTTGTATCCCAAAAGTCCTAAAGTTGTAAGAGTGAATATGATACTTCATGTTTTTGGTTTCTTATGGTCGACATTCTCAAAACTCAAAGGAAACGTGTGCATTGAAACTATGAAATGAACCCGTACTTGTGAAATGCATTTTAATAAGATTGTAGTACTTGGCCTAGATGAATAAAATATGAGATGGAGTGTGCTTGAATTAAGGAAGTACTTGTTTGTTTGAAACATGCAATGTCGACCACCATTTCTTTTAGTACACCGATTTGTAAATCGGCATGGCTTCATATTTTTGATAACTTTGAAATATTTAGACACTAGTTTGTGTTTAGAAATGATTTTAGGAAATTATAGAAACAAACGTGGGTTAAAATGGTTAAGTTTTGGATTAGGTGAAATTTTATGAAATCGTTTTTGGGACATAAGCTTTGCCTCGTAAAATCGTAGCTAGACTCAACGTGGGGAACTAAAATTCGACACTCTATATGTTGGCTAGGGGAGTAATGAGTATGTGTAAAAATAAGTGGGTGTCGTGTGTAAGATTTGAGCATACTAAGCTCGTTTCTAGTTGGTACTAGTCGAGTAGAATGAAAACAAAAGAAGGAAAATGAGCTAAATTGGTTTTGGGCTAGGAATAGTAACAGGCCGAGAAAAGATATGGGCTAAGGAAATAATTAAGGGTCCGGTTAGTGTAATTAGGTTTAGTAAAAATAAATTTGATTAGGAAAGTTAATTATAATTTCAAAAGTTTAGTTAAGATTTAGTGAAATGTTTACGTAAGTCCGAGAGTGAATAGTGTTTTGTGAATAGTGTACCGTGAATAGTAAAACTTTTGAAAAAACATCTCGATATCACTAACCGACTCCAAAAACGATGAATAGTGGAATGATGAATAGTGTTTGTTGAATAGTAACCGATGAATAGTAAATTTGAAAAATGTTGGAAAATGCAGGTTCGTAACGAATAAAAGAAATTTTTAATATTCTCGCGATTTTAGACTATAGTGGTACATGTGTGAGCATCGTTCCAAGCAAAAAGAATCATGAATATCGTAGTGATTTTAAGTAACATAGCATATTTGATAATAAAATATATAAAAAAAAATTGTTATTGGTAAAAACGTTATTAATTAACAAAATGATATATTAGTCTTTGATTTACTTTTATTATTTATAGGGAAATTTACGGGAGTTTACAGTACCTACCCCTCATTCTGAATTCCGTCCCGGAATTCAAGTTTAACAAAATTCCTGTATTAGGAAATTTCGATTAGAGGGTTGTCGAGAGATTTTTATTATTAAGATTTAGGAGACGCGGTTTATTTAGACTTATTTGTGTTAGACAGGATCTAGTAACTGGTGTATTTAAGGGTTGTGAATATTGAAGGTAATGGTTTTGAATAGTAAAATAACGGCTAGGTGTACCGTGTCCAACGGTCGGGAATAGTGATTTCCAACGGTCCTAAATAGTGTCTAACGGCTAGTTTTCAACCTACATATACCCCTTTCAAATTTCCATTTCTTCCACCAACCATTTTTCTATCATTCCTTATCTCCAAAATGCCGCACCTCATCACGATACTAGCGATTGTGTATGTTGTCCTTGCCGCTATCTACTTAGCGTGTGTTCCAGACGAAGACTTTGGGTTTTTGGTTGCGATCTTGTTGTTTGTCGTACCTCTCACGGTTCTAGCCATTACCGTGGACAAGATATGGGGGTAATAATCTTAAGCTAGGGTTGTTTAGAATTAAGCCTTTGTCGTGTTTCTATGTATTGTTAACGAATAATGAATAAAACTTGTTTTGTTTTTAGGAATTTGTCTTGTTATTGTTTTTTAATGATTTGTTTATATTTATCTTTCAGCATAATTAAGGTGATTCATCCTGTGGTGGCTTTTGCTATGGTTTTGTTGGTGGGGGTTTTTGTTGTCATAGTGGATCAACCTATTGAAGATTCTATGGTTTATATTGTAATTATTGTGACGTTAGCACTTCCGATGCTAATTATTTGTTTATTTATTAATTTTCATGGATTCGGATAAATTCTTAGTTATTGGAGTTTTCTGTTAGTCTTTGCGAATTGTTAGAGTTTTTCTTATTTGTACTTTCGTTTGTTTCTCGTCATAATGACGAAGGAATAAGATAGGTATTTATGGTAGTTTGTAATATTTATGAATAGTTCAGTTTATTTATATTTGTTGCTTTTAAATGAAGATTGTTATTTAGAAATTTTGGCATTATGATTGTTCCATCATGACATGATTCTTCCTAAATTAGACATAGTTGGCCAGGCTATGTTTAATGGAGGACTAAATGATGTGATGTTTGGCTCAGTCACAGTTGTATTTATGTTTTTCTTTAAGTTGTTTTAGATGGTATTTAACGTTTTGTTATTATGATATAATACATAATTTCTTTTAAGAATAAAGTATGAACTTTATTCATTGATTTATTTATTTATTTATATTATGTATATATATATATATATATATATATATATATATATATATATATATATATATATATATATATATATATTTTGATGAGTCAGAAATTTCTAGTCAGAAATCTCTAGGGAAATAACAGTATGCTGTTATTTGGTAAATGGGATAGGAATTGAAATTGACATAGATTATAATTATTTTGGAAATATTACAAGCTAGATTTTTCGATACGGTAGAAGGATAGTTTTTATACTTAAGTTACATCCATCGTAACCTAAAGTATAATACGAGGAAGAGGTACAATCAGGAAATTTTTGAACTAGAGTTTATTTATTCACAACAGGAATTTATTCATCTGCATAAATCTAGCAATAATTCCTTGATACCACCGACGTCCTTGTAGAGTTTTCATTTCCTAGCGAGAGTGTTGGCTTTCCAATTTATGTTGTAGTTTGGACATCGGTTCCTGTAGTATCCTTTTGCGCCACATCCGTAGCATATTACAGTCGTTGTTTGTCCCTTGTTATCCAAAGTCCTATAGTTAGTTGCCTTGTGTCCTGTCTTCTGACACTCCAGGTACTTAATCTTGCAGATTCCTGTGTGATGCTTCTTGCATTTTGGACACAGGGGTTTACCTCCAAGATATACCCTTCTGGCAACATGTGTGACGAGGCAGTATCTATTAGCCTTTTGTTTGCATCCTAGTCGGTGATGATAGTTGAAACGATCTCCCAGACGTTTGTGGTGGCAGTTTTGAGTTTTGGTGATGTTGCAGTGGTTGGAGTTGTTGGTTCCTATTTTTGTGAGTTTGTGCTTTTGTCTGATTCCATTAGGTCTAACTTCTTGCCTAATTCCTTGGTTATGGGTGATGGTAGGGTTAGCCATTCTTTCTGGCGTTTTAAAGTGGGTTGGCCAATATTCCATGTAGTTTTCCTGCTTGTCAGGCATATCCGACTCTCCTCTTGGATAAACTATGGTGACTCCTTTAAGTACTACTGACATGATGTTACTTATCAACTCCCTGACATCTTCAGTAGTCATGGTGATTTTTGATGACGATGGAGTACATGCATTGTTTACGTTGTCCATCTTCTGAAATCATTAATGAAACTTAACTAAGAATCCTTCTGATGTCAGAATAATTCAAATGGAGTTAATTATTTTATTGATGATAGACTGAATTAACTCCTTACGGTAATCTAATTTCAAGATATGTCTGCGTTGTATCATAGATAGATAATCAACTCTTGATATGGGATTACTAAGGAACAAACCGATTCGTCCACTGAAATAAATTTTCTCTCCATTTTTCAAGTTCTCTCTTGAAAATTTATTTTTAGACAATCCTTTGGTTTCTAGTCAATTATAGTATGTTTAAGAATTTCTTAACAATTGTAAGAAATCTTACGGTAGATTTGAATAGTATAGTATAAGTCATCATAATATTAATAACTTGACTGATCGTCTTTGTAAAACGATTAGTACAAGGTCTCTTATTAATATGTCAGGGACCTACGTGGAGTTATTTGTTTATCTAGGGAGATAACAAAATGATGAGATTTTTGCATGAAGGTATGAGGATTCATAGTATGCATGCTTGATACGAAGGAAACGATTGATTCATAACAGAGAGGTGTAACGGAAGAGGAGGTTATTATATATTATGATTCGATTACAGATTCTGAAAGGTTCAGATTTATTGAACATTACATGAAATACTAACTAAGTCTGTCTGGTTTAGTAGATGCAACAGGGATACTTGTAAACTTAAAATTAGTTACGCCTCTGACGTAAATATCTAATCTCTTTCTCAAGTTCAAGTTGTGCTGCTTCCATGTTTGAGAAACGTTCCTGACACATGTTCATTTGGTTTGCCAACATACTCTCTAATGCGGCAATCTTTTGACCTTGGCTCCTGGCTCTCTCTCTAGCCATCCATAGGGTCCTTTCAATGTCTTCAATTCTACCATGTGTATGACTATGTTCTCTTCTTGCAGAACGGACCCTGGAATCCAAACTTCCAAGTTCCTGGTTGGTGTTGTCCTTTATTGCATTAACCTTTATTCCTAATTCACATATTGCTCGTCTCTCAGCATCCGCTCTTTTGAACAATGCGTCAAGGTTACGGTCGTACCATTCAAATTTTGTTGGTCGTAAGCCTTTTAGCTGTTCAGTGTGAGCCTCTAATATGCTGGCTTGTTGATAAACAAGAGTCCATATTGAATCAGGTGTGCCTATATTGTAGTTGGGGGAATTAGGTGAGGATAAATTATTTGGGATATCTGGTATTGGGGAATCTAAAGTGTATGGTAACGGAGAATTTGGCTCAACATTCTTCCACGGCCTCTCTTGTCGTGAACTTTTTCCAACTTCGAATGTTGCCTGACCACCAATCACATCTTCATATGATTCAGTAGTTCTCCTAAGTTTTTGACGTAGGGGTGAACAGATAGGTGACGATGGAAGTGATCTCTGAATGATTTCTATATTAAGTTGGGGCTGTGATATTTGTACGTAGGGATCTTCAGTATTCAGAGAATTTTGATTGACGGGTGATGTATTAGTATTACGGAGAGTAGTTTTGGCGTTCAAGAAAGTTTTTGGAGAAATGTTACTGTAGTAACCGGGAATAGTATTTTATAAGTTACTTTTATGTTAAAGATATAATAGTACGGATGAAATAATAATTATGTAAGCGCAATTTCTAAACATGCAGAATAATCTTAACAGGTAATGTACTGAGCAAGGTAGTCTGCAGGCACGGAAGGCACGAAGAGTGTAAGGCTATAAAATGTTTTGTCTTATAAAAACGGTTATAGTTCAGATCTAAATTAGACCTGTTTCGCTATAACCAAAGCTCTGATGCCAATCTGTAACACCCCCAATTTTAAAACATTTGCAGCGGAATAAAGATTGGGTGTTACTTCACAGATCATAGTTTTTCAGTAGAAAATGATTTTTTTAAAACATTTATCATTCGAATTTTTATAAATATCAGAGTTTTAAAAATGATGTCCCAGTGGTTTCAAAATTTGTTAAATAGGTTTTCGAATGATAAGAAAAATTTTATAGCCTTTGTAAGCATTTCGTGCTCTTCTGTCCCATCCTTGCTCGTTATAGACCTGAGATAAACATGCTAAAAGGCAACAAAAGTTGAGTGATATTCATAGGTTTTAGTTTAATAGTTGAACACAAGTTATAAGTGATAATCGCACCGTCATACAATTATAAGTTGAAAACAGTTGTTATTGCATTAAACTCATGACACTCAGCCGATTAACAGATCTCATCATAAATGATGGATTATAGTAACAGGGGCCCTTGGGGTCCTTGCCAGTAACCTATTAGATTTCAAATAAAGTGCGTTTGGTTGTTTTTTCAACGCCCAAACGGGGATTGTCAATCCCTAATAGATCTATCAACAATTATTTACGTTCACCTCTCTGGGTGACTAAGGCTCATGATATGAGGGGCTTTTGGCAAAAAGGTACTTAAGCAATAACGAGATCAGGTAAAGCATACCAAGAAAATACTTGTGTTCAGTTTGTAAAAACTAGCATGTATCCCCCTCGCAGGGTTTATAAAACATTTAAATATGTAAAGGCGAGGCTATGAACTCACCTTAGTGGTTTAGTGAATAAAAATACCGATACTCAGTTTGCAAAATGGGAACGGCTCCACACACGACCTAGATAATATATGACATGTTTTAGTGTTTGGTAGTCTTAATGTTTTAATCGCGAGTAGTTTTTTTGAATGCGTGATTTGTTAATTTATCGTTAGTAAAACTTTTGGATTTTATCGTATATCGTACGTTTAGTTTAGTTATATATATATAAATATAACGTAAGGTTTAATAATAAAAATAATAACGATAGTTTGAAATAAAGCGTAACGTTTAATAATAATAATAGTAATAATAATAATAGTTTGAAAATAAACGTAACGTTTAATAATAATAATAGTAATAATAATAATAGTTTGAAAATAAACGTAACATTTAATAGTAATAATTGTTTGAAAATAAACGTAACGTCGTGACGTGAACTCGTAAAAATGGAAAGTAGAAATAAAAATATTAATTTTAGTATACGGCCCTTGTATTTTCTAAAAATTTACACTTTTTACCCTAACGGCGTTAGTGTTACACCGTTAGTCCAAAATTAAATATATTTACATTTTACGTCCAAAACTTTATATTTCTTACACCTTTCACCCTAGATTTTATAAAAATCCGTTTTCACCCTTTAATTTACGAAATGACATTTTATACCGAAACTTTGAAAAGTTTACACTTTTAACATGATTTTTGTAAAATTTGCAAAGCTAGTCCAAAATTCACAATTTTCAAAACTTAATGTTTTCATCTCTTAAATATTTTCAAAATAGCTTATTGAACTTATTCTAACAGCTTATTAGTTCGAAAAATTAGTTTGATAGCTTATGGGCTTTTAACGAAAACTTAAGCCCGTTAGTGTTTTTAAATCCAATGGACCTACAAGGGTTTTGGGCTTTGTTTTGGGCTAAGGCTAGGATATTAAAAACGTTGCAAATCAGCTTATTGCCTCAGCTTATTCAATCGGCTTATTTTGAAAAGATTGGGCCTTAAGGCCCAGTCGATACTACTTAACTTCCACAACCGGTTGCTAGGTCGCTTTACTTTTGGTCGTTTACTAGGTCCAAACGTGATTTTAATTACAAAGTTTCTACACGAAAATGATTGTTTGTCATGAGGTCTATTGGTTTGTGAAATAAAAAGGCATGTTCGTTAAGTAAATATTAAAGGTATACGTGCGTTTTGGGCGTAGCATGGATTGAATTTTTATAAGAAAAGACTTAGAAAATTTTAAGGGTTTTTCATACTTGTTTTGGTACGCTAGGAATGTACTCCAAAATGGTTTGTACTTAGCTTTTTAGTTTCAAAACTTCACCTAGTTTATTTGTTAATGTGTGAAATATATAGATGAACGTAAAATATATATATGTTGTATATTTAGTTTTCGAATAAGGAGGTGCATTTGTGTGTGTCGCGCAAAAATAATGCAAATGAAAGTTTTATATAAATATTGAAAAGAGTTCGTTAGTAACTTACGACGCCAAAATGGTGGGTAAAACAAGACGTAGAGTCGAGAAGTGAGTGAGATGAGTACGTAGTGTGTATGTGTGCTCGACCAAGGTTCACAAACAACAATTTGTTTCTCCTAAACCCACACGAATTCCTTGAATTCCTACTCAATGCTTCGACCCAATGCCTAACTTTACTAACTAGAAATATTTGGTGACTTTTGGTTTGCATGGAAGTAGAAAACGCAAGCATGCATGCATGGGATTTATATATGGTTGCTAGTGTGTTCTAGCATATAAGATTTAATGTGATTGGATGGTTACTTGTATCCCAAAAGTCCTAAAGTTGTAAGAGTGAATATGATACTTCATGTTTTTGGTTTCTTATGGTCGACATTCTCAAAACTCAAAGGAAACGTGTGCATTGAAACTATGAAATGAACCCGTACATGTGAAATGCATTTTAATAAGATTGTAGTACTTGGCCTAGATGAATAAAATATGAGATGGAGTGTGCTTGAATTAAGGAAATACTTGTTTGTTTGAAACATGCAATGTCGACCACCATTTCTTTTAGTACACCGATTTGTAAATCGACATGGCTTGATATTTTTGATAACTTTGAAATATTTAGACACTAGTTTGTGTTTAGAAATGATTTTAGGAAATTATAGAAACAAATGTGGGTTAAAATGGTTAAGTTTTGGATTAGGTGAAATTTTATGAAATCGTTTTTGGGACATAAGCTTTGCCTCGTAAAATCGTAGCTAAACTCAACGTGGGGAACTAAATTTCGACACTCTATATGTTGGCTAGGGGAGTAATGAGTATGTGTAAAAATAAATGGGTGTCGTGTGTAAGATTTGAGCATACTAAGCTCGTTTCTAGTTGGTACTAGTCGAGTGGAATGAAAACAAAAGAAGGAAAATGGGCTAAATTGGTTTTGGGCTAGGAATAGTAACAGGCTGAGAAAAGAAATGGGCTAAGGAAATAATTAAGGGTCCGGTTAGTGTAATTAGGTTTAATAAAAATAAATTTGATTAGGAAAGTTAATTATAATTTCAAAAGTTTAGTTAAGATTTAGTGAAATGTTTACGTAAGTCCGAGAGTGAATAGTATTTTGTGAATAGTGTACCGTGAATAGTAAAACTTTTGAAAAAACATCTCGATATCACTAACCGACTCCAAAAATGATGAATAGTGAATTGATGAATAGTGTTTGGTGAATAGTAACCGATGAATAGTAAATTTGAAAAATGTCGGAAAATGCAGGTTCGTAACGAATAAAAGAAATTTTTAATATTCTCGCGATTTTAGACTATAGTGGTACATGTGTGAGCATCGTTCCAAGCAAAAAGAATCATGAATATCGTAGTGATTTTAAGTAACATAGCATATTTGATAATAAAATATATATATAAAAAAAATTGTTATTGGTAAAAACGTTATTAATTAACAAAATGATATATTAGTCTTTGATTTACTTTTATTATTTATAGGGAAATTTACGGGAGTTTACACACAACATAAACCAAACGGACCATTTTTATTTATTTATTTTTCTTCTTGGGCCTAGTACACCCGTAAGCCCAACAAACCAAAATCCAAGCCCAATTTCCATTTTTATATTTTCGAACCATGTTTCACCTCGTTTACTTTGCTCCGTTTACTCTTAATTTTTCCAAACGAGACCAATGTGTTTTTACACCCCTCGTTAATACTCCTACCCAAGTATCATACATGAGAAAATGTTTTTCCTAACGTGTACGTTTAGTCCTTGAAAATCAAACCAAGCTCAGCCTCGTTTTTACATATCCACAAGAACCAAAAATTCATTTTCAAAGTTTACATGTCTCGTATCAACCTAAACTTGATACCAAAGTTTCTCAAAGTCTTTAGAACACGTTTTTATTGTGTTTTGACCTTCAAAAAACCACAAATGAGTCAAAACAAACAACAACGATGGTTTTCTTGTTTTTTTCTCCCGTTAACATACCACAAGGACGTATACGAGTAAACCCTTCTATTTTCTACTCGTTTTGGACTTAAGAGGCACAATGAGACCTCTTGGATTGGTCATGCATAGTTTAAAAGGGATTGACCTTCCCTAACACTAATAATCTCAACTTTCACCCATGTTTCTTGTTGTTTTCTTTCGGTAAGGAACTCCACAAGCACGAAATCATGCAACAACTACACTATTTGCATGAGAATCCCACCCCTTTCCCTTGTTGACCACGTTTACAAATACAAACGCAAACATGAAAACCTTTGGCTTCTTTCTTTTGCTCGTATACATACAAGGACGATTCATACCCCAATCTCCATCATTTCTACACTATTTGAATTCCTATTCCTCGTACCATACTCCTTGGTCACCACGTTCACATTTCCCACATTCTTAAAAACGTCTCCTATATATAGGCATGCCTACATGCATGTATACGACTCATGCACACCTCCTAAATCTCACTTACACTTACAAACTCATTTCTAAGTCCTTTGGTTGACGTATAACCTTGGTAAGCTATTGGAAGTCTCGTACCAAGTAATTTTATACGTTGGGTAACTTGTGTGTACGTGGGAGTCAAGCTCAAGCTTTTCTTATTCATTTCTAGCCTCCAAGTTTCGTTCTACTCCACCACCACTTGGTGAGGTGAGTCAAATCCACCCTTTCTAATATTTAATTCGCATTTTATTTCGTTACACCACTTTTACTTTAGTAATTTTCTTGTTAAAGTTAAAGTATAACCTATAAGTATTAACAGCTAAATCATAAGTTTATCACGATATAAACCAAGTTTACTAAGACACGTTTCACTAATAACCACTCATAAGCACTCTAAATAACACGTTTCTAAGTCGTATGGCATATACGTTTTCACCTTTAAAACACTTAGAATATTTTTTATACTAAAACTGTTTTTGGCTAAGGTTAGAGTCGATCTACTTTAGCCTCGTATTCTCAGAATTATATACACGACACATCCTTTTTATGACTTGAACTAATAAACCACATGGTAAACTAATAGACTAAGCTTTAAACCGATTCGAATCCTCGTTTGAACCCCAAGCTAATCGAGTGTAAAACTCTTTTATTAAAAACTTATAAGTGCGTTTGGGCTTATAAGCCCATTAAGCCAAAAACAAGCTTATGTGATAAGCTGATTGTACAAGCTGTTTTCCAAAGTTTTTAGAGTCCAAATATAAGCCCAAAGCCAAGCCCAATAGTTTCCCAAGACCAAAATTTTAAAAACCTTAACGGGCCTTAGGTTAGCTCGTTAAAGGCCCATAAGCTCAAAATAAGCTGTTTTGGCCAAAAAGCTGTTTTCAAAACTTAAATAAGCTTTTCCAACTTATTTAGAAAATAAAAATGTTAAGTTTTCAAGTTGGTGAAACTTGGACTAAATTTGCAAAAATTTCTAACCGAGGGACTAAAACTGTAAATATGCAAAGTTTAAGGGAAAACTGTCATTTTGGTATTTTTTGTGATGAAAACTGTAAATCTAGAAAGTTTTGGGTGAAAAATGTAAATATAAAAGAGTTTTGGACTATAAATGAAAATAAACAACGTTTTGGACTAACGGTGTAAAGTTATGCCATTAGGGGGTTAAAATGTTAACTTTTCAAAACTTAAAGGTTTTTAATAAAATATAAATGTTATAATTTATATTTTATATATATAACTATTTTAGATAAAACCGATTCGACAAGCACTTTTCGTTAACTATATATATATATATATATATATATATATATATATATATATATATATATATATATATATATATATATATATATATATATATATATATAACATAATAACGATAATAATAAATATAAAACTTTTAACAATTAACACATTCTCTCAAACCGATTCACTTTTCGACACTTATCCACCGTTTGTTAATCACACCGACCTTCATAACCTTTCGATGTATAAAGTCACATTCTGTATTTTCTTATATATATATATATATATATATATATATATATATATATATATATATATATATATATATATATATATATATATATATATAATACTACGATAAGAATATTTTTAAAACGATTAAACAAAGCTTAAACCTGAATCTGGTTTTCCCAACCACCGACCTTGTTCTTTTTCAAAAATATCTATACTTCGTCAACAAGAACATGCTCATGAGTTATTTTCTGAAATATAACTTTTGTTCTTGAACTTCATGCATGTAAACACACACGTGTTAATTGCTACGAGTCAACTAACAAAACAACACGCTATAATAAACAACTTCACGATAAACTAAACTTAGACTATCAAACTCTGAAAACTTGCCATATATTTTACTTAGGTTGTGTGTTGAAGCCGTTTCCACTATCGTTTGGAATAACGATACTATTACTACCGAGCAGTCTAGGTGTGTGTTCATAGCCCACTCTTTAAACTTTTAAACTCTTTTGTGGGGAGATACATGCTACAAACTCGAACACAAGCTTTTTAGTATGCTATGCCTGATGTTTTTATTGCTTAAGTAGATATTGCCAAAAGCCCCTCGATCATGAACCTTAATCACTTGCGAGTGAACGTGAATATTCGGGAATAGATCTATTTGGGACTGACAATCCCCGTTTAGTTTAGCTAGGATGAGCGACTAGGCGCACAGTATTTAACAACTCATAGGTTACTGGCAAAGACCTATCCTGAGAGCACCCCTTATTATTAGTTTACATCACACATTGATGCCTGTCTAATCATTGCGTGTCATGAGCTTAATGCAATAACAAACTTGATTTTAAATGTGTTAATTGGTTATCGATACAATTAACACCTTTACTTGTGTTCAAACTTTAAACTTAAACCTATGGACATGACTCAACTTTTGTTGACTTTTAGCATGTTATCTCAGGTAATTAAGGCATGGATGTTCAAGGCACGGAGAAGGGCATCAACCCGGGTATGGGTTTTCTAAAATAAACGTTTTCTTTATCATTCACCTAAATAAAACATATCTATGAAGATATGACTGGTCTTTCCAAAAATATTTCTGTACTTAAATATTTTAAATGAATGATAAAACGTGTTTTCAAAACGTTTCCTATGATTGTGACAAAGATCCACTACGTAATACCCCGTTAAGTCTTCCGCAGCCGTTAATCAAATTTAGCGGGTGTTACACTATTCTCACATCTAGAAAACACATGAAAACCATTTTTCTTGCATTGTTGAATAATGCTAAAAACTTTTCTAAAATCATGCATAAAATCTCACATGAATTGTTAAAATATATGATCTAATATATACCATTGACAATCATGAATTGAGCAAAAATCGAATCAAGGAGATTTTGGATTGTTTCTTAGGAAGTTTTCTTATTTGCATTTAGGGGTCGAAAATCACAACTCCACATTTGTTGCATAAAGGCACACACTAGGACAATGTCACAAATAATATTGTCATTTTTGTTCCATCACTAGTTTCTCACTCACTAGTTGCCTTTACCCTTGCTCTAAGATAGTTCCATTAGGTAGAATTGGTTGCTCTTGCCTTTATTTGCTCCCACTAGGTAAAATTGATTGCTTGATTGTTCTATTACTTAAGTTTTTTTGCATGCATGCTAAATTATGAATATATTACATGCTAAATTGCCTCAAAGAGTTGAACTTGCTTGAAACCAAACCCAAAAACACAACTTTTTTGCAATTTTCTGCCAATAACCCAATTCTGGCAATCTGGAAACCACCAGATGGGCGGCCCCCTTAATTATTAAGGGGACCGGCCTCCAATTAAGGGGACCGGCCATCTGATGGTCGGGTTTACAGAATCTTTTTTGCTTTTTAGCCCATTTTATCCTACACTTCCCAAAAATTCACAAAAATATTTTGTCCTAATCTTCCAAACAAACATTATCCACCCATAATCACACAAATTTTATACTATAAATACCCCATTCTTCAAACTCTCCATTCATCTGATCATGACTTCTCCAAACAAACCAAAACCAAAAGCCTCAAGGCTAGCAAGGATGACGGAAAAACCCGTTTGACAAAGAAAAAGCTCTAGAAACAAATCCATATTAACCAATGAAATATGTAATCAATCAACACCTCAAACAACTTACTTCCCAAACTTTACTCCAAACCCACAAGGACATTCCTTCGATTCACTTTACAAACCATACAACATTGGCCAAACATCCACCTTCATCCCAAACTACACATCTCAACCTCAAACCATCTACAATGATCCCTATAAGTTTGATCAACCATCAAACTAAACTTCCAACAATTTCAATTCCAACTACACAACCCCAATTCATCCATATCAACCAAATGATTCACTCCACGTTGCCACGGAAAAACAAAGTTCCGTGAAGAAATAAACCAAATTCATGGTCTAAGTGATCTCCTTGCTATGCATCTTGTACAACGCAACAAAGGGCAACCTACATCATCACCCTATGCAAATTGCTTACCCCACTCTCTCAACTTGGAACAAGTTACAAACCACACTCATTTTTGCCCTTGTTGCATCTTTCTCCAAAAATAAATCCTCTACTTGAGTGAAGATATATCTTGGATCGAGTATCTTCTCACTCGTCCTCATCCAATACCGCCCTTGACACGATACAACATCGTGAGATCCACCTCTTCTGCTCCATACCCTACTCCATATCCTTCTCCATCAAACAACTAAGCTTATGCTCCCCTCAACCAAATAAAATACCCAACCATGGGTTGCAAGCAAGTCCAAGAGCTCTCTTTGGCAATTTAGGATTTTTCTTTGTTCCTTTTAGTTTATTGTTTTATAATTAATATGTTTCTATCATATTGAATGTTGTAATGATGTTCATTTTAATGATCATCTTATATGATTAAATGAAGTAGCCATTCATGTTTTATTTCTTGCTTCGCACACACACACACACACACACACACACACACACACACACACACACACACATATATATATATATATATATATATATATATATATATATATATATATATATATATATATATATATATATATATATATATATATATATATATATATATGTTTTGTTCCCTTCACATATTTTTTTGTAGCCAGGCATTCAATAGCTCGTTTCCTTGATGCTCTCGAATGAGGGGGAGCACACATCAAGGGGGAGCTTTCTACCCGTCTAACTTCTTTTATGAAGTTAATCGGCATAACCTTTTTGATTCAACAAAAAGAGGGAGAAGTGAATATAAACTCTAAATACTTGTCTAAAAATTAATTTTTACACTTAATGAGTTCAAGGTTTTGTAATCATAAAAAAGGAGAAGATTGTTGACATAAATAATACCTAAAAACATTGTTAACATTCATAGACATCTCTATGTTTTGATAATTACAAAACGTAAATCTATTGAACTAAAAATTAAGACGTAAACAAGTATTTAGCGATAAATATTTCACTTTACATCTAAATCACTTAAGGTATGAATAAACAAAGTGTTTATTGCATTCTATGATCAAAGGAACATTTTCTTAATCACTAGATTTTTTATAAAATGTCACAAACATTTTATATCTTTTACAAAATCATTTTTGGAATTAAAATAATATGTTTAAATCATTATAAATATATGAATTCAAATTTTCAACCAAAAATGGCAAAAATGATCCAGAAAAACCTTCCCCACAAAAGGACAAAAATATCCAACGTTCTGGAGGGGGCGACCCCTTAATTTTAAGGGGACCGAACCTTCAATTAAGGGGACCGGCACACTCCAGAACAATATTTTTTGAGCTATAAATACTGGTTCATCTCACAGATTTTTCTCCCCTTTTGCACCCTAAAACTTTCTGATCTAAATCTTCATTTCTATTATCTAAATTCCTTTGATCATATATACATAAATCTTTATTTCAAAATGATTCAAGCCTCAACCTTTCAAGTGCAAAAGAAGAATACTTCAATCTACCAAGACAAGAAGTATTACAACTTGTTGTAACCTCCACATCCATGTTATTAGAGCATCATTCAATATATCTGTTTCTTTGTGTAACTAGTTGTGAATATTTGATAGAAGATAGATTAGCAAGGTGTGTAGATAAAGAAATTGTGAAGTAAGATAGTTGTGAAGAAGAATTAGTGTAAATCAAGTAGATAGGTGTGAAGAAGAAGTATTGTAAATCAAGTAAATAGGTGTGAAGAAGTAGTGGTGTGATTAAGTAGTGACTAGGTGTGAAGAAGTTGTGTAGAAGGTGTGAATAAGGTGTGACTAAGTTGTGGTGTGTAAATTGGTGTGTAAGGTTTTCTCCGCCATAAGGGAGCTTGTTAACATAGTGAAGAAAACTCTCGAGTTAGGTGCTCGGGGAGTGGAGTATGGCAAGGAAGGTATACCTGTAGCCGAACCACTATAAATCTCTTGTCTCGCGGTTCGATCTTTCCATCTCTCACTTATTTCATTACTTACATTTTTATAGCTTTAGTATTTAATTTTAGTTGTTTATATTGTGCAAGACTTTAATTCACATAATATCGAATCTACATTTTTAAAAGTAAAAAAAACGCGTAAACAAAGTTTTTCATAGCAAATTAAAAAGATGTAAAACTATTCAACACCCCCTCTAGTTTTCCACGAATATTGCGTTGATGGAATTGATCACATTTTCAAGAGGATCAATTGGTACTTGTCAAGGGGTTTGACAAGACGAGGAAGGTACATGCTCAGGGATTTCGTAGGGAAACTTCGTGTCACGAAGTGATTCAAGGTTGAAGGGGTGAAAAGAGGACAAACTTGTTCGATATTCGGCATCTTTGTAGAGTTATTAGGATTTTTTTTCATGATATGATCAAACACGTTCATGAGGATTCATGCATAAGGAATCAAATGAATTCTTGTGGCCAATCCATCCATTCGTTTTGCCAAGAAGTAAGCAAAGTTGAACGGAGTTTTGGTGGCAATGCAATATAACATATATCGCACAAAAATCAAGATATGCTCTTTGGTACCAATCTTCACAAAGACATTTTTAGTCAAGATATATACCGAAAACCCCAAGTAAGTGAGAAGGTAAGTTTTTTTCCATTGGGGATATGGTACTTCTAAGTGGTATGCGGGTTTAAAAATTGTGTTTTGGATTATGCGTGGATCGATGGCTTGTTGAAAGTTATGATAGCTTCTTTTTACTTTAAATTGGTTGGTTTCAATTGAGTTGCTGAAGAATTTGACCCCGCTAGATGATACATTTATAATTTGATCAAATTGCTTCAAAGACCAAGTGTATTTTTTCTTATACATTTGGAAAGAAAGCTTTTGTTTCCCATTATCAAAAGAGTATCGAGCATAAAATTCTTGGAGATGACGGGGATAAATCGGGTTTAGAATTCGAACAAGAGAAAAAAAACTTAGCATTAGTGAATTGAGCGGTTATTTGGGAAATTTGGAAGTATGTGTCATCAGAATTTCTACCTTCATGGTAGTTTCAATTTTTAAACGGTTCATAGATAGATCTTTCCTCTTCCTCAAAACTAGCAACTTGCATGAATTTCTTGGTATCCTTTCAATCATGTAACAATATGTTAGACACAATCAATATGAAGTGAATGTGTGTGTGCTTATGTGTCAGCCTAAAATTATAATGAACTTTTGGGACAAAAATTAGTTTAGATTTTGAAAAGTGATGTACATCATTTGAACCAATAATGTTCCTATTATGTTAAGCCTTTTTTTATTTTTGAAAAATGTTTCAAGAGTTTTGTTTGTAATTTGGGAATTTTCATAACCTAATTTTTCAAAATTTCAACATTAGGAAGAACCTAATACTAGTTTTCATAGAATGTGGGTGTCACACCCCGTCTAAGGCGGAAACACGAGGTACGATGCTTCAGAGACATTGCATAAGATAGTAGATCGATACCAAATTTGATTAGTGAAATAAGTTTACAATGTTAAAAAAGTATCTTTATCCAACACAGGATAATGAGACATATGTCTAAATTTCATGAAACAATGTCGTTAGAAAATATCTTAGGATAAATTGTCACAATCTTAAGAAAAAGGGCAATGGATAACTTTGATGCAAATGCCTTCAAAATGCTACTGGTGATCACATGAAAATGATACTCGAAAATGTCAAAATAAAGTTTGTGAGGTCGTAGGTTTTAGAGTGTAAACCCATTTTCCGTGCCAGGATTATGAGTGGGACAACAGTGCATAATAAAATGCGCATAGCAATCAGTATGAATAGTGTCACAAGTGCTTTTAGTTTTCCAAACCTATCGCCAACCAGCTGGAGTTACACAGTTGGCTTAATAGATTTTCAATCAGTCAAGACCGTTGGCTAAATGTAAATCATAACAATCATGGCAATCATAAACATATACCAAAATCAACCACAAGTACTCATGCACGTAATTATAACACATATGTTATCCAAAGAAATAAAAGATTAAGCACAGCGATAGTAAACGAGTAATTGAATTAGATTTTGATTAATGGTGTAACGACTCCGACACACGATCTAAGTAAATATGGTTTGTCTTAGCATTATATGTAGTGAAATGAATGCAAATTTGTTTTCAAAAACCTTGTATCACCATGACATGTTTGTGTTTGTGTTTTATAAGTTAAAAAAATACATCTTATGTCGAGTTATGTAGTTTTATTAGTTTTCGTCACTATAATAAATATTTTCGCACTTACTAGTTTAAGTAGTCTCGTTGTAAAAATAGTCTCGTTTTTGTTTCAAGAAATCAAAATAATAATATTTTATAGTTTATAAAATTATTTCGTCTTTAGTCGGTTTTTGTTTTTTTTGTCAGGTTTTCGTCTTTTTGTCGGGTTTTCGTAAAAATACGCATTTTATTACTTATATGAATCTAGCCTTTTCTATTTAACATGTTTATAAGAAATACGCATTTTTATACTTTATAAAAAATATAGTCATTTTTATAGAAATAGTTTAAGTATTACATTTCTAATGAAAATTCGGAATGATCCGTTCATAAATTCTTACTTTTCCAATTTTTCGTATCTCGTTTCTAATGTCCCAAAATTCATTTCAAAGTTTAAAGAAACGCATCTTAACTAATAGTGTAATTTTCTTGTAAAAACTATATTTTAGCCGTAACTTGAAAATAGCGTAACTTTCTCGTTTTAAATCCGTTTTCGGCTGTTCAAACGACCACGTTTAGCTTATAGTGTCTAATTTCTATTTCTTTAACTTACTACTGAAAATCTTGAACTCATATGGCCAAGCTTTCTGTTTCGGAACATCGGGTTAAAAAGTGTATATTTCGGCGTTATAAGTACGTTTTCAATCTCAAAACACAACTCCATTCTATTCCTAGTTCCTTCCCACCAGTTGTTACTACTTTCTCAATCAACAACAAATCCAACTAACCCAGTCTTTCCAATCCACTGATTCAAAATAACAACATAACATAATAATAACGAATAAGCCGTAAATAAAATACTACTTTCTCAATCAACAACAAATCCAACTAACCCAGTCTTTCCAATCCACCGATTCAAAATAACAACATAACATAATAATAACGAATAAGCCGTAAATAAAATACACGTAAGTTTTTAATGACTAGTTGAGCAAAATATAAACACAAACAATGGTGATACAATATTTTTTATGGTATGTATCTATATATCGTGTATATGTATGTATATGTATAACATGTTCTTAAGCTTTTATCAAAGATTTTAACAAATGACTTGTACTTTTGTGAAATAAACATGATAATGATGATAAAAGTACAAAGATTTTAAGAAAATAGTTTATTTACAAATCTTAATAAAAATGGATGGTTTGATGCGCAAGAACGGCTCAAAAAGTATACAACCAAGACCCAATCTCTTCAATGATATGTTTTAACCAAGGAAGTACAACCCGATCATCAACTAGAAGGCTTGATCAATAAAAATGGTGGTGTTAGGGTGGTGGTTGGGTAGCGTCAAACACAAAGAGAAAGAGGGGAAGAGAGATTTTTATTTGTTGGATAAAAAGGTAGTGAAAAACGTATGTGTATATGACCAAAAATGCAAAAAGCATGCATTTTATGTAAAAATTATGAAACAAATTATATGACTTTTAAAATAATATTATAAATGTTAAAACATGCTAATTTGACGTGAACCATGATTTGTTTAGTGTCGGTAGGCGTTAAATGTTGTTTTTCACGTCACGCGATTTAACTTAACGGTTATACGTAAAAGTAAATATTTACACGTTCAAATTAAATAGTTTTGAGTTTTATGAATAAGTATTGCCCTGTAAATGCCAGTTGCTACAGTAGGGATCCTACAATATTCTAGTTTTCAGTCTCTAAATACAAGCCTAATAATTCTCATATCACATATATTTTGTGAAAGACAACTTAATTAAAGAATTATGGAACAATAAGTGAAGAAAAATACAAATATCTTCAAAGGAAAGGAGATGGAAAATCAAAAATTCTGATGGTTTGTGTCTCCTTGTGGTCGGACAAATGTTACAAAAAAGAGAAGAGAGAAAATATTTTTTATTGTGAATTATTGTAGAGGGTTAGTGACTTTATCATTTGGGTGGATTTTTAGTCAAGATTGGGTCCCATAAGATCATGGTGGTCCAATAAAATTGAGAATGACGATATTTTGAATTGGATGAGAAAGTGATAGAAAGGAGGTGTGCTTGGAATTATTATTGTTTGGATTAATGGATAACAAATTGCTAAACCTTATTTGTTATTTGTAATATAAAATTTTAGTTTACAATAAGTAAAAACTCAATTTAGACACTATTTTATTCTTTATGTTCCATCATTCCGAGCCCTAAGAAGGTAATTGAACATTTTCCGTTTCAACGGTTTTGTTAAATGTATGCTATGTTTTCTTTGGACGTAACTTTTTCAGTTGAAATGTTTCCCTTTTGGACATTGTCGTGAAGTGAGTGATGACAAATTTCTGTTTTGTTTGAGAGTGATGGACGGGATTTTTGCTTAGGTAAATTGCGCCTTTGTTGTCACAAAACATGGGAATGTCATCTAAATGAACATTGTAATCCTTAAAGGCTTGCTTCATCCACAAAGCTTGTTAGCAAAAACATATTTAGCCTTAGTAGTAGATATAGCAATTGCCTTTTGTTTCTTATAAATTCACTTTGTTAGACATGCTCCCACAAAAGTGCAAACGCTATTTGTGCTTTTTCTAGCATCGTAATCCGATTCGGTGTAGCACTTACAGCTTACTTCAATATCGAAGCTTTGGGATATCTAAGACCTATATATATATATATATATATATATATATATATATATATATATATATATATATATATATATATATATATATATATATATATATTGCTTTTGATGTATCTAAAGATCCATAAAATGGCATCCATATGAGATTTCTTAGGATTATTTTAGAATCGTGCACACAAAGATAAACTAAACATGATGCCAGGTCTACTAGTAGTGAGATGTAGTAAGCACCCTATCATACATCTATATTAGAGAAATCAATGAAAACTTCGTACTTGTTCAAGCTAAATTTTAATTCGATTGAAATTAGTGTCTTGATTGATTAAGCATTTTTACTACCAAATCTCTTGAGTGATTCTCCCCAAGTATTTTGATTCTGATATGAATATGTCATTGTAACTTTGTGTGATTTGTAAACCTAAAATATTTCAAAGATCTCCTAACACATTCATATTAAATTCATCATACATACATTTAGAAAATTCATCACATAAGGTTTGGCATGTAGATCTAAAAATAATATTATCTTCATAAATTTGAATTATGATTTGATGTTTGTCTTTTATCTTGAAAAATAACTATTTATTTTTCATGCCCATCCCATAATTATGCAAAATGAGAAAAGATTTTACTCTACTATGCCAAGATTGATAATCTAATTTAAGTCCATGCAAAGCCTTTTTGAGTTTGTAAACATGATTTGAATTTTGAAAATTGACAAAACTGGGAGGTTGTGTGATGTACACTTCCCTTTCAATAACTCTATTTTGGAAACAACTTTTGATAACCATTTGGTATACTTTAAACATGTAACTACAAGCATAAGCAAGTAGTATATGAATTGACTCTAGTTATGCAATCCAGGCATGGGTTTTGCCGTAGTCAAGGTTTTTTTGTTGATTATATTCATGTGTAAATAACCTAACTATGTTTTTGCATACTATCCTATTTTCATTCACTATGTTGTTAAATATCCATTTTGTTCCTATGATAGTGTGACCACTAAGTAGAGGAACTAAAACCAAAAGTACGAGTCGGTCTAGTTCTTCATGCATAGCCATTGTCCAACTTTTGTCTTTAATGGCTTCCTCAATATTCTTAGGTTCTATAGTTATGAATGCAAAGAAGTTATTTTAAGTTTGTGACCTAAGAGTTCTCTAATTTAATTCTCCTATTACTTAATCTATTGGGTGATCCCTAGCGTCTTCTATGTTTTCTATTCTAGGATTGACTTCCTCCAAGTCTTCATTGGGTGATGGAGTTCTAATATGGTTTTAAATGGCTTGTTCTTCTAACACATCATTATCATCTACCAAAGGTGATGTTTTAGACTTGGGTCGACTTTCGTCAAAGGTCACATTGAGAGATTCCTTAATCTTCAAAGTCTATTTGTTAAGCACTATGTATGCTTTGCTTGTTTGGGAATATCCTAGGAAAACATCTTTGTAAGAATTGGGGCGAAATCGATGATTGCTTCTTTTTGGGTAAAGGGTATTCCACCCGGTAAAGTATATTACTCCAAAAAAAATGTTTAAGTACAATAGAATGTGGTTGGGGTACCACATTAACCGCTAGCAATCGCTTGACATAACCACTAAATCATTTATAACATGCAAACGATAACTAACTACAACCAACTAGACCACCAAACCAAAAACCAGCATAAAAAAGAGACATTTTTGTGCAAAAAAAATAAAAATAAAAAACAACCAAGTTAAGAAAAAAAATATTGAATTCTAGCAGCCTTTAATTGTGCAGGAGAGAGGCCAAAATCATCATCATCATCATCATCATCATAATGTTGCCGTCACCTGTATCCGCTTTCCATTGCTTATAAAGACTCTGCTCCTTACCTCCACTTCCAGAATACAACGTCCCAATGTGATCATCAAAAACTTCATCATCATCGCTTTTACAAACTACCACATTGACCACCTTAGAGAATGGTTACCCACCTTAGTTGAAGAATCCACCTTTTTAAGAGTTTTACCATCATCATCCGTAAGAGTAGCTTTCCCATTAGTAATAAGCTTTTCAAGCTTTCCAATTTTCTCAACAATAGGAGCGTTCTTCATAGGCGATGGATAAGTAGTTTTGGAAGAACTAGGGATAACTTCAGGAGTACATGTAGTGCCAAACACAGGTTCCAACATCGAACATTGCTCCGTAAGCACATCAAGACTGTTCTTTAGATAAAAAATGTTGATATAATCCGCCCAGTTATTATTCTTACCTTGCACATCCTGAGGAGGAGTTGTACAACTAATAGGACCAGTAGTAGGATTGCTACAAGAAGGAGAACCAACATTAACCATTGGTGAACCTTCATTAGGATCAACATTCGGTTTTGGAGTCAAGGCCCCACTATTATTTGGTTTAGAAATCGGTCTATAGTAATATTGAACCTTTAGTTTTTGCAAACGCAATCCCTCAACTTGTCAGTTATCAGGTTGCTTTCCCTTACCTTTCTTCCTACTAGCTTCAATAAACCCTTCCACATTGACCACCAGTTTCTCAACCGGTTTCACTCTTTTAGGACATCCATCATCATTGTGATCAAATACTTTACAAATATCAAATTTTGGTGGCTTCCACTCATATTCAATATCAATTTTTTCCATGAATGACCAGACCCATTCGGGTAAGGGATAAAAACCACAAGAGAATCAAGTAAGGCTTCCTTTGACGACACTTCCACAAGGGCCCTAGCATAATAATTTTGACCCCACGACTTAAGACACATCGTACTAATGTATAAATCAAGCATGATTAGATGACCAATTTGTGTTGTAATAAAACTAAGACCAACCTCAGAATGAGCAACAACCGGAATATTATGGAGTTTAACCCAAACAAGAGCTAAAGTTATATCATCTTTTGTAAGTTTAGTGTTTGGAGTCTAAATATTCAAAAAGATAGACACTAACCGTATCAACCATGGACTTTCTTTCAACACCCTTTCCATACCCCCTTTGATTTTAAATTGGAACAGAAAAAACCATTATTAAGCATAACCATTTGTAAACCAAACTTCGCCCACATATTTCTAACATAATTTTCAACTATCGGGAAGGCGAATCTCTTACCAATGAAATAACCATACAAAGTATTAGCGAATCTAGAGCTTACCTCATCGAAAGCTTCCAAAGAATGGTGACATTTGCACCAGCCACACAATTTTCGTTTCTCATCTCCGAAATCTTAACGGTCTTCTTGGGTGTTTTATCTTTAAACATATCAGCAAAAGATAAGGGAATATAACCTGATTGAGTCCCCGTTTTTTGCACATTCACATCAAAATTAATTTGACGACCATTAGCACCAGGTTCATTAGCAGCATGTACATTAGAATGACAAGCAATAACATTATCTAAACCCGTTTTATTGAAGACAGACGCAGCAGTATAACCTCCTTGCATGTAAAATAATGACAGAACATAAACAAAAACCCTAAAAATCTAAAACACAATTGAAGACACAGCAGCAACAGCAAAAGATTAGGAATAAATACAAACGAACCCTAAAAAGGGTTTAGTGACATCAATATTCTTAACCAAATCACATCATAAGACCAATTAATGCAATTCAGAATTCAAAAGAAGCAATAAATTAACACAGTGAAACCCTAAAAGATGACAAAGAACGAAACCCTAAACTATCTTGAAGCAACAACCAAATAATAAATCGACTAAAGGGAAACAATAGGAAGACTGATCCGCAATAGTATAAGTTTTTTAAGGTATTAGGATCAAGAGAGAAAAGGAAAATCGATCAGATTTTTAGGGATAGAGGGAGTCGCCATTTTCTTTAGGGATAATGGGATACCAGTAACTTCCCTTTGAAATTTAGGTATTGACCACTTACTACGAAAGACTATAAAGTATTCTAAGGATTGCTTCTTACCTCTAGGGATTTATAGGATTGTTTCGTTAATGATTTTTCTAATGAGTACCTTATTAAGTATATAGGAAGCGGTTTCTATGGGATGACACTTAAATTTTTAGTATTAGGTATTGACCACTTACTACCAAAGACTCTAAAGTATTCCAAGGATAGCTTCTTACCTCTAAGGATTTCATAGGATTGTTTTGTTAATGATTTTTCTAATGAGTACCTTACTAAGTATATAAGAAGCGGTTTCTATAGGATGACACCAAAACTTTTATTGAAGGGATTGCTCGTTTAACATTGTGTGACTCATCTCTTGTAAAATCTTGTTTTTTCCTTTCAACAGATCCATTAGGTTGACAAGTTCGAGGAGCCAGAAAATTACGAGAGATTCCATTTTTGTTACACAAGGCCCCAAATTTCACCTTGTTGTCAAGATCTCTACTATGATCGATTTAGATTGAAACAATCGAACAACCAAGTAGATTTTGTAAATTTTTACCCAAGACCTTGAACTATTCAAAAGCTTCATTTTTAGTTCTTAAGAATAGTGTCCATGTATATATAGAATAGTCATCAAGTATTAACAAAGTTTAGAAGTTGCCTCCATAACTTTGAATTAATGATGGACCAAATAAATCCATATGTAAAAGTTCTAAGACTCTACTAGTTGAAATTATATGTATAAGCTTGTGGCTTCCATGGACTTTCTTTCCTATCTTACATGCATCACAAAAATGACTCTCAAGGTTCAACTTTGGTAATTTCCTTATTAGGTCTTTTGAAGCTATGTTTTGGATTAACCGCATATTAGCATGTCCTAATCTCCTATGCCAAAGAGTTGAATTATCTACTGTGGATGCAAGGCAAATTTCATGTTTGGAGCTATCACCAAATTTGCATGTATAGACACCATTCCTACTTATAGTGTTATCTACCTTAACACTACAATTATAATCACATAATTGGTCTACATTAGTCAATGCAAGATTATGCTTAATGTTACTAATTGCAAGAGAAATGTTACCTCTACCAACGATCTTTCCTTTTAGGTTACTCTCACATATGGTATGTATATCGTCATACTCCTTGTATGCAGTAAATAATCTTCTACTACCGGTTATGCGCTTAGTGCAATCACTATCGACAATCTAAACCTTCGGTTAAATGTCATATTTAAGACTTACCTATAAAACAAACATGTAATTCTAAATTTTGTTCCCTATTTATTTATGGCTCCTTTGTTGTTAGCATAGAACATTCCCAAGTTGAACATTCTAAGATATTGAAGCAAGATGCTAAGTCTTTCAGGACCAAACCTTGAGAACATTGATCAAGGGTTAGATTGGAAATTGTTTTTGGTTTCAAATCTTGGTCCAAAGTTTTGTTGGTTGTTTGTTTTAAGTTTTTTTGTTTGGGTAGGAGTTGTCTCTCCTTTAGAATGAGTTGTAGTTTCAGTGAAATGCTAGTCTTTCGTTATTTTAGGAACTTCTTCAATTTTGTGATGATGGTTGGTTGTTTGAGTGAGGTTTGTTTGATTTTTAAAATGAAAGCTTTTGGTTGAAAGAAAGTGAGTGTTTATCTTTGGTTGTTGATTGGTATGGTTTGGTGTTGGATTGAACTTTTGAATATCCGAGCCCATTTGTGAAATCGGTTTGTAAATTTCTTTCACGATTTTATCACTTGAAATAGATGTATTAACACGGTATTTATTTGTAAAATGAGTTTGAGAAATTTTGTGTTTTGAATGAATGCCTTCAAATATCTCAAATTTGTCACAGTTCCTGGCGCGTTGACCTAGCGCGTGGTTCAAGCGTATTGTTGAAGTTTTTAGTTTTTTGTTTTTACTTTCTCTCACAAATTTAATAGTTTTGGACAAATCGTTTGGAAACATTTTTCGATTATTTGAAAAGCCAAGATCTTCCTTATCTTGAGAGAATTTTAGTTGACACAACATATCATCAAAAATGACACTACTATTTTTAAATTTTGAAAAACTTAAAGCTTTATATTGAAGTTTGGATAAGTTACCTTTCAAAGTGTTAACCTAAAGTGCGAGTTCTTCACAATTTGAACATGGTTCACCAACTTCTTTGGTTTTGGCAACTTTCTTTGCCTCAAGCTAAAGCTCTTAAACTTTGTTAATAAGTTTAATTCTTTCTTGTTCCAAAGATGTATTTTCTTTAGCTAAAGCTTTAATTTCTTTGAAACAATCTTTGTTTATCTCAATAAGTTCAGTATTATATTTACGTAAATTTCTACCATTTAAAATTTTATCAGAATGAGAAGGACTTAGATTTACCTCTTGGGATCTGATCGTCATGAGACATGATTTGTTCCTTTTTCATAGTCGCCTTCTTCACTATCGCTCTACGTACTTTTGCAAATCTCATTTTAATCCTTTGCATAAGAGTAATCAATAATATTTGTGTTGCCCCAATCTACCATAGTTCTCTTGAGCCATGGATCTTAATCAACTTTTTGCAAAAAAATTGTTTAGGATTTTAAATTTTGAAATAGAAGTCTTTGACTTTAAAAAGCTTTTGTAAAAAAGATTTTCATGTTTGAAAACTTAAGCAAACCACTTTGATACCAATTATAGACCTATATAGAAGGGGGGGGGGGGGGGATGAATACGTTCTTTTCAAATTATTTTAAGTTTAAGTAGATTAAGTGTCTACTTTCATGCAAGGGTGTCAACAATAAAGCAACATAAATTGTAAGTAAAGATTTAAGGGAACGAGACAAACACATTGATTTATACTAGTTCAGGATGGGGGTTTTAGATTATCCATATGTCCTGTTGCGAATACGAGAAACCTACAATATTTACTAGTACCAAATTCTTGAGGTGGATAAACCGTATACCTTAGATCTCACCGGCCTACACCTAGACCCGAGCTAGCACCTAACGGAGTTCCACATCCGGAACCACCCACAAATACCTCGCAAACTCTCATACCTATTACAAGACCTCTACCAAAGAAGATCAACCCAAGATTGATCGCACCCAGTACAATACGTTTATTCCCTTTTTATCCGCACTCAGACAAGACTTTACACCCTTGCTTATCCGCACCCGGATAAGACTTTACACTTGCTTCTCCACACCCGAAGTTAGACTTGACACTTAGTTACAAGTGAATAAGAGTTCAAGTATTTGTGTTACAACAACAGATCTAGAATATCGAGTAAGAAGAAGAAGACTCGATTTACAAGAATAGAGTAAAAGAAGACTCTAGACACAACACACAATAGTGGATTAAGTTCTTGTTTGTTCTTTTCTTGGAAAGAAGCTTGCTTTCAACAGATGATAGAAGATGTTAAGACAAAAGAAGATTAAAAGACTTAGAGAGATTATAGAAAGAAATAAGAGGGGAGAAATATTTGGCAAGAGTTGAAGTCCAAGCATGCAAAAAGGGACTATATATAGGCAAGCAAAGGCAAGAAAGAACTTGGCACGCTGCCACTCATGCGCTGACACGTTGGATCTATCATGCTAGACATGTTTTGTCTTCTTGCCGATATATAGCCATTTCCTTTTGCTTATCTCCCCATGTGCACTTTACTTTTAAGCTTCTAAGAGTATTTCAAAGCACTAAGAAATATTAAGTTAAAGGAATTCATTAGCCATGGTTAATTAGAATTCAAATAAGCATTGGTTATAGAAAATAGAAGGAACCATGCTATTACCCATTGAGAAGTGGGAAATGTGGATAATGGAAGGCAAATTGGCTTTAAGTGGTGATCAAGTTGGACAAAGCAATGCGAAAGTGATTTCTAATTTGAAATTCAAATTTCAACTTCAAATTCAAATGAATGTAGCTTTGATTAGGGAAAAAGAGAAGCATGCTATTAACCACTTGTAAGGAGGGAAAGGTTTAATGGAGGTAAAGGAGACTTAAGTTGGACAAAGCAATGCAAAGGAGATTTTTGATTCAAAATTAAAAGTTCAAATTTTAAATCCAAATTTTAAATGTTATAATCTTTGTCAATACCACAATTAACTTGTTTACTAATGACACTTATCTAACTTAAACTAATGACATCGATGCAAAGAAGGTAAGTACTTTGCATATTTAGTAAATCATTAACCTATAATTGGAAAGTGGAGTGATCTTAACTTATTTGATTAAAGAGGGAGTAGACACATTTAGTAATTAGTTAATTCATAATTAAAGATTAAATTCATTTGATCATTCTATAAAAATATGAATCTCCGTATGTTAGGCTTGTTTTATAAAATGTTTTGAGTTGGTTAGAGGGCTTTGACTTGGGATTTATAAAAGGTTTTAGGATTGACGTTTTATAACATAGGACATGGCATTTTGGCAATCTCTCTAAGTTTGAATTTTGTTACGATATTATAAAACATCTTAAATACCATGTACGAACCTGTATTGAAAGGTCAAACTCAGTCGGGTAAGAGAAAAGTCGACTTTGAAAAACTGAGCGCATGAAGACAGAACCTGGCGCACTAGTTTAGGCGTGTTGGCGCATGAGACCCAGCGTACCGGCACTATTTTTGCATGCTTTTGGTTTTGGTCTATCGTGAACGATTTTAAATGCCTCATATTATATTTTTATCTCTACTACTTATAAAGCAAATTTGCGTATTATTGAAACTTAAAAGGGAGGTGATACTTAAACCACATTTTTTGATTTTTTCACCACAATATCACATCATTACTGCACAAGTTACAACGTGACATATGCATAAGTGTGGTGTGTGCATAAAAAAAATGTGGTGTAAGTATCACTTCCCAACTTAAAAATACTTAAAAAAGAGTAAAGTGATTTTCCTAATCTAATCCTTAATACTTCTTAAATTTTCATCTTAAATGGTAACTTTAAAATTATCAACTAATAAAAGCAAGATTTAATTATTTAAATAGATCAAAAGAAAGTTGATTTCCAGCATATCGATGCTCATTTTTTTTTCCAATAGTGGATTCGAGCAAAATTATAGTAAAGTTGAGCAAAAAATAAAAGTGGAGTTGAACAAAAACAAAGTCGTGCAGTCGAGAAGTCTATATTTGAATTTTATCCCCCCAAAATAGACCATGGTTCGTGTAGCGGATAAGAAATTTCTCTTGGTCTATTTAAGTCATTGGCCAAAAAACAATGTCAACTAAGAAATGTAAACTTATAAAAACACGATTTAACAATGACAGAGAATTAAAAATGGAAACTAAGCAATGAAAACTTATAAAAACACGGTTTTACAAATATGCGTTTCATGCTTCTTTCTAATTTACAAATATGCATACACGGTTCCATTCTTTTCAATTATTAAAAAAAAATTATAATAAATTGTTTCAAAATAATCATCTTAATCTTTACTATATAAACAACATAACATTTTTATTACTTTTATCGTAATTTATAGTTAGTTGAGGAAATAAATAATCAAAAAATGTTGATGTTGATGTTGATGTTGAGGTTAGTACATTGTAATATTTTATTTATCGTTTGTTGTTTCACTGCTTTAGTTCATGGTCATTTATATAACACCTACTTGTCCACTGCTTTTGTTTGTTTATATACAACTTCTTCCCGCTCTCAATCCTGCTCCCAATCCCAATCCGTTTTTCGATCCCAATTTATTAAACTGGAACTAGGATGATGTTACTGTCATCTTGGATGATGATGAAGATCATAAAGGCATGCTAACGCCAATTGTTGATAATTAATTTTTGGTATTTGGACGAAAAAAGATTTATAGTCTAATTGATGAAAGTGAAAGTGATGAATTTTAATAGTGGAGCATATTGATATTTATGTTTCGTCTCAAGTTCATGTTACACGAAACACTTAACTACAATATCGCAACTATAGTTATTTGCACTAGAAAATCTCGTTGTTATACAAAAGTACTCGTCTAGTCATCAATAAAACATAAAAGGGATCTATGTCATCATTTGCACCAACATGTAATTCATCTTTAAAGTTGAAATAAAGATATCCGGAAAAATACTTTTTTAAATGGTCATTACGTGCTATTAAACACACATAATGTCTAAGACATGATATCATTAGTTAAATTTAAAAAAATATCAACCTCAACATCATGTTATTTAACAAAGTCAAATCTTTCATCTAACAAAAATATATACAAAATATTAATCGCTAATAATATATAATAAATTGAAATTTTTATTTAAAACCAGAGCGTGGATGAATATTATAAATATATAAATATAGAAGATTTTACACAAGGTTATAAAAAATTCTTATTTAACAACCCTAATATGCAAAAGGTTAAAAAAAAAACTAGTTAGTTTGCTAAAAACCAACTGTAAAGATACACATGCAGATATCCTAGTCCCTTCCATATCGATATTAATAAAAGAAGATAAGTTGAACAATCCTCATGTTATCTTTCATATGAATTAAAAAAAAATGTGTTTCACACCATTACTGCTATAAAAAGACACATGGATTAGTATATTTCACGCAACTCTCTAAAACAAATAAGTGTTCAAGTTCTTTTGATAACAAAGATGGCTCTAACTGGAAAGCTAGTGGGACATGTTGAGATCAGTTCGCACGCGGACGTGTTACATGATCTCTTGAGGCACAAACCAAACGATATAGCTTCCATTTCTGAACCTGTACATAGTTGTGATCTGGTTAGTGGTCAACAAGGTGTTGTTGGGTCTGTTATTTGCTGGAACTATACCCATGGTACGTTTTCAGGTGAACTCGGTCTAGTTTTTTTGCATTGTTTTTCATTCACAATAGGCGGAAGGGAAATTTAATAAAACCGTAGCTAATCGAAGCTAGCTAGGGCAACCCTAGACTAAGGGAACGAGAATAAAAACCTCACACGAGTTTAAGACCCTGAAACAAGATTTTTATAAATAAATTCCAAGATTAAATACACAAATTATAGAACCCTAAGCCCTTATGGTTATTGGGGAAAGTTAGCTTGTGTAAAAACATACTAACTAGTATAAATGAAAAGTTATCCAGACTTTCTTGATTAAACAAAATACTAAAAACGAGAAATCAGCCAAAGTGTCTCAATTGCGGTGCCCACTGGTTTTATGGGCAAAGCAACTCTGTTGCGGCGCCATAGTATGTTGAGGGGCAAAGTCACCATTTTTTGGTCTTGTTCCGCTTGTTATGCGCTCTTTGCTTTGTTAGCCTTCCACAAGTTCTTCTACCCGATCCTTGTCCACATTAACCATCTTGTGTATTAGTAATAGTTATCTAGCATCCACCTTTACGCAAGCATCATCATTGGGGATTGCTTACTGAAACTACTTTAGCATTATCATATACATTTCTAAAACAATTTTGAAAGAGTTTGTGATTGCTTATCAAAAGTTTTTGTCTGACTTGCTGTAAGTCAGTAAAAGCAGTAGTTGAAGATGCTTATTCTAAACTGCTTCTTTCTTAAAACATTTACTTGATATTAAGTTACAAATTTTTTATGACGAACAGATTGACATGATTATATCTCAGTTATTATTTATTTATTTATTTATTTATTTTATTATTATTTTTTCTTACAAATATTTTCCTATGTTGAACAAATTATATCAAAGACGGAAAAAAGCAAAGTGGAAAAGAGGTAATTGAAGAAATCGATGAGACAAACCACAAAATCGTGTTCAAGTACATTGAAGGAGATCTACTCGAGAGGTACAAGACATTAACCATAACATTTCATGTTGAACCAAAAGATGATAAACAATTGGCCACGTGGACGTTTGATTATGAGAAGCTAGATGCAAGTATACCGGATCCAACTAATGTGATGGATCTTCTGTGTGGTATTGTCAAAGACATGTATGTCCATGCCTGCAATAAGTAGATTCTCAAGTACTAAATAAGGCGATTAATGAAGGGACATGTGATCCAGCTGTGTGTCTTTTGCTAATAAAATCCTAAAACTAGCATATAAGAAATAAATTAAGTGACAGCGGAGATGGCTGCGCGCTTTGAACATGTATGTTGTGTTTCCGGCTTGTATGTTACAGTTATCATGTATTGATACTTCAGTTTGAATATGATATTTGTGTAATAATTCGAGTTTATGTCTTTCTCTTGTTTGTAATATATGTATACATCTTTAAAGAGTATGAAGTTCGAGATTTGCTTATATATATCATTGTTATTTTGAGGAGTTTTTGCATAATTTTCATGTTTTATGATCTTTGAAACTTGGGGGATGATACCTTTTTTGTTTCATGGCTGGTACAAGAACTAATCATGCAACAGTTACCTATATATAGCAGAAGGGCGTGAATGTACATTATCATCTAATAATCTTTTAAGAAATACTACGTAGGTAGTTAATAATATGATCAACTTTAGGGTAAAACTGAGTAATTCTAACAAATATCATGTTTATAAAATTTAAATAGGTACTTTTAACATGTGGACAATTTAAAGAGGTACTGAACATATAAATTAATACATCATGCTTTTTCACAAGAAGGGCAAATTTTAACCCCCATTATATTTTACTTGGACTATTTTAAACTTTTAGTGACTGTTCCCTGTGGTATGTCAAAGAAAAACAAAACAAAAAAAACTCTCTTGGCACCAAAGTTGCCTCTATGATAGTATGATTGTAAACTAATGTGTTTTTGGCAAAAGAAAAAAAGAAAAAGGAAATAACATGGAAATAAGCCCCGCTATTAGAGTTGAGAAAAAAATGTTATGCTAATTTTTGACATGTTTTAATTGGTGAAGAATTGAAAAGTTAGAGCCAAAGGTGCCATGGCTAGCTTCATTTCCTTATTTGGGGCTCACGGGTGCCATATCACCCCAACACCTCTTCACAACTAATCTCCTTCTCACTCACAACTAATCTCAACTTACTCATTTGAGGCCCACCACTTACAAATTTATTTTATTTCAACTCTAAAAAAAAAAAATAAATAATAAATAAAAAAAGGTACAAAATATGTCAGATGTTTGCTTCGTCGTGCAGATGAGCAACACCAACATGAGGAGGGATGAGGAGGGAGTGATGGTGTGGTGGCTAGCTATGGCGAGGTCCACGTTGGAGTGGCGAAGGGTGATGGCGAGCCACACCTTTGGCTCTTATGAATTGCTTCCTCCGTATCAAGTCAACAATATGTGAAGATTGTTAGAGCACCTGGTGCAGCCTCGTTGTTCTGCCTCGCCGTCCGACATGGAAGGCCCAACGGCGAGCCGAAGCTCGCCGCTACACCACAAGTGCCTCGCCGTTGCTCGTTGTTGGGTACTTCTACGTGGCCACGACGAGCAAAAAATCAGACAAGTTGGCAGGTTTTTTTTATTTCTTTCATTTTTTATTTGTTCGTTGGGGTTTTGTGATGGTGGGATGGTGGTGGAGGGTGGTCGGACAAGTTGGCAGGGATGGTGGATGTGGTCGAACAAGTTGGCAGGGATGGTGGTTTGTGATGGTGGGATGGTTGTGGAGGGTGGTCGGACAAGTTGGCAGGGATGGTGGATGTGGTCGGACAAGTTGGCAGGGATGGTGGGATGGTGGTGGAGGGTGGTCGGATAAGTTGGCAGGGATGGTGGTTTGTGATGGTGGGATGTTTTATTTTTTATTTTATTTTATTTAATGAATAAATAAATAAATAAAGGTGTAAGTGGTGAGGTCTTAATGAAAAAGTTGAGGTTTGTTGTTTGATGAGGAGGGGGTTTGTTGTGAAGAGGTGTTGGGTAATGTTGCACACGTGGGATCCGAATGAGGAGCTGAAGCTCTTTGACTACACCTTGTGCTCTTAGGATTGGTTTAGTGCAACAAGATCAACTTGAATCTTTGAATACTATACACAAGTAATAATTTCATATCGTAATAGTTATACTACATGAAGTCAACAAAGTAGCAGTTAAAAATGTACCGGTAGCTTAACAAAAGCCTATCAAATAAATACAAGTGTTTCAAGTTTTTTAATAATAGAATATTATAAGTGATATTGTTTTTAATACTGTACAAAAGAGTTATCATATTTTGAGAGCAATTTTATTGAGAGTAACGTCTCATATATATCCAACAATAATCACATTACATAATTAAGTTAGTAAGCATAGGTTGTTGGTTCTAGTCTGATCAAGTGCTTGTAACTTTGTTGTCAAAAGTATACGATCATTACATACTTGCATTCATAGAACTGTATTTGACATATATTACATATAGAGTGTCAAGAGACGATCACGAAACTTTAAAAAAGGTTGATATATGTTATACTGTAGGTGTGCAGAATGATCATTATATATATTCCCGCCGTCTCAAAATTATTGTCCCATTTTGGCCCAACAAAAAATCATTCATTTATCTTCAAGTCATCAACCCATTAGACTTTGACGAATTGAATGGCAAATCGTATAAAGTCACGTTCACATCCCTGATACTGGAATTCAATCTCAGTTTTGCTTTGGTAAACTAGATTCATATAGCGTCACTCGAACAATAATGATAAAGAGATATACAGAGATCCTAACATAATATCCGTGATTAACTAAATATACCCCCAATGTTGTGAGAAAGCCTCTAAGTCGTCTAAACCACACTGTTACAAGCGTCTATCTCGTAGGATCCTGCTCGAATAGTCGAAGGAATAAACCTATGTATGCAAAGCAGAGCCCAAAACAGGGTTCCCTTGTTGTCGACAGCAATTTATACCTACGTGTAACCAAAGGGCGTGTGTGATGTGTCACAATGATAC
The DNA here is from genome assembly GCA_030686995.1 of Artemisia argyi. Taxonomy (NCBI): domain Eukaryota; kingdom Viridiplantae; phylum Streptophyta; class Magnoliopsida; order Asterales; family Asteraceae; genus Artemisia; species Artemisia argyi. Next base: position 73,792,426 of record CM060696.1, on the reverse strand, counting down.
CCATGTTGTGTGAGAATCTCCCCAACCAATGGTTGTGGGTTCAACTCCTGCTTAGAACATGTGAGATGTATTTGTGGTGAAATGTTTCGAGGTAGTTAAAATTGCCGTTTTGCAAAAATAAAAAATTATACCTACATGTAATTACTGTTATGGTAGTAAATTTCAAAACGTCCTTTTGTAACTAAATGTGAACTGAACAACCATAATTAAATACAAGAACGATTATCGATACTACTTTAATGTAAGTGGCATTGACATAGTTAGTTTGATCGAGTAGCATGAGTGTAGCACAAACAACCTAACAGCTGAGGCAAAAGAGGACCACACAGCTTAGGCAAAAGGGAATGTAGCACAAATAACCTAGAAATTTTCACTTGTGTTACTGGAATAGATTAACTAGTAACCGAACTCATGAATGGAAAGTCCATATGGTTGCATGACCATAAGTATGCACAGGATTTGATTATTACTTGTTGAGCACTTGACTACTTGAGCATGATCTTCAATGAAAATTATCTGATGCCATGATGATGGGTCAGGGTTGACCACATTCATGACCATTGGGTTCAAGTAAGATTCCATTATTATTTTTGTTTCAGAGAAAACCTTCTTGCTAATGGTAAAAATATTAGGCAATAGATTATAAGGCCTCAGCTTGTCTGTGGGTTCGCGTTCATTATAAGGTTTTCATCATCTAACATGGTATAGGGAATGTCTTATCCTGAGACCTAGTCGGCAAGCTTGAGCCGATGTCTCAAGCCACCCCGTCAAACCTTAGCCGTCGCCATTTATCCGTTCTAAAAAAATTCAATTTTCTGATTAAACCCTAGCCGGTCACTGTTTCAATCATAACTCCTAAACCGTAAGGAGTTAAATGACGATGTCAGCACTATTGGTTTTATAATTAAATTCCGAAAAAGAGCATACCGGAATCGATGACGTAGCCATAAAGACACGTCGTCATGCACCGTAAGAAGCCGTCGGGTTCAGAAAACAACATTGGCTCACTGTTTTGCTTATAACTCTCGAACCACTAAGTGTTAGATGACGTTATCAGCGGACGTGGATTCGTAATTAAATTCCAAAGAGAATGATACAGGAATTGCCGCCTTTACCTGTCGGACGCGCCTTCACTCACCGTTATAAGTCCATACAGTCGTCAAAAAAAATCTCTCTTTTTCGGATAACGTTTATCCGTTGCGACCGGTTACTATCAAAGTCTTGATTCTTTATCAAGATATCTATCTTTACTTTTGTTTTTTAGTAATTCTAGTTTACACTTCAATTCGAGCTTTCGCGATTTCGCAGCTCGAATTGCGGAGTAGTATTAGGCAATAGATTATAAGGCCCGAGCTCGTCTGTGGGTTCGCGTTAATTATGGGTTTCATTGTCTAACAAAAAATACGAAAAATATTTGAATCTGCAGCATAATAGTTAGAATACGAAGCAGCGCTGTATAAAATCAGAATCATGTGATACAAAACGAGGCGTATGCTCTCCCCGAATCTTTTGCTAATCTGCTTTCAAGTTAAAATTAGAAAAAGCATTATTAAAATCAAAATATCAAAATAGTCGATCCAATCTTATGCTAAATTTTGCATAATGAAATGTCATTATTGGAAAATGAGATTATGAATAAAGTAAGGATGTGTGAACGAATTAGTAAAATGAAAATTCTTTTTTTATTATGGGACTGAACTGAATCAACGTAATAGCATGCTGTTTACCATATCCACAGAAGACCATGAAATCTTTGGACAATGAAGCAAATTATATGAAACTAATCACTACTACAAAACTGGGCAACTGCTACGGAAGTTGTAACGGAAATTTTCCGTTGCAAATTTGCAACGGGTTTGCAACGTATTTTCAACGGATTAGCAAGGACACAGAAACCCGTTGCAAAAACTAAAGTAATTTCTTTTATAGTTATTTTTAAATATTCCGTTGCAAATCCATCAAGTTTATTTGAAATTTGTAACGGAACATTAAAAAGTATATATAAAAAAAAACTATTGTTGACTTCCAGTGCAAAATCGTTGCAAAATATTAAATAATTGTTATGGATTTGCAACGGAATATCTATCATAATTTAATTTCAGTTTATTTTGTATAATCCGTTGCAAATCCATTGCAAAATCGTTAGAGATTTGAAACAAAATATTCAAATAAATATAAAAGAAAATATTGTGTGTTTCCGTTGCAAAATTGTTGCAATTTTTTTATAAGTGCTATGGTTTTGGAACGAACCCTCATCTTAATTTAATTTCTATTTATTATTAATATTTTATTCCAATCCACGTGTAATTTACAAAATAATTGCTACAGATTTGCAATGGTAACCAATAAAATTTTATTTTTTATATTTTGTTTGTATTTCCTTTGTAAATTTTGAAATGATTGCTACGGTTACGTAAAATATACTATTATTAGTTTCTTTTTATAATTCCACTGGATATTTCTAAATAATTTGCTATGGATTTGCAACGGATTTGGTAAGTTTATTTATTTCTTACTATTCAGTGTCAATTCGTATAGTATTGTATTATGTTGCACGGAGTTGTTTTAGTATTTTATGTGTTGCAATGAGTTTGTATTATGTATTCATTGGTTGTTAAGTTATATGGTTGTTCTATTAAGCTATATTACAGCTAGTGCATTGGGTTGTATTGAGTCCACATCGATTGAAAATGGGTTGTAATCTCGTACCAAATATTATCCGTAGCAATTTCCTTGTGGCATCTATCGTAACAAAATTGTAGAAAAATTGTTGGAATATGATCCGTTGCAAAAACGGTTGCTAATTTAGAACGGATTTTTCTTGGTTGGAAAACCGTTGCAACTTTTTTAACTCCGTTAGAAATCCGTTGCAATTTAAATTTCCATGGAGCATTAACGCTACGGTAGGTATCTGTTGCAAATCCGTTGCAAATGGCCGTTTGCAATGGATTTGCAATGGATTCATACCGTAGCATTAGCCCACTTGTGTTGTAGTGAATTTAGAGAAACATGATATTCATAGCTACTTAGCCCAAATCTGTAAATACCGCCGTCCATGCATGCGGAAAGTTTGTATGCATCACATAAATAGTATCAGTAGACCCTGTGTCATCTACAGAATTCAAATAGTTATAAGAGCATTTGCAATCATAACGTGGTTGCTGCATTAAGGCTTCAATTTTCGGCGTTAAAGGCGAGTTAACCATACCGTGCTGCTGCGTTAAGGGGGTGTTAACTTCCCACGTTAACCCCCTAACACAGTGTTAAGGGGTTAATTTGTACATCGTAATTTTTTAAAAGGTGAGGTCCAAAATGTTGAGTTATGATAACTTTTTTTTTTTTTTTTTTTTTTTTTTTTTTTTTTTTTTTTTTTGAGTTAAGATGAAAAGGTTAAAGCACGTGGCACTCAGTTAAAGTTTAACCCAGGTTATGATTGCAAATGCTCTAAGACTACGCTACACTGTTATTGTAATACAATAGTATGTAATAAGTTGATGATAGAAAAAACTGCTAATTGGTTAAAATATTGTTGAACCGAAAGGCTTGTGTCCCCATGGTACCTCTTGTTATGCGAGAAACTCCCTAACCAAATGGTTGTGGGTTTAAGTCCTGCTTAGGACATGTGAGATGATTGTAGTGTATAAATTTTGAGATAGTTAGTTTTCGTTCTAAAAAAATATTGTTGAGAAGAAAACTACACCCTATATACTAATCATAAAATTAAAAAGCCATGAGTTATTAAAAAGCCTTATGTTATGCTTGATGCAGGATACATCAATACTTATTAGAGAAAAGCCTGAAAGAGTGCTAGAGTTTTACTAGAATTCGCTACTATATAAAATGATTACTTAAACGTTTCATGCATGTTTAAATTAAAAAATGATAACCTGAATTATCCTCATGTTATCTCTCTATTATTAAATGTAAATTGGGGAAATGTATCTTTCTCATGTTATGTTTTACATACTGTGTTATTACTATAAAAAGGAAGATAGTATATGTATATTTTCCACACAATCTTTCAATATAAACAAGGTGAAAAAACAAGTAATTTCTTTGGATTTCAGAGAGATGGCTTTAGTTGGAAAGATAGCTGGGCAAGTAGAGATCCGATCAGGTGGGAAGGCGTTACATGATCTCTTGAGGCACATTCCAAACGACATACCTGGTATGTGCCCTGATAAGGTTCATGGCTGTGATCTGGTTAGCGGTGAAAGAGGTGTTGTTGGGTCCACCATTTGCTGGCATTATACCCATGGTACGTTATTATTGTTTAACACTTGGTTAGTTAATATTAGAGTATCAAATTAGACACTTCATGTATTGAGACCAACACAAATAATTTCACGTGAAATTTGTGAGCAACCTGATTAATCTTTATTACCGTTTTTTTTTCTAACATTTTTCCCCTTGATGGAAAAAAGAGAGAAAGAAAGCTTCAACACAGATAATTGAATCAGTCGATGAGACAAACCACACAATCCGGTTGAAGGTAATCGGAGGAGAGCTAATCGAGATATATAAGGCTTTCACATTAATCTACCATTGTGAATCAAAGGATGGTAAAGATTGGGGCACTTGGACCTTTGAGTTTGAGAGAGCAGACACAAATGTACCTTACCCAACTTCTTTGATGGACTATCTCTGTGATGTTCTCAAAGACATGGATGCTGGTGCCAGTGCTAAATAGACCGAGCTACATATTTCAAGTAATAATCGAGTGTTATTACCTTAATAAAAGTTTGTAAAAATAAAAGGTGGCTAATGTTGCTGCCTGTGATCATGTATGTTGTATTTGTGCTTTGCGTCTTTCGATCTGTTTTCGTGCACTAATATTTGTGTAATAATATAGGAAGTATTCCTATTGTTTATGAGAAGTCTTTATAACTACAAGTTTACAAGTTTCATTTGTATTACTCTTAATGTTGTGCTGTATGGTCATATTATGGTATTATGGCAATAAGCAGACACTCTTGTTTGCTTCCTCTTAAACCAGTTATAACGGGAAATATTATGCGAAATATACTGTTGTTGATGTCGATCGGCCATGTTTAATTCAGATAATTTAAGAATTTAGAGTAATTTTTTAGAAATACGGATCAAATATCATATTACCATTTCCGTACAATCAAAAGAAAATTCTCCTCTTGTCTCGGTTTTGCTTCTTTTGATTCTTTTGGGACAAATGAAATTTACCACACCCGGCCATCGTCATAGGCTAAATAATGACTATTTCATATATTGAGCCTAAAAACCATTTACTAACAAATATAACATGTAAAAATAAATTACGTCGCAAATATATATATATATATATATATATATATATATATATATATATATATATATATATATATATATATATATATATATATATATATATATATATATATATATATATATATAATTAACTTGCTTTATTTGTAAAAAAACATGAAAAAAAAAAAACGGCCTGGTCTCGAGAACCGGGTTAACCGGGTGGCTTCAAACCCGGCGGGTCTAACTGGGTTGGGAAAATAAGAAACCCGGTTTAATTTGACCAATTTTTGCGAATGGACCCGGTTCAATCGGTTGAACCGGCTGAGTCGAAACAGTATTCAAAACATTGCAAAGCATACTTTGTTTCTATTCCGCCACATACCCATGTGGTAGTCTGAATTACCGAATCCAGGCATTGTTTTTGGTCGTTGGTGAGGTTTAACAAGTCGCTCCAAGTGATTAAACTAACGAGATCAGAGGGAAGTCATCAAGACCAATGTTTTAAAAAGCGCGCCTAAGGCGCGCCTACTCCCTAAATCCCACGAGGCTTCAGCCTTTGGGATTTTTTCAGATCGAGGCTCACAACATGCATGAATCCCGTAAAAATCGTAGCGCCTTGAGGATTCTTGCGCTTTTGCGCCTTGGGGATTTTTGTGTCTAGAAGATGTAACGGGGTTTCTGCCTTTTTTTCATAATAGTAAGATACATTTTGGGCTTACATGTTATATACATTATACCCTTTAAGTTATAAAGTATCTAATAACCCTAATATTTTAGAAAATAACTAAAACACACAATCAACAATGACATATATATTTTTTGTAATCTAATGTCTAAGAATAGTAGCTTATTAACTGACACAAATGTTGTTTCTTTAGTGTTAAGTGTTACCAACAAACTATAGATTTGTTGCTGTTGATAGTTGATAAAGATATATGATAATTTGTTAAATTTTATAAGTCATAAACTCATATATTGTAATGTATATTCAGGTATTTAGGGTAGTTCATGGATTATGATATGTTGCTTGCTTGATATTTTAGTTTTAAATGCAAGCTTTGTTAGATGTAATAACTATTAAGTGGCATTATGCATTGAATATTGATATTTTTGTGTAATTTAAGCTGCGTAAATTGTCACATATGTTATAAAAAAAAATCTAAATGTATAGTGCACCTCGTATTGATGAATCTCGCGCCTCGACTCGAGGCTCTTTGACACCCTTAGCACCTTAATGCGCTTTGACCCTTTCAGAACATTGATCAAGACCTCACCATGTCTTGATTTTTAGCAACCAAGCATTCAATGAATAAATGTTGAGAAGTTTCGATACCATCATTGCAAATAGGACATCTTGTTGAGTGAAGATCAATGCCATGATAATCTAAATTGCAACGTGTAAGAAGCCGATTTGGAAAACACTGTATCTATACGTGTTGGAAATTGTAGTCATCTCTTATTATGATTTACAAATTAATGAACCACCGAAGTTGTATAAATTCCTAGGTAGATTAAGGTTACCTTCTTGCATATCTTTAAGCATCTCAAGGAGCCTAAGGACACTGGCAGTCATGCTTTCGAAATTATTCATATCTCTAAAATCTACCAATAATATCATTCCATCTCATTTCACCTCATTCATACTTTTTTCATACCTCCCAACCCCATTTTAGTGGCAACCATGCCTTTTTCATACCTCTCAACCCCATTTTAGTGGCAACCACACCTTTTTCATACCTCTCAACTTTTTTTTTTTAAATAATAAATTAAATTAAACAATTTAAATAAAACATAAATATTTCATTAATAATTAAAATAACATTACATGCTTCAAAAACTATATGTGTAAAAAGTGTTTGTGTTTATGTTAGTATTTGGAAATGAATTGTGTTTGAAAAAGAAATGTATAATGTGTAATATATATAGGATTTTTTTTTTTTTTTTTTTTTTTTTGCCCCAATGCACGCTCCACTCCAACGGATACAAAATTAAATTCCAACGTTCCAAAATGCACATACAACAAGAATGCCTCAGAGGCAAAAATTGCCGCTCAAAGCTTGCCGCTAGCCATGCCGGTGGGGTGGCGGCGGTGTTCACCGCCGGCATGCCCTTGCCGGTGGGTGATGCCGCCCCACTGCCACCCTTCTGATGACGGGCATTGATACACCTACCCACTGGGTAGTTTACCCGGATTAGGTAGCACTGAGTTATTGGGAGGGAAGGAATAATATTCTCTTCTTTCCTCCAACAAAGCATTAATTGCGTTTTAATTGTGTTTTTATTCCCACTGAGTATACTACCTAGTGGGTAACTTAAGTTTTCTCCCTAATGACATCTTAATTTTGGTTCCCATTGTCATCTTTCTTTCATACACCGAATATTCTTATTTCATATTAGTTAGCACAACATCTAGTCATAAAATCAAAATAGTGAAAATACAAGAATCAGGTGATCGCTAACAAAATGTCACTCTTTTGCCTCAAAATGCCTACCCATATCTCTAAACCAATCTTATTCTTGAAAATAAACCGTCGCTCTCAATAAATCTTCCTTGATTGATAACCTTAGGATGGTAAACCTTTTTAAAGGTTTATAATCGTGTTTTGACATTAATTTATAAACCTATCTCCACTATGTATAAACATTTTCAAGTTTTATAAACATCTCATATAATTCAAATGTATTAAATTATGAAAAAAGTTCAATATCTTAAACCTCTTCATGCCACATAAGCTTGAAATAGATGTTTACTATGACTTACAAATGTTTAGATCTCTTCATAACTTTATAAACTTTTTCATAAACCACCATAATGGATGCCTTTTTTCGGTTAGCAAATCTTGAAAATATAATCTAAGCAACAAATCTAGAGAAAATATTTCTTGCCCAAAATCTTATGCTAAATTCTCATCATCTAACAATTTGACATTATCCGATAATTAAATTATGAATAATAAAAACATGTGTAAATCAAGTGTCAATCATAATAGTTTCTTAATTTTAGTAACATGAACTACCAACTTCAAGTTTCATCGTAGGACTACTATAAAAAGGCTTATGGAGTAATATCTTTATATGTTCTCCATCCAACGCTCTGTAACAAACAAGCGATCTCTTTGGTATACCTGATAATTAAGAGATGGCTCTAATAGGAAAAGTAATCGGGTGCGTAGAGATCAGTTCAGGTGGGAAGGTGTTACATGATCTATTGAGGCACAAACCAAATGACATATCTACCATTTCCCCTGGTAAGGTCCATGCTTGTGATCTGCTAAGTGGTCGTCGAGGTGCAGTTGGATCCACCATCGTGTGGCACTTTACTCATGGTAAATATAAACCCTATATATATTTATTTTATTTTTTTGTCTAATAGGTTATGTATCATTTTGCATCAGTTGTTCAATTAATATTCAAAATCTTATGTCTCCTGTAATTTTTTTCAAGACATACATCCCGTATTTCTGACATTGACAAGTTTCCTTTTAGAAATACCTATATTCATTACACATATTGTTTTCAGGTATTATATCTATATAACAATTCTCTCCGGACCAAGTTCCCATACGGCAATAAAATATTATAAACCGCTTAAAATACTCAATCCGGATAGAATATCGGGGACAAATAAAAATATGGAAAAAACCGTCCCTCCTATTGGTTCTTGCATGACTACATACCATAACTCTCATACACTTGCACACACATGATCAAAACAAGACTCCACACCATACTTCTCATGCAGTCACATACACATGATCAACACATTTATAAAACAAATTACAAAACACACCCTTAACTTTTTTATATTTACAACTTTCTAATATAGCAAACTTTACTTACCAAATCTGATAAATCTCTATTGGTTTCTAGAAAAAAAAATTATTACCAAATAGGTCTCTCGATAACGAACAAAACAAGCCCAATATTGATATGCTTTTGACGTACGTATGATTTTATAAAAAAAATTGAAGTTTAATATACGTATATTTTTTTTAAAAATAAATAAATAAATAAAATCAAATGAACCTTTAACATGTCAACTAACTTTAAAAATTATACTTAACTTTTTTAAAACTATAAAGGCCAAAGACGTGCAGCTCTATAAATATAAATATATAACGATTTACACTGTCAAAACGCCTCCGCATTATAAAAACCATATCTAATATTAATATATTTTTGACATACGTGCGCTTTTATAAAGAAAAAAATTGAAATTTATAATATATTTTTTTTTACGAAAAAACAAAGATATCTAGCAATTTTTTTTTTAATAATAAACATATAATCGAACATGCCGCAATATTATATCTATATAACATTTTTCACTTGACCGACTGAGCGGTCATTTAAGGGCCTTAGCTGGTGATCCGGGCTAGAGGGAAACAACACGTGTTTTTGTTTTCTTAGAGTGGCATTCAAGTAAGTTAGTTAGGCGTAATAATTGGTGGCCAGTACTTTGGGTTTAATTTAAAGTTATTAAACTAATTTTCCAAATACTAACTTAAAGACATTTACAAAAGTGTTCACAAACATTATACCAACCATCTTTGGTGCAGTCATATATATTTTTGTCATACATTCGGTAACGGCATAATGAAAAAAAAAAAAAAAAAAAAAAAACATTCACTGACTATACACGTTCGTAAAGAAACTATGACACCGAATTACAAAAACAGTTTTTACCCTGCCGCAACGCGGCGGGTACATCCATCTCGTTTGCTATACAATATTCACTGAATAATGGTTAATTGACATTAGATAACATATATTTTACATATTTAAAATAGTTATTTATTTAATGTATAATAAATAAACATACAAATTACCTTAAATATATGTGATTTTTAATTTAATAAAGTTCAAGTTTCCTTTTATATTTATCTTAATCATTCCCACATTGTATAGCAAAAGTCTTGCATTTTAGCCACGTACATCTTTGAAAAGAACAGCTTAATTGGTAGAAGATGAGTTTCTCGTTTTATTCGTCTTTCTAAGAAAATTACATCACAAAAAGGTACAAATCTATTCTCACACTCCTTCTTTTGTATCACTCAAAGAGCGGGTATAGGTCTTCACTGAATCCATCACTACCGTCACGTTTTTCATTAGACAAAGTTACAGTTTTGTGTGCATGTGTAGCTTTTAGTTAGCACATTTGATATCACTCACAGACAATGTTCGTGTGAAATCAGATTAGTATGTGCATCATCAATAATAAACCAATATAATTGCTTACCAAAATCGAATTGATCTTTCTTTTTCTAAACGTTTTCTGAATGGATAAAAGATGGAAAAAAGCAAACTGCAAAGGAAATAATTCAAGAAATTGACGAAACAAACCACAAAATCGTGTTGAAGGTAATTGGAGGCGAGTTTGTTGAAGAGGTATACAAGGCCCTTACAGTGACTTTTCATTGTGAAACAAAGGATGGTAAACAAATGGGAATTTGGACCATGGAGTTTGAGAGGCCAAATCTAAGTGTTCCATATCCAACTTCTTTGATTGATTATCTCTGCGGTCTTCTCGTAGACATGGACTGCCATGCAAGTGGGAAATAGATCTCCAAAGCTCCATTATGACGACGAAGGGATAATGTGTCTGTATGCATTTGTATGTTTAGCTGATAAAAGCCTGAAGTACGTGTAAGAAATAAAAATGTGGCCGATGTGGCTGCTTGTGAACATACGTATTGTGTAATCTTGGCATTATGATACTTATGTAATAATTCGGGTTTAGTTGTTACTACTTTATAAGTATTTGTGTAGTCGCTCAGAAGTATGTAGTTTAATTTTTATTTAGATACAAATGCCTAAATTTTGTGGAATCCAATGTTCTAAAAGCGACAACACTACTTATGAAACGCCACTTGGATCCATTAAACAATAAGTAAAAACTTCGCCATGATATTTTTTTTGTTAGAAGGAAATTAATTGTATCATTCGGCCAATTTTGAATGTCTTCTTTTATATTTGTGATACTACTTTAAATAGCGTAATTGCAAAATAAGATCCATTATAATATGTTTTTAAGTGAATAATAATTTTGGGAGGAAAAGTGATATACTTAATCGTCACGCAGATATACTAAACTAAAGGTAAACAGTATCAGCCCCTTGGTCTTTTAACACGTGGTTGTTTACGTTAAAGTTAAACTCCAGCCCAAATTTCTCAAATAACCGGTTTCATAGCATTTTGAATACCTATAATTAGATAACTAGCAGGGTACCGGCGCGATGCGGGGTACCTGTAATAAAATTTGCAGCGATTAATATCTCGAATTTTTATTTCGAGTTGCTGAATCTCATATTTTTGTTTTGGAAATTTTTGTTTTGAAAGCTTAAATTTTAGAAGCTTAATTATATTGTATATTGTGGTTAAAAAGTTGTATTTTTTTACGAACAAGTGTTTTTAATAGTGTATTAATAGTATTAACAGCTCTTAGGGACGACACTCGGATTTACCTAGGCTCTACTACATCTGATCGGGTTCTCTGCCCATTAGTATGTGTTTATCCTTGTATCTCTAAGTTTTATAAGTGTAAAACAGGATGAAATTACGCATCACACCCCTTCACCAAAGTATGTTATGTGGTAATCAGAGGTAAAAGTTGATAATAATGTTGAATAGAGTAGTATGCATTGATTTGCAATCCACATAATTGAATCAAGAGAAAGAAATTATAAAGATAAAGTAATAATCCAAGTATTCAGGTAATTACTCCAGTTCATCCACAACGTACAGTGGCATAAATATCACTAGAAATCGTAGGATAAAGTCATCCTAGTCTATCTTCCCTTCCTATCGCCTCTGGAATCACATGCACTACCCTATGCTAGTAAGCGGAGGTTGGATATTTGGTTGAGTCATTAAGCGCCAAATCTAATAGATCACATTCGATAGAGATCCGCCCTCTCAGATCTTAGATCTCTCTAACTTCTTAAATATCTCCACTTGTAAGGTGGTCCTATGATCAATTCTCACACTAGGCAATATGGTCAGTTATCATCATTCCCATTTTCTCGCAATCTATCAGGCTAGCGTCCTATGGTCAATTCTTCTAGCCTACTAAAATGGATTGAGATATCAAGTCAACCACATAAAGCGTAATAGATACAAACAAGCTTATAATACTACCGAAACTAGTGCAAATGAATGGACAAAGAAGATATCTCTACGAAGTAATAAAATGGGGACAAATAACTAAAACGATCTTGAATTAATAATAAGAATTCATCAAATGATTAATGAAAAGCATAAGAGAATCCAAACTCGAATACAAATGATTAATGTAGACGAGAACTTCCATCTTCTGACTTCTAACTCCATCATCTTCTTCTGTGGTTGCTCTCCCCAAACCCTAGAAAGGTTTGGGAAAGGGGAGATGATTTCAAAGGTGCAAAATCGTCTTGTATTTATAGGCCAGGATGTTGCTACGGCGTAACGCTATAACTAGTTACGCCGTAGCTAACGTTATCTTCATACAATCTTATCCGTGGGACTTGTTACGGCGTAGTTGGAGAGTTGAGTTACGCCGTAACCTTGCTACGTCGTAGATGAACGATGGTCCTATACCGCAGTCTTCATAAGTTCCATAAGTTTGCCACGGAGTCCTCATTACGCCGTAACATTGTTACTAGTTACGGCGTAGTCTTTAATATATGGGTAATTCCACGTCATAATTATGCTACTTCGTAACATCATCACACTGTTACACCGTAGTCTTCATGTAGTAGGTGCTTACACTGGTACAAAAAGTTGTATTGGTCATGCCAAAAATGTGTGACGATATGCCTATAGTCACACACGTTTTTTCGTTGTGTGTCACTAAAAGTCCCGCCACCGTAGGTGGCATATGGTCACATTGTTGAGTTCGTGAGCTTTTCCATCGAAAAAGAGTGACCAAAACCCCGAATATGTGTGACAAATTATGCACAAGTTTTGTTGGATTAGTCATCATCAGTGACCGTAAACACCTTATAGTTACACGAATGTTTTTTGAGAGTGACTATTGTTCGTCCTTTGGCCACAAATATATATAATATATGTGACATTTGAGATGATATATTCAAATAAATGTGTATTTTGTATGACTATTGATAATCCAATGGCCACATGAATATACAATAAATGTGACGTTTGTGATGATTTAGTCACACATTGGGTGTTATTTTTTTGGAGTTAGTCACATATAATTTAACACAAAGTGGCCAAAAGTGTGAATAAGTGTGACCATATGCTGTTTAAAGTGAAGAAATGTGTATTTTGTGTGACTATTGATCATCCATTGGCCACGTGAATTTTATGTTTGTGTGGCCTTTTGTAATATTTAGTCACACAAAGCATGTTTGTTTTGGGTATTTAGTCACATACCATTAATCAAACAGTGGCCAAAAGTGTTAATAAGTGTGACCATATGCTGTTTAAAGTGAATAAATGTGTATTTTGTGTGACTATTGATCATCCAATGGCCACGTGAATTTTATGTTTGTGTGACCTTTTGTAATATTTAGTCACACAAAGCATGTTTGTTTTGGGTATTTAGTCACATACCATTAATCAACCAGTGGCCAAAAGTGTTAATAAGTGTGACCATATGCTGTTTAAAGTGAAGAAATGTGTATTTTGTGTGACTATTGATCATCCAATGGCCACATAAATTTTATGTTTGTGTGGCCTTTTGTAATATTTAGTCACACAAAGTATGTTTGTTTTGGGTATTTAGTCACATACCATTAATCAAACAGTGGCCAAAAGTGTAAATAAGTGTGACCATATGCTGTTTAAAGTGAAGAAATGTGTATTTTGTGTGACTATAGATCATCCAATGGCCACGTGAATTTTATGTTTGTGTGGCCTTCAGTAATATTTAGTCACACAACGACTAAAGCAAACAGCGACCAAAAGTGTTAATAAGTGTGACTATATGCATCTTTTAGTCACATTTAAAAAATCAATATATATCAAAACAATTCAAATATATATCAAAACAAATTCAAATACAATAAAATTGGAATGTATAACTGAACCAAATTGTAAAATTGGACATCCTTTTATACACCAAGGAGTCCTAGTCGGCTTACAATAGTTTCTTTATAAGTATCTTTAATTTTTTCCATACGGAAGTAGCAACTTCGAGCGGTCTTAATTTCTGAGCAGTACCAACTTTAACTAGCAGTAGTAACTTCTGTACTAGCAATAGTAAATACTTGGCCACATTTTCTTTGAAGTTCATGAGCTGCACTAAATCCATCTAAGCAATATTAACACAAACATGACCAGCAATAATTCAAACAACATCATGAAGACTTTTAATCCAAAACAATGAACATACTAATAAAATTTGCAGTTAAACTTACAAGTTTTTCTCCCATTGATCTAATCTCATTATCTGGATATAAAAGCCTTGAAAATGTAGGCTACTGCATATCAACACATCAGGATGAGAGCAGGACTAGAACATGTCAAAGCTCACAACATAACAGAACTAGATGAGCCACCGGTTCAACTATCTACACAAACATGATAGGAGAGTTAATACTAGTACCACGTTAGTACTGCTGGAGCAGAGTTACTACTGCTAATATATATATATATATATATATATATATATATATATATATATATATATATATATAAATGAAGCAAATATATATAAAATTATAATGTCGTATATAATCAAATTCTCAACTATCATAAGTTAAAACCTGTTGACTCTTCACCGCCTTAGCTTGCTTTTGCAAGGTTTCACTAGAGACCAAATGTTTTTGCTTCGTTGGTACTAATTTTAGTCTTGTATTTTGTTCACTAATATTTGGTATCATAGTTGGTGGTGTAACCTGTAGAACCGGTTTGTCGTGGCTTAAGCATTTTCGTATGTCCGATAGTTTTAACAGGTTCCTATATGTATATATAAAACACGGTACATTAGTCATGTACGTAAAACTAAAAAAATCAAAGGTGGATGTTTTATTACTTACCACTGTTTCCATTACTGGTATGTTTTCCAAACTTTCAATGGCCATTGGAGTGGTCACCTGCAATATAAATTAAGAAATACAATGATGTTATCATTAGAAAATGAAATTGTTAACAACATAAAAAGTGGCTTACATCTGAGTCTGATGCCAGTTTCTTTCTGCAAAAAAAATATGGGAAATGTAATAAACTAAGGCACTAATAACGCTGCATAATATAACATCTGCCAACCATGAAACAGTAAAAATATACATGGGTTGGCTTTGGTGACTGAGATGGAGCATACCCACGCCTCGAAAATGAAGTGTGCCAGAAAATCCATCTAAGGGAATTTTTAGCCAGGCATCCCATGTATCATCCTCACCCGTGAAAATAGCATGTAGCCCCTGCAAGAAACAGGTAACGTGATTAACGCTAACATAAAATACGACAACATTAGATGTCCCAAATATAAGTTTAGCCTCAAAAACAAACATACGGGTTGCATATCGAATCGGGCAACAAATAATATACAATTGGTTGCAATTTTATGCAGTCCCAAACGTGGAACGAATAAATGTCAAACACATTACCAAGCAAACAAATCACTAACATTTGGTACAAATGAAACAGTTTGACAAAAAGCAACCATATTTGAGTTAATTTCCTATATAACAGATGTTATGTTAATCTTTTGATAGATAACTTACGCAACTGCGATAAGCAAACTCCAACTGTTCAGCAACATCCTCCCGGAGTGGAAACCAATCAAGACTCCCTTTACGAGCAAAAAAGTGGCCTCTTAGAACACGTCGATTGTCTCCATTCCAATAAACAGGAAAACTATTTTGTCTTAATAAGTCTACCTGCAACGATTACCACCACACGAATTTATAATCAAAAACATGTTTTAGGCTAGTTTAATCCACGTAAATCAATTTAAATCGTTTTATATTCGATTACACATTTAAGAAAATATAAATTAAATATGTGTTTGAGCATACCCATGAACAAAGTAGGATAGGTGAGATGAGGGTGATGGTGCCTCGACTGTGATGCTGGTGGTTATCTCGAACCAAACAACCGAAGCAAACAAAGTTTCCCATACAGTTCCCTTGTCTTGATCACGGTGATGGCGTGGAGGAACGATGGTTGGTGGAACCACGGCGAGATAAGCCAGTGAAGTGTGGCAGTGGTGTGAGTCGGTTCTAGAGAGAAGGAGAAGAGATGAATAGAGAGAAGATAGATCTGACTAAGCTAGTAGTGTTAATGTTTTGATTTTTGGTGAAAAAGGGGCGCCATATGAGTGGAGCGGGAGATTGAAATTTTGGGGAAAATTAAGGGGCGGGATCATTAGAGCACTATATTAAAATTTTGAGATTGAAAGCCTATCAAATGAGCTCGAAATGTTTAATGAGTCGAGCTCAACCTTATATAAGTTCGACTCGAGTTATTGTTGAGTTCTCGAGCATGTAAGTGATATAAAATATGTGTTTTTTTTTTCTTTTTTTTTAATATGTAAGTGTACTAAGTGTAAATACTTATTTATGAATGTATCAAGCTTTTCGAGCTTGTAAGTGATATACTTATTTAATATGTAAGTCCCTGGATACTTGCTTCTTAGTGTCTGTGACAAATGGTATACACCTACTAAGCCGGTGCAACCCATACATGACCAGTGATAATGGTTAATTCACATGGGTCATGGGTTATGTGCATTAGGTTATCACTGGTCACATTCATTAAATAATGGGTATTTGACATCGATCATATGGGTCATATGCATTAGGTGGATAGTTGCTTAGAGTGTTATTTTACGACACATCCATGACTGTTGACAATTGGTAATTAACATGCATTATGGGTCATGGGTCATGTGCATTGGGTTATAGTGGCTTTTAGTGTAATGGAAACCATGCAAGACCGATGATAATGGCTAATTCACATGGGTCATGGGTCATGTGCATTAGGTTACCACTGGTCACATTCATTAATTAATGGGTATTTGATCGACATCGATCATATGGGTCATATGCATTGGGTGGATATATAGTTGCTTAGAGTGTCATGTTACGACACATCCATGCTTGTTGACAATTGGTAATTAACATGCATTATGGGTCATGGGTCATGTGCATTGGGTTATAGTGGCTTTTAGTGTAATGGAAACCATGCAAGACCGATGATAATGGCTAATTCACATGGGTCATGTGCATTAGCTTATCACTAGTCATTGATGAGGCGAAAAATGAATCGTTTTTAGGGGACCATTTAAGCCCGGAATTGAATTTATTTGATCAAATATTGCCCTAAATCGTTCCTTTTGTGATTTTAGGTACTTTGGGAGTGAATTCTGGAAAACGAACCATTTTGGACGTTTTTGGAGCATAAAAGTGAAGAAAACGGCAAAGACTTAATTTTCCATGTTGAGAACAGCACCTGACAGCGTCAAGAAGGAAAGTGTGACGGCGTCAGGAGCAAAATCCATGACGACCCAGTGAAAACATGAAGGCGTCAGATGAAGGGCGTCAAGAGTTATTTTGGTGACGACCTGAAGATGGATTACACGTGACGGCGTCAGACCCAGATCTAGGTAGTCTGAGAACTTTATTGGCGGCGAGATGTCGTCGTCAGACATTTACTCTTGACGCCGTCACCTCACAAAATCTATATATAGTTTTTTATTTTTCATTCAAAAAGAGAGGAACTTGTGTGGAGAAATACTAGGGTCGAACCTAATAAACCCTAGGTCGTTTGTAACAGTATTTTCAAGGGTTTTCACCCCTTGAAACCTTTCATGTTCAATTAAGATAAGTCCTCTTTCAATTCATTCAATATGTCTATGTGTTGTTTGAATATATCTTATGCTTGTCTTGATTATAACATGCTAGGCTAGATCTTTTGTGTGTTTGCTTAGATGTAATGAAACCTAGATGTTGCTTATATGTTGATTGCTTGTTTATAGTTGTAATGGATGAATGATTTCAATGTTAGGCTTAAGAAAACTGGCTGATCTCCATTGTGTAACTTGCTTGAACGTCTTAAGAAACATGAACCGATGTGTACTAGGTTTTTATGATTGTATTTAATGCATGAGCGAATTCTAGTGATCCCATGTTAGGAGCTTCTTAGCTGGCTCAACATAGGAGTGAAGTAGGAGCTTATAGGATTGGGGAAGTAAGTACGCCACCCCATGAATGGTATTAAGGAATACAATCCGTCATCCACGCAACTGTAACAAGTAATTAACCTGTAAAAGATATCTATGGAGTAGTGAAATCTAAGTAAACACAATTCTCCCATATATTGCTCACACCAATATTTTAAATTAGTTTATTTTCATTTTTTAGTATTTTATTTTGATTGCATCTTAGTAATTGGGTTAGTTGATTAGCAACTAATTCCGCCCACTCCTCTAAAAACCGAGATTTTACTTGCTTTTATAAAAACATAAAAATACAAAAAGAATCATCCCTCACCTCTAGACATAGTCTTTAGGTTTTCTAATCCTACGACACTATTCCCAAGTTGAACGATCAATCCCCCGGTACTTGTCACTATACAATACTACAACGATCAGGTACACTGCCTGGTGGGGGTTGTAAGCTTCTCGAGAGGTAAAGCCTGGTGCAATTCCCACGCATCAAATTTTTGGCGCCGCAGCCTGGGGAATAGTTATTTTCTTGGTTAGAATTTCTTTTTATTAGGTCTACTTGCTAGATTCCTTTCTAGTAAGATTTTATTTTTATTTTTAGGTCTTCTTTAGTCTATCTTATTTCTTCATGCCTTTGTTCGTAATCTTTACCATCCGACATCATGGAAGGTGGTAAAATCTTTGAACCCATCAACCCACCACAACAAGACCACCCACAAAACCCACCACTAGCAAACCAACCTCTTAGGCCCCGAACCCTAGGTGAGTATTCCCGACCTAGCCACCAAGGCTATCGAAACACTATTGAGCTCACCGGAGCCAATGTGTCCCCCTTGCAATCCGACACCATCCGGTTGGTGCAAAGCGGATGTGCATTCCATGGACATCGTTCCGAAGATCCAAATCAACATCTCAAGGACTTCCTTAAAATCGTAGCTTCTATAGACCTTGATGTTACAACTAGAGAGTCAACCCGATTACGCCTATTCCAATTCTCTCTACGTGATCAAGCTAGTCAATGGCTTGAGCGTTTACCTGCCGGATCCATCACTTTATGGGATGATCTCACAACTCGTTTCCTTGCCCAATTCTTCCCACCGGGGAAGACTGCGATGCTCAGAAATGACATCTTGATGTTTGAACAACACCAGGGTGAAACTTTCTACGAAGCGTGGGCTCGTTTCAAGGATCTCCTCCACAAATTCCCTCATCATGGTATAAATCTTTGGTTATTAGTTCAGATCTTTTATGACCATGACGGCTATCACACTAAACGTACTATCGATAGAGCCGCAGGAGGTAGATTGCGTGATAAGAACGCCGAGGAGTCTTGGGCAATTATTGAAGAGCTTGCCGCCAATAATCAAGAGTTATGGGAATTTAAACACACTGTAAAGGCGGCCAACAATGCAATCTCGACACCTGGAGGGACTAATCAAATCTCCGATGAACTCCTTTGCAAACTTGAGGCAAAAGTTGACTATTTTGAGGAAAGGCAAAAGAGACCCTCAAGTCCTAGACGGGCTACTGTCAATTCTGTCTTGAAAATGACTTCAACGCCGTTATCATAATCACCCTCTAGAGAGAATGTTGAGACTTTTCGAAACTATGCCCCACCTTATTCTCCTCTTGAGAAACTTAGCCCAGAATTCGAAGCCAGAATGAGGGAATACATGGCAACTCATTCAGAGCGGCTTGCTCGATTCGAGGAAGCAGTTTATAGGCAAAAAGAGGAGATGCAAGAGAAAATGAATGAGATGATGAGCCTAATGGAGGAGTATGCCAACCAGAAAACCCCTGAAAGAATGTTACTGAGGAAAGAAAGCGTCATCCCCACTACCCGGTTTGTGAATTCCATCACAATTGTCCACACGGATAATGAGAAAGTAGAAACCCCTAATGAACAAACCACAGAAGAACCGCCAAAATCCCAATCCTTAAGTTACTACCTGAAACATGATATAAACGAAAACACTATAACTAATTGGATAAAGGGTGACGGGCGTAACCAATCCTCCAAACAGGGTTCAGAGAAGGAGGAAGAGGGAAAAGATGAGTATGATACATTACCTGGGGGACCGATATTCGAGAAACTACTGGTACAAAAAGTGGCTACTAAGCAGATGGCGTGTGGGAACTTTGAGATACCGGCCAGCATCGGGAATTTGAAATATCTAAACGCTTTCGCCGACCAAGGATCGGAAGTAAATCTTATGCCCCTCACTATCTACACCCAACTAACGTAAAAAATGCCAGCCCACACTCGTGTTAGGCTGTCCTTCGCTGGACATTCTTACGTGTACCCCCTGGGAATCGCAGAAGATGTGTTGGTCAATGTCGCAGGATTCATGTATCCCATTGATTTTATGATCATCGATGATAAGGGAGATGGATGCATGCCAATAATCCTTGGGGCACCATTCCTTACCACCGCAAGAGCTGTCATTAAGTATGAAAATAGGAAAATTGAGCTTAAATCAGGAAAAAGAAAGGTTAGCTTTCCCATGACCCCGCGATACGAGCAAGAGAGTTTGATGGGGAGAAAGCTCAAAAACAACATCGACACATCACCTATTCGTGTTCAGGAGAAAATACTTGCATGGGAGGCAAGAATCAAAAGCTACAAAGAGGCTAAACATGAAAGAAGCAAAAGCAATGAAGTTCATGTCGAATTCGAACATAGTCAACCAACAAGGAACCATATACCATTCAAAAAAGGGGACCTATTACTATTAAGACACTTGGAGATAATGATACCTCCCGATAAACCAAGTCCCTGATGGTATGGGCCATTCACAATTGAGGGCATGAGCCAAGATGGGATGGCTAACTTGAGTAGTATAGGAGGAGGAGAGGTGATTGCAAGTATCGACAGATTGAGACACCACCACCACGATAGTAATGATCGCAACTATATGGGGTACATCATCTCGAGAGATGAGGTCACGTAGTAACCCATGACCTTGAGTCTAGTTACAAGACTCGTTAATAAAGAAAAGCACTTCTTGGGAGGCAACCCATGTTTTGTGTGATTTTTATTTTGTTTGATTGTTATTTGTTTCCGTATGCATGCTTTATTTTTATTGTTGGTATATCATGTTTCATACTAAAATGGTGGAAATACTTCACTTTGTTGTTTGGCCTAGTCTTAACTTCATCCAAAGGTATTTCGCAAAAGATAAGTGTAAGGGGAAACCCCAAACATGTTTTTAAGAAACAAACTCGATCATGATTCTCCACAATATTAAATGAACATGTATATTCCTATTTGTTAGAGTCAAATGCTTGTATCGAGTCATAATGATGTTTTGCAGGATTTTCCAGGAAGTAGGACCAAGTTTTTCCAGAAATTTTCCGGAAAGTTAACATAAGAATTTCTGCAGGTCACTTCTGACGGTGTCAGGAAAAACTCCTGACGGCGTCACGTGTAAAATTCTGGAAATTTTACCAGTATTGTTTTTCTAACGGAGTCTTAAAGTTTTTGTTGAATCTTTAGTTTTATAATCTCCAGGAAATCTGCAAACATCATTCCACAAGCATTATATCTTATTTTGTTTTCTAGGATCTATTAGCATATCTAGATTGCCGTCGATTTTACGCGAGGTTGCCTTGTCTGTTTTCTCAGGTTTAACAGGTTATGTTTGACAAGAAGATGATTTATATTCTGGAAGGGAAGCTTTGATTGTTCATTTTCTTGGAGGAAGATCTAACCTTGCTACCTTGTTATCCATACCGAGCGAATCAGGGGAGTATCTGATTTCATTCGTTTTACTTATTTGACTTTTACATTCTTTACTTGAACATTGGGGACAATGTTCATCCTAAGTGTAAGGGGAGGGTAAAATGATGATACCTTACAAATACACTTTCGCTTGAGTTTGTTTGTTTGATGATAGATGTGTAATAAAACTATGAGAAATACTTGTTAGTGTAATTTTAGCGCCAAATTTAAATTTTTTTACAACATTTAGGAGTGAAACTCTAGCCATAGCAAGCGTCTCTTGGATATGAGATTGTATGACTAGCACAAAACCGTATCATTCAGAAAAATTTTCCACCCAAATATGTGAGGTTCGCCTTTAGATTTGATAGGAAAAGCATTTACTATTAGTGCTTATGAGTGTACCGGTAGCATTTAGATTCTAGAACTTGTGTTAGTGATGCATCCCGAGATCGCTAGTGAGACTACATTCGTGTAGTAGGATTTACAACATGATAAGAGGCATTAGGATCACCCTTGTGTTAAACCCGTATCATAATTACTTGACCATTTAAGTCATATTACTTGGCTAGATAAGTCAACTAATTTTTCCCACACCTTAGCGTTGTACTCATTTTTAGTACACGAAACCCCTAGTACACCCCTCCGAGCCTATCTTTTCGTTTCTAACTTTAAGCATCTTACTTAAAGGAAGAATTTGTTACACCCCACTTAAATGTACAACCAAATTGCCTTAGCCTTCCGTGTATGCACTCATCTTTAGTGCATTATTGTTATTTGTTAAACCCTTTGTTAATTATCTAATTGATTACATGGTTGCTAAGTCGAGTCATATCCTTGTACATATTATTTTGGGACGATTGGGACTCATGGGTAAAATACTTATTTATGGAGTAATGGGGAAGAACATAATATTATTACCCCCATATGTGCGTTAATCTTAAAAGTACTCCAAGTGTTTTAATTTTCTTAATTCGAGTCATTAGATTAGTTATTTGTAAAGTATGTAAAAATTCAAGTGTAAGGGGAATGTTCATTCCCTATTATGTATTATTTTGGATTGTAGGGTAAGAGTGTATGCAAAAAAAAAAAGTCGAAAAAATCGAGAAAAAGGAAAAGAGAAAAAAGCATACGGACTACCATCCCGTTTCATTCTATGTTTATTTTATGTTTCTGTTATTTTTTATTTATTAGCTTAGGTCGAGTCTAGTCTTGGCTTAGCAACGCTATATAGTACATCTAATTAACCAAGATGATTAACTCGCCACCAGTAAAGACTGCCTATATCCAACAAAACCGTGTATTCCATATCCCTACACCTAACGTTACAACCCTTTTAAAAAGACCTCTTTGATAGTTTATCCTGGGTACTTACGCCATATGGTGGAGGTTTGATCCTTTCTCAAGCCTATGGTAATCTATTTTGTTATGACAGGTAGTGAGAGATGTTTTCCATTTCCATAATGTGATATATACTTTATTACACCCGAGAGATGTGAGTATCTAAACACTAATTGTGAGGTGCTAGTGTATGACCTCCGTGCTTGTCTTTGGTCTTTAGTGGAATGATTATTTGTTATAATTACTTATATATTAGTGTTAAATGACCCCTAACTTGTATTTTGACTAGAATAAAAGCGCATTTGCTTGAGGACAAGCAAATCTCAAGTGTAAGGGTATATGATGAGGCGAAAAATGAACCGTTTTTAGGGGATCATTTAAGCCCAGAATTGAATTTATTTGATCAAATATTGCCCTAAATAGTTCCTTTTGTGATTTTAGGTACTTTGGGAGTGAATTCTGGAAAACGAAGCATTTTCGACGTTTTTGGAGCATAAAAGTGAAGAAAACAGCAAAGACTTAATTTTCCATGCTGAGAACAGTACCTGACGGCGTCAAGAAGGAAAGTGTGACCGCGTCAGGAGCAAAATCCATGACGACCCAGTGAAAACGTGAAGGTGTCAGATGAAGGGCGTCAAGAGTTATTTTGGTGACGGCCTGAAGATGGATTACACGTGACGGCGTCAGACCCAGATCTAGGCAGTCCGAGAACTTTATTGGCGGCAAGATGACGGCGTCAGACATTTACTCTTGACGCCGTCACCTCACAAAATCTATATATACTTTTCTATTTTTCATTCAAAAAGAGGGGAACTTGTGTGGAGAATACTAGGGTCGAACCTAATAAACCCTAGGTCGTTTGTAACAGTATTTTCAAGGGTTTTCACCCCTTGAAACCTTTCATGTTCAATTAAGATAAGTCCTCTTTCAATTCATTCAATATGTCTATGTGTTGTTTGAATATATCTTATGCTTGTCTTGATTATAACATGCTAGGCTAGATCTTTTGTGTGTTTGCTTAGATGTAATGAAACCTAGATGTTGATTATATGTTGATTGCTTGTTTATAGTTGTAATGGATGAATGATTTCAATGTTAGGCTTAAGAAAACTGGCAGATCTCCATTGTGTAACTTGCTTGAACGTCTTAAGAAACATGAACCGATGTGTACTAGGTTTTTATGATTGTATTTAATGCATGAACGAATTCTAGTGATCCCATGTTAGGAGCTTCTTAGCCGGCTCGACATAGGAGTGAAGTAGGAACTTATAGGATTGGGGAAGTAAGTACGCCACCCCATGAATGGTATTAAGGAATACAATCCGTCATCTACGCAACTGTAACAAGTAATTAACCTGTAAAAGATATCTAGGGAGTAGTGAAATCTAAGTAAACACAATTCTCCCATATATTGCTCACACCAATAGTTTAAATTAGTTTATTTTCATTTTTAGTATTTTATTTTGATTGCATCTTAGTAATTGGGTTAGTTGATTAGCAACTAATTCCGCCCACTCCTCTAAAAACTGAGATTTTACTTGCTTTTATAAAAACATAAAAATACAAAAAGAATCATCCCTCACCTCTAGACCTAGTCTTTAGGTTTTCTAATCCTAGTGACACTATTCCCAAGTTGAACGATCAATCCCCCGATACTTGTCACTATACAATACTACAACGATCAGGTACACTGCCTGGTGGGGGTTGTAAGCTTCTCGAGATCCCTGGAGAGGTAAAGCCTGGTGCAATTCTCACGCATCAGTCACATTCATTAATTAATGGGTATTTGATCGACATCGATCATATCATATGCATTGGGTGGATATATAGTTGCTTAGAGTGTCATGTTACGACACATCCATGCCTGTTGACAATTGGTAATTAACATGCATTATGGGTCATGGGTCATGTGCATTGGGTTATAGTGGCTTTTAGTGTAACGGAAACCATGCAAGACCGATGATAATGGCTAATTCACATGGGTCATGGGTCATGTGCATTAGGTTATCACTGGTCACATTCATTAATTAATGGGTATTTGATCAACATCGATCATATGGGTCATATGCATTGGGTGGATATATAGTTGCTTAGAGTGTCATGTTACGACACATCCATGCCTGTTGACAATTGGTAATTAACATGCATTATGGGTCATGGGTCATGTGTATTGGGTTGTAGTGGCTTTTAGAGCAGTTACATTAGTAACGCACGTGCGTTATTTGGCTTTTAACGTGCGTTTTTCGTATGTGATTGTTATGTATGGTCGCGTTAAGGGTGCGTTAACACGCCTGGTAATTTGAAATTTTGAATTCAAAACAGAGGCCGGGATAATTTGAAATTTTGAATTCAAAACAGAGGGCGGGGTAATTTAAAATTTTGAATTCAAATAGAGGGCGGGATACTTCCACAAAGCATCCTATAAATACCTATTGGGGTTATGCTCAGTACACACACAATTCACACCCACAATCATCAAAGAATTCTCTTTTGTTCTTCCAACAGAATGTCACACAACACATCACCTGAAAACGCAGCGTATTTTATGTTTGATGTTTGCTGTAGTTTGTTGTAGCTTGTTTAATGTATGTTTAAATTTTAAGTATTAATATAATTAAGTTGTGTTTTATTAGTTATTAAATGAAATATTAGTTTTAGTTGAGGGTAGAATTTGAAAGTAATTGAGTTAAAACTTGAGAAAGGGAAATGTAAAGAAGATCAATCCCCCCAATTTATTGGGTAATGATCCATTATCCACTATTGGGTAATGGTTTATTACATTATGCTTTGCCAAACATATTTTTTCACTACCTTTCCCATTCTTCACCCCCTATAACCCCCTACCAAGCATTAGGGGTGTTCAAAAAACCCGAGAAACTGACAAACCAAGCATTCTGTTTCAGTTTTTACTTTTAGATAACCATGGTTAACCGAACCGAACCGTATATAATATAAATAAATTACCCGCCCCGCGATGGATAGATAAAATTTTCCAACGAACCGAACCGAACCGCCCCGTGAACACCCATAGCAAGAATATCAAACACACTTCATTTACACTTCTACAGTAACATATATATATATATATATATATATATATATATATATATATATATATATATATATATATATATATATATATATATATATATACTAGTCTCAAGGCCCGCCCCGATGGGGCGGCTAGTTTTAAGTATTTTTTTTAGCATAAAAGATAATATAAAATCCATAATATAATAATGTTAAAGAAATTTAATGTTGACATCAAACATACAAATACTAAAGTTGAATTATTGCGTACAAAAATAAAATAAAAGATAACTTATAATCTATGAAGAACTTCATGGTATACAACGTTGGTGGTAGAGTTGGTGTAGTTTCCGTCTTTATCACAACATAAGACTTTTAAACCTTTTTTGCTTTTTACTCTTGAAACGGCGACATAAAGTTGACCATGTGAAAAGACATTTCATTCAAGATAAAGACCAACCTTAGCCAAAGTTTGGCCTTGACTTTTGTTTATAGTCATGGCAAAACAAACGGAAACAGGGAATTGTCTCCTATTAAGTTGAAATGGCATCTTCTTGTCGTATGGACTTATAAGCATTCTAGGTATTGATCGAATCTCGCCTACTTTACCACCTGATATTATCTTTGCCTCGATGTTGTTGATTCTCATTCTCAAAACCTGTAGCCTAGTTCCATTACACAATCCATCTCTTTGATCAATGTTTCGCAAACACATGACGAGAGCACCAATCTTCAAAGATAACTTATGGTGTGGAAGGCCAGACATTTTGATCGTATTTAAAAATTCAGTAGAGTACATCGACTCGTTGTGGTTGAAATCGATATCTAAATCAGAAACACTATCTGAACTATAATAAACTTTCTCTCTTCCAGGTAGTAGCGACATCCTGCGTTCATTCACTTTGTCAACCTCCTCGTGTGTTGGTGCAAGTATCGCTCGATCTTGAAAATAAGATGAATTCCAAAGATTCTCCTCCCAATTCTGGTAAGTTTCTTGTATCACAGATCCGACGTGATCGTCAGAATCGAGTATGAGCATTTCTTCAGGAAATTCTACCTGGCTGTGGCCATCGTTCTTGCCACCTATTTTCCCATCACCAATATTCAATATCCATTCAGCAAAATCTTTAATTTGTGCTGCATCTCCAGGTTCACAACCAACACGAAGCCTCATATTTTCTGTAAGCTTAAGAACAGTGCAATAATTCCACAAATATGACTTATTTAATGAAGCATGCACAACATCTTGCCTGCTTCCATTTGGAATAACCGGAAGGATTTGCCAAAAATCGCCACAAAAAACAACAACTTTTCCACCAAAAGGCTGATCAGATACTGACGTATATGTACCTGATGCAAGGACATATGATAAATAATAAATGAAAGACTTTAATATATGATGCTTTTAAGTAATGAAAATTGGTTTTAACTACCACAATTGATCTATCTTTCTCAAACAAAAGTTTGTCATATTAATGAATCCTTTGTTTATTATCCGTAAACATAACCATTGGGTTTGTTGTACTTTAATCAGTTTGCTTATAAATTTATAAACAATGAATTAAAATCGTTCTTCTTGACAAATGATCATGGCTGCATTTTCACATATAATAAGAGTATTTAACTGTTTATTAATAACTAAATGCAAGTGTAAGAACCAAATACCTATTGCTATATCGCGCAAGGTTCTGTCAAAAGCTTCAAAACAAAGTCTATTTACCATTGGTGCTTCGTCCCATATAATCAACTTTGCCTCACGAATCAAATCTGCAAGATCACCATCTGCAGCAATTGTGCACATTGAATCATCTACGACATTTATAGGAATGGCAAATCGAGAATGTGTTGTTCTCCCACCATCAAGGAGCAGTGCAGCTATACCACTCGATGCAACGTTTAGCACTATTTGACCTTTTGATCTTAAAGCGGCTGTCAATGTCTTGTACAAAAAGGTCTTTCCTGTACCTCCATAACCATATATAAAAAACATTCCTCCTTTGTTGTTGGCACAAGCATCAACTATAGTATCATATACTCCTTTCTGCTCACTCGTCAAACTTCCATAAAGCGTTTGATGTTGGATTATCAAATCTGGGATATTATAATTCAGTTCATCATAAATCAATCTATTGTATCCTTCCATTGTGAATTCAGTATCTGGATACGGCATATTGACAATTTTTTTTAGACTTTTAGAACTGCTGAGTAACTTATCCTCAATATACGTTAAACATATATTGTATATTTGTGTATCCGTTAGCTGCAGATCTGCAAGAAAAACATAATAATGGAAACTTTAAAGGATATTAAATTATACATTAAGAATGTACTTTATTTTTTTGAAAGAGTAGTAATACTATATACAGGTTAAAAACAATGATTATATACCTGGATGGTTTCTTTTTGCCCTTTCTAAATCTAAAACGTCTTCTGAGAGAAGACGCCAAGTACTTTCCCAAACAATCTCGGGCCATGACATAGTGTCGGATACTATTAACATCACAAAATGTTTACGAAGGTACTCTCCCATTCCCCATTGACTTGCTTCAATTATGCCATCTATGTATTCCTTGTCGTCCTCTAACAAACCACGTGCATATCAAGCGTCTTTATATGTACCATATAACACGCCCTCATATTTCTTAAAGTCATCCCACTCTTCAGCACCTTTAACTTTGTTTAAAAGCATGCGTAAATAGAAAAGCTCACCCCAAGATGGAGGAACATGATGAATTCGACCTATGCTTTTACCTTGCTTTCGTTCAGTCCATTTTTTGTCGTGACTGTTCCAAACAAAATGTTTTGGGATTTCCACATACAATAATGATCGAGCTAATTCACTTTCCTTATTCAGGTCCATATAAGCTAAAAACTTGGTTGTATTAGCTGATGCCTTTTCAATTTGAAAATCAATACTTTCAGACGGATCAAATACAACAGAATGCTCATTTGGAAGGTGAAAGGGTAAACGCTCTACTGGTGGAAATCTGTGATGTATATCAAATTTGAATATCCTCAACGCAGCTTTGCACGTAGATAAATAACGACAGTCATAGAAATCCTTTATCTCATCAGTCAATTCATCTTCAACTTGTGTCGTAACTCTATCTGGTCCCTTGTTGATGTACTTAAATAAATACTTGATGGATCCAAACGGATGGCACCATTCTACATTTATATGGGCTTGGTACCTTTTCAATAATGTTAGATTGTACGGTACGACAAAACCACTATGAAGATCCGCGCCTTGTTTTTTAACTGTTCTTCCATTATCATTCCTTCGATATATGGCATAACCACTTTCGTCAATGAAAGTGGATTCATTAAACGCCTTTGGAAACTTTTTGGAACACTTGTTTTCAACCATGCAAGGGCAGCTCCTATGATCAGGACCACAAGGACCATGCATCATAAATTCTTTCACAAGTTGATGTAGTTCGGGGTCCACTTCTTTATCTGGAATTTCAGCCGATATACATCTGTCGATGTCAGCCGGAAATCTCAACTTGTCCTGTAATTCCAACCATACACACAAGTGACAGTGTGGCAAACCTCTTTTTTGAAATTCTATCGTGTAAACCTCTGCATCAATAAATAACATTAAAATTTTAATATAAATAAAATGCATGTTGGATCAAAGTATAATTTATGGAAATAAAAATAAACAAATGTGTATCAAAATGTTATCATAATATGAAATACAATTTTGATATGTACCTGCTCGAACACGTCCAAAAATGCGCTTCTCTTTAATATCCTTCATTAACTGATCCAATTTCATTTTAAAAACTTTTGTGATAATGTCGGGATGGTCTTCTGACTTTAGACCTCTTTTACGTAAAAACCTTGTAATCTCAGGCCACTTTGGATTACATGTAAAGGTTATAAATAGATCCGGGTACCCATAAACCTTGCACATGGCCATAGCATCTAAGTAGTTCTGTAACATATATCTTGGGCTACCGGTGAAGGATGAGGGTAAAACGACTTTCTTGCCACGTTTCTTGTTCTGCTGGTCAGATGATTCAGCAGCCTTAGCCAATCGAGAGTACGTTTCGCATCTTAAATCACTATTCTGATTACGTACATACAAAAGCCTCTCCGCCTCAACCATGGTATAACCATCGACCAGAAACTGCTGAAATAATCTTCTACCGTTTAATATTGTTGAAAAAACATTTGGCCTATCTTGTATTCGGTATGCAAACCATTCCCGCATTGTCACACGTGTTTTATCTTTATCTTGTGTTTCATCAGTGACACCTTCATGGTATATGTCAGTTCTATAACTATCTTCTGCATACGGGAACTACAGTGGATACTGTAATGGAAGGTATTCTACATGTAACTCACTAATCATTTTTGTTTTGCCAGTCTTTTCATGAATAATAATATCTCGTTAGTTAGGCATCGAATCAAAATCACCAACAATAAGTGCAGCAACTTCGTCTGTGGATGGAAGGTCATACTGCCTACCATCGTGTGGACGTCTTCCTAACAGTTTGATCCTCACATTTTCGACGCCATTTTCCAAATGTTGACCAGCCGTTCGAAACTGCTTGACCAAAGGGTTATGTTTATCAAGCATCTTTTTAAGATCAAGTGTTAAGAGACGGTCTAGTGTTCTATTCGGAGAAGATGATCCACTTTCATTTGAGCTGTCATTGATGGCAAAAAATTAGGGATACTAAAATGCATTTAATGAGATGCATTGCAAATAAATAGAAAACTAAAAACAAACAAAAAAAGGTATAAACAACGATTACCTGACAGCGTTAATGCGGTTTTGAATCTCATTTGATGGATCATAAATGTAAAGTTGAGAGAACTTAGGTGTTTCATCTTTTTTGGGTAACAAATCTCCCATTGCATGGTAGTTTTCTCCTTGAATACGAAAACAATAAGGTCCACGGCCATTGTTAACTGAATGATCTATGGTACAACCCATAGATGTAAAAGCAAACATCGAGTTATACCGTCGTATGTTTTCCAAAAAAGACTTGCTATTTTGGTGTTCCTCATTCATTAGCCGTGTTAACAACTGTGGAGGTTTCTTCAATGCAACAGGGAGTTTTACTTTACCTCTACCACAACAAATTGAATATGATTCCTCTTTATAAGCGCTATTAGCTCCTCTTTTACTTTCTGCAAGCCGCAACAGTGCTCCACATTTTTTGCATTGCACATTCAGATCTCCATGGTCGAAGTAATCTAAAAACAACATACATACAGTCAAATATATATTACAAATACCAGATAAAGAATTTTGTAGCAGATACCTTTAGATATTCCTTTAACACGATCAATATATCCATGCTCATCATCAGAATCATCATTGGGTATATCAAATTCAGGTATATCTACTACTGGCTTTGCTTTGTTTTTACTAATGCGTTGTGTTTGGACAACACTTGGAGAACCTGTGTTTAAAAATGTTATATTTATGAGTACTTTATACTATAAGATTTGTATATAAAAAAGAATAATGTAAATGTGTTAATAGACATGCTCACCAATGTCAAATATAACTGGAGTCTTGTTTTGGAACCTGCTTGATCTTCGAGGCGTTTTTTGAATATTACCTATAATGTTTAATGGTTGGAAAAAATACTCAAATTTATAATGAAAAATAACGTTCTCATAATTTTTATGACACAACTTACTTGTAGAATGGTTATGATCGATTGGAATGTTATCATGTATTGTAGGTGTTACGATAACAGGACTTGATGAGTCGAGACAATTCTTGTAATTTTCATTTGGGATTGGCTGATGTACATTACTACCGCTATAGTTATCTAATTTATGGAGCGGAAAAAAATAAAATATATGTGTGTTAATATTAGGAGGATGACATTAACGTAAGGTAAGCAAATATAAGCATTCATACCTTTGTTTGAATGACATCTTGAAGAAAGAGTTCTGGTAAATGATGAAGGAGAACATGTCATCGAAGCTACACTTGTACGTACATAATCAGGTTGATTTGGAGTAGATTAAGTAGCTGCTAAATATATTTTATAAGAAACAGCCGAAATTAAAATAAATTAAACATTAATGATAAATAAATATTTACCATTGTTAGGAGGCATTTCCGGATGTGTTACAGGTTGTGTAACTGTAGAAATGTTTGGTGAAACAATACTATCACCAGGATTCTTACGTGGACATCCTCTTGGCCTTAATGCAGGTGCCAAATTAATAGAAGCTCCTATTTGTATTTGAGCTTTTGGTTTTTGCATAGAAACTGTTGCAGGTACGTCAGGGATACGTGGACCTCCTCTTGGCCTTACTACAGGTTCTAAAATAATTGAAGATCCTGTTTGCATTTGAACATTTGGTTTTGGAGTAGAAATTGTTGCAGGTGCATCAGGGATACGTGGATGTCCTATTGACCTTACAGTACTATCTCCAATCTTACGTGGACGTCCACGTCCCCTTTTAAGTGGTATAGGGTTTATAACACTTGGTCCATGGATGGCATTATTTTGTTGCTTTGACAATGAGTTCACAGATTGCAAGTTTAATGGATATTGGATATTGTTGGGAGATGTACCTAATACATATGATGAAATAAGTAAACTTTATAACAAAATACAGTTATTAATTTGTGGGTAATATTACTTGTTGTTATGTCACGTAGAGGCAATCGTTGTTGATGCATGGCAGCTAACACTTTTCCAACACTTGAGCCTCCCGATGTTTGCATAGAAGATCCCATTGGTTCTACGTTTTCATCATTTAAAAGGTTGTGACTAAAATTTTCATCAAATCGTGTATTCTGATGAAATGATTTAGAGTGGAAAGTGTTCCTTTGGAATACAACCTTGCGTTTCTGGAATGAATTATTATGTGGAGTAGCTACATAAAATAAGTACAGATAGTAAATGCAAATGATAAACATTTTTATGTGAATTACGTACAAATTTTGTTACATATCCCACAATATTCAAAATAAATGCTAAGACAATAAGAACGTACCAATGTTTGTAACATCCGTGGGAATATAAATAGGTCGATAATTAAGAACAGTATTGAAAGGCATATCATTTTGGGATACCATATTATCATTTGGGGTTTCGTTTACCATAACAGACTTTCTCTTGGTACGTAATTCTTGTTGACCTGCACTTGTGTATATAGTTTATACATGTTATACTAAGTTGTTAATACATAAAATGTTTGAATCATTTTAGAAATCAAAACAAAAAAGTTAAGTATTATAGGCAAAACAAATTAAAAAAAAAAGTAAAACATACCAAAGCATGAATTGCTTCTTTCATTATCTATTATAGCAGAGTTATTTGATAATATGGGAGAACTTGACAAACTATTGTTTCGTTCTTGATTATCTTGAAAAGATGCAACATCATCCATCATGGTAATATCATTATATTGAGATGGTGTATTCTCCTCCATAGCTTCAATGAAATTCTATTTGTGATTAATCTAAGGCTGCATATAAAGAAATTTGATTGTGAAAGAAACTTTTATGCTCACAATCAAATCAAAATAAAATTCAAATTGCCTTATTCATTAATAACGTAAATCATGGGATTTAGTTTAGGTAAGTGACCTACATATTTGGTAACTAAATATCTGTTAATGAGGCAAATTTTTAATAATTAATAAGACCCAAAATTAATTAGGCCCAACCTTTAAAAACAAACTTACTCATGTGTTAAATATATTTAAGCCCAATTTTTTTTTACAACCCAAACCGTATAGTTAAGCCCATTTGTTACTTATAATTGTGTGAAATATAAAAAAATAAAAAAATAAAAAAAATCCACAACATGCATTCGGTGTAGGATAATAATGCCTATTTACCTCTAGACTTAAAAGTTCAACTATAGTCTTTTCATGTCATAAGCAAGTTGTTTGGGTTTCTCTCAAAACATAATTACAACATTGGAAAGCGAACCATATCTTTGAATCTTTACATCATTAACGGAAGAAAGCAAAGGTAAAATCTCAAGGCTTTGATCTTATCACTTTGTTTTATATGTTTTAATCTTACTTGCATGTATGACTTTTTGAGAAACCCTAAACAATGAATCGTTTAGGGGCCTTGCTAAGATTTGTTTGCCTTGGTTTTTACTTGCTGCTATTCAAGTTGCCTTTTCCAAAAAAAAAAACAATGAATCGTTTATGTTGTGATTTAAGTTAATAATCTTTGGATGAATGTTGTTATTGTTCTTAATCTGATGTTGTGATTTATTTTGATTATTATGTTACGTATTTGGTTTTACCAATAGACTAACTATTTATTGTTGTTGTTAATGATTGTGCAAACACGTGGTAAATTGTTGTTTTTCGTTGGATCTCATTCCTAAATGTTATGATGTTGGATATTGATTCCTAAAAGCAATAATCATATGTGTGTATGTTATTGTTTCTTTTTTTTATTCTTGTAAAAATATAGAATATAATAAGAAGGAAATTTGAAGTTGTTGATGATAAAGAGACTTGTTATTCTAGCTACCATTGTTATAGAATACATGGTATATAAGTATAGCCGATAATTATAGGGTGTGATTTATGTAGATTTTAAAGTAAATAATCTAATGTGCGGGACGTTTGAAGAAGATATATATGTTCCGTACACTTGCTAGTTTTTTTATTGTATACTACATCAAACATACTTGTTGAAGTTTTGAACAGGGAGCATAAAAAACCATCTCACTTATGTTATCCCAATGTGATTAGTATAAGTTTGTATAAAATATACATGACGATAAGAGACATTTAAGTTTGTAGTTATATAGAGTGCAAGATACAACTTTCTAACTGCATTATAACCACAGGCATCACAACTGCAGAAATGGATCAACAATTCTTGTTCCGATTTAATACGGATAGCAACCCTGACTACCAGGTTTACATATGTATATACACATGTATATAAGATTCATTAGTTAGCATTATAATAGTCTAATAGATTCAAACTTTATATTGAACAGAAATTGCCAAACGTTTTTAACGATATATTCTACAACGGTCAAAAATACATGTTCATAAACGGCAACAATAGGTATAGGTACATATGCCTCATCAGGGTTGTGGAAAATGAAATTCAGTTATTTGGAGATGAATGGTCAAAATTTGTCCAAGATAATGTGCCTTCATCTGTTAAAACATTACATTTCGTGAAAGAGGCCAAAGACACATTTTATGTCACGGGTTATAATGAGGATGGTACTGAAGCGCCAGGGTATGACAAACGTGTTGTGGGAAACAGAGTTGTTAGGTGTTTGGTCAGACGCATGCTGGGAGGACAGGTACATATTTGATCATGTTTGCTTGACATATGCATTTATGATTTTTGTGACATAAATATTTTAATTTGATGAATTATAAATAGACATAAGAAATAAGATATTTATTTTGTGATGCAGGCTCTACCGGGTGATTTTTTGCAGGACATATGGAAAGAAAGATTCAAAATTTGTGCAAATGGTTTAAGGGTTAAGGTAAGACACGAAAGGGTACAAATGGATCAGAACAGCGTTGTAAGGTCTAACTGGTTGTTCGGTAATACATGGGACCAACTTGTTGCTGCGTTGGAAATTGCGGTACGACAGCCGATCGTTTTCACCAACTTGGGTAATTACAAATTGAATATGGCGATATTCCTTAACAATGGTACATGCCTATATCATGAAATAGTGCAACCAACAATGTTGAGGATTCCGGGGCGTGAAATACCATCATATGCCAAGACAGGTAAATTCAGTTTCCTATTTGATTGTGCATTACAAATATACTATATGCATTGTAAGAAAAGTTGTATTGTTATTAACTTAATTTGTAGACAAAAGAGCTAAACACATATGTACATGGGAAGGACATAGCAGTAACAACAACGAATACGATGTGTTTTATGTTACATATGATGGTATTGTATGCGATTTTTACCATGTGGTAAGTATATACCAAACAGGTAGATACATGGCTAATTTTTTTGAGATACATTTTATAAGTTTCTTTCTTTGCTGATGGTTGAACAAATGTATATTTTTAACAGACAATACCAGCTGAATACTGCGGACCTCACATGATGCACACATACACAAAAGCATTCGTGGCACATGATGATGAGAGATTTCAGTTTAAGGTAAAAATGATAAATGACTATAGCAATCCAAATAGAATCAACCATGTGAAACTAACTGGCAACTGGAGGGCTTTTGGTGGCATGTGTGGGTTCAAGATGGGAAAAGTGATGCGTTTTAAACTGGTCAACACAGCCATTGAAGTTGTTGAAGGGGAAGAGATTGAAAGCCCAATATTCGACGTTTGTTAGTTTTATCATCTTTTCATATGATATTTTGTTAAGAAGACAGTTATCGTAAAATTTCCTTTAGGACTATAATTGCTTAGCTTAAGTATTTAGTTGGTACTATCCCTGGAGTGTTTTTGCAACACAAAAGTTGTTTGCTAATTTTGGTTTGTATTATCAGCATACATGCTGATGATACTTGAATGCTCATTGGTATGTGGATATTCTAAATTAGGGACTTTACTATTAATGTATGAATCGTATGTCATAACTTACGGGTTTTCCTTTAAATGATGTCCGTTATTGTTTTAATGGATTGATAGTATGTTACTATTATATGTTGCAACATGAATGTAGCATCCGTTATTTTGACACATGTAACATATAAAACAGGTAACTGTGGTAACAAATGTAATTAACAGAGCATAATATTGAATGCAAAGATTGAGAAGAAAACCTATAAATATTTTAAGGTATACACGATAGAATTTTGATAACACATTCTACATTATCATATCATGTTCAACTAACTCACCATTTTATCATCACTCCCTTACTAATCTTGTGCACATTTGTATATTTGTAACACAAAGCAATATCGAATTTGACAAATCAATAGTTCCATTCTGGTTAAGTAAAAAAATGGATAAAAAAATGATGTTCACCAATAGCATATAATTTTTATACTGACAATATAAAATAATAAACTAAAGCATATGTTTATTCATCACCTAAAAAATCCAATGGAAAAGAGACAACAAAAACATACTCTTGAAAGAGTAGTTTAACTGATCGAACTAAAATAAACATACTACTAAGATAGTAGCATGAAAATTGAAAATAAAACTAAAAATAGTTCTGAGATTGCTAAACCCAGTCATCATCATCTTCCTCGGTTTCATCTTCATCAAATAGTTTCTTCAACCTGTTTTTCCAGTAACTTGTACCCAGCTTCTTTTGTTTCTCTTGATCGGGGCCATTGGTATTTCATCATCACTAACCTCCTGCATGAATAATTAGAGTATGAGTTAATGTAAATATGTGATTATTTCATAAAATCACACTAAAAGAGTATAGAAATAAGTTTGTTCATGTACTTACATGTTGAATGATTGTGAGATCTGTGACATTACCGGTGTTTGGGACAGGTTCATCATGATCAGGAAGATCATCAACATCAATGACTTCAGTCCACTTCCATTTTTTTAGATTCGCTTCACGTTTTCTCTTTTTGAGATCATTGATCATAGCCATATCCTGATATATATAGTATACAATATATTTGAGAAACAAACTAAATCATTAAAAAGGTTAAAAAACATGATATATAAAAATACCAGATGGTTGTTATTGATGATTTCAGCAGCAACATCCTGATAAAAAAGAAGATTAGAATGGATGATTAATAGCAAATGATAATTGAGTAGTAGAAAAGACAAAAACATTAATTGATTGTTTGCCATTTTGTATTTGTATGTCAAGGACTGAGGTGAATTGCTAATGTGTGAAATAGTGAAAGTGACCACTCATATTTATAGATATCAAACCCTAGGTGACTCTTGTTTAATAGGCGCCAAACTAATTTGAAAGACAGGCGGCAAAAATGATATATATTAGTTTTAAGTATCACAAAGCAAGGAAAGGGTAAAGATTGATATCCTTATTTGTAGAGTAGTTAGTTGCTTTAGATGATGTATATCCATAGTAGGGTTATGGTTGGCATGAAGTTAAAAATTTTGGTTTTATGTGGTATTTGGATATTGTAAATTTTGGCCTTTATTATAAATGTATGAATCGTATGTCGCATCAATATTTTTCCTTAAATGATGTCCGCTATTGGTCTTAATGGATTTATAGTATGTTACTATTATATGTTGAAACATTATTGTATTATATTCTAACCAATATTATTTATTAGTGTTGTCCGATATTGGATAGCAGCCGACTATTGTTATTCAAATAGATATAATATTAATGTGAAAGATTAAATGGTTTAAGTAAGAATGATTTAACAATAAAACTCCATAAAACTAAACATAATATAAAACTAATCTTGATAAATACAAAAATTTATATTATTAAGAATATTTTATTGATAATAATCTAACATGTCGAAATCACTTCTTGACCACAGCTTCCTCACTTATGTTATTGGATATCACTTTCTCGTCCTGGTCATCGTACTCCACAATATTCTTATTGTGGTATACACAATTATTGTTAATGCAGATCCATTTTATTGTATCATCATCCACAAGAGGTTGATCACCAATAATGTTTGTTGAAACAAAATTGTTTTTCTTCTCTGAATGAAATAAACATTCTTTCTTGATACACATCCAATTGTCGTAGTCATCATGAGAATCGACAGCTTGAACAGCACTTTCTTTGTCAAGTGTACCATCCTTTGTTACTCTTGGTCGCTTATTATTAGGGGGGACGTCCTGGATGTTATTTTACATAAGTTACACTACAAAAGGAATGTGCTATCATTCGTTTATTAAGAAATGTAAATCATACCGGTTCATCATCTGAAATTATGATAACAGGTGGATCTTCAATCCAAAATTCATTTGAGCATTTTGAGTCTTCTACTTGCTGGTTTGTTATGAAACAAAAAAAAATGTTATAAGAATGTATTAACATGCTTGTTCATTTATATAGGCATAACAATGAAAAGTATATCAACTATCAACTATATATATATATATATATATATATATATATATATATATATATATATATATATATATATATATATATATATATGTTTGTTTACCTTTGGCGACTTCTGATGATCCATATGATATTGTTGAATGAAGTTTGGCAAAAATAATGAAAGTGAATGAATTTGGTTTAACAGTTATAGTATATATACAAATTAAAAACAAAAATATTTTAAGAAATGATATGGTTAATAATAATTATTAAAAGTATATTGAAATCTAATTTTTGATATTTGGAAGTTTGTTACAACTATTTTAGTACTGGATTACAATGTTTTAAGATTTGAATTGTTAAACCATATTTGTCTAATGTTTTTTATAAGTGTGTTTGATTCTGAATTAATGTTCCTGTGTATGAATGTTAGTTTACATTTGGTGACTTATGATGATCCATATGATATTGTACTCTTTAAAATTGGCAAAATAATGTAATTGAATGTATTTGGTTTGACAGTTGATTATACAAATTAAAAACAAAGAGATTTTAAGAAATGATATGGATAATAATAAATATTAAAATTATATTGAAATATAAAATTTGAAATTTGGAAGTTTGTTACAACTATTTTAGTATCGGATTACAATGTTTTAAGATTTGGATTGTTTAAACATATTTGTCTAAGGGTATTATAAGTGTCCTTGATTATGAATTAATGTTCCTTAATAACATGAGTGTAAAAATATAATTTCATGTTTGGAAGTTCAGATTTGGTTACAATAATGAATGTTTGCAAATATAAAGGTAATATATGTGAATATTCAAAAGATTGATATTACTCAGTTATAAAAACATTTACTTCAGCACAACAAAATAATTTGTGAATAATTATAAGTTAGACACAAAAGCTTGATAAACACTTATACAAAAAAGGAAATAATCAAGTGATATTAAAAGGTAAATAATTTCATTAAAAAAACAAAGGTTGTTGTATAAAATACAACTAAATGAAAAACAATTTGTTTCCTCATAAATCCAAGTGAGGAAACAATGATAACCATGGCCTGCAAATAATGTTTAGCCAACTTATTACAAACAAAAACACAAAAAGCATTTCAAAGGTACAAACATAAAACAAAAGTCTTAACAGATTTGAATAACCAAAAAAAATAATGAAAATGCATTATTCTGGATAATGAGTTGCATTCTTGATGGATACTCAATCCTCCTTCTCCACCTTGACTTTGGTTAGATCCATTTTCAACTTCTTTGGATCTGTCTCGACATCAGGGTAGTCATCCAAATCGACTACATCACGCTTTCCTTTAGAACCATCACCACCTTCGTTGCCAGACACATGTTCTTTGGATATTGCATTCCAAACTGGAGTGGAATCACCATTGTCATTTCCTATACTATCATCTTGTGTGTCTTCGATCTGGAAGGGAACTGAATTTCCAGCGCCAAATTTGCTCTTAGTAACAGCAGGAGTAATTGGAGTGTCATTATCCTTATCATTTTCCTGTGACAAATTATCAATGAATAAAATAAGTGACCTTAAGTTGACTGTTATGTCACAAATATAGTACCATAAAAAATATACATGTATTTTTACAAAAGTGATTTGTTTAACACAACCTCAAGAATGAAACCCTCTTTAAACAAACGTATCATATCATCATCCTCTGACAACATCTTCACAGTATAAACATGTGTGTTGCTGGTGATATTGAAGTCAGAAAAGAGAAATCGGAATAACAACTTTTTTCCAACAATGGAACTTAATTCCTTTGGAAATTCATCTGTTTCGTCCCCATATTTTTCGCGTAGCTTGTAACATGGAATATCAATCAATTTCAAGATCAAATCCTCATAAAGCAAAAGCGAGGCTGAACCTGTGTCGTCGATGACACGCACAATAACTTTGTACCTATTTTTTAAATAAAATAATAGTATGTATTAATACTTAACATACATACACATAATACACATGAAGTAAAAATTAATAAGTTATACTGTTAAGCTTACTTTGGTCCAACATGAGTAATCTCACGGTCTTTTTTGCACCACCAAACCTTCTTTCCAGACTTTGGACGTTTGGACGCAGACGCAGATTCACTGGCGTCCTGTTCTCTGGCAGTCCTGCTACATTTTTTGCAAGCCGTGTACCACCAACCATCTTCCTTATGGATCTTGTGTATTTTTGCATACACAATAGCTTGTTGTTCCTGTTTTGTTTTTATGGAAAGGATAAATTAACTTTACAATATTAAGTGCATCAAAAAATAAATTGTGAAAATATTTAACATGGTAGCCTTTATAATATCTTACAGACTGAGCTTCCCGAATAGATCCAACCATACGCTTGATTGCACCAGCAAAAAACTCTTCAGCAGTATACACCTTTTTGTTTGGAGAAAAAACACTTAAGACAATCTTCTTTTCCTGATAACCATCCCCTTCTTGATACCTATGATAATGATATAGAGCATCATACAGGATGAATCTTAATTAATATATATGCACTGTGTCAACACATGAGTATAATTAGTGCATAAATAAGCAAGTAACAACCTTTTTCTGAATGCAGCAATTTCTGGTATGTTGTCATTGATGTACAACTTAGTACTGTACATCGCATTGCCAACTGAAGGTTTACCTGCAGTAGTAAATAACACATATAAGTACTATAAGTGAAACATAGCAATAAGTATTATTTGAAAAGAGGTATCTTACCGTTAAAGTATTTGACCCTAGCAACTTGCAGAACCATTACAACATCTCTTAAAGTATCCATTTGTG